>JANAVB010032820.1:1403212-2003212 GCA_029216955.1 Iris pallida
ATTGCAAAAATCTGCTGGACTACTAAGTAAGCTTGGACTCCGTTTGAAGACCTTGTCTATTAAGAGGCCTGGAACGGGACCCAACCTTTCGGCGGCCCTGATTAAAATGCTATGTATTCATGAATATTATCACAATAAGAAAGGAAATGATGTCTCCAACTGCACTGGGACCCTTGTTTTTGAAATGAATGACCTCTCCTCACTCTGAAATCATAGCTAGGTGACACCTTGAATGCAGATTATAGACCAGTGGAATTCCAATCATGGCAAGTTATCATCATATGGATCGTCAAGTTCGCACAATTAATTGAAATGTCTGCAAACATGCAGACCTGCCAGAAGTGCAAAACCGACAACTTTCCGATGCATCATAATCAGAGCATGTGAGATTTAACCAAAGTAGGCACCCCTTTATACATACAACAAGAATTCAAACATTACTATTAGGCCTAGTTTGGTTCGCGGAATGGAAGGGAAAGGAAATCAATTTCTTTTTATTTTTTTCCTTTGGGAAACTTTAATTTCTATTGATTTTCCTTTCCGATGTTTGGCATTGCCAAGAAATTTGAAAAGGAAAGTGAATACTTCAATGTGGGAAAGTATTCCTTCCTTGGATGGATGGAATCATTTTTCTCCCTAATTTTTCTTACATTGGGAATCACTTTCCTTTCCCTCCTCAATTCCTTGGGCACCCAAATATAGGAAAGTAATCACTTTCCTTTTCTAATCGGGAGATTCCGCGAACCAAACGAGGCCTTAGTCTACATATCGGCTGATACCGATTCGATATGATCGATACCGATTTGATAAAAAAAAATTATCTATTTTATCAAATTACTAAGAAATAACACAACAATACAATACTTAAAATCATACCTAATGTATAAAGATTTATGTCTAAAATTTATTGGTAATTATTTGTTTTTCGATACCAAAATCTGATATCCCATCGAAACCGTCCGTCGGATCTCGATATTCGTACCAAAGTTCCGACACCAATTTCGATATTGATACCGTTAACCTTCGTTCTGATTCTAGATCGACTTGTAACATTCATCAACTATTTTTCAGTATATGTACATAAGGGAAGAATACATTCATCATCAACCTTTTGGTTGCAATTATTAGAGGTGAGCTGTCTACCTGTCACTTTTGTCCTTTAGTAGTTAGGACTGCAACGTAGTGATAGCAGGAAATATTAACGATTTTTTCGTTTAGGGTAAAGAAAATAGGGTTAATTGCAAAAAAGGAAAGTTTTTGGCTGAATTGCAAAGAAGGGATGACCCTCCAAAAGACTTGGCGGCCCCATTGGGGCCTCCAAGAGACTTGGCGGCCTGGGGGGGGGGGCCCACCTCAGTTGGCGGGCGGGCGGGGGGGGGCTTTCAGCCACTACTTTTTTAATTTTTTTTTCTTTTCTTTCTTTCTTTGTTTCTTTCTTTCTTTCTTTCTTTGGGGGGGAGGGAAAGGTTTGGGGAGGAGGGAAAGTGGTTTGGGGGGAGGAAAAGTTTGTTTTATTGTTGTGTGTGTAGGGAGGGAAAAAAACTGACTTCGTAATCTGGGAACCATTGTTTTGAATCCCATTGTTTTTCAAAACAATGGGCTCCCTCCTCTATATAATCCCAACTCTCTCCTCTTATTCTTCACAAACTCAACTTTCTTCTCATCTTCTAAAACTCTCATCTCTCCTTTCTCCACAACCACAACAGATGGCTAACGTAAATGATGGTCGTATTCCCGGTGGACCGACTACGGAGTTGATTGTGAATCAACGTACAAATCATGTATCCGATAAAATATTTACTGGACATGTAATTTTTTTATTTCTTGTCATTTTTTTACTATATTGTCAATTTTAGTTAGTAGTTATCTAATACATTTTAAATGTTAATTTTTAATTTTTTTGACAGTTTTTTGATCATGATCCTTTATTACGTCTCCGAGAGCATGGAAATTGGCGGAAAGAAAGACTATATGACACATGGGTTTTAAATGACGTCCAAAAGGCCCTAGTCCAATCTTTCGGGTTTCAATATCTAGACCAAATTAAATTTCTCACTCACGATCGTGATCTTATTTTAAGTCTTGCTGAACGTTGGTGGCCCGAACGTAACACTTTTCAACTTCCAATAGGGGAGATGACGATCACGTTATGTGATGTCGCAAACATATTGGGATTGCCTATTATAGGAGATCCAATATATTTTGACCAACAATCTACTTCATCTAATTTGATTACTACATATCTCGGAGTTATGCCTCCGGATGATTTGAAAGGTAGTAGTTTTGTCACATTTTCATGGCTCCGTGGAAATTTCATGGACTTAAATCACACCATGGATGACGAGGAGGTTGTCGTAGATAATATACGGGTACGTATTTTAATTGGTAAAATACGTAAGAATTTATTTAGTATTTATTAAAAGATTTGCTTTCTTATTTTCAGATTATTCAGTGTACTAGAGCATACTTGCTCGCTTTATGTGGTGCTATTCTCTTTCCCGACTCAAATGGGAATACTGTTAATGTGCGACTTCTACCATTTTTAGCTGATTTGACCAAACCGACTAGTCATGCATGGGGAGCTGCTACTTTAGCATATCTTTACGCAATGCTGACTGAATTTGCTACTATGAAAACTCGCAAGAGTATTTGTGGATGTATGTCACTAGTGCAGGTAAGAAGACTCGCAAGAGTATTTGTATGAGTATTTGTATTTCATTGTATTTACTTTGTACTGAATTTTTTGCTAAATTTGCTGTAGGTCTGGTCGTACGAGCACTTCTACATTGGTAGACCGGTTACCAGTGTAACTAGTGATATTGGAGTCTTTCCTGTTTCTATGCGTTGGTCGACGGATGTTGTAGATCAACAACATTGTCAATACAAGGCTGTCTCAATTTATCGTGAACAATTCGATACATTGCAGTATAGTGAGGTAATGATTTAATTATTTGATGAATGACTTTAAATTATTGTACTTATTCACACATTGTTGTTAAACAGGTGATTTGGGCACCATATACAATTACACCAAATGATCCAGAAATAAAAGGATTGTCATATTGGCTCAGTATGCATAGATCGTACATTATATACGATCGGTATACAATGTATCATCCGGCTGATCGTGTCCTCCGACAATTTGGGAGGAGACAGATTATTCCAGATGATCCGCCTACAATAAGTTATGCTCCATCCAATGCAAGGAGTAGAATAATTACTACAATTGTTAAATGGAATCGCCGATTTGAGCATTATAGCGTGAGGGACATATCTCCATTAATCCAATCCCCGAATGATTGTAAGTGAATTTTTCGTCCTATTATGACTTACTCAATTTCGTCCAATTTTGTTAATATTCTTCTACGTTTGCAGATATGGGTGACTACATTTATAGGAAATGGTGGGGATCTCCTCGAATGGTAAACAGAAACTATGTTTATGAGGAACCCAGGTTCAAATGTAGAGCCATTGACGATTCTAGTTTGCGTGCTTTTGTTGATGGGATACATGATTTGGTATGATTAAACCCTAATTTAGATATTAAATTACCAATAATTTGATACAATCATTTATTATCAACTGCTCTCATATTTCAGAGTGTACAATACCAACATCTTTCCAACAACCAGAGACGTTGGAATGCTTGCGGCATAGTCGAGGGCTTATGCAGGAACTAGTAGCACGTATTGATCGCCTAGGCCTTGGAAGGGACCCCCGAGATGCCTCCGATACAGTCGTATCTTCCGCCGATTATCCAAGAGGCGTTGTACGACGGAGACACTCACGCCGTTGGAGGGACGCTGCTGGTCAGCAAGAGGAAGATGAGGAACTTCCTGGAGAGCAAGCTGCTCAGTACTACCCTGGAGAGGAAGCTGCTCAGTACTACCCTGGGGAGGAAGCTGGTCAGTACTACCCTGGGGAGAGTAGTCAATACTACCCTGGGGAGGGATCTACTCAGTATTACCCTGGAGAGAGCAGTCAATACTACACTCCATCAGCACCGGTTCCTACTCAGACTCAAGCAGCAGCGGAGACTGAGGATAACCAGGAGGAGGAGGAGGAGGAGGAGGAGGAGGAGGAGGTGAGAAGAGAAGATACTGCAAGCAGAAGGAGGAGTATAAGCCTAAGTAGTGTTGCAAGGCAAGCTTATCGTAGAATCTTTAAGTAGTAGTAGTAGTAGTAAAATGAACTCTTATATGCAAACAAGTAGCAGTAAATGAAGTCTTGAACTCTTGTCTTTGAGTTTGAACTCTTGTCTATAGTAGTAGCAGTAAAATAAAGTCTTCAACTCTTGTCTTTGCATCACTCTCTTGGCTCTCTTGGCTGGCTGGTACAGCTTCTTCGGTTGTGTCCCATTGCTAAACATGTGCTGCAACGAAGATCTCTGGTCGATTCTTCTCGAGATTTTATACGGTTCTTCTTTGGTCTCCCGGCTTTACGTCGCACCGTTGGTACTCTCCAATTTCTCCTCTTACCAAAGGTGCTTGAATCTGGTAGGGTACTGGAATTGGTTCCATTCTTGCTTCATATACACTTCGTAAGTTCGCAGTTGAAAATCTTGTATCATAAAGTCCTTCAATATTATAATTATTATATCTACACACAAAACATACATGTATACATGGAATATTAGTATGATACCATCTACCACATGTACAAGACAAATCGTCGAACCGTACAACATATGTTCTACTTGTTGCACGATCCACTAGTTCATACGTATTTCCATCAATTGCTAATATCTCTAAATAATTTCTTTCGTTGCTAATACGAGCCATAGTTTTCAACATTCTTGGACAAAAATTTGTTTCTATATTTGCAGCAGCGTTTCTATTCTTGTCATGAAGTGTTATAATCTTGGCTCTAATACCATCGAGAAGTGTGGTTATTGGTTTATCGCGTAACTTCTTAATCCAATTGTTAAAACATTCAGCGAGATTAGATGTATTAATATCTAATCTGGGACAAGGAGCATACGCTGTAATCCAATGTTCAAAACGACGATTTTCATCGTTTACACCAATAAGCCAATCATACAATCTCATGTTCTCGACTTTAATGATATCGAACAAGTGTTCTGCATCTGTCGGATTGTACGATCTAGCAAGCGAGTCTAATAAGTTTTGAAAAGTTTTTTCTCTCGCAACTTGTTTCATGTTCTGTTTGAAATGCTGAATACAAAAAAAATGGGGTGATTCTGGAAAAATAGCACGCATCGCATTTATCAAACCTTTTTGCTTATCAGAAATAAATGAAATCAAATTCCAATCAATAGAAGAACTTTCGAAAGAAATTCTTACCGCATTTAAAAACCAAGCCCAAGAATCATTGTTCTCACCTTCAGCAACAGCATATGCAATTGGATATAACTGGTAGTTTGGATCATGTGCACAAGCAATAAATAAAATACCTTGATATTTCGATGAAAGAAACGTAGCATCAGTACTAATAACCGGTAAACAACCTCTTAAAAAACCGTCAATGCATGCCTTAAAACAAATATACTCTTTGGAAGCTATTGTTTTCGGCTGTTTTTAGAAAAAATGTACTACCAGGATTTGTCTCCAAAATTCTAAATCCGTATTCCTCGAGACTACCATAAGCCTCAACATAACTTCCATTTATTTCGGCTAAGGACATCTCTCGCGCTCTCCATGCTTTGGAATAAGTAACATGTACACGATGTTCTCTATATATCTTTAACTATCTGTGCTGCGCTATACGATTGATTATCTCTAATTATATCAATAATCCTGCTCTTAATCCATGCAGCACTAGCTAGTCGATGACGTCCAATTGTGAGCGCACTAAAACAAGAATGACGACTTTCTAATGTACTTATTTTTACTATGTTCCCATTTCCAATGGATCTGGCATATACTCTCCAACTACAGTTCGGTTGATCACAGGTATATATAATTCCACGAGAATTGTTCATACTACTAGCTGAACAACTAAAATTACGTTCAATTGCAACATTACTTACAAAACTTCTAAATTCAGAACGAGAAGAAAATTCTTGACCGATAAATAATTCACGGGTGGAAGCATTATCTATATTATCATCTAAGTCATATTCCATATTTTCAACTAAATCATCACTGTTTCCGTCGTCTTCATCATCATTATCAGCGTCGGATTCATCTGATGATTGGTTTTGTTGAAAAGATGGAACAAATTGTTGGGAAGAACTACCACCCGCAAAATATTGACTATTTCTGTTATCAAATTTGTGGCTATTTGAATAACAAAAATATTTACATAGCGTGATTGTGAATTAATTTCAAAAATATAATTGCATGCTTCATCACTGTCTATTAAAAAACATCTACCATTAGAAACAGACTTCAAAAAATTCGTAATGAATAGAACAACGTTGAATAATAAGATTACGTAAATTTTCAAAAGTAATACTCTCATGAGCTGAAAATATTTGACTTTCTCCGCCTTCGTAATCTAACCCATTTAAGTTACCTCCGTGCGAACATATTATTCTTACGCTACGATCCATGATCGAAGGAGGCAACTGCTAGAGATTGATCAGAAGTTTCTGCTGGAGAACTTGATGAATGGAGAACTTGATCAATATATGCTAGTGTGTAACAGGAAGAAGAGTGAGAGTGAGTAATATGGAGTGAGCTGTGAGGATTGAGTGCTCTCATGTGGTTTTTATAAGAGAAGAAGAAGAAGTAGCCGTTGAGAAAGAAAGAAAAGAGGAAAAAAAAAAACTAGCCGTTAGGCTCCCCCTCAAGTAGCCGTTGAATCAGACAGAAAGAAAGAAAAGAAAGAAAGAAAGAAAGTAGCCGTTGGCCGCCCCCCCCCCCCCCCCCCCCCCCCCCCCCCCAGGCCGCCAAGTCTCTTGGAGGCCCCAATGGGGCCGCCAATGCTTTTGGAGGGTCATCCCTTCTTTTACAATTCAGCCAAAAACTTTCCTTTTTTTGCAATTAACCCTATTTTCTTTACCCTAAACGAAAAAATCCGAAATATTAATGATTTGTCACTATGTGTCGGTCTAGTGAACTTAATTGTAACTATTTATGTTATGTATGTAAGTAGAAGTCTACAACGCACAAGATTCAGAGTATCGATATCGGATCGTTCCTATAAGTATTGGAATTGACCATATCTATGTGACGAACTCGTCTCCACTGGAGCTCGAACTCCCGACCACTTGGTCCGCATGCAACGGGAGGCTGACGCGGAAGGCGCAGGTTCGAACATCCCTTGACCTTTGTCAAGTCGGATAAAAGGATACCTCAAAAAAATACCAAAAAAGAAAAAAAAAAAGAGTGTCTAAGCTTATTATTTGCACAGTTTAAGGTTATTATTTGTGTGTGTGTGTGTGTGTGAGAGAGAGAGAGAGAGAGAGAGAGAGAGAGAGAGGAGCTGACCTGATATATGAAAGATTTGCAGCTAGCTAGCTGCAGTGATTATTGGAAGCTGGCAGCGAAAGAATCGTCGAGAGGACGATTATATATAGAGAAAGAAGAAGATGACTCCGGTATACGTATATCCAAACATGTGTAACTAAGAATATTCCTTCTTCCTTCTCCTTATGGTCATGTGGTCCTTAAATATACACGTACCATGCATTTTTTTTTTCATGAATATATATATATATATATATATATATATATATATATATATATATATATATATATATATATATATATATATATATTCATTCTACTATATAATAGGAAAACTTGGATGGTGAAACTTTTGAATTCCAAAAATATCCTTACATATTTATACTAATTAAAAATAGTTCATTAATTTTAATAAGGACAACTTAGTAATTAGGAAGACTACCCTTTGGTCTTCCTAAATAGTCTTTCTAAACTAATTAAGAAATGTTAAAATACGTGCAAGGCACGTGCACATATGCTAGTATATATAGATGCACAGAAGATGAGTTGAGTTGCCACAGTGACAGAAATAGACACAGAGAGATCTAGATTCGACCTCCACTGCATAAGTGCCCAACGTGCACCCTATTATCGCGCCCCCCTTATTTTCGACAGTCACCCCTGCATGCAATCGGCCACATGCTACATCAAAGGGGAGCAAATTTACAGTTTCACATATTCTGTGTCAAATTTGTCGCTGTATGAAGTTGCTGATTATTATTATTATTATTATTATTATTATTATTATTATTATTATTATTATTATTATTTTATAGTTTTCATGACTACCAGGGTTGCTGATTATTTATAAGGGACAAAATTGACATAGAATATCTCTGACAGTTCTAAAAATTTTCTGTGCTCCTTTTTGTTCCATATGTATTGATTCCGAAGATAGTATCTCTGGCTTTGTTATGGAAAATACTTTATGTACCTCTAAAATTCCATCCCTCCATGTCCCTCTGTCACGTGTTACTCTTCTATTCGTTCATGTCTTCCTCCAACTCCCCCCTCCCTCCTATTTGCTTGGATCAATAAGGCAGTGCCACATAGAGGGATGGAATTTTTGGAGGTACATATAACATTACTCTTTTGTTATATATAAGTAATGTATATGTGGCAGTGTTGTAAGAATCGGATCAGACCGATGGTTGGACCGGGCCCAACGGTTTATGCCAAAAAATTGGTCCGGTCCGACTAAATCCGAATATTTTAAAGAATAGTCGATTTGTAATTTTTAAAATTGGATTTCAACTGGTGAACACAGGCCGAACCGGTTCACAATTGAACTCGCCAATTTTGGTTTTTTACAAAAATAAATTAAAAAAAATTATCATGTAAAATTTGGACTATTTGATTCTTGGTCTGGTTTTGATAAACCTCATAGTTGTAAAATTAAACCAAACCAACAC
This sequence comes from Iris pallida, assembly GCA_029216955.1. Taxonomy (NCBI): domain Eukaryota; kingdom Viridiplantae; phylum Streptophyta; class Magnoliopsida; order Asparagales; family Iridaceae; genus Iris; species Iris pallida. The sequence continues at coordinate 1,412,037 of JANAVB010032820.1, forward strand.
ACTAAGAACCAAATCAAACCAAACCAATCCAAATTAACCAAATCAAACCAATAAGTAAATATGGATATCTTGCCTATTTGAACCAAACCAAGTCTATTTGAACCCCAGTTGAACTCCGGTCCGACCTATACCAAAAAAATTCGGTTCGATCATAGGTCCGATTTTTAAAACATTGGTACATGGATTAAGTTAAGCACTATACATGGGGATAGTGGGTACTTCTTGTTAAATGTTGTGATTTTTTTTTTTACCATTTTTAATAATTATTTTCTAATATATATAGTTGTGATTGTTAAGATCATTATTTTTTGCTATATGTAGTTGCAGAATATGTCAAGATTTGATTTGATTTAGTTAGATTTGTTAGGAGTAATTTTAGGAATTTTTGTTTCCTTTTATACTCTCTATAATCTATATATATTGAGGCCTCCAGTTGGAGAGAAATACACATAAATTTATCGATCATCTCTCTTCCTCTTCCCACCATATCTTCCTCTCTCGTTGTCCTCCCTCTTTCTTCCTCTTGGTAGTTCTGCTATATCGTATTCCTCCTGGAAAACTCATCCACCCTAACTTTTGCCCTTACCAACCATAACCCTAAATATCTCTAAAATCCTAAATCTCATCATGTCTAACGTTATCGAATAACCCTCTTACACCGGTTCTGCTCCTTGGCCTTTTATCGTCCCAAGGAACGCAGGAATCTTGGACGTTCTTTCAACAATAACCGCCACCACAATGCTAGTGTCCTTGTACCTTGACCTCCATCTTCATCTCTGGCCCAATGTCAACTCTAGTTTTGGTTTGTCTATCCGCTCGCAACTACTCAAGTTTAGTACTCCTCAGCAATTTTCAGTGTCCTGGCCTGTCTACACTACCTTTGTCAAACTTCAGATTGCTCCACCTATGCACCACTCCACTTTCAGCTACAATCCTGCCTATGAATTCAATTGGTACCCAAACATATGTGCCTCTACTCACATGACTAACAATCCTTCTCTTCTCTAACATCAAACTCGCTATAGTGGTCCTAAAACGTTCAACTTGGCAATGGTAACCATCTTCCTATCACCTAATATAGTAACACAATACTCTCTCTGGGCTCCTCCTCCTTCCTTATCGATAATATTTTGTTATTCACTCTATGCGTAAGAACTTATTATCTATTGCTCAATTCTGTCACGATAACAAAGTTCTTCGTGTCTTTGATGCCCATCATTTTTACCTCTTTGATCTAACCACTGGATCTCTTCTTTATCAAGGCCTATGTAAAGATGGTCTCTACAAAATTTATGCCCTTCCATCTATGTTTCAAGCATTCTCCGCTTCATACAACTCCTCGTTCTTGTGGCATCAACGACTTAGTCATCTATCTGCCAAAGTCTTCTCTTATCTAGGATCTAATAATGTGAGTCTCGTCTCACTGTATCGATATTCATATACGGATACATAGTCATGTATCATATATTATATATTTTTTGGTTTTGTGATTCATGTATCTTGCCATGATGTTATTCATCTAATTCTGTATTGATGATTTTACTGTATTGGAGATTCCTATTTTTTTGAGTATCGAGGATAGTGCAACTGATATCATGCTATACTCCTCTTTTTGAGTAAAACTATTAATGACCGATGCAACTTAATAATTTTTTGTGTTTGTGACAACCATATTGATCATGGGACTTCCAGAGACTTGTAGAATACTCATTGCCATTACCATAGACCCAAGCTAGGACCCGTACATATGATGAATACTAAAAATTTTTGAAACTGAGAATTGACAGTTAGACCAGTATTTTATCGATACGCCGCGGTATACCACTAGTATACCATTCGGTTGACGGTGACTCAGTTTTGGGTCTTTATCCGGTGCACCTTTTTGTCTAATGGTTTCTTGGTTTGCTTTGGATGGCTAAGATTCATTGGAGAGTGACTTGGCAGACCAAATGGCTTGGATTAATCCTCCTACCCTATATAACCTTTCATTTCTCTTTCTTCTCTATTTCTTTTTTTTTCACTTTCATTCCTCTTCCTCAAGCTCGGAGCTTGCTTAGAGATTGGTCTTGAGACCTAAGAGTGTGATTTAGAAACCCTCTTGGTGGTGGAGTGGAAGATAGGCTTGGATCTAGACCTAGGCAAGTACATCTTGCCATTGGATGAACCAAAGTTTTGGGTTTTCATGTATTGTCAATATTTTTTGAATATTATTGCCTAGAAAGATTCCTTACATGTTTTTTTTTATCACATCTTGGTTTCAAAGAACCGATTATCCTTGCATGGGCGTGATGCAGTACGAGCCTAACTTGCGCCCACCACAAGGCAAATACCAAAATGATCGATTGAGCAGCTAAAAAGAGAGTCACACAGAAGTCCCGACGCGGAAAAGTTGAAGCAACACAAATATATACAAAATGAACTCATCGGCTCGAGGCTAAGATTACAATCGCTCAAGCTCACTTGCTCTCTGAATACAATCACTATGCTCTCTCTCATCTCTCAATACAAGGATCATTCCCTTAGGCTTACAACTTGAAGAAGAATACAACAGGCAATGTCCATACATTATGTCACATATAAGTAAAGTCTTCGATACGGCCGCACGCCTCAAAATGTCAAGAAACTTCATGTCTCCGTACGTACGAGTTACTACCTGAAACCTGCATACAAAACATTGGGAATATCAGTATATAGAATGCACTAGTGGGGAGGCCTATCGCCCACCCATACAGAACCAACACGTTCATTTAGTGAGTGCGCATTATAATTTTAGTAGTCTTTCTAATCTTACGTTAGGATCAATTTCATGGCATAAACTAAAATCTTACTTTATGTTACAACATCGAGATCATGCTGAGAACATCGTGACCGTGCCAAGCGACAGAATAAAGCTTACCTTTACTTACCTTCTGGCCTTACTTGTTCCTTGTAATAGTACAGTTATAACATAAGGACTTGTGTCAAAATACTAAACCATAACACTACATATCGTGCAGAAGCACGTGTCTCTGTTGAAGCCAAATCTTAGGCTTGATAGCTGTGTTACGTGTTGTGTATTCAATTCTTGACTCAATCCAACAACATGCACGCAGATTACCGCAAGCACGTCGACTCAATGTATATGAAGGTCACTAGCATAACAAGCAATACATGGACTTATAGCTTGGCGTAGATGAGACCCTTGTAACCCGGGTAGCGAGCCCCGCTAAAGTCCTCGAATTACCCATGCTAAAACATAGCACAACTATCATGTCTCATCCTAGGCCGAATCAATCACGTGTCCCCAGAATACCGTTTAAGGATCCGCGCCCTTGTGCACAAGTTGTCTAATAACCATGCAAGACTCGACTCGACTTACCATCCTTCTTAAACCATTACTCTTTTCAGTGTTTCCAACTCAATGCAGCTTCCAAATCAGGGACTGCCTCGGCGACAAACGGTCTCAAGAACCTTCCATCTTTTCATACCTTTCTGACTCAAACTCAGGAATGATTATTTGATAGCCCTTATACCTAACTTGAACCAACTGTGTTTTGTGCAGTACCACCAACCAAGTCATACTTTATATGAAAAGCCTTAAAACTGGGAGAACGTGGCAATAAACTGTGGAAATGTGTATGATATAACCAGAATTGACACCGTGTGAACGTAATGACTACAAGTCGATAGTCTATATGGCAGCATAATAAATTCTATTTAACCCGAAATGGGATCAAAAGATGGAGTGCCAGTTTGAAAATCCAAAGTAAAGTACTATATAGTCATCAAGTTTAATATTTTCATGTTCTACACAAATCTGATACAAAATGGATTATTCCCCTAGCTATATGGGCTCGTCTATTCTATTAGAATACATATTCAGTGCGTAAGAAAACATCAATTTTATTAGGTGTGAATGTCACGACCCGCACCCGCTTTTCGGATGCGAGTACGTGCATAAGCCAGCCTATGCCGCGGTATCGACGGTAAAACGCTATCTAGGCCATAATGCTCAGAATCACAATAATGCTCATAAAATAGTATATTTTATTTGCTCATTCATACTAACTAAATAAAATTACAATATCCAAGTTTACATTTGAATACAAAGTACAATGTCTCACAAATTATAAAAAGACAACTAAATAAATACTCAACTATCTAACTAGTCTCTAGGTTTGGCCTCCGCATATACCCATGTCTTTCCAGGAATCCAATGTAAAAGAGTAGCCGTGACTATCTGAAAAATATGGTTTCCAAGAAGGAAGAAAACGAGTACAATTTACTGAATGCAGTTCCAAGTATATGTTAACGATTATAAGACAATGGTTAGTCATAAAATACATGATAAGAATATCAAGACAGAAGGAAAAGAATATGAAGAATACCAGGCAGGAAAATATATGACAGCATGTAACAGGAGAATATAACTATCTATGAATTTTGAAGTACTCTTTCGATATGTGATCGGTCTGGGACAGTTACACCACAAGGTCTAAGTTAATTAACAAGGTCTACTGTGTAGAAAATAAAATATGATCTAAGGTCTGATCACATATCTATTTAGTACTTCCCTGTCCCGACACTATATACAAGAAAGAAGGTATAGCATGTACAGGAAAATATGAAGTGTCATCGTGTAACGAGCGTGTCCAAAAAATACAAATCATATAACTAGACAATGTGATATAGTAATTAACAATATTAAAAATAAATAATAAATGTACTCGCCTGGGTTCCTTTGCTAGTGAAATAGATAGTACAATTATGTTCAGAATAGTCCAGTTGACTAGAGGTAGCACGCAAAACTAACAATACCCAACCACTCAGTAAGCCACACAAGTCAACTCCTGCCATTGTCTCCAGATGCTGAAACAGACATCACCAACATGTTTGGTATAAAAAAAGTCTAAAAATACCTACCCAAAAGTCCAATTCTGAAAACATGGCAAAATCATAATTTCGGAACAAAACGATGTCCGCCGTTGGACCCGCTTTACACCAAAAAGCGTGTCAGTACCTATGGTCTCTAAATTCATCAAACTATATGTCTATATGTTCGGTTTGACGATATGAACCCAACCGTATATCCAAAGTTAAATTCTGGTAGGTCGTGCACAAATTTACTCGTTGGATCGGGTCGCGGGGCCACCACTAAAAACGTGTCATGACCTGTACCTGGTTTAGGGGCACGAGTGCGTGACAACGCCCAGCCTAGGCCGCAGCATCGACGATAGAACGCTATATGAGTCTACTAAACTAGCTAACAATATAAATATCACAACCTGTCGAGATAGTTATCTCCAAACGGAGGACAAGTAATGACAATATATCCATACTCAATCACAAAACTATAAGGAAGATAAATTGTACAAAAAGATAAAGACAACAAGATATGAAATATCCAAAAAATCTAACATAAAATTAATACAAGCCCGGAAGAGTCTAAGAGTTATCTAACACAGAATAAGTCTCAAAATAAATAACAAACCAAGAGTCTAACTGGTGACAAATCTAGCACCAATCTATCTTAACAGAGTCGCTAAATAAGCCTCCTCAGCATGAGCTGTAAATCCTCCTGAAACTGTGTCTCCAAATCCATGCCTACTACATCCCATGGCCGTAAAAGGTAGGGCAACCGTCATCTGAAAAATGTTATCCAGTCAAGATTGGAGCGAGCACACCACTAACAGCAGTTCCATTTAATTGACAAAAACTATAAAACTATAAGTAGAGAGTACGATAAATGATGAAGAAGTAGAACTATCAATATATAATCGTAACCTAATAATGGTACTATGAAGAATGAACGATATGAAAAGTACAATGTACAAAAATAGAAATAAATAGACAACATATAAGTACAGTCCAGGAAATATGACAGGAACAATAAATACTATAAATAATATGTGTTTGAAATACTAGTCTCGATATGTGATCGGCTTGGAAACTTGTACAATAGCTAAGTGGCGTGGTTAATCATGCATGATGTATAGGATTAACACTTACAATATCTACAATTACAATAAGGATTTGATCACATCTCTTACTAGAATTTCCTCCGTCCCAACTAGTATAGTGGATCCTACCAAGACACGTTACGATACACGAGCAATTTTTTACGATACTATCATGTACAATGTATAATGAACATGTCATGTATGATGTCAATACGATAACCAGGGTAACATCTTATGACGGGATCCAAAAATACCAATCCGTGTGACCAACGTGTCGAGAATCAAATATAGCATCGCTAAATACGAGAATCATAGTTGAAATCAAATAATAGAAACTATCAGAGAACGTACTCGTCTGAGATCCGGTGTGGAAAGTCAACAGTGTCCAATACGGTATGTCGAAGACCTAAATGTGGAATATTAATGTCAATTTGTGTTCAGGAATCATAAACATGTTGTACTAGGTCAACTCTAGGTCAAACTAGGCTTCCGGGGTCAAACTAGGTCAACTGGACTTAAGGGTTAACTTTTAGGGTCAGACTGGTCAACTGTGGTTAAATCGAGTCAAACCTAGGTTTTTGGGCTGTTACCTTGTCATACCAAGGTATGCCTACCTATTCACATATATTACCTATACCAGATAAACCCTTACCCTAGCATATAGGCGATATCCTATCACCTATACATGATATTACCTATTACCTATATTATGATATTACCTACACTAGGTAATCCCTATTACCTATCTACATGTGGATTCCTATACTTTTGGGTAAGTTCTATACTTATACTAGGATATCCCTTACCCTTATCCCATATTACCTATACATTCCTATGTGTTATTGCCTATACATAGGCAATAACTCTCCTTTACCTATTCAATACCATTACCTAAACTAAGCAAATTCCCTAACACAACCACACTCACATACACAACCTACCTTCTCTAGTCCCTCTCTCACATTCACCACTGCCACCCATATTAACCAAGTGTAGGTGCCACTCACCTGACCAACACAGGCCAACATGGCCCAAGGCCAAGTGCCTGGCCTAAGAGGAGAACCCCTCACATGCCCTACAGTCCTGTGTGAGGGACTGCTGCAGGGAAGCTCTTTCCCCAAACCTGCCTTCACTACCATTCATTCACACACTAATATATGCCTACACACACACACTAACTCATTGTCACTTGTGCACACTCATGAACTCACATCACATAGGATAACACACTTGAACACACATTGTAACCCTCACATAGGCACTCTTGTACTTCACTCATAAAACCACACCTGTCACTACTTCTCGCCCCTTCTAAACCTACTACAACAGTGGCCAAACTACCTGGCCTCTCCTTTCCTGTGTAACACATGGTTTCCCCTAGTCTCTGTCAATCTTGCACAGGGGGAATACCCCCTGCAGTTCCAGTGCAGGGCACCCCCTATCAGCCCGAGCCTCCCCATTGCTCTTATTTGGCATACAAGGAGAAGCCCCCTCCTGTCAGGGCCAAGGAGCCCCTCACACAAGCTGTAGGGAACCCCTTGACCGTCCTATGCTACTGCAGACAGTATAGAATGCTGCTGGCCTCCCTTCTAACTACTTACAATTCTCTGAAACTCCATCCTAGATTAAACTAAACCGTATTACTTACATAGGTAAACCAATACCTTTATAACATTACCTTTCTATTAGCCACCAAATGACTGATCCCAAGAGTAAGTTCAGTCCCCTAATATCTAACTCCCATATGTAACAGTATCCCATCTACTGCTATGTAAACGAACTAAGTTTTACATCCATACACAACCTATACTCCTCTAACTTCATATCCTCATTCCAACTCTCCCTCTAATCCTTTTTTTTCTCTCTGTATCTATCCTTATGGACTGATACACTAAATCTCATACTTGCATTTAGTCCTATGAATTATCTCACATCACTCCAAGACTGGACACACTTTAGTGCAGATCAGTCCCCATGGACTGATCTCCTAATCAGTTGTCAGTCCAAGGACTGACTGAACTTTAGATTCAGTCAATCGACTGCCCAACCATATCAGTCAAAGGACTGATACTAACATGCTTATAGTCTAACACTCCTTACCCCCTGCCTGTGGTATTTGATGGAATGCATTCAATGCTTGATAGGTAACCCATTACCTCACATGTACATTGCATCCTCCCTTTTCTCACTGTCTGAACAACCATAGCCCCAAATAATCCTTGACATACCCAAATACCCCAACTGCCTACCCTTCCATTCAATCACTCAAAGCATTCAAACAGTTCAACCTTCCCCCTTTCCTTTCACTTGCATCAGTAAACCACAACACCCATTCTCTGTTCAGTCGAGACTAGACTGAGCTCTCCCTATATCAGTCCTCATGGACTGATATATATCAGTACTAATCCTGTATTTATACTGTGCAATGTCACAAGCCGTGTATTTGCTCCTACCTGAGCCTATGCTAAACTCCTTCCTGATCAGTTAGCCTATGCCAATTCCCCCAGATCATTCCCTCTTCTTGTATCAGTCAACAAAACTAAAACACCAAATCAGTTTAGTCTCAAGAGCAACAAGGTTCAGTCCTAACTGATCTCATAGATCAATCCAAGACTGATCACATATCAGTCCTCGGGGACCGATCACCCCATATCAGTTTTACTGATACAAAGATCAGTCCTAAACTGATCTCCTAATCAGTTTTTATTGATACAAGGATCAGTCTATTGATCCCAGTTTTCCCAAATCAAGTCAGTTTGAAATTGATATTCCCAATTCTTCTCTTCTAATCCTCTACCTATCCTCTGTTCTGGAAGTCCCTGTTGGACTAATACCCAAGTCCATAACCCCCATCCTCACAGTGTACTTAACCAATGTGACACTATATGTCCATATAGCACTATTAAAATCTGCTCCATTAGCGACGTTTGTAAACGTCGCTAATGCAGACCAAAACTTCGCTAATTTAAGTTAGCGACGTTTCTAGCGTCGTTTTGGAAACGACGAAAAAAATGTGTCGCTAATCGGTAAAATGTCGCAAAACGTCGCTACGGCCCCTCCTCACCTCCCACCCCTCACCCCCACCCCTAACCCGAACCCTAACCCTTCCCTCCCTCCAGCCCCCTCCCCTCCCAGGCCCACCTCACCCTCCTGCTCCCCTCCCCCACCAACCACCCCTAACCCTAACCCTCCCCTTCCTCCATCCGCCCTCTCCTCACCTCCAGCCGCCCTCACCCCCAGCCGCCCCTCTCCCCCCCCACACACACCCACCCCTAACCCGAACCCTAACCCTCCCCTCCCTCCAGCCCCCTCCTCACCCCCAGCCGCCCTCACCCCCCACCCCCAGCCACCCCCCACTCACTACCCAACCACCCGCATCCCCCTTGTCCCTTATCCCCCATCGGACCATTCCTCACCCCCAACCACCCGCATCCCCCTGCCCCTTACCCCTCCCATCGGACCATTCCTCACCCCCAACCACCCGCACCCCCCTGCCCTCCCCTCGAGCCACCTGCACCCCTCCAACCACCAACAACCAAAATAGAGAGAGAGGGGGGAGGGAGTCACGTACCGGAGAGGGAGGAGAGTCGCCGAAGAGAGTGAGAGCGCCGGAGAGAGTGAGAGTGCCGGAGGGGGGAGGAGAGAGAGTGAGAGAGTAAAATGGGGGAAAATAAATCGTTGGGGGGAATTTAATTAGAATTTAGTGACGTTCATTTTAACGTCACTAAATTAGTCGCCATTAGCGACGTCATAGCGACATTTCGCGACGACTAGCTCATGTAACTAATATATGTCGTTGTCACGTCGCTATTTTTGTCGCTAGTAGCGACTATTAGCGACGTTTTAATTAAACATCGCTAATGTGCACAATTTAGCGACCTTATACTAACGTCGCTAAATTTACGTCGCTAATGGAGCAGATTTTAGTAGTGTAGACACATACACATATATTATTGATGTATATCTGTATAAATACAATATGTATACTCTCAAAATATACATTGGTATATAAGTATTCTTATATTAGGATACACAAAATGGTGAGCCGTTGGCTAGTGTCACTTATCATGATAGTCTGTGCACCAATGTGTTGAGGTCCAAAAATCCTCAAATTGGCCCCGTGTCTTAATACATCAAGACACATCCTATTTGTATCCATTTGTGGACACTATTCTAGCCTCACACACTACACACGGGTCAATTTTAGCCTATGAGATATTTTGTAGCTGCCTTTCCCAAAAATTTGGAATATTTTCTATTATTAATTATTTTATTAGAATGGTGGTTTTAGATTTTATAGATAATTATTTAGTTAATTTTACGGTAGATGATTTTAGCCATAGTGGAGTTTTGGAGTACAAGGTGATTAGAAATCATGGTACGGATAGTGCAGTGACGTGCTTTGACTAGTGTACTAACCATGCCCGGGGAAACCAAGCCATAGGGATGTCCTAACTAGGAAAACCAGGCCAAGTTGTGACATGACCATTATAAATAATTAATTATTCATTATTAATATTATTTGACGTCTAGGTGACCCGGTCGCACCAAACTAGTCAAACTGGACTCAAACTGAGCCAAGCCCGTGTAGTTATGCGACACGTCCAATGACATTCGTGTTGATGGGATTGGGTATGAAGGTGTTGTATTTCATGTTAATGATTTAATGAGTATTTTCTAAAATATTCGTTAATTATTTACTATAAATATTATTATTAGTCGATATTCGACGACAATTGTAGAAGAGGGTCCTGGTACATTTTAAGATTTTTAGACTGTGCAGTATGGTATATATATACCATTATTGATTTATTGAAATTCTTATTATTATATTTGTTATTATTATTATTTAGGTTATTATTATATAATAATATTGTATTATTATTGGTTATGGTATTATTATCAAATAAATATTTACAGGACAATTATAAGATACTTGCACAGTTTCTGCGAACCAAGTAACATACGAGTATAATGTGTTACCAATACTACTCGTATTATTAGGTAATTATAATTTGTATTCTTACTATTATTATTGTTAGTATTGACGTGATTGCTAAATAAAATTAGTTACCATTAGTTGGTTATTATTTCATTGTCAAATAGATTTATAGATATATATGCGACCATAAATACTCTATATTAGATAGAGATAATATTAATAATTTATTGAATTTTTATGAGTATTTATTATATATAGGAAGAGATAGAAGTATAGCTATGTAGATATATACAAATATATATATGTATATAGATATATAAGGTTATTAGATAAATGAAAAGGGTATTATATATATATGATAATTCATTATCTCGCGATATTTTGGAATATCGCGAGATGAAGATAGGTTATGATACCCGACCCTAACCCTGTAAACAGGATGGGCGGATATGTATAACCAGAGATCGGGAGAGAAGCTCTGGGAAACCCTAACTCTACCCGAACCCACGCCGACACTCAAGCGACCCTGGCCTTGCGCGCGTGGCGGGGAGCCACCGCCGACCGACCAGGACCGCCGGCCGGGCGCGGGACAACAGAGCAGCGCGATAATAATAACAGAACAACAGCAGCAGTAGCAGCGGAGAGGGCGATTTCGCGAGGCAACCACGACCCCCATGCTCTATCATCTCGTAAACCGTCTTTGTAGGTATGAACCCGAACTAACCTGGTTTAATTCCCTTCAATTAGATTTAGTCGGGTCACGATGTACACGTCATAAATCAAGCCAATAATCGGCGAAAAATCTGTTCAAGAAATGAACAGTTTTAACAGTATAGACCCCATGTTTGAAGTCGGATTTCTGTCTAACCGACGATCGACTTGAAAACCTAATTGAACAATCTCATAGACAACCTATAGGGCTCCGATTCCCTTTTTGTAGAATCGGATTTTGTCGACTGTACGTCGAGAAATCGGATTCCAAAGTTTATGAAAAACCTGTTTTCAAAAATATAGAAAATTGGAAAAATTGCTCGATATGACGTGCGTCCCGCCAATTCGGACGACGTGATCGCGAACCGAAAGCATCGAAAGCTGCATAACGGTTTCGTGGTCGTGTGGGCTTTGGCGGAATTCAAATTGGTCGCGTGTGCTCGACGAATTTGATGCATATCCGTCGAAATTCATCGTATCGTGCACTTTGTAAATTTCTCAATTACTTTGTGCACGCTCGTCAGATCGAGACGAAACTTGCGCCAATAGAACCGTATCGTTTTTCTGGTCCTGTATCCCAAGTTTGGTTCGATTCTGAGACCATTGATAAAATCGTCGTGTTGCGGTCCCTACGGTACTACTCAACGGACGATTTTGTGCACGGCCCGCCGGAATCTAACTTTGGACATACGGTTGGGTTCATATCAAAAACCTGGATCCGTAGACATGTAGTTTGATGACTTTAGAGACCGTTGACTCTGGCACATTTTTCGGTGCAAAGCGGATCTAACGGCGGACATCATTTTGGTCCGAAATTACCGTTTTACCCCTGTATCCAGAATTGGACTTAAGGACAGGCAATCCTAGCTAAATTGACTATTCTGAGAACATTGGTAATGTTTATTTCAGCTTCCGGGGACTGTTGTACGGGTTTTGACTATTATGGCACATTGAGTAGTTCAGACTGTCGGTTTCACCAGCAGAAGACCACAGGCGAGTACAGTTTATTGTCTGCATTTTGATATTGATCTTTACTATATTTCATTGATTAGTCATAGGTTATGTGATTATTTTCTATTACAAATTGTTGAGTCGGGAATGAGAAGTACCAACGATGTGTGATCTGACCTTAGACTGTGTAGACAGTGTAGACAGTAATTTATTATTGCAAACTAGACAGTGTAGACAGTGATTTATTATTGTAAAGTAGACAGTGTAGATAATAATTTATTATTTCAAAGTACACCATGTTTTTTTATTGTATTATTTGCTGTAGACAGTGTAACTTTATACAATGTAGACAGTGTAACTTTAGACAGTGTAGACAGTGTAACTTTAGACAGTGTCGTATAATTGTTCCGAGACCGATCATATATCAACGGTACTTCTAACAGTTGGGGAAAGTATTTTGTGTCTATTTATTGCTATTAGTTTTTCCGTATTTACTGTTTATTTTTAAAACTCATGATTGATGTCTAACCTTTGTTTTATAGTCATTTTCTTTATTTGAAATTGCATTCAGTGAATTGTGCTCGTTCCATTCCTGACTGGAAACCATATTTTCAGGTTAGCCGTGGATTTACTTAGCATGGGAGATACGGGGGTACTTGCAGACAAAAGCCTAAAAACTAGCTAGATAGCGGAGTTGTAGTCATTCCAATATTTGTACAAGTTTATATTTTCTGCAAATGTAAAACTTGTGATCATTGTAAATTAAATTAATTTTGTGAATAAGTATTATTTGTGATTTTGATCTTCATGGCCGTGACAGCGTTCTACCGCCGACACTGCGGCGTAGGCTGGCTTGGACACGTCTCGTATCCGTTAAAAAAAATAGGTACGGGTTGTGACAAGTTTTTGTGGTGGCCCATGTAGGTCAGTCTTCGCAAATCATGCGAACTTGTGATAGTACTTAAGTTAGTCGTACTATTGCGAGCCTGCGACTAGAAATGCTCATTCACGAATTAGAAATTAATTTAATTTAAGAGAATGACTAGGACTAGGAGTCCCTTATACAAATTTGTCGATGGGTAGTCTAGGCCATGCAATTTAGGATGAGGGTTATTAATTTTGATAGTTTATCAAATTCCCATAGGTACACTACTACCTCTTGATTGGAAGATATGGTCCAATGTGGATAGGTTATTCACCTGGAGCGGCAGAGCTTCCTGGAATTGGTGATCTAACCTAGATAAGTTATTCAATTCCTTCTCGTTGCCTCTTTAGATATCATCCTCATATCTTAGTCCAAATTGCCTAATTAGTTCCTATTTTGCCCTAAGAATTATTACTTTATATAATGTTGATTATGTTACCCATATACGAACCTCGAGTTAATTTCGATTCAAAGTTTTCCTCCATAGTTTGAATACACATGAGATAGATACTAGAGTATTCGTATTTCTTTTGTCTTCAGTTATTTCCTCCCCGTTCAATCTCTATTTTAAGGGTGGTGACTGATAGGACAAATGCTTACGCTCTATTTCATGGTCAACTTGTTTGAAACTCTAGAAGCTCAGGAATTTGTACAGATATAGTTAAAAGAATGTAAGTTAACTCATAATGGCAGGACAACAGCGAACTGTCGCCATTTATTTGAATTATGGAGACTATGGGTTCACTGCAGCCAGCAGCGCACTGGCGAGACACGACCCCCCAGAATTGAAATTAGTTTAAGAAAATATAGGTTATAGAATATTGCTAAACCTATGGCTAGTGGTCCTCTTTGATCGTAGATTCCCTAGAGTCGAGATAAGGTAGAGTATCTGATAGCATATCACACTTGAATCATGGAACCAAGAGGTTACCATCGCCCGGGTATACGGACGAGACATAATTCTCGGTGAAATGACTTCAGAAATGATTACAAGTTATGATACTATAGAGGATAGAAAAATGCCCTGTATGTCCCCTAGGATCCAAAACCAATACTAGAGGAAGTTCTGTAAGTTGGGTAGCACGTCTCCCGATCTAGCATCCCACTTTCCATTGATTAGAAATTTTTTATTATTAGAATGATAGTTAGTGTCTCATTGGACTCCCACTTTCCATTTAGATCGTTTTGTGTTCCCGGCCGTGTCATTAACAATCGAAGCACGAGACTAGCTGTTACCTTCCAACAAATTTCATATGCAAGATCTAGACGAGTTTACCTTCACCTAGGTATACTATGTCCCACTCAAACACATCCCCTTATACTCTATTTTTTGGTACGACTTTCAGGTAAAAAGGACTAGCTGTAACCCTTACCATAATAGCGATAAACTTCCCAATTACAATTAGAGACTCAACCTTGACTCAATTTATTCGACCCAATATATGGTGGTGATCGGCTGGAAGCCCACTACGCACATGTCACTAGTGTGCCATTTAATTGTGTCTTCTCGTGCTACTTAAACATAAAAGTCACGGAAGGCGCACCTTCAAGGCTTACAAAACCTATTTAACCAATCCGACTGCCCAACAAGCTCAACTACTTGGGTGGAAAACTATTCTAGGTTACCCTAACCTAGTAAAAAATAGTTTATAGTTGAGACCTTGTTCAGTCCACATAGATTGAAATCCAGGGTTCATCCAACTAACGGTTGGTGTCCAATCGGAGAACCTATTAAGACCCAGTTAAACCCATCCATGCATACCACCATAGTTGACTATAAAATCGAATTATTTGAGATAGGTCCCTATACCGATTATGTAGCCTCCATCTCGTAGAATGTGAAGTCATTCGTAACCCTTATACCGTCTACCTAGGAGTCGCGATACGATCTTGTATTGCATTTATATCCCTTGTATGTGTTTAAATAGCCACGGGAAAGATCACAATCTTGGTTTTTTTTTTCAAATTTCGTTCTATTTTGGAATCTTGTTTAGAACTTCAAGAACAAAATTTCTGTATTGCAAAGATTGCAAGCCCTCTAAGAAACAAGTGTTCTTCGATTTAACAAGTGACTGGACTAAAGTAGCCCAATCTAGCAAATAATTCAATGATTCGTAAACTTTTTTTCTACCTGCATCATTGGAAACACTCTACCGCTCTTGAAACTTCATATTTTCTCTCGATTATTCTCCCTTATTTTTCTGTCCTTCCTATTTCGGAGCAACGAATGGTCATGCTTATTAGAATTTACCAATAGTTATTAGCTACTTGTGTAAATTATTGCTTGTTAGATTTCGGGTTGTTCAACAAATAGGAGAGGATTATAGTGGTCATAAACAGTAGATATCTATTAGTAGCAATTTTAATAATTAGTTGGAAGATTGTAAAGTTTTAATGATATGAGATTTGAGGGAGTAGCCTGACCAAAGGTGGGTAGAAGTCCTCGGAGTTTCGTAGTTACAAAATGGCTAGGAGGAGGATATAAACTATTTTGAGGAATTAAAATTCGAGGAAACTAAGGTAATAGTATATTTTCCTTGAATTATAAGGAATAGTTATGAATTAGAATTTCGAGGACGAAATTATTTTAAGGTGGGTAGATTTGTAGCTGCCTTTTCCAGAAATTTGGAATATTTTTTATTATTAATTATTTCATTAGAATGGTGATTTTAGATTTTATAGATAATTATTTAGTTAATTTTACGGTAGATAATTTTAGCCATAGTGGAGTTTTGGAGTACAAGGTGATTAGAAAACATGGCACAGATAGTGCAGTGATGTGCTTTGACTAGTGTACTAACCATGCCCGGGGAAACCAAGCCATAGGGATGTCCTAACTAGGAAAACCAGGCCAAATTATGACATGACCATTATAAATAATTAATTATTCATTATTAATATTATTTGACGTCTAGGTGACCCGGTCGCACCAAACTAGTCAAACTGGACTCAAATTGAGCCAAGCCCATGTAGTCATGCGGCACATCCAATAACATTCGTGTTGATGGGATTGGGTATGAAGGTGTTGTATTTCGTGTTAATGATTTAATGAGTATTTTCTAAAATATTCGTTAATTATTTACTATAAATATTATTATTAGTCGATATTCGACGACAATTGTAGAAGAGGGTCCTGGTACATTTTAAGATTTTTAGACTGTGCAGTATGGTATATATATACCATTATTGATTTATTGAAATTCTTATTATTATATTTGTTATTATTATTATTTAGGTTATTATTATATAATAATATTGTATTATTATTGGTTATGGTATTATTATCAAATAAATATTTACAGGACAATTATAAGATACTTGCACAGTTTCTGTGAACCAAGTAACATACGAGTATAATGTGTTACCAATACTACTCGTATTATTAGGTAATTATAATTTGTATTCTTACTATTATTATTGTTAGTATTGACGTGATTGCTAAATAAAATTAGTTACCATTAGTTGGTTATTATTTCATTGTCAAATAGATTTATAGATATATATGCGACCATAAATACTCTATATTAGATAGAGATAATATTGCTAATTTATTGAATTTTTACGAGTATTTATTATATATAGGAAGAGATAGAAGTATAGCTATGTAGATATATACAAATATATATATGTATATAGATATATAAGGTTATTAGATAAATGAAAATGGTATTATATATATATATATATATGATAATTCATTATCTCGCGATATTTTGAAATATCGCGAGATGAAGATAGGTCATGATACCCGACCCTAACCCTGTAAACAGGATGGGCGGATATGCATAACCAGAGATCGGGAGAGAAGCTCTGGGAAACCCTAACTCTACCCGAACCCACGCCGACACTCAAGCGACCCCTGGCCTTGCGTGCGCGGCGGGGAGCCACCGCCGGTCGACCAGGACCGCCGGCCGGGCGCGGGACAGCAGAGCAGCGCGAGAATAATAACAGAACAACAACAGCAGTAGCAGCGGAGAGGGCGATTTCGCGAGGCAACCACGACCCTCATGCTCCATCATCTCGCAAACCGTCTTCGTAGGTATGAACCCGAACTAACCTGGTTTAATTCCCTTCAATTAGATTTATTCGGGTCACGATGTACACGTCATAAATCAAGCCAACAATCGGCAAAAAATCTGTTCAAGAAATGAACAGTTTTAACAGTAGAGACCCCATGTTTGAAGTCGGATTTCTGTCTAACCGACGATCGACTTGAAAACCTAATTGAACAATATCATAGACAACCTATAGGGCTTCGATTCCCTTTTTATAGAATCGGATTTCGTCGACTGTACGTCGAGAAATCGGATTCTAAAGTTTGTGAAAAACCTATTTTTAAAAATATAGAAAATTAGAAAAATCGCTCGATACGACGTGCGTCCCGCCAATCCGGACGACGTGGTCGCGAATCGAAAGCATCGAACGCTGCGTAACGGTTTCGTGGTCGTGTGGGCTTTAGCGGAATTTAAATTGGTCGCGTGTGCTCGACGAATTTGATGCGTATCCGTCGAAATTCACCGTATCGTGCACTTTGTAAATTTCTCAATTACTTTGTGCACGCTCGTCAGATCGAGACAAAACTTTTGCCAACAGAACCGTATCGTTTTTCTGGTCCTGTATGCCAAGTTTGGTCCGATTCTGAGACCGTTGATAAAATCGTCGTGTTACGGGCCCCACGGTACTACTCAACGGGCGATTTTGTGCACGGCCCGCCGAAATCCCACTTTGGACATACGGTTGGATTCGTATCGAAAAACTGGATCCGTAGACATGTAGTTTGATGACTTTAGAGACCGTTGACTCTGGCACATTTTTCGGTGCAAAGCGGGTCCAACGGCGGACATCGTTTTGGTCCAAAATTACCGTTTTGCCCCTGTGTCCAGAATTGGACTTAAGGACAGGCAATCCTAGCTAAATTGACTATTCAGAGAACATTAGTAATTTTTATTTCAGCTTCCGAGGACTGTTGTACGGGTTTTTACTATTGTGGCACATTGAGTAGTTCAGACTGTCGGTTTCACCAGCAGAGGACCACGTGCGAGTACAGTTTATTGTCTGCATTTCTATATTGATCTTTACTATATTTCATTGATTAGTCATTGGTTATGTGATTATTTTCTATTATAAATTGTTGAGTCGGGAATGAGAAGTACCAACGATGTGTGATCTGACCTTAGACAGTATAGACAGTGTAGACAGTGATTTATTATTGCAAAGTAGACAGTGTAGACAGTAATTTATTATTGCAAAGTAGACAGTGTAGACAATGATTTATTATTTTAAAGTATGCCATGTTTCTTTATTGTATTATTTGCTGTAGACAGTGTAACTTTATACAATGTAGACAGTGTAACTTTAGACAGTGTTGACAGTGTAACTTTTGACAGTGTAGACAGTGTAACTTTAGACAGTGTAGACAGTGTCGCATAATTGTCCCGAGACCGATCACATATCAACGGTACTTCTAACAGTTGGGGAAAGTATTTTGTGTCTATTTATTGCTACTAGTTTTTCCGTATTTACTGTTTATTTTTAAAACTCATGATTGATGTCTAACCTTTATTTTATAGTCATTTTCTTTATTTGAAATTGCATTCAGTGAATTGTGCTCGTTCCATTCCTGACTGGAAACCATATTTTCAGGTTAGCCGTAGATTTACTTAGCATGGGAGATACGGGGGTACTTGCAGACAAAAGCCTAAAAACTAGCTAGATAACGGAGTTGTAGTCATTCCAATATTTGTACAAGTTTATATTTTCTGCAAATGTAAAACTTGTGATCATTGTAAATTAAATTAATTTTGTGAATGAGTATTATTTATGATTTTGATCTTCATGGCCGTGACAGCGTTCTACCGCCGACACTGCGGCGTAGGCTGGCTTGGACACGTCTCGTATCCGTTAAAAAAAAAACGGGTGCGGGTCGTGACAAGTTTTTGTTGTGGCCCATGCAGGTCAGTCTTCGCAAATCATGCGAACTCGTGATAGTACTTATGTTAGTCGTACTATTGCGAGCCTGCGACTAGAAATGCTCATTCACGAATTAGAAATTAATTTAATTTAAGAGAATGATTAGGACTAGGAGTCCCTTATACAAATTTGTCGATGGGTAGTCTAGGCCATGCAATTTAGGATGAGGGTTATTAATTTTGATAGTTTGTCAAATCCCCATAGGTATACTACTACCTCTTGATTGGAAGATATGGTCCAATGTGGATAGGTTATTCACCTGGAGCGGCAGAGCTTCCTGGAATTGGTGATCTCACCTAGATAAGTTATTCAATTCCTTCTCGTTGCCTCTTTAGATATCATCCTCATATCTTAGTCCAAATTGCCTAATTAGTTCCTATTTTGCCCTAAGAATTATTACTTTATATAATGTTGATTATGTTACCCATATACGAACCTCGAGTTAATTTTGATTCAAAGTTTTCCTCCATAGTTTGAATACACATGAGATAGATACTAGAGTGTTCGTATTTCTTTTGTCTTCAGTTATTTCCTCCCCGTTCAATCTCTATTTTAAGGGTGGTGACTGATAGGACAAATGCTTACGCTCTATTTCATGGTCAACTTGTTTGAAACTCTAGAAGCTCAGGAATTTGTACATATATAGTTAAGAGAATGTTAGTTAACTCATAATGGCAGGACAGCAGCGCACTGTCGCCATTTATTTGAATTATGGAGACTATGGGTTCACTGCAGCCAGCAGCGTACTGGCGAGACACGACCCCCCAGAATTGAAATTAGTTTAAGAAAATATAGGTTATAGAATATTGCTAAACCTATGGCTAGTGGTCCTCTTTGATCGTAGATTCCCTAGAGTCGAGATAAGGTAGAGTATCTGATAGCATATCACACTTGAATCACGGAACCAAGAGGTTACCATCGCCCGGGTATACGGACGAGACATAATTCTCGGTGAAATGACTTCAGACATGATTACAAGTTATGATACTATAGAGGATAGAAAAATGCCCTGTATGTCCCCTAGGATCCAAAACCAATACTAGAAGAAGTTCTGTAAGTTGGGTAGCATGTCTTCCGATCTAGCATCCCGTGGTCCATGTGATCTATTGGCAAGATAATTGACTGACACTAATAGATGCACCGGGAATATTGAATTTAGAGACCCATAACCCATTAGTCGACCAAGTCCTTGTGGATAAGAAGATAGTGGAATGACTGTATAAGCAAGAACCTTAGGTGAGTTTTCGCTTCTCACAAACTCGAACTACTTGGGCTTTCTTTCAAAAATCTCGCATAATTGTATTCGACTATATTAACAAACTCTGCTGTTATAGCTTAGTTTTGCAAGCTCACTCTGTTCTCGAGCTTGATTCGAGGCATATGTTTAGTGGGGACGCATGCTAACTTATTGTCTAATCAAAATCAGTGTATTATGGTCTGATCAACCATGATGCATTTGGTTCGCTTTTTGTTTAATTACACTACGTGGATGAAGATATATAGGTATCTAAGATCTCATCCGCGACTGCTTTGACAATTCCTCTTGAATTATACGTTCGCCTTTGATCACGTGATTGTATTCAGTAACATCTTTCTTGAACTCTTTATTATTTTTGTCTTTCACTGATTTGGAAAGACAGAAGCTCGTAAGTGGCATAGAGATACCGAGTATCCCCATGGCTATGGTAGTTGTATATACAAGGGTAGTTATCGTCAGCCAGCCATGTAGTTGAGTTATTCGTTCTCCTCTCGACCCTCAAACTACTATTGGAATCCTCTAGTCATCTGAATTTGAGAATGATTAGGGCTTTATCCTTAGTCAAAATGCCAACCTATGAGACTATCTATTCTCAAGAAACCAATTGTTGTGAGCCCCTAATTATTGCTTTGAGCTTATTGTAACTAGCAACCCTTAAGCCTCGAACCAACCCTTCCTCGACCGAAGCCCACAGTTAGACATGAGATGAGTGGACAATAGGGTAATCATTTACCGTGACACTCCTCCCGAGATTGGTTTTCGACAAATATTACTCTAGTTAGGTAAAGGTTTGATATTAAGACCTAACTAGTGTTGGAACACCACAGTCACTTGTTTAGCTAATACCATAGATTAAATACCTTGTCAAATTATGATATACCAGTTGTCAACAACAACGCATGATCATTACAGCCCATACCTCTAGAACTCTTATGACAATAGTCTGACAGGTTTGACACATCTAGAGATTCACGACTCAGTTGTTAGAAATCTCTTTATAGGACATGCCTTGGAGCTGGTTACCCCGTCGATAACTCCTGTACACTATGGATGGGTATGTTCCTCTATGTTATCGACCATGTGTTGTTATACACCCTCGTTTCTCATTTATTGAGGAATGATCATTGACTTGACTTACATCTAACGTATCTCGATACGCCGTGCCTTATTCCTTATTAACAAAGAGTCGAGGTACAGTATCCGAACTTTGGGAACCCTCTAACCTCAATATTCCTAAGACCATATCCGATTTCTAAGGTGGGTAGACTGTAAGCCTCCTACAATTTTAGGATATACGAAGAATCATCGATTGATTAGAAATTTTTTATTATTAGAATGATAGTTAGTGTCTCATTGGACTCCCACTTTCCATTTAGATCGTTTTGTGTTTCCGGCCGTGTCATTAACAATCGGAGCACGAGAATAGCTGTTACCTTCCAACAAATTTCATATGCAAGATCTAGACGAGTTCACCTTCACCTAGGTATACCATGTCCCACTCAAACACGTCCCCTTATACTCTATTTTTTGGTACGACTTTCAGGTAAAAAGGACTAGCTGTAATCCTTACCATAATACCGATAAACTTTCCAATTACAATTAGAGACTCAACCTTGACTCAATTCATTCGACCCAATATATGGTGGTGATCGGCTGGAAGCCCACTACGCACATGTCACTAGTGTGCCATTTAATTGTGTCTTCTCGTGCTACTTAAACATAAAAGTCACGGAAGGCGCACCTTCAAGGCTTACAAAACCTATTTAACCAATCCGACTGCCCAACAAGCTCAACTACTTGGGTGGAAAACTATTCTAGGTTACCCTAACCTAGTAAAAAATAGTTTATAGTTGAGACCTTGTTCAGTCCACATAGATTGAAATCCAGGGTTCATCCAACTAACGGTTGGTGTCCAATCGGATAACCCATTAAGACCCAGTTAAACCCATCCATGCATACCACCATAGTTGACTATAAAATCGAATTATTTGAGATAGGTCCCTATACCGATTATGTAGCCTCCATCTCGTAGAATGTGAAGTCATTCGTAACCCTTATCCCGTCTACCTAGGAGTCGCGATACGATCTTGTATTGCATTTATATCCCTTGTTTGTGTTTAAATAGCCACGGGAAAGATCACAATCTTGGTTTTTTTTTTTTCAAATTTCGTTCTATTTTGGAATCTTGTTTAGAACTTCAAGAACAAAATTTCTGTATTGCAAAGATTGCAAGCCCTCTAAGAAACAAGTGTTCTTCGATTTAACAAGTGACTGGACTAAAGTAGCCCAATCTAGCAAATAATTCAATGATTCGTAAACTTTCTTTCTACCTGCATCATTGGAAACACTCTACCGCTCTTGAAACTTCATACTTGCTCTCGATTATTCTCCCTTATTTTTCTGTCCTTCCTATTTCGAAGCAACGAATGGTCATGTTTATTAGAATTTACCAATAGTTATTAGCTACTTGTGTAAATTATTGCTTGTTAGATTTCGGGTTGTTCAACAAATAGGAGAGGATTATAGTGGTCATAAACAGTAGATATCTATTGGTAGCAATTTTAACAATTAGTTGGAAGATTGTAAAGTTTTAATGATATGAGATTTGAGGGAGTAGCCTGACCAAAGGTGGGTAGAAGTCCTCGGAGTTTCGTAGTTACAAAATGGCTAGGAGGAGGATATAAACTATTTTGAGGAATTAAAATTCGAGAAAACTAAGGTAATAGTATATTTTCCTTGAATTATAAGGAATAGTTATGAATTAGAATTTCGAGGACGAAATTATTTTAAGGTGGATAGATTTGTAGCTGCCTTTCCCAGAAATTTGGAATATTTTCTATTATTAATTATTTCATTAGAATGGTGATTTTAGATTTTATAGATAATTATTTAGTTAATTTTACGGTAGATGATTTTAGCCATAGTGGAGTTTTGGAGTACAAGGTGATTAGAAATTATGGCACGGATAGTGCAGTGACGTGCTTTGACTAGTGTACTAACCATGCCCGGGGAAACCAAGCCATAGGGATGTCCTAACTAGGAAAACCAGGCCAAGTTGTGACATGACCATTATAAATAATTAATTATTCATTATTAATATTATTTGACATCTAGGTGACCCGGTCGCACCAAACTAGTCAAACTGGACTCAAACTGAGCCAAGCCCGTATAGTCATGCGGCACATCCAATGACATTCATGTTGATGGGATTGGGTATGAAGGTGTTGTATTTCGTGTTAATGATTTAATGAGTATTTTCTAAAATATTCGTTAATTATTTACTATAAATATTATTATTAGTCGATATTCGACGACAATTGTAGAAGAGGGTCCTGGTACATTTTAAGATTTTTAGACTGTACAGTATGGTATATATATACCATTATTGATTTATTGAAATTATTATTATTATATTTATTATTATTATTTAGGTTATTATTATATAATAATATTTTATTATTATTAGTTATGGTATCATTATCAAATAAATATTTACAGGACAATTATAAGATACTTGCACAGTTTCTGTGAACCAAGTAACATACGAGTATAATGTGTTACCAATACTACTCGTATTATTAGCTAATTATAATTTGTATTCTTACTATTATTATTGTTAGTATTGACGTGATTGCTAAATAAAATTAGTTACCATTAGTTGGTTATTATTTCATTGTCAAATAGATTTATAGATATATATGCGACCATAAATACTCTATATTAGATAGAGATAATATTGATAATTTATTGAATTTTTATAAGTATTTATTATATATAGAAAGAGATAGAAGTATAGCTATGTAGATATATACAAATATATATATATATAGATATATAAGGTTATTAGATAAATGAAAAGGGTATTATATATATATATGATAATTCATTATCTCGCAATATTTTGAAATTTCGCGAGATGAAGATAGGTTATGATCCCCGACCCTAACCCTATAAACAGGATGGGCGGATATGCATAACTAGAGATCGGGAGAGAAGCTCTGGGAAACCCTAACTCTACCCGAACCCACGCCGACACTCAAGCGACCCCTGGCCTTGCGCGCACGGTGGGGAGTCACCGCCGGCCGACTAGGACCGCCGGCCGGGCGCGGGACAGCAGAGCAGCGCGAGAATAATAACATAACAACAGCAGCAGTAGCAGCGGAGAGGGCGATTTCGTGAGGCAACCACGACCCCCATGCTCCATCATCTCGCAAACCGTCTTCGTAGGTATGAACCCGAACTAACTGGTTTAATTTCCTTCAATTAGATTTAGTCGGGTCACGATGTACACGTCATAAATCAAGCCAACAATCGGCAAAAAATCTGTTCAAGAAATGAACAGTTTTAACAGTAGAGAACCCATGTTTAAAGTCGAATTTCTGTCTAACCGACGATTGACTTGAAAACCTAATTGAACAATCTCATAGACAACCTATAGGGCTCCGATTCTCTTTTTGTAGAATCAAATTTTGTCGACTGTACGTCGAGAAATCGGATTCCAAAGTTTGTGAAAAACCTGTTTTAAAAAATATAGAAAATTGGAAAAATTGCTCGATACGACGTGCGTCCCGCCAATCCGGACAACGTGGTCACGAACCGAAAGCATCGAAAGCTGCGTAACGGTTTCGTGGTCGTGTGGGCGTTGGCGGAATTCAAATTGGTCGCGTGTGCTCGACGAGTTTGATGCGTATCCGTCGAAATTCATCGTATCGTGCACTTTGCAAATTTCTCAATTACTTTGTGCATGCTCGTCAGATCGAGACGAAACTTGTGCCAACAGAACCGTATCATTTTTTTGGTCATGTATGCCAAGTTTGGTTCGATTCTGAGACCGTTGATAAAATTGTCGTGTTGCGGGCCCCACGGTCCTACTCAACAGGCAATTTTGTGCGCGGTCCGCCAGAATCCAACTTTGGACATACGGTTGGGTTCGTATCGAAAAACTGGATCCGTAGACATGTAGTTTGATGAGTTTAGAGACCGTTGACTCTGGCACATTTTTCGGTGCAAAGCAGGTCCAACGGCGGATATCGTTTTGGTCCAAAATTATCGTTTTACCCCTGTATCCAGAATTGGACTTAAGGACAGGCAATCCTAGCTAAATTGACTATTCTGAGAACATTGGTAATATTTATTTTAGCTTCCAGGGACTGTTGTACGGGTTTTGACTATTGTGACACATTGAGTAGTTCAGACTGTCGGTTTCACCAGCAGAGGACCACAGGCGAGTACAGTTTATTGTCTGTATTTCGATATTGATCTTTACTATATTTCATTGATTAGTCATTAGTTATGTGATTATTTTCTATTATAAATTGTTGAGTCGGGAATGAGAAGTACCAACGATGTATGATCTGACCTTAGACAGTGTAGACTGTGATTTATTATTGCAAAGTAGACAGTGTGGACAGTGTAGACAGTGTAGACAGTGATTTATTATTGCAAAGTAGACAGTGTAGACAATGATTTATTATTTCAAAGTATACAATATTTCTTTATTGTATTATTTGCTGTAGACAGTGTAACTTTATACAATGTAGACAGTGTAACTTTAGACAGTGTAACTTTAGACAGTGTAGACAGTGTAACTTTAGACAGTGTAGACAGTGTCGCATAATTGTCCCGAGACCGATCACATATCAACGGTACTTCTAACAGTTGGGGAAAGTATTTTGTGTCTATTTATTGCTATTAGTTTTTCCGTATTTACTGTTTATTTTTAAAACTCATGATTGATGTCTAACCTTTGTTTTATAGTCATTTTTTTATTTGAAATTACATTCAGTGAATTATGCTCGTTCCATTCCTGACTGGAAACCATATTTTCAGGTTAGCCGTAGATTTACTTAGCATGGGAGATACGGGGGTACTTGCAGACAAAAGCCTAAAAACTATCTAGATAGCGGAGTTGTAGTCATTCCAATATTTGTACAAGTTTATATTTTCTGCAAATGTAAAACTTGTGATCATTGTAAATTAAATTAATTTTGTAAATGAGTATTATTTGTGATTTTGATCTTCATGGCCGTGACAGCGTTCTACCGCCGACACTGCGGCGTAGGCTGGCTTGGACAAGTCTCGTATCCGTTAAAAAAAAATGGGTGCGGGTCGTGACATATTTCAACAAACACTTGGTGTTCATCCTCAGATTTTTCCAAGAATGACACAAAAACCATATGTAAAAGTCTCCAAATGGGTTCAATGAAGCCTAAGCTTCTCCCTATGGATAGCCCTAATGCATGGGTGGGTTCTAAATGACTAATGACACTAATTAAAATCAATTTGAAGGGTTAAATTTAGAATTTACCTATTGGAAGATGGATTTCCAATGAAATATCACCAATGGACACAAGTGGACACAATCTCCAAGAATGGATACCTCCTCCAAGCTTCTCTCCTTCCAAAGATCTCCTTATAGCTAGTCCAAGCTCTGGACTCTTTGGAATGACACTAGAAATTTGTTTGGGAATGAATTTGGGAATGGTGGAGTTGGTTCTTCTTCTCAAATGAAGAGAAAACGAAGATGAGGCAAATTAGGGTTTCTAGAGCTAAATAAATAAACTCAAAGAAGGGTTTTATAGTGTTATAACCAGCCATGAACTCTAACCCTAGATCCTATGTAAATTGTCTAATAAGCCCTCCTAATTAGTCATGAAGGTTTATTTTAGGAAAGGGTTTAATTAGGAAGGGTTTCATTAACTAAAGAAGGGTTTCTCCTTGATCATTGCTCTCTATTTAAATAGGTATAACATGACTAACTAATGGGTTCACTAATGGTGTCATGACAAGTCTAGTTGGGTCCATTTTGGTTCACTAACAACTAGTCTAACTAGTAGCCACAACTAGCAACTAACTATCATTTTTTTAATTATATGAAACCATATCAATCATGGAAAAATAAAAATACATTAATTACAATTAATATGAAATATAATTTTTAAATTGGTACAAAATAGAAAAAAGTTAAAAATACCCCTATCCTGGAAATGTAGTAGTTACAATCCTTCCCCCTTAGAAAATTTTGTCCTCAAAATTTAAGTTGGTTGTACTCTTCTCTAGGTCCAGCCCCCAACAATCAAAGTCTAGTAAAATCCTATATGAGATTATACAATATGCAATCATATGGAATGGAAACAAACATGCATGGTTATAGCCTCTACAGTGTTATGATATTGCAGTCTCTACTAGGGTTAACTACCACTATAGCATGAAAATCACAGATGCAAACTAAAGGTACTAAGAAAGCATTCATGCAATCAATAGATGGAAAGAAATAGGAAGGAAGAAAGAAAGAACATAACCTAACCTTCTAGCCCATCACCTGCAGTATGAGTCCCCTTGAACGCCATCGCAAATGCCCTATCCTGATGGGGTATCTTCCACTGCTGGTACTAAGCAATCTGTGGTTCCACAGGTGGCCTAGCTGGACCCCTTTGGTTTGGAGCTACGCATTGTCCGAGAAGATAAGGAGCTAAAAAACAATCCTTCACTCGATGTCCTGTAGTGCCACAGTACAAACAAAGTCCCAGTCCCACTCTACAACTATCCTAAAGATGACCCGGCTTTTTGTAGAAATTGTATTGCTGGATCTGCCTCCGATACTACAGCTGATCTTGATGGACTGGGGCTCGCTCTGGTGCATAAAACTGCTGAACCTTTGCCCTAGCTAGAGCCTAAAACTACTATTACGGCAACTGGAGTGATTGATGCAAAAACTGGGGACGCTTAGCAGGCCCTGCGCTGCTAGTAGCCTCCGAGAAGAAATCGTAATCTCTCTTGGGCTTCAAGCCCAACTCCCGCTCTACCTTGCGTTCCTCGGCAAGGATCTCTGCATACATCTCATAGAAGGAGGGAATATGGATCTTCACGTCCCAAGTCAAACCTTTCCTAAAATGGCTCGCCCTAATATCGGGGTCCCGTACCATGTACATTGTATATCGGCTCAGCCTACCAAACTCTACAGCATACTCCTCAATCGACATACTTCCCTACTGGAGGTTCTAAAACTGTCTGGCCAGATCCAGTCTGTCTGTAGGAGAAAGGAACTTCTTCTTGAAGAGGTCCTTAAATTCGGCCCAAGTATGACCCTCTCTAGCATGAGTCGGCTCATTCCAGAACCAAGTGTGAGCGATATCAAGCAGTTGCATCCCTACTACCTCAACCTTCAAGTCCTCAGCAAGGTGGGACACCTTCAAAAGTCGTTCGATATCCTCGAGCCAGTCATCAGCGTAGATGATGCCCTCTGTCCCCTGAAGTCTCGGGGTCCTAACTTCTTAAAATTCTGGATATTTCTTGGCCTAAGCTGGGCATCCTGCTACTGGACTGGGGCTTTCCGCTCTACTGCAGCTAGAGCGAGCTGATGGGCGCTCTCCATGCCCTGACGTATCGTGTCCAACTGCCTCTGGTGTGCCTCGGACTGTGCCTGCTGTGCCTCTAGTATCTCTCTGAAGAAGGCCAACATATACCCCACGTCAGTAGGTACTGGAGGCGGAGGAGGAAGATCTCCCTGAACAGAGGGAGGAGTACTCCGCTACTAGGAGGACGAAGAACTCCAATGGCAACTCCGGTCACAGCCCCCTGAACTGTGCTAGAAGCACCAACAACGACCTTGGGAACAGTCCTCATCACTGGAGAAGGAGCACCCCCGAGAGCAACTGCTGACACTCCAACCCCGGGAGAAGTAACTGGAGCCAACTCACGTGATGTCACAGACCTCTCTAAAGCTGCTGGTCCTGATCGCTGCGACCTAGTCTTAGGAGGCATCCTGAAGACAAATCGAAAGAAGAAAGTCAATATGGCACAAGATAGAATCTTTTTAAGAAAGGACAGTTTCAAGTTAAAGGAAAGGACAGTTACAAGAATCAATAGATTGGAAGTTTTT
Organism: Iris pallida; assembly: GCA_029216955.1. Lineage (NCBI taxonomy): Eukaryota > Viridiplantae > Streptophyta > Magnoliopsida > Asparagales > Iridaceae > Iris > Iris pallida. Next base: position 1,441,614 of record JANAVB010032820.1, read on the forward strand.
TCTAATTGTGATTGATATCCTTAGCCTATATTCTATATCCTCTATACCTATAGCAGGCTCGTAGCAGCACTCTAAGTCGAGAATCACTACGACATCGCACTAATTGCGGTTTCTGACCTGTATGGGCCACCATTAAAAATGTGTCATGACCCGCACTCGGTTTAGGGGCACGAGTGCATGATAGCGCCCAGCCTACGTCGCAACATCGACGGTAGAACGATGTTTGTGTCTACTAAACTAGCTAACAAAATAAATATCATAACCTGTCGAGATAGTCATCTCCAAATGGAGGACAAGTAATGACAATATATCTATACTCAATCACAAAACTATAAGGAAGATAAATTGTACGAAAAGATAACGATAACAAGATATAAAATATCCAAAAAGTCTAACATAAAATTAATACAAGTCCAGAAGAGTCTAAGAGTTATCTAACATAAAATAAGTCTCAAAATAAATAACAAACCAAGAGTCTAATTGGAGACAAATCCAGCACCAATCTATCCGAACAGAGTCGCTAAATAAGCCTCCTCGCCTGAACTATAAATCATCTTGAAACTGAGTCTCCCGACCCACGCCTACTACATCCTATGGCCGTAAAAGGTAGGACAACTGTCATTTGAAAAATGTTATCCAGTCAGGATTGGAGCGAGCACACCACTAACAACAGTTCCATTTAATTGACAAAAACTATAAAATTGTAAGTAAAGAGTACGATAAATGATGAAGAAGTAGAACTATCAATATGTACTCGTAACCTGACAATGGTACTATGAAAAATGAACGATGTGAAGAGTACAATATACAAGAGTAGAAATAAATAGACAACATATAAGTACAGTCCAAAAAATATAACGGAAACAACAAATACTATAAATAATATGTGTTTGAAATACTTGTCTAAATATGTGATCGGCTTGGAAACTTGTACAATAGCTAAGTGGCCTGGTTAATCATGCGTGAGGTGTACGATTAACACTTATAATGTCTACAATTACAATAAGGATTTGATCACATCTCTTACTAGAATTCCCCCTCCCAACTAGTATAGTGGATCCAACCATGACACGTTACGATACACGAGCAATGTTTTATGATACTATCATGTACAATGTCTAATGAACATGTTGTATACGATGTCAATATGATAACCATGGTAACATCTCATGACGGAATCCAGAAATACCAATCCGTGTGACCAACGTGTCGAGAATCAAATATAGCATCGCTAAATACGATAATCATAGTAGAAATCAAAATAATAACAACTATCAGAGAATGTACTCGCTTGAGATCCGTTGTGGAATGTCAATAGTGTCTAATACGGTTGCTCGAAGACCTAAATATGGAATACCAATGTCAATTTGTGTTCAAAAATCATAAACATGCTGTATTAGGTCAATTCTAGGTCAAACTAGGCTTCTAGGGTCAAACTAGGTCAACTGGACTTAAGGGTTGACTTTTAGGGTCAGACTGGTCAACTGTGGTCAAATCGAGTCAAACCTAGGTTTTTAGGCCATTATCTTGTCATACCAAAGTATACCTGCCTATTCACATGCATTACCTATACCAGATAAACCCTTACCCTAGCATATAGGCAATACCCTATCACCTATACATGATATTACCTATTACCTATATTATGATATTACCTACACTAGGTAATCCCTATTACCTATCTACATGTGGATTCTTATACTTTTGGGTAAGTTCTTTACCTATACAAGGATACCCCTTACCCTTATCCCACATTACCTATACATTCCAATGTGTTATTGCCTATACCTAGGCAATAACTCTCCTTTACCTATTCATACCATTACCTAAAATAAGGAAATTCCCTAACACAACCACACTCACATACACAACCTACCTGATCTAGTCCCTCTCTCACATTCACCACTGCCACCCATATTAACCAAGTGTAGGTGCCACTCACCTGACCAACACATGCCAATATGGCCCAAGGCAAGTGCCTGGTGTCACGACTCGCTCCCGAATAATCGGACACAAGTCAGACACGCCCAGCCTTCATCGTTGGACCCGATGAAGTAAGCTATACCAATCTAGGGAAATCTAACTAGATAATCATGAACAAGTATGAAATCACAGCATCTATAAATGTATCCCAAATCCAGAGTAAAGTACAAGTCTCAGAATTTATTACATTCTAGCAAAATGAAAGATAGAGTCTACTAGTCTCAAAATACAAGAAAAATGTAAAGTGCTAATGGTAAAGCTCTAGGCTTCTGCAGCCTCTAAGTCAAGAGCAACTCCAGCTGGCTCTCCTGCATCTAATGGCTCTCGGCCATAATATTTGTCGCAAAGAGCCTCCAACTCACCTGCAACATATCCTATTCAGGAGCGGAGCAAAGTATAGTTCTAGGTAATGAAGCATGAACATGATATGAAACAGAGTACATGAGTACAAGAAAATAAAATACAAGAATAAACATGAAAGTACAGAAAAGTAGTACAGAAAATAAGTACATGAACTACAGTACAGGAATATAAAGTACAGGAATATGTAAAGTATATGTAATGTAATGTACAGGAATGAGACTATAATCCTAAAGTACCAGACATGAAAAGTGCACAATATCGAAATACATCTAGTCCATGTGACCGGTTGGGGTGAGTACAAGAGCATGCACAGGAGTACATGAATATGGTACAGCTTAGGGCCCGCGTGCACGATGCGAGGCCTAAGCTATCTACATGAATATAGTAACCGAGAATTGGTCACATGGCTAGTGTATTTCTCCGCCCGACACAAGTAAGTACAAGAACAAGATAGTACAGGAGTACATGGGTACATGATATCGTGTCATAACGTGTCACAAGAAAGAGTACAAGAATGTAAATGCACAAAACCGTAGAAAAGTACTTGCCTTGCTCCGAGAAAGTACGGGTAAAGATCGGGGCTAGATGTCCTCATGTTATAAATAATTTACAAGTTGATTAAAGTTATGGACATTCTTAATTATTCTTTAGCCAATCCTAATAAAATAAACCTTCAAAGCTTGCAATTGATGACAAGTCTTAGGTGTACTTAAATCAACTATCAGTAATTCGTAGTTAACAGATTATACAAATTATACTGGTAATTTAGACCTGATCATTCCAAAATTGCATCATGCTTGGCACATATCAAAAGACTTAGAAAAATAAGGATTCTCACCATTAATTGATCAAGCTAAATGCAACCCAAAACACTAAGCCATAACACAACTCAGTCATTTGTCATTGAGCCCAATCCCTACTTAAATCAATTAACACCCTTATGATCTGAGCCATCTCAACAACAGTCCACTCCAATAATCATGCCAGCCATAAATAACTTACTAGGACCACTTAGTTCAACTCTCATATTTCAAAAGAGTTAGCTAACAATAAGAGTAGCTGCATATGGTCCATCCTATGGGTTCACTCACAATCAGAGAGAAATAATGCTCAGCTAACACTATTAGTTCAAAAGAACAGGGCTATTAGTCTTCTCATTCGGTCAGACACAACTTCAAAACAAAATGAAATAACAAGATTATCATTTAAACTAAATCTCAGAATTCCAGCAAATCTTAGAAATACATTTGTGCAAAAATCCCAACCATAATTTATATAAAAATATACAATATAATTGAAAGAATAAACACTCAAAAAAAATAAGAATAGAAATCTAAACTATAATCATCGCAACACTTGCTACGCCAATCCCAGCCTTCAATAGCCTGGCTAAGACACGGACAAGAGACACGAGCTCTGCATACGGCTACGGCCACACACATTGGTGTTGGTACAACATTGCAACCCAACTACGGACACGAACACCGCACGAATTCCACCAACACGAACAGAACACGAACACCACCATACACGAACAGAACACGAACAATACACCCAAGAACAATCCTGGCCAAGCCAAACGGACTCAAAGAAGGGAAAAAGAAATCAACTATCTACTGAAAGATAACATAGGTACCTGAATTTGTAATGAAGAACACAACTAGATGTCGAACTCTTCAATCTGAAGCCGATGATTTGACTGGCCTCAAGTGTAAATCCAATCACTGCTCAAAATTAGAAGGAACTCAGACGCCAAACACCAAAATACTACGGCTGCTTCTAAAGGAACAATGGAGAGAATCAAAAAATAAACTCAAGCGATCTGCAAATACTTACCAATACGAGCAACAGTTGCTCTCGAACTTCCAATTAATCTCTCGTTATCCGAAGAATCACTGAATGGATTGATGAAAATAAAATCAGTCGATTATTATTATTACGCCAGATCATTAACCCGACAATGAGAACTTAGACTTACCAAAAGATCAACAGAGGAAATATTTCGATCCAATCGCTCAGTGATGAGGAAAACCATAGAACAACCCGATCTGGTTTTGAGAGTTTCGGTTAATGATCAAGAATAAGAAATTGAAGACCAAGAATTTCAAAGGAAAAATAGAAACTCACCGAAACCTAGATCAGAGAACAACGTTGTTCCTACAGAGGAATGAGTTGATGAAACGATCGTCCAAGCCGAGATGAATCACTGAATGAGGAACTCGCGGAGAAAGAAATTGCTGTCGACCGAAGCTAGGTGCTCACGAAGTCCCTGCGGGAAAGAAGAGTCGCCGATCTGCTATCAGCCGTCGGGGATCTGCTCCTCGCCGCCGTCGCCATCTCTACGCCGGAGCCGGAGCCAGAAAAATTATGGTTTGCTCGAAAAAATTGGGGCCGAGTGCTAAGTAAGAGCACTGGAAAAAAAAAATAAAAGAGTGAAATAATACACTCTCTCTCTCCAAACGTGTGCAATATAAAGAAAGAATTGGCACATTTGCAAAAACACCCTCCCGCTCAAACCAAATCAACAATCAGTCCCTCCGCTCCAAAAAGTTTACATAAACCCCCTTTTCCTTTTCACTTATTGCAGGATTGATAGAAAATCAGTTAGGAAACAAAATAGTGGACCCCAAAGTTTGCTATAACAAACTTTTAAATTTTAAAATAATTCCTGCTTTAACTAATTTCCCTCCAAAAGCATAAATCAAAATATTCATCATTTTAAAACTAGACTTATTATTATTAGAAAAAAATAAATTCCCTAAAAATAGGAAAGTGGAGTTACAAATCTCTCCCCCTTGAAAAATTTCGTCTTCGAAATTCGAAGACCCACAAAATAAATCTCAATTCCCAAAAACAAAAAAATATTCAAACACACGTCATTTATTAAAATAGAATTTTCAAACACAAAAATACAATCAAGCAAACATTCTAGGATAGCGCTCTCGCATCTCGTCCTTGCGCTCCCATATGGACTCTCCTGGAGAGTGGTGTCTCCACATGACACAGACAAGTGGAATAGTCTGGTTTTGTAGCTGCTTCTCTCTCATGTCAAGGATCTCCACTGGCTGCTCCTCGTAGGTCAAACTCGGACCCACCTCTAGCTCTGAGTATTACACCACATGGCTCAGGTCTGAAATATTGCATCGAAGCTGGGATACGTGGAAGATTTCATGTACTCCCTCCAAGCTGGCTGGAAGCGCTAGTCGATATGCCACCTCGCCAATTTGCACCGTCACGTCGAAAGGCCCGATGTACCTCGGACTGAGCTTCCTGCCGCTGCCGAATGACGCCCCTAGTCGGTAAGATCTTCAGGAACAGTCTATCTCCAACCGTGAACTCCAGTGGCCGTCTGCTGCTGTTCGCCCCATGCTTCTGCCGATCCTGCACAACTCTGAGATGCTCCCTGATCAATCTGACTTTCTCAGCTGAGTCTACCACCATCTCTGGTCCAAGCAAAGCCCTCTTGCCAACGTCGTCCTAGGATAAAAGCGTACGACATCTTCGCCCATACAGTGCCTCAAACGGGGTCATCTCAATGCTATCCCGATAACTATTGTTATAGGCAAACTCCACTAGATGCAAATGGTCCTCCCACGAACCTCTGAAATCAATTGCGCAAACCCGCAGCATGTCCTCTAGTATCTGAATGGTCCTTTCGGACTGTCCGTCCGTCTGTGGATGATAGGCGGTGCTGAACTTAAACTGCGACCCCAGGCACAGCTGTAGACTCCTCCAAAAGTGTGATGTGAAGCGACTGTCTCTGTCTGAAACGATGCTAACTGGCACTCCATGAATATGCACAATCTGTTGCATATAGAGGTCTACAAGCTTCTCGGTCGACAGCCCAACCTTGAACGGAATGAAATGAGAAGACTTCGTTAGTCTGTCCACGATCACCCAAATAGCGTCCTTGCCATTGGGAGTACGCGGTAATCCAGAGACGAAGTCCATGGTGATATGCTCCTACTCCATTCCGGAATAGGTAAAGGCTGAAGCAATCTTGCTGGTCTCTGGTGCTCCGCCTTGACCTGCTGGCACACAAGGCATCTGAAAATAAATCGGGCAACCTCTTTCTTCATCCCATACCACCAAACATACTCTCGCAGATCCTTGTACATCTTGGTAGACCCAAGATGAATAGAATACTGCGACTGGTGGGCCTCTTGCATAACTTCTTCCCACAGATCCTTGGGCACACACAACTGGTTCCCGTGCCTCAGGGATCCATCCTCTGCAATAGTGAAGTCGTCGAGCAATCCTGCCTCTGCCTGGCCTCTGAGATATCGAAGTCCTTCATCAGAAACTGGACCTCCTTGATCTTCTCTAACAGTCTCGACTGTATCTGCATGTGCATCATCTGTCCTCCTACTCCTGGTAGAATAATCTCGATCCCCAAAGTCTCAAGATCATCCAAAAGATGTCGATCCATAGTGAGTAACATAGCAACATGATATCGACTAAAAGCATCTGCCACCACATTTGCCTTTCCAGGGTAGTACTACAGATTGATGTCGAAATCCTTCATGAGTTCTTGCCATCTGCGCTTCCTCATATTCAGCTCCTTTTGAGTAAAGACATACTTCAGGCTTTTGTGGTCCGTAAAGATGTCCACTCTCTCTTCATACAAGTAGTGCTTCCACAGTTGCAAGGCAAAAATGACTGCTGTAAGCTCCAAGTCATGTGTAGGGTAATTCTTCTCATGAGGCCTCAACTGTCTAGAAGAATAAGCAATGACCCTCTTGTTCTGCTCAAGCACACACCCCAAGCCTTTTTCTGAAGCATTATTGTAGATGACGAATCCTTCCGATCCTGATGGCAAAGCTAGAACTGGTGCTGTCATGAATCTTTTCTTCAATTCTTCAAATGCTGACTGGCAGGCGTCGCTCCAGATGAACTCCTCGTCCTTCGGCGTAAGCTTGGTCATCGGCTCTGCGATCTTGGCAAAATCTTTCACAAACTTCTTGTAGTATCCTGCTAGACCCAGGAAACTACGAATCTCTGCTACTGACTTGGGAGGTGCCCATGCTTCAACTGCTTCGATCTTCTTGGGATCCACAGAAATCCTCTCTCCAGTCACCACGTGCCCCAAAAACTCTATTCTGTCCAGGAAGCACTCGCACTTTGAGATCTTTCCGTACAGCTTCTCCTTCCGTAAAATCTTCAGAACAATCCGCAGGTGCTCCACATGCTCTTCATCGGTCTTCGAATATATCAGAATGTCGTCAATGAAGACTACGCCAAACTTGTCCAAATACTTGTAAAAAAATTTATTCATCAAGTTCATAAACACTGCTGGGGCATTGGTGAGTCCGACGGGCATCACCAGAAACTCATACTGGCCATATCAGATGTTAAAAGATGTCTTCGAAATATTCTGCTCCCGAACCTTTATCTGATGGTACCCCGACCGAAGGTCAATCTTTGAAAAGACCTTCGCTCCACTAAGCAGTTCAAACAGCTCATCAATCCGCGATAAAGGGTATTTATTCTTGATGGTGATGTTATTGAGTGCACGGTAATCAATACACATCCTCACAGTCCCATCCTTCTTGGGTACGAAGAGTACCGGTGCTCCCAGAGTAAATTACTGGACCGAATAAAACCCTTGCCCTCCAACTCATCAATCTGAGCCTTCAACTCTGCAGCTTCCTTCGGGTTGATCTTATAGCAATGTTGGGACTTTGGCGCTGATCCGGGCAATAGGTCGATGCTGAACTCCACATCTCGATCCGACGGTAATCCTGGCAACTCCTCGGGAAAGACGTCGAAAAACTCTGCAATCAGCGGATGCGGTAACTCCTGGTCTTCTGCGACTGCTCCAAAGTAGACTCCCTCTGGCTTCTCTATAATTCGTCGGCTGATCTCGAATGGTAGAACTCCTGGCAGGATGAAGATCACCCTTCCCTCATGGCAGTCTATTACGGCAAACTACTCGTTCATCCAGTCGATGCCGAGGACTATATCAAATCTGAGCAATGGCATCACTAGAAGTCGAGCCCTAATCTCCCTTCCAATAATAGTGATAAGGCAATCCACAATCTCACTCACTGGAACTATCCCTTCTCCTGTCATAATCCGACAGTTCCTTCTAGTGGGCTTAGGTGTGAAGCCGTGTCTATACAGAAACTCATATGATACAAAGCTATGTGTGGCTCCAGAATCAAACAATACAATGGCAGAAAATAAATATAAAAGTATAGAACCTGTGATCACATCTGGCACTGCCTTATCCTCCTTAACTGCAGCTATGACGTAAGTACGTCCCTGCTGTGGTGGTCCCCTCTGCTGCTGGTGCTGTTCAAAACGCTGCTGCTGAGTAGGCAAAGCTGGAACCCTCTGTGGTGCAGCTGGTAGAGCTCTGGGTGGTGCAGGTGGTGGTCCTTCAGCTCCTCTAGGTCCTCCTACCAGTCTAGCTGCAGCCTGTGGGTAGTCCCTCATCTGGTGTGCGTCTGATCCGCAGAATAGACAGAGCCCGAGCCTCTTGCGGCACTCGTCGAACCGATGCCCCGGCCGGTAACAGAATGCACAAATAGCTGGCTGCTGCTGTCTCTGATGCTGATGTACAGGAGCTCTGGCTGGACGGTAACACTGCTGTACCGGCTGTTATGGCCTCGTCAGAATCTAAGTTTGGACCTTCTTCGCTTGTGCCTGGAAACTGATGCTGCCAATATCTCGGTCCCTCTTCAGCTTCGGATCTGCCTCCTTCTCTACAGCCTAAGAAATCTTGAGGATGCTCGCATACGTTATTGCCTGACTAATCGTTATCGCGTGTCGCAGATCCCTGGTGAGACCCTTCTTAAATCTCCAAGCACTGTCCTGCGGTGCTCTGACTAGGTTCTCCGCGAACCTGCTGAGTCTAGTAAACTCTGAAGTGTACTCCGCAACCGTCATAGTCCCCTGCTGCAGTGTCTCAAACTGCATCCTTAGCTCATTCCACTCCACATCGAGAAAAAACTTCTCCTTGAACAGAGTTTTGAAATCTGCCCAAGACACCTGAGGCTCACCTAACTGGGGCTCCTTCCGGTACCAAGCTCTGGCCAAATCGAAGAGTCGCATGCTAGCCACCTCCACCTTCAGGTTATCCGAGATCTGTGCTATCTTCAAGGTCCTCTCCGCATTCTCCAGCCACTCGTCCGCCTAAATTATCCCCTTGTTGCCCCAGAAGTCCATCGGGCAGAGGTTCTGGTAGTCCTTGGCTATCCCTGGTCTCGGTGCTGCTGGTGCTGCACGTGCTGCTGGAGCTGGTGCTGCCGGCTCTCTGGTCCTGAGCGCATCTACAACTGTCGCCCGAAACTGTGCTGCCTGGTGGTTCTGGGCCTTCATAAACTGCTGAAACATAGCCATCACCTGAGCACCGTCAAAAGTCATCGTCGGGGGCAGCGGAGGAAAGATAGGAGGCGGTGGTGGAAGCTGATCTGCTGGAACGTCTGGTGCGGGCTGATCCGAGCTGCCTACAACTTCTGACTGATCAGCGGTCTTCCTCGTGGCAACCATCCTGCAACAAAAGAAAACTTCGTAATTGATAAAAACCTAACCTACCAGAAAATATAAATGTTTATATAATAACCATATATACCCGATGTACCTGATTTCCTATATTGTGATTCAAGTTTCCCTAGTGTAATCAAGTCCCCAAATAGTACGCTACGACCTAGGTACCATTAGGATAGACCTGTATGGGCCACCACTAAAAACATGTCACGACCCGCTTCCGAATAATCGAACACGAGTCGGACACGCCCAGCCTTCATCGTTGGACACGATGAAGTAAGAGCAAAAATAAAAGATAGAGTCTACTAGTCTCAAAATACAAGGAAAATGTAAAGTGTTAATGGTAAAGCTCTAGGCTTCTGCAGCCTCTAAGTCAAGAGCAACTCCAGCTGGCTCTCCTGCATCTACTGGCTCTCGGCCATAATATGTGTTGCAAAGAGCCTCCAACTCACCTGCAACATATCCTATTCATGAGCGGAGCAAATGATAGTTCTAGGTAATGAAGCATAAACATGATATAAAACTGAGTACACGAGTACATGAAAATGAAATACAGGAATAAACATGAAAGTACAGGAAAGCAGTACAAGAAATAAGTACAGGAACTACAGTACAAGAATATAAAGTACAGGAACATGTAAAGTACAGGTAATGTAATATACAGGAATGAGACTATAATCCTGAAGTACCAGATATGATAAGTGCACAATATCGAAATACATCTAGTCCATGTGACTGGCTGGGGTGAGTACAAGACCATGCATAGGAGTACATGAATATGGTATGGCTTAGGGCCCGTGTGCATGATACGAGGCCTAAGCTATCTATATGAATATAGTAACCGGGGATTGGTCACATGGCTAGTATATTTCTCTGCCCGACACAAGTAAGTACAAGAACAAGATAGTACAGGAGTACAGGGGTACATAATATTGTGTCATGACGTGTCACAGGAAAGAGTACAAGAATGTAAATGCACAAAACCGTAGAAAAGTGCTTGCCTTGCTCCGGAAAAGTACGGGTAAAGATCGAGGCTAGATGTCCTCCTGTTATGAATAATTTACAAGTTGATTAAAGTTATGGACATTCTTAATTATTCCTTAGCCAATCCTGAAAAAATAAACCTTCAAAGCTTGCAATTGATGACAAGTCTTAGGTGTACTTAAATCAACTATCAGTAATTCTTAGTTAACAGATTATACAAATTATACTGGTAATTTAGACCTGATTATTCCAAAATTGCATCATGCTTGGCACATATCAAAAGACTTAGAAACAGAAGGATTCTCACCATTAATTGATCAAGCTAAATGCAACCCAAAACACTAAGCCATAACACAACTCAGTCATTTGTCATTGAGCCCAATCCCTACTTAAATCAATTAACACCCTCATGATCTGAGCCATCTCAACAACAGTCCACTCCAATAATCATGCCAGCCATAAATAACTTATTAGGACCACTTAGTTCAACTCTCATATTTCAAAAGAGTTAGCTAACAATAAGAGTAGCTGCATATGGCCCATCTCATGGGTTCACTCACAATCAGAGAGCAATAATGCTCTGCTAACACTATTAGTTCAAAAGAACAGGGCTGTTAGTCTTCTCATTCGGCCAGACACTACTTCAAAACAAAATGAAATAACAAGATTATCATTTAAACTAAATCTCAGAATTCCAGCAAATCTTAGAAATACATTTGTGCAGAAATCCCAACCATAATTTATATAAAAATATACAATATAATTGAAAGAATAAACACTCAAAAAAATAAGAATAGAAATATAAACTATAATCATCGCAACACTTGCTATGCCAATCCCAGCCTTCAATAGCCTGACTCGCGGACATGGACAAGAGACACGAGCCCTGTATACAGCTACGGCCACACACATTGGTATTGGTACAACATTGTAACCCAACTACGGACACGAATACCGCACGAATTCCACAAACACGAACAGAACACGAACACCACCAGACACGAACAGAATATGAAAAATACACCCAAGAACAATCCTGGCCAAGACAAACGGACTCAAAGAAGGGAAAAAAAGAAATCAACTATCTACTGAAAGATAACATAGGTAGCTGAATTTGTAATAAAGAACACAACCAGATGTCGAACTCTTCAATCTGAAGCCGATGATTCGACTGGCTTCAAGTGTAAATCCAATCACTGCTCAAAATCAGAAGGAACTCACACGCCAAACACCAAAATACTATGGCTTCTTCTAAAGGAACAATGAAGAGAATCAAAAAATAAACTCAAGCGATCTGCAAATACTTACCAATACGAGCAACATTTGCTCTCGAACTTCCAATTAATCTCTCGTTATCCGAAGAATCACTGAATGAATTGACAAAAACAAAATCAGTCGATTATTATTATTACGCCAGATCATTAACCCGACAATGAGAACTTAGACTTACCAAAAGATCAACAGAGGAAATATTCCGATCCAATCGCTCAGTGATGAGGAAAACCATAGAACAACCTTATCTGGTTTTGAGAGTTTCGGTTAATGATCAAGAATAAGAAATTAAAGACCAAGAATTTTGAAGGAAAAATAGAAACTCACTGAAACCTAGATCAGAGAACAACGTCGTTCCTACAGAGGAAGGAGTTGATGAAACGATCGTCCAAGCCGAGATGAATCACTGTATGAGGAACTCGCGGAGAAAGAAATGGCTGTCGACCGAAGCTTGGTGCTCATGAAGGATCTACGGGAAAGAAGAGTCGCCGATCTGCTATCAGCCGCCGGGGATATGCTCCTCGCCGCCGTCGCCATCTCTACGCCGGAGCCGAAGCCGGAGAAATTAGGGTTTACTCGAAAAAATTAGGGCCTAGTGCTCATTGAGAGCACTAGAAAAAATAAAAGAGTGAAATAATATACTCTCTCTCTCCAAACGAGTGTAATATAAAGAAAGAATTGGCACATTTGCAAAAAGACCCCCCCGCTCAAACCAAATCACTAATCAGTCCCTCCGCTCCACAAAAGTTTACATAAACTACCTCTTCCTTTTCACTTATTGCAGGATTGATAGAAAATCAGTTAGGAAACAAAATGGTGGACCCCAAAGTTTGTTATAACAAACTTTCAAATTTTAAAATAATTCCTGCTTTAACTAATTTCCCTTCAAAAGCATAAATCAAAATATTCATCATTTTAAAACTAGACTTATTATTATTAGAAAAAAATAAATTCCCTAAAAATAGGAAAGTGGAGTTACATCTGGCCTGAGGGGAGATCCCCCTCACATGCCCTGCAGTCCTGTGTGAGGGAATGCTGCAGGGAAGCTCTTTCCCCAAACTTGTCTTCACTACCACTCATTCGCACACTAATATATGCCTACACTTACACCCTAACTCACTGTCACTTGTGCACACTCATGAACTCACATCACATAGGCTAACACACTTGAACACACACTCTAACCCTCACATAGGCGCACTCCTGCACTTCACTCATGAAACCACACCTGTCACTACTTCTCTCCCCTTCTAAACCTACTACAACAGTGGCTAAACCACCTGGCCTCTCCTTTCCTATGTAACGCAGGGTTTCCCCTAGTCCCTGTCACTTCTACACCGAGGGAATACCCCTGCAGTCCCAGTACAGGGCACCCCCAATCAATTGCCCTTACCTGGCATACAGGGAGAAACCCCCTCCTGTCAGGGCCAAGGAGCCCCTCACACATGCTGTAGGGAACCCCTTGACCCTCCTATGCTACTGCAGACAGTATAGACTGCTGTTGGCTTCCCTTATAACTACTCACAGTTCTCTGAAACTCCACCCTAGATTAAACTAAAACGTATTATTTACATAGGTAAACAATTACCTATCTAACACTACCTTTCTGTTAGCCACCAAATGACTGATCCCGAGCCTACGTTCAATCCCCTAATATCTAACTCCTATGTGTAACAATACACCAATCTACTGCTATGTAAATGAACTAAGTTTTACATCTATACACAACCTACACTCCTCTAACTTCATATCCTCATTCCAACTCTCCCTCTAATCCTTCCTTTCTTCTCTGTATCAGTCCTTATGGACTGATACATTAAATCTCATACTTGCAATCAGTCCTATGAATTATCTCACATCACTCCAAGACTGGGGACACTTTAGTCCAAATTAGTCCCCATGGACTGATCTCCTAATCAGTTGTCAGTCCAAGGAATGACTGAACTTTACATTCAATCAATCGACTGCCCAACCATATCAGTCAAAGAACTGATACTAACATGTTCATAGTCTAACACTCCTAACCTCCTGCCTCTGGTATTTGATGGAATGCATTCAATGCTTGATAGGTAACCAATTACCTCACAAATACACTGCATCCTCCTTTTCCTGACTGCATGAACAACCATAGCCCCAAATCATCCTTGACATATCGAAATACCCCAACTGCCTACCCTTCCATTCAATCACTCAAAGCATTCAAACAGTTCAATCTTCCTCCTTTCCTCTCACTTGTATCAGTAAACCACAACCCCTATTCTCTGTTCAGTCGAGACTAGAATTGAGCTCTCCTTGTATCAGTCCTCATGGACTGATACATATTATTCCTAATCCTGCATTTGCACTGTGTAGTGGCACAACCCTTGTATTTTCTCCTACCTGAGCCTATGCTAAACCCCTTCTCTATCGGTTAGCCTATGCCAATGCCCCCAGATCACTTCTTCTTCTTGTATCAGTCAACAAAATTGATACACCAAATCAGTTTAGTCTCAAGGCCAACAAGGTTCAGTCCTAACTGATCTCACAGATCAGTCCAAGACTGATCACATATCAGTCCTTGGGGACTGATCACCCTATATCAATTTTACTGATACAAAGATCAGTCATAAATTGATCTTCTAATCAGTTTTCACTGATACAAGGATCAGTCTATTCATCCCAGTTTCCCCAAATCAAGTTATATTGAAACTGATATTCCTAATTCTTCTCTTCTAATCCTCTGCCTATCCTCTGTTCTGGCAGTCCCTATTGGACTAATACCTAAGTCCAGAACCCCCCATCCTCACAGTGTACAATACCTAATGTGACACTACATATAGCTATATATCCATATAAACACACACACACACACACACACACACACACACATATATATATTATTGATGTATATCTGTATAAATACAACATGTATACTCTCAAAATATGCATTGGTATATAAGTATATTTATATTAGGATACACACAATGGTGAGCCATTGGCTAGTGTCACTTGTCATGATAGTGTGTGCACCAATGTGTTGAGGTCCAAAAATCCCCAAATTGGCCCTGTGTCCTAATACATCAAGATACATCCTATTTGTATCCATTTGTGGATACTATTCTAGCCTCACACACTATACACATGTCAATTTTAGCCAATAGGAGATTTCAACAAACACTTGATGTTCATTCTCGGATTTTTCCAAGAATGACACAAAAACCATATGTAAAAGTCTCCAAATGGGCTCAATGAAGCCCAACCTTCTCCCCATGGGTAGCTCTAATGCATGCGTGGGTTCTAAATGACTAATGACACTAATTAGAATCAAATCGAAGGATTAAATTTTGAATTTACCTATTGGGAGATGGATTTACAATGAAATATCACCAATGGACACAAGTGGACACAATCTCCAAGAATTGACACCTCCTCCAATCTTTTCTCCTTCCAAAGATCTCTTTCTTGCTAGTCCAAGCTCTAGAAACCTTGGGATGACACTAGGAATTTGTTTGGGAATGAATTTAGGAATGGTGGAATTGGTTCTTCTTCTCAAATGAAGATAAAATGAAGAGGAGGCAAATTAGGGTTTCTACAGCCTAATAAATGAACTCAAAGTGGGTTTTATAGTATACAACCAGCCATGAACTCTAACCCTAAATCCCATGTAAAGTGTCTAATAAGCCCTCCTAATTAGTCATGAAGGTTTATTTTAGGAAGGGATTTAATTAGGAAGGGTTTCATTAACTAAAGAAGGGTTTCTCCTTTGATTATTGCTCTCTAACTAAATAGATATAACATGACTAACTAATGGATTCACTAATGGTGTCATGACAAGTCTAGTTGGGTCCATTTAGGTTTACTGATAACTAGTCTAACTAGTAGCCACAACTAGCAACTAGCTATCATATTTTAATTATATGAAACAATATCAATCATAAAAAAATAAAAATATATTATTTACAATTAATATGAAATACAATTTTGAAATTGGTACGAAATAGGAAAAAAGTCAAAAATACCCCTATATTGGAAATGTGGTAGTTACAAAAATAGCGTTCTGGTCAACCTTCTCAGAATCGGACCAAACTTGGCTCACAGGACCAAAAAATGACACGGTCATGTTGGCGCAGGTTTCATCTCAAGATGATGAACGTGCACGAAGTTATGAGCTAGTTTGCAAAGGGGCCGATTCGGGGTATCTCAATCGATACGCTTCGATTTCGTCATGCACGCACAACGAAATCGAGTTTTATCGAATACCACACATCGACAACATCCATACGCGTCTTTTGATGCTCATGGATTGCGACCACGTCGCTCGGTTTGTCAGGGCGAATGCCATATCGAGAAACTTTCTAAAAACTCTACAGTTTGAAAACAGTTTTTTGGTCAATTTGGGACATCGATTTTTCGACGCTCAGTCATTTAAATCGACTTCTGCAAAAAGGGTTTCAATGCCCTATAGGTTGTTTATGACTGTTTTTAATTAGTTTTTGAAAACCCCTAGTATTTGGTTTAGAAACAGTCTTTCAAAACAAGGTTTGGACGGGTTATGGCCTTGTTTCAACTTTTTGAAACTATGATTATTCTCTATTTTTTGTGAATTCTCACAACTGGTACAGATCAATTAAGGAAAAACTAATTGAAGGGGGTCGAAGAGGTTCAACATGGGAACGCGTAGAATTTTATGGTTCGAGAAATGGTTGCATATGCTGAGAGAAAAGTGTCTATGAATGAGGGTACCTCATGAGTATTTCTGTGACTGTGTCCGGTGCGCGGCGGCAATCTGCTGTGGTGCAGCGGCGCTCCGGTGGCGCACGACGGTACAAGCAATCGGGATGGCTCGTTTGGGGGTGGGGGCCACTATCGAGGTCGAGGGATAGGTTAGGGTTGTAGGTTTAGGTGTGGGTTTTTGTTTTCAATTGTATATATAACCAACTGCAAACAGTAGGTTAGGAAATTTGGAGGGGGGGTCGCAAGTTATCATGGTTTGGCAACTCGCGAGATCTTCGGATCTCGCGAGAAATTGATTTTTTTGTCTTTTTTATTCCAATACTCTAGAAAAATATTTATATAAAAAACTAAAAATCCCAAACTAACTCTACATTTATTTTACATACTATTTTGTACACTTACTCCTTTATATAAATAAAGGAAAATTTTGTTTCCTAATTTTAATAATTAAATAAAAATCTTTAAATATTTCACTTACAGCAAAAATTCATAAGAGCTCAAATAAATCCAAGATTAATAAAAATCTTTCTTGTACATATCCCACCTTATAGGCCATGTATATAGAAAATTATTTATCGCATGAAATACTTAATCTTTTGCTTATAAACTCTTTTTTTTACCTTATATAAATTCTCTAAATAATAATTAAAAATAATAACAATAATAAAAAATATAGAAATTTGAGGGGTTTTACATCCTACCCAACTTATAAAAATTTTGCCCTGAAAATTAAAAATAATCTTAATAATCAAACAATAGCGAGATTAAAAACAAAAGGGAGAGCCAGTACGTCAAACGTAACTCGGTATCCGAAGGGAGGGTAGATGTGGTTATAAAAAGGAACCCATATTAGATGTCATATTCTACAAGATGGGGCGTTCTCCATTCAAGACTCTACCCAACTTATAAAAATTTGCTAACCGTGAAAATCGTCGTTACAAGAATTCTAAGAAGGACAATTTTTAGGGAGAGTACGGGGATATTGGACACTTCTAACCGCAGTCATGAATTCTAACTGATCATAGATATTTCCATAGTGTTCTTCGTCAATAACTTCTATAGGAGGATTGTTACCGTTAACATTATTTTTATAGGGGTCATACTTTAGCATGATAGTAGGAATCTCTTGTTCGAATACGACTAGAACGTGTCGATGCAAAGGAATTTCAGTGTTCGCCTAACATAGGTACTAAGAGATGAGTTTGAAGAAATTTAGGGGAAAGAAGAGTTCATGGGTCAAGAAATGGGACTCTTTAGTAAGTGCAGGAAACCTTTCTATAGAACTTGATTAGATAAGTGTTCAAAATCTTTAAGTCGTAACGACTAATATGTGCGGGTTGGTGTTAGGTGTTGTCTAGGAGGCTTGTGTTTGCTTGGGCAAAATGCATACGTAATAGGTGTGACGTGTCTTGCATGGTGTCACGACCCGCACCCACTGTGAGGGTACGAATACGTAACGACGTCCAGCCTACGCCGCAGTGTCGGCGGTAGAACGCTGTCCTAGGTTACTATCTAATCAATAATTCACGCAATTATATAATGTACTTGTCAAATCTCAATTCCGAATGGAGGACAAGTATATATATAATGAATCTCAATCACAGTCTAAAAACGATATGATAGCACCGAAGATTAAAACTAAGACTAATAACAGAAATAAAACCAACAACTAATAATATAATCTCAAACAATCTCAACTACAATACTCAACTTATATACAACTCCAGTTCTAAAACATGATAGCTAAAACATGACAACTAGCTAAACTCCCGATCACTCCTGAGTGTCGGGACCATAGGTAGCTAAGCCATCTCCTGATCCATAATATGTAGGGCACGTGTCCTCAGGGCAATCATCTGTAAAATTTTCAACAGGTCCAGTCAGGACAGGAACGAGTACAACTCATCAAGAAATTCCAAGTAAATGACAGAGAACTATAAAGCAGTTATAGACAGTTTTATTGATGAATATGGCAGTTTATATACAGGTGATGGTATGGAGAACAGATAAGATACAAGGAAGGTAAGTAACTAAAACAAGAGAAGAATGATGGCAATGAAGACTGTAAAATAAATCTAGCTGAACTAAAGTAACATAATAAGTCCAGAATGTAAATGTAAATAAGTACAAAACCCAAGTAAATCCAGACAACATGAATCTGATACCAGGTGGTTACAGTACAAGATGAGTCCGGTATAAGGTGAGTCCAGTTGGTGATCAAAGGTTCTAGGGTGAGTCCAGCCTATACTCTAACAGTGTGTTTTAAAATATCGGGATCGATATGTGAACGGCTGTAGGTAATACGGCACACCGCACACTCGGCCAAGTGTGGGATGGCTATCGTTCCAGTATAATTCCAAGGGAGTGGTTCCAGTATTTGGGTATGTTCACATGCCTATTCTAATATTTTTCTGCCCAACAAGTACAAGTGAATCCATAATCCGACATAAAATAGTATAAGTCCAACCAGTACACAAATGGTTCCAGTAAATGATTCCAGGGTGGTTCTAGTAGGTGGTTCCAGTAGGTGGTTCCAGAATAGAGGTCAGACTTAAATAAGTGAGTGTCGCATGAAATGGATCCAGTAATATCAAATCGTGTTTGTAATACAGAATCAAATAGAACTAGCTACAACTGAAGTATAGTAAACGGCAAGTAAATGGAAGAACTATCAGAGAATGTACTCGCCTGCTACTCTGAAAAGAGTAGTGTAATATCAGATGTCTGCACCAGAGTCACAATATCCTACACAGAGTAATATAGGTTATAATGTGTTTAAAATAAGGTAAATGATGTTTATGATGCAATCTATATGATTTCTAGGCCAATCTAGGTCAAAGTCAACTCTAAGTCAAACCTGGTCAACTATCTAGGTCAAACTAGGTCCAAGTTAAACTTGGTCAACTCTGGGTCAACCCAAGTCAATACTCTAGTCAAACTAGGTCAGTGAAATCTATCCTAGTTAAATAGTCCACTATTGGTCAATCTTAAGGTCAACCTCAACTATTCCATCCCTATTACCAAGGTAAAATCAACTACCTTGCTAACTTAGTTACCCTCATATATACGAATACTCATAAACAAATGGGTATCCTTGGTCAAGGGTCAACTAGGCTATATTTGCTAAGGAGATATCAAGACCAATAATCCTAAATCCAACACATATATGTGTAATGGATGATATCTAACCTTATTATATATGTATAAGGTATATTCCCAATTACAAGGTATGATACAACCTATATAATATAATACACATAACATAACATATACTATATATAGTTACCCATGCCCCAAGGGAACAAAAGAACTTAAGCAACCCTCAACTCCAACCCAAGCATATACATAATGGATAGCATGAGCCTAACATATATGTGTACTATCACATATATGTGACTTAACTTAAACAAGGGACTGAACCAAATCATGTATGCAGAACTAAAGTGATCAATG
The DNA here is from genome assembly GCA_029216955.1 of Iris pallida. Classification (NCBI taxonomy): domain Eukaryota; kingdom Viridiplantae; phylum Streptophyta; class Magnoliopsida; order Asparagales; family Iridaceae; genus Iris; species Iris pallida. Next base: position 1,461,873 of record JANAVB010032820.1, read on the forward strand.
AACCTTTCTCTATGCTACAAACAAGGAAAGTGACTGAAACAATAGGCCAAATTTGAACTTTAGTGGTGTTAAGGGGCTAAACATGAACAGCCATGTAGGTGGCTTGTGCAGGACAGCAAGGTATTATAAGGGGACTGTTGGGCTGCAATTTGGGACTGTCCAAAGGACTTGTGCAGGACAGCAGGTAAGGGTTTTAGGACTGATATGGAGTGTCTTTGTTTGATCAGGTTTAAGGGTCTTTGTTGGGCTGTCAATTGGGTCATGTAGGGGGCTGTTTTGGACAGGTGAAGGGGCTTCCATGGCTGTGTTCAGATTAGGATTGTGTGGGTGTAACAAATGTGTTCCAGGAACTGATATCAGTGAAATGATTCTCAGGAAGTCATATTTCTAGGATTCAAATGGATGGCAATTCAAAATCAGTAGGGTGTGTCAATAGCTTAGGTGTGTGTGTTGATAGGGTCATGTGTGTAAGAGTGGACATGTGAGGAAAACAAATGTGTGTGTGTGCATTGTGTGTGCATGCAGGAATGGAATCAGTGATGTGGGTAGTGTGCATACATGAATGTGTAATAGGTTTTCAGATTTGAACTCGTGGGTGTGTATCAATGGGTGTAATATAATAGGGACAACAGTGTGTTAACAAGAAATGGAACCAGTGAACAGTGTATGTGTGTGTAAATGAAAACTAAAAATAACAGTTCATTGCAGGAATTCAAAACAGTTCCTATATATCTAAACTTAGGAACTAAAATAAATTGAAAACTAACATTTAAGTATCAGACAATCAGGAACCTGAAATTTCGAATCCCACATTTGAAAACCAATACAATTCATGAAAACCAATTTCGAAGACAAACTGATCTCAGGTGAATTATATAAAGACCCATTAAAACCTTAGGATTCGATTTGAACATATTTTTGAAACCAATTTTCGAAAACAGTGAACAACACACCAGTGTGTATCGGAAAAATAGGACAGTTCATACACATTGTTCATGCGAACCAAATCATTCAAAATCATAAAACATGTGTCAGAGGGGGGTCGAGTGTGTGTGACACAGTGTCCATCGTGTCCAGGAATCGGGACACAAAGTGTCCAAGAACCGAATTGCCCATTGACAGGACTGACAGGAAGGCTGTCTCGTGCAGCCATGTCGAACCTTCGTGGGCTCGACACAGTGCTCGAGGCACCACGTGCTCTTACACTCGCGTCGAGGGAACATAGGGCTAGGGACTGAATACCCTGCCCCGTGTCCAAGTGTCGTCGACGTGTCAATACGAGGCCGTATCAGTGAGCAATTTCCGTGCGTGCAGTGACAGTGCGTGACCCGTGCGAACGCGATTACTTGGCGTACAGTGAACAAAAGTTTGTGAAATTTTGTGTGGGTGATGTCAGTAGGTGCCCGCACGTCCCCACAAATTTTCGTGGTGTCTCGTGTCGTATCGTGTCCGCAAAGGCACCCGAACAACAAGACAGCCGCACGGGCCTGTGTGCAGTATCGTGCACTAGGTTCGTGTCCATTTTGGACACGAAAACCAACCCGATTCGTGCTCAGACATATACATACACAATCTACATATAATAAGCTTTCCAAATATGTAATTTTTTTTGAAAAACATTAACATTCAATCCATTGAGGTATTTCGTCGAACACCTAACAAACACTATGACACGTGTCCGATACGGACACCAAACGGACACGAAATTCACCCAAATTTTAGGGACACCAAGGGGACTCCTAGATCTAGCCCTACATGCAAAGAAAATTGAAATTTAAATCAATTTATAGGGTTTTACCTATATGTGCAAAAAGCTTGAAAAAGCTTCAAATGGGGAATTCTTCCTCTTGATGGCAAAAGCTCCAAATTGACCCAAAGCTGGGATTAAACCCCAAAATCAGAAAATAAGAGAGTATTAGGTTCTAATGCAAGAAACTAGGATTAAAAAGGAATTAAAATGGATTTAGGGGGATTTTGGAAGGGGAACAAATACCTTTCTTTTCCAATGTTGAAATGAATGAAGAAAGAGGCAAGCCCTAGAGAATAAGTATTGATATAGGGTAGGGATCCCTATGGCTGGTCATAAAGGGAGGAATTAGGGTTAGGTCTTCTAGTTATGGGCCATGGGCCAAGTCATAAGTCATTAAGTCATGAAATCATAAGTCATTTCATTAAACCATAAATCATGAAATGATTTCACTCAAACTAATCCTCCTATTCCAAAATTAGTTTCTAATGACTAAAAGTAGGTTAACCTAAGTTAGACTAGGGTCACCATGGCTAGGGTTAGCTTCTAGGCTAGTTCACTAGGTCTCAACAAGTCAAGTCAACCTAGAATTCACCAATTCAATAAATCATCAAATAATTCAAATAAGTCAAAATGACCAAATACCCCCAGACTAAAAATGATAATTAAATCATCCTAATGACATGGTCAGGCTCTAGGTCATGCAGTCACTAGGGTTTCACTAGCAGCACGTCAAAATCACAAGTCATGACTTAAAGCAGTTTAAAAAATAGTTTAAAAATAATTAAAAATTACCAAAAAATTATAATGTGATTTAAATAAAAATAAATAATAATAATAAATACAAAATTTCAAAAATACCCTCATTCTAGAAACTGGGTGTTACACATGGTTCATGGGTATTCAGTTTGTGCGAGGGAATGTGTCATACATGTGGTGTAATTAAAATAGAGTACAGGAAGGCGTGTTCGAGTAAGACATTTATGTCATGTGTGTAGCTTGACTGGTCTAGTTCATGAGTGTAAAATTTGTTGAAAGAAAAAAGTTTATGTTGTGCTCCAAATATCCAAGTCACGATCGAGGGTATCAACTGATACAGATAAGAGTGGACGTTATGAACCACTGTTTTAGTAGTTCAATTGGAACCAATCTATCCCAATCATTTTCTAATTCATAGAGAGGTTTGCCTATTCATTTCAGGAATTTCGTTCTCGAATTTAAAACCAAAACACGATTCTGTGATAGAACATAATTTGAAGAATCCAGGCTACGATCTTTTACTACGATTATCTAAACGCACAAGCAACGGGATATAAAATGCAATACGAAGATCGTATTATAACTTTCAACCAGATGGAAGAACGGTTATGAATGGCATTTCGTTCTACTAAGTTCATGCCAGACTTATAGAAATTGGGTACTCGTGGAAAGTACAGCAATATGGCTTCTAAGAAGGTCAAATTTCAAGGAGATGTATGAGAATATGAGGTACTGCTAATCATAGTCACGGACTCTAAAGGAAGCCTTGGCATTACTTATTTAACGTTGCTCATATATTGACCATGTTTTATTATGGCAGTAGGAGAGGTCTTAGTCAAGCATAACCAGAAACAAGTTGGTACAACAGGATTCCATTCATCTCATAACATAGGCTACAAAAAGGATATAGTTATGTAATTTATGGAAGAAGAATTAGTGAGCCAAGAGATGAGGACTACATAATAGTTGTAAGGACATATTTCATAAAGTTTGGTTTTATAGTCCAAATATGGCGATATGTAAAGATGGGTTTATCTGGAGTTTAATGGTTTTCCTAATTGGAAAACAACTTTGATTGATTGAATCTAGGGTTTTAATCTATATTGGCTGGACAAGAACCCACATAATCAATCTAAACTATTCCTACTAGGTTAGGTAATATATAATGGATTCTAACTCAATTGGTTGAGTTAATTGTCAGTCGAATTGGTTAAATAGGTTCCTTAAGCCCAAAATACGCACTCTGCGACTTTTGTATTTAAGTAGCACATGAGAACTCCATTGAGTGGCACACAAGTGGTCGTGGGCTTCGGATAGACCACAACTATATATTGGGTCGATGTTGGATCTCTAATTGAAGTCGGAAAGTACATCGGTATTCTGGTAAGGGTTAGAGTTTAGCCTTTTTGACCTAAAAGTCATATCATAAAATAGAGTACAAGGGGACATTTTGAGTGGGACATGATATGCCTTAATGAAGGTGGACTCGTCTAGGGCTTGCATATGAAATTTGTTGGAAGGTAACAGCTAGTATTATGCTCCGAATATCAACGTCACGGCAGAGGATATCGATTGATCTAAATAGAAAGTGGGTGTTCATGAGGCACTAATTTGTCATTCGATTGGAAACCAACTTATCCTAATAAATCGATAATTCTAGTGAATCCTAAAATTTAGAAGGTCTTACAATCTATTCACTCCAGAACTAAGATACAGTTTTAGGATTAACAAGGTTAGAAAAATTTAAGTCGTGATATCGTACCTTGGCTTTTTTATTATAAAAGGATAATACACGACGTGATAGATAACATGATACGATAGATCAAGTTTGAAGGTAGTTCTCCGATTTCAAATAGATAGAAAGCAATTGTGTATATATAGCTTTCATGGCCATAGGTGGTATGGCAAACTAAGGGAAACATTATGTGTCTATCTTCCTTCAAATACGAGCATTTGTTTTTTCTGAATTAAGTAAAGGCAAAAACAATAAAGAGTTCAAGGAAGAGGGAATCGAATACGAATACGGGGTTCCAAAGGTGTAACGCCCCAGTCCCAAAATACATAGGACTAGGTACATCGACATGCCAGCTGTATACATACGAAGTACACTCCAATATATGGAACTCTTGTATGTATACATAAGCTGTAAAATGCAGTAGAACCATAATAACTAAATCTCATCCACTAGATAAATAAATGATATAAAAGCAACTTGAATTTGTCATGTATACAATCGTTGGGCGGAGACAAAGTCCACTACCAACTATCTCAAATAAAATGTACAAGAAGTAATCGATAAAATAACGAGACGAAACAAGCGCAATCGTCTTCGAAAGAATGTAGAAGATCACGGCCTTGGCTAGAACACCTGCAAAATCACAGAAGCACACACACCTGGAGAGATAACCAGGTCCTCAGAGGGACGTAACAAGATACAGGAAGAACATGCTATATGAACTGAATATAAATGTACCATAAAAGAAAGATAAAGCAAAAGTGTCCAAACCATAACATGGCTCATTATCCCATCATCGAAATAGTAGGCTACCCCTACAACCAAACAAGGACAAGGGGTAACTTACTATTCTATGATGTGACATTTTTTCATGCCATGATTGGAACATAAATTTTGCTAAGGTCCCCTATCCTTTCTAGTAGGCAATTTAGAAGACATCTCGATGTATGGGCAGGTGAAGGATGACTTCCACAGGACAAGGTAACCACTCACAATACACACACGTCAAGTACCAATACTATCAGCCGGCATAATTTGAGGCTAGCGGCCCACGTGACCCATCAGTCCACATAGCTCTAGGCTAGTGACCCTCGTGACTCGACTACCGTAGTACGCAGTTACTACAGCTTTTGGATTTGGGTAGCCCATACATTTAACTATCTTTTCCCTCCCAAGGTCCCTAACAGAAGGTAGTTCACTAAAACTAGGTCCATATGCATAAAAAAGACAAGAAGGAAAAATAATCGAAACAAAATAAAGTGAAAAAATAACAAGTACTGGATCCAACTGAGAACAAATAATAAAATATACAGTAAATAAATAAATAAAGGTGCATCTAATTATGAACAGTAAATAAGGCAAGGTATCTTGCCTGCGGGTGGTGCGAGAAGCAGCAATATCCAACAATTAGAATCGTCAACACGAAAGTCAAAATCCACAAGAAGCTCCGAATGCTGAAACAAACATCACAAACGAGTTTGGAATAAAAGATATGCCTAGGAAACGCCTGTCCAAAAGTTAAATTCTGGAACAGGGACAAAATCGTAATTTCGGGTCAAAACGATGTCCGCCGTTGGACCCGTTTTGCACCGAAATGCGTGCCAGTATCTATGGTCTCTAAAGTCTTCAAACTATATGTCTACGAATTCAATTTGTGGAGAGAAACTCAATGGTATGTCCAGTTTTGGATTCCGAGGAGCCGCGTACAAAATCGCCCGTTTGAGTGGGTCGCGGGCACGCCAAAAAGGGGTTCCAATTCGACCTTCTTAGAATCGATCCAAACTTGGCACACAGGATCAAAATTTTGATTCGGACCTATTGGCATAAGTTTCATCTCGATACGACGACTGTACACGAAGTTATGGCCAAGTTTACAAAAGGTCGATACGGGGTATCTCGACGGATACGCATTGATTTCGTCGTGCACACGTAACAAAATCGAGTTCCGTCAGTTCTTACACGTCGATAACATCCATACGCGTCTTTCGATGCGTATAGTGTACGACCACGTCGTCCGGTTTGTCGGGACGCACGCCGTATCAGGAATTATTTTCCAAAATCTTAGTTCTCGAACTAAATTTTTCCTGATTTTTAACCATGGATAACTTTCTATGTAAAATATGAAAAATACTTCTACAAGATGGGTTTTGATCCCCTATACATTGTCTTTCTCTATTACAAATTTGTTTTCAAAAACTGTCAGTAGGTTGTCCATGATTGGCCTTCAAAGTTAGGCCTTCGGTTAACATTTTTGTCCAGTTTTTACAGAATTTTCTTGGATATTCGTTCGATTTCTACAACAATTTAATGTACTAGAAATTAATCTAGTTAAAAGGGTTGGAAGAGGTATAGGTCGGCTAGAAGTAAGACTTCATGGATCGAAAATTGATTCAGCGATGATGGAGATAAGTGGGATTGAATATAGGTACCTGGTCGCGTGGAGGCTATTATTGCGCCTGCTGTCCTGCGCGTGTTCCGGCGATCGCCGTCGACCAGTGGCTGTGTGCGATGACTGAAGGGATGACCACGGTCGCCTGGGTCTGGGAAAGGTTCGGGAATGGCTTATCACGCGATCACGAGAGTTTTCGAGGAGAAATTTCTTCGCAAGGGTTTGGTTTCTATACGATGGTTTAAATGAGGATTTAAATCAATATTTATTTCGGTTTAAATGCAGATTTGATAATTCTAGAGAGAATTAGAAAGGAATTAAGGAGGAGGAGATTTGGATTTAAGATGTAAAAATTTCGGATTTAAAAGGTTGAAGAAAATTTCGAATGTAAAAGATTGGATAATGAAATCCTTTTTTTTTCTTTGTTTGAGAGCAGCAAAGCTCTGGCTGCTGGACGCACTGTTCAATTGAACAGTGCTGACGTCAGCACGACGTCAGCAGCTTTTCTTTTTGTTTTCTTTTTTTTCCTTCTTATACACAGGTTCCTGTATAGGCAAGCTCAATGAGCCATTGCCAGCATTAGTCGAGATTAATGGTAACAGAACAACTGTTTGCCCAAACAATTTTTTTTCTATTTAAATTTGTTTATATAATTACATAGCACACATAATAACTCTTTTAAGAATGTATTCATAATTTTCTATTAGTTAGACAAAACTCTAAAATATTAATAAGGGCAATAAAAGTATTTTAACCAATAAAAGCTATAAAATATTTTCTTAAATCTCCAAAATATATTCTAAAGTATTTGTAAATACTTCACCTAAATATTACTTGTTACAATCGTAACATAATTAATAAACATGTTATTAATTTAAATACAAGGCTACTAATAATGTTGATACTGTATAAAATAATAATATCTCGAATATATATATATATATATATATATATATATATATATATATATATATATATATATATATATTGAATTTAGGGGGTTTTACATCCTACCCAACTTATAAAAATTTCGTCCTCGAAATTTAGGAATAATAGGGTAGATAGGATTGAGGAATAGAAAGAGTTTATCGATACAAACATGCAATTAAATTTTGGAGGAAGCGATAAAATGACGTTCAACATAACCATGCAATAGAAAATTATGGAGTCGGTATATACAAAAATATATCATGGTTATGGAATTGAATAAGGGTTGCTAGTGAAGGTTGCAAAATTTCGATAATCCAATTTTAGAGAACATTAAGGAATTGAGTCGGCCAAAGAGAATAAATTAGACATTTAGGAGATGTGATTCCTTAAGGGAGAACTAGATACTAATCGTCTTGGTCGAGGGTTTGATTAAGTGATGATTAGAATCACTTTCTTGCGTTCAAGTATGATTAGAAGGACACGATAATAATTCTAGGGTTGAAGAAATGAGGAGTAGTTTAGGCGAGGATACAGCCACATGAGTCGGTCGGTGGCTATCTACATTTGTGTATAAATAACTGATAAGGCAACCAAAGATGATACCTTGAGTCTATCTAGCAAGTACGGTGCCTTGTCTTTCCAAACTAAGTAAAGGCAAGAACAACCAAGGTTTGAAAGACGGTGCTATTGAGTACGAATGCGAGGTTCATATGCGACAAAATAATTCAAAACAGAATTGTCAAGGCTATCGTGGATGAGACTCTAAGGCAAGTTTACTATGTCTCCATCCACGTAGACTAATATGTGATAAGCGAACCAAAGTACAATAGGTTGATCAGACCATCATGCACCAGTTCTGATTAGACAATATGTTAGTGGGTGCACCCAATAAATATATCATGATCAAGCTTGATAACGAAATAACCTTGCAAAACTGAAGCTACGTTAGCAGTGTGAGATAGTCAAAATATGAGCAATGGAGGTACTGATGAAGAAAATTTTAAATAGTCCGAGATCTTTTAAAATCAAGGCTCGCCCGAAGTGTGGGCCTATATAGTTGTCCCAGTGTTTCTTCATTTATGGCTTGGTAGGCTAGATAAGGTAGGGTCCTCTGAATTTATAGTCTAAGTGAACTTACCAATGTGGTTCACAAGGAAAAAGGTTTGTTAGGTGGTGAGGTATTCTACCCAACTTACAAGAGTTAAACTAATAGTATCATGGGACAATGGGTCAAGCAATCAAGATAGAGTACATATTTAAGCATTTAAGGAATTTAGTAGAACACCATCACATATCAGGTCGAAAGAATTGAGTCGAGGTTGAATCCCTGTCCGTGGTCGAAAAATATATCGGTATCATGGTAAAGATTATAGTTTGGCCCTTTTGACCATAAGGTCATATCAAAAAATAGGGTACAAGGAGATGGGTTTTGGTGGGACACGATATGTCTACAAGAAGGTGGGCTCGTCTGGTTCTTACATATAAAATTTGTTGGAAGAAAAAGTCTAGTGTTGTGCTCCAAATATCCAAGTCATGGTAAGGGACGCCAAAGATCTAAAATAGAAAGTGGGAGTTCACGAGGTGATAATTAATGCACAAAAATAAAGAAGATCAAGTTAAAGCATGAAATAAAATTAATTAAAGAATCCAGTAAAAATAATAATTTAGGGGCACAGTTCTAGTGAGAAGATAGTCTTCTAGATGAATACAGTCAAGGAACCATTAAATTATTATTCAAATGCAAATGGGTTAGAAGGTCGCAATTAAAAGATCTAGAATTGAAGGAAGGTCGAGTAAGTCAAGGTAGAAATATAGTCACATAGCTAGGTAGATGACTAACAACACTGGTGTATATACTACTATCATAGTCATGAGTGACATGGCAATTAGTGTGGAGTACATCTATCTTATTAGAGCTATCTTGATGGCCTACCATTAAAATTCTAGCTCAAGTTTCCTCCAAAAGTTTCAAAATTAAACTTTCAAAAATAAACCACCAAAATTTGTATTCACTCCAAGCCGTTCAAATTCATCATAAAAAATTTAAATCACTCTCATAAATCTCAAAGCAAAATTTTATCACGTTACTACTAACCTTTTCCAAAATTAACGTTTAAATTCAACTATTTAACTCAAGAGTTCATAATTTAAGAATCCATAACAATCTCACAATCAATCATAAATTTAACACTCTAAATTTTTAAATAACTTATAATAAAACTCTTAGCATATTAAAAGCAATCTCAAAAATTAAGCTCAATGCTCTCATCAATTTTAACTTCTATTCATGCTAAGTTATTCTAATAAAATCACAACTTTTTAAATGGTATCTTCCTTTAATCATTCAAAATAACTTTCCATCACATCCTTCGAAATTCTCCCAAAATTTTTAATATTAGCAATCCCTCTTTAAACTAAATTTTTAAATAATCTTATCAGTCAAAATCTTTTTTTTACCAAAAATCTAAATAGATTTGTAAATCCTCAATCATAGGACACCATAAAATATTTTTTTTCTCAAAATTCATTTTCATAACTTCCAAATATTTTAAACCAAAATTTATCGTCATTACTTCCACTTAAAATTCAAAATTTACTAAACACGAAAATCGCAAGTTATACAACTCAAATTTAAATAATTTCTATGGCCATTTTAAAAGCTAAGATCATTTTCAAACCAAATTTATAACTGTTCAAAGGTGTATAACTATAATACAATAAATCATAAACATCAAAACTCGAAAATCAAATAAATTTTATATTGGTTCAAAGATGTATATCTATCATCCAAAACTCACAATTATCACAACTCGATAAGCAAATCAATTTTATACTTATGCAAAGATGTATAACTATAACTCAATAAATCATAAATATCAAATCTCAAAAAGCCAATCAATTTCTTAACCCAATGGTATAAAGAATCTAGCTATATATTTTTTTTCCTTCCTGTAGTATCAATCCTATGGTGTTTACTATTTAGAAATCTCAAGATTAAAACCTTCCTTGGTAGTATCCTACTTTACAAATTACTAATCATTAATTCACAAAAAGCCTTTTTAACTCAATTAGAGTCTTGAATGTATTCTAATTGCCAAAATAACCATTCTAGCCATGTGTTTGACCTATGAGCATATACTAGTGTAGTCATCTTCTTAGTTGACACTAAGCACGAAAATAAGAATCAACGGTAGAAAAGAATCAAGCAAGATGCAATTCAAGGAGGTCGATCGAGAGTTCGGAATTTGAAGCCAAGGGAAGAGGTCAAGCTGTATGGATGAGATTTCTAGATTTTAATCCTATGTTGCAGGCTCACATCGATACAATTATGTAACCGAAGTGACAAACTCAACCTGCATGGGCCACCACAAAACATGTAACACCCCAGTCCCAAAATACATAGGACTACGTACATCGACATGCCAGCTATATACATATAAAGTACACTCCAATATATAGAACTCTTATATGTATACATAAGCTATAAAATACAGTAGAACCATAATAACTAAATCTCATCCACTAGATAAATAAATGATATAAAAGCAACTTTGAATTTGTCATGTATACAATCGTTGGGCGGAGACAAAGTCCATTACCAACTATCTCAAATAAAATGTACAAGAAGTGATCGATAAAATAACGAGACGAAACAAGCGCAATCGTCTTCGAAAGAATGGAGAAGATCACGGCCTTGGCTTGAACACCTGCAAAATCACAGAAGCACACACACCTGGAGAGATAACTAGGTCCTCAGAGGGACGTAACAAGATACAGAAAGAACATGCCATATGAACTGAATATAAATGCACCATAAAAGAAAGATAAAGTAAAAGTGTCCAAACCATAACACGGCTCATTATCCCATCATCGAAACAGTAGGCTACCCCTACAACCAAACAAGGACAAGGGGTAACTTACTATTCTATGATGTGACATTTTCTATGTCATGATTGGAACATAAATTTTGCTAAAGTCCCCTATCCTTTCTAGTAGGCAATTTAGAAGACATCTCTATGTATGGGCAGATGAAGGCTGACTCCCCCAGGATAAGGTAACCACTCACAATACGCAAACGTCATGTACCAATACTATCAGCCGACATAACTCGAGGCTAGCGGCCCACGTGACCCATCAGTCCACATAGCTCGAGGCTAGTGACCCTCGCGACTCGACTACCGTAGTACGCAGTTACTACAGCTTTTAGAATTGGGTATCCCATATATTTAACTGTCTTCTCCCTCCCAAGGTCCCTAACAGAAGGTAGTTCACTAAAACTAGGTCCATATGCATACAAAAGACAAGAAGGAAAAATAACCGAAACAAAATAAAGTGAACAAATAGCAAGTACTGGATCCAACTGAGAACAAATAATAAAATATATAGTAAATAAATAAATAAAGGTGCATCTAATTATGAACAGTAAATAAGGCAAGGTATCTTGCCTGCGGGTGGTGCGAGAAGCAGCAATATCCAATAATTAGAATCGTCAACACGAAAGTCAAAATCCACAAGAAGTTCTGGATGCTGAAACAAATATCACGAACGAGTTTGGAATAAAAGATATGCCTAGGAAACGCCTGTCCAAAAGTTAAATTCTGAAACAGGGACAAAATCGTAATTTTGGGTCAAAACGATGTCCGCCGTTGGACCCGTTTTGCACCAAAACGCGTGCCAGTATCTATGGTCTCTAAAGTCTTCAAACTATATGTCTACGAATTCAGTTTGAGGAGAGGAACTCAATGGTATTTCCAGTTTTGGATTCCGAGGAGCCGCGTACAAAATCGCCCGTTTGAGTCGGTCGCGGGCCCGCCAAAAAGGGGTTCCGATTCGACCTTCTCAGAATTGATCCAAACATTGCAAACATGACCAAAATTTTGATTCGGACCTGTTGGCATAAGTTTTGTCTCGATACGACGACTGTACACAAAGTTATGGCCAAGTTTGCAAAAGGTCGATACGGGGGTATCTCGACGGATACGCATTGATTTCGTCGTGCACACGCAACGAAATAGAGTTCCATCGGTTCCTACACGTCGATAATATCCATACATGCCTTTCGATGTGTATAGTGTGCGACCACATCGCCCGGTTTGTCGGGGCGCATGCCGTATCGGGAATTATTTTCCAAAATCTTAGTTCTCGAACTAAATTTTTCCTGATTTTTAACCATGGATAACTTTCTGTGTAAACTATGAAAAATACTTCTACAAGATGGGTTTTGATCCCCTATACATTGTCTTTCTCTGTTACAAATTTGTTTTCAAAAACTGTCAATAGGTTGTCCATGATTGGCCTTCCAAGTTAGGCCTTCGGTTAACATTTCTGTCCAGTTTTTACAGATTTTCTGGGATATTCGATTCAATTTCTACAATAATTTAATGTACTAGAAATTAATCTAGTTAAAGGAGATGGAAGAGGTATAGGTCGGCTAGAAGTAAGACTTCGTGGATCGAAAATTGATTCAGCGATGATGGAGATAAGTGGGATTGAATATAGGTACCTGGTCGCATGGAGGCTATTATTGCGCCTGCTGTCCTGCGCGTGTTCCGGTGATCGCCGTCGACCAGTGGCTGTGCGCGATGACTGAAGGGATAACCACGGTCGCCTGGGTCTGGAAAAGGTTCGGGAATGGCTTATCACACGATCACGAGAGTTTTCGAGGAGAAATTTCTTCGCAAGGGTTTGGTTTCTATACGATGGTTTAAATGAGGATATAAATCAATATTTATTTTAGTTTAAATGCAGATTTGATAATTCTAGAGAGAATTGGAAAGGAATTAAGGAGGAGGAGATTTGTATTGAAGATGTAAAAATTTCGGATTTAAAAGATTGAAGAAAATCTCGAATGTAAAAGATTGGATAATGAAATCCTTTTTTTTTCTTTGTTTGAGAGCAGCAAAGCTCGGGCTGCTGGACGCACTATTCAATTGAACAGTGCTGATGTCAGCATGACGTCAGCAGCTTTTCTTTTCTTTTTTTTCCTTCTTATACACAGGTTCCTGTATAGGCAAGCTCAATGAGCCATTGCCAGCATTAGTCGAGATTAATGGTAACAGAACACATGTTTGCCCAAACAATTTTTTTTCTATTTAAATTTGTTTATATAATTACATAGCACACATAATAACTCTTTTAAGAATGTATTCATAATTTCCTATTAGTTAGACAAAACTCTAAAATATTAATAAGGGCAATGAAAGTATTTTAACCAATAAAAGCTATAAAATATTTTCTTAAATCTCCAAAATATATTCTAAAGTATTTGTAAATACTTCACCCAAATATTACTTGTTACAATCGTAACATAATTAATAAACATGTTATTAATTTAAGTACAAGGCTACTAATAATGTTGATACTGTATAAAATAATAATATCACGAAAATATATATTTATATATATATATATATATATATATATATATATATATATATATATATATATATATATATATATATATATATATATATATATATATATATATATATGTATGTATTTTTTGAATTTAGGGGGTTTTACAAAAGGCGATTGAATAATTCAAGTAGAGTGGTCAAGGCAATTGCGGATGAGATTCTAGAGGGCAACTATATCTTAATCCATGTGTACTAATCATATGAAGAGCGAATCAAGTACACTAAGGATGATCAGACCATAATACATCAATTCTGATTAGACAATATATTAGTGGACGTCTCCAATAAACATATGTCCTGAACAAGCTCGATAAAGAATAAGCTTGCAAAACTAGGCTGTAATAGCATCATTAATCAAGGTATTCCAAAATATAAGTACGCGAGATTTATGATTGAAAGAAGGCACAAGTAGTTCAAGTTCATCAAAATCTAAGACTCGTCCGGTGTTGGTGCCTCTATAGTATTCGAAAACGGTAATCATGTCTAAATTTATTTTACCGAGAATTTATGCCTCGCTAGTGTACACCTGGCTGTAGTAAACCTTTAGTTTCGTGACCAAATATAAAATAATATCAGATATTTTATTAACTCTATCCAATATTGACATAAAGATAACTAAGATCAAAAGAAGACGATTAAGACATAGTTTTAACAATATTCAATAACCTATGCTACTTGAAATAACTTCAACTTTAGGGGTCTTGTCTCGCTAGTGCGCTGCTGGCTGCTGTGAATCCCGCAGTCCCTATAACTCAAATAAATGGCGACAGTGCGCTTCTGCCCTACCATTATAAGTCGTCGAAAATTATCCCAACTATACCCGTAAGTAATTCGAAGGAGCTTCTAAAAATTCAAACAAGTCGATCATGATAGGAAAAATGTAAGTATCTGTCCTTGAAGTGACAATATCAATTTTGAAAAATTAAACGACCGATTAGAAAAATAACCGAGGACGAGAAGTAAAAAATTTTAATTTCTATTTCTCTCATACCCAAGGATCGAGGGACAAACATGAAACAAAACTGACTCGGAATTACTAGATGGATAACTGGGTCACATTAGGCTCAAAAGTCAATAGGTGAAAATAGAATATTGAATAATTACTTATGGAAACATATAAGTGATATGGCTTAGGCAGGAAAGATAACTCGAACAAATTATCAATGTTAAGGATTAAATCATAAGAAGGCCTAATTTACCAGGTGAAAGGTCTACCCACCTTTGATCCTACCATCGTGTCAAAACACAATGGCATCCTTTAGAAAAATTCTTCAAGTTATCGAATAGGTTTTAGGATTCAATAAATCTATTCCTAAATCACATGACTTATGTCGCAACCTTAACTACCCAACAGTCAATTGGCATAAGGGACTCCTAGTCCTAGTCATTCTTCTAAAATTAATTCAATCCTAATTATGAATGAGCACTTCCTAGTTGCAGGCTTGTAGTAGTACGACCAATATGAGTACTACCACAAGTTCGCACAATTTGTAAAGACTGACCTGCATGAGCTACCATAGTGAAGGTGAACTAGAGACGAGTTCATCAAAGCTTTCCATATGAACAAGGAGTTTCCTCGACCGAATGGGACTCCGAGCAAGCTGCTGCATAGCGACGTCTGAACGCCGTTGCATCCATTAATTTGTCCTGTTGAACTGAGCGGGGCGAGGAACTACATAATATACCACTCAGAAAAGTTTCGTCCTTAAAACTTCCTGAGTACAAGCTCCTCAACTATATCACTCTATACCTAACTTGAATTCACCTAGCATAACATTCAATATCACTCGAACGGAATCCCTATCCGTTTCCTCAATCCGAATCGCACTCGTGCCATAGCCAAATTTATCGGTCAACTATATCATCCTAACTAATCTGACTATTTCGTAACATAAACATCAAGTCCGTTCTTTATCCATACTACGCTCCGTACTGCTATTCTTAAACATACGGTAACTATAGCTCGCTGTAATCCCCCTATATTTTATATGAATTTATTTAATTTATTTTAGATTTATAGTATTTTTTATTTTAAAAATTATTAAAAAGTAAAGGAAATTTTTGTGTAATATTTGTTATAGTCATACTTTTGGGATTTTGGTGTTCATTTTCATAATTTGAGAGAAGTTCTACAAGTGTCTCATATACATAAGTATTAGTATATAGGTGCTATTATACACATGTATATATATAATGAAGTTTATCAATTATACATAATTGTATATATATATATATATATATATATATATATATATATATATATATATATATATATATATATATATATATATATATATATATATATTGCTTGCAAATTTTGGTGGAATATATATATATATATATATATATATATATATATATATATATATATATATATATATATATATATATATATAAAACAACCCAGCCAACAACTCGTGAGATTTCTAACATCTCGCGAGTGGGCTAACCTATTATCTCACGTAGGTTAGAAAGCCAAACCGAGCTCATGTTGCACAACAACATTTAAAACATTAGGAATAGATAATCGGCCATACAAATCAAACCGAAACCAAATCTTCCCCAAATCTTTTCCTTACATCCAAATCCAATCTCATCCTGATGAAATCCAACTAAACCCTATCCTAATCCTACTAAAATTTGATCTATAAGGACCCTAAGTCCAAGCAAACCTTTGATTCAAATAGCCGTATATATATACGCGTGTATATACGGAAGGGATTCTTCCAAAAATCCTTCGTAAACTCTCAAACGGTCGACCCCAGAGCACCCATGCATCCCGTACACCCATCCTTGCACATCGACGTCCTTGTCGACGATCGCCGAAGCAGCCCAAGTTCCTAACCGCGAATAGGTCCGGCGCCATTCAGAACCACCCAAGGTACCCTACTTCGGCCCCGAGTTCCTTCGTGTATACTGAATCATTTTTGCTTCTACGAAGTTCTATGTGAAGCCTGTGTATCCTCCTTCGAAACCCTATAAAGGGAACTCAACATAACCTCCTTGATCGACCGATAATTCGATGCCAAGTCGAGTAAAAACTCTGCCCAAAATAGAGTAGTAAAACAGTATAATAACCCAACTTGGAAGCCAAATTTTGGATCATATATTAGAGTTTTTGACAAACTAATTAAAAATAGTCCAAGGCTATATATACGTGATTAAAAGGCACTTGTTAGATCTACTTTTCAGTTATTATGCATAAAGTTATTCGTTGTTAAAGATTCGAGAAAAACTGAGTTTTCTAAACTAAAAACCTTGGAAAATTCCCCGATACGGCATGCGCCCCAAAAAACTGGACGACATGGTCATAACCCATAAGCATCGAAAGGCGCGTATGGATGTTGTCGACGTGTGGGAACTGACGAAACTCGATTTTGTTGCCTGTGCGCGACGAAATCAGTACGTATCCGTCAAGATACCCCCGTATTGACCCTTTGCAAATTAAGCCATAACTTCATGTACCGTCGTCGGTTCGAGATAAAACTTGCACCAACAGGACCAAATCATTTTTTGGTCATGTGTGCCAAGTTTGGTCCGATTCCGAGAAGGTCGACCAGAACGCCTATTTTGGCGGGCCCGCGACTCGATCCAACAGGCAAAATTGTGCACGGTCTGCCGAAATCTAACTTTGGACATACAGTTGGGTTCTTCTCCGCAAGTCGGACCTGTAGACATATAATTTGATAATTTTAGAGACCATAGATACTGGCACGCATTTCGGTACAAAACGGGTCCCACGGTAGCATCGTTTTGACCCAAAATTATAATTTTGCTCCTGTGTCCAGAATTGAACTTTTGGGCAGGCATTTTATGACATATCTTTTACACCAAGAACGTTCTTGATGTTTGTTTCAGCATCCGGAGCTGTTTGTGGATTGTAATTTCTTTTGCTTTTGATTCTGACTATTGGATTGTTGCTCTTCGTACCACCACCAGACAAGATACCTTGCCACCATACTCTGTGATTACTTTACTTTTTTCAGTTATTTATATTCAGTTTTATTTATATGCTACATGTTTTATATTACTGTGCATCCAAGTCACACTTGGGTGCAAGCGACTGTATCGGTCGTTTTATTTATTTTTGTTCTATTCCTTGCATTGGCTTAGCTCTAGCGACCAGCCATTGATGACGAGGTATTGGTATATCTCATACGGCCTTGACACATATTCTACCATATATTGTGAGTTACATGTAGGACACATACTCGCGTAGTCGGCCGACCACCGATACGTATGAGACGCACGACGGTTAGGAGTAACTGCCAATAGAATAGCATGCTAGTGGACTTGGCAGTTGCTAGAGGTTCATATGAGTCATGGATGTGACTCCACTAGGCATTGGGTGGAGAGAACAGTTCCTTGATGTATGGGCCACATATACACTTACTATTGTACCTGAAGCTCCGTAGGAGATGCAGGTCCACCCTACTATTACTGATTCCCTCTAATGTTCATGGAGCATTATGGACGTTTCTATTACTGATTCCCTCTGATGTTCATGGAGCATTATGGAAGGAGGCACCTGGTTCCCGAAGGAAAGGGATGATGCCACTGCTATATAGCCCAAGTGCCCATATGTGAAGGTTGTTCTTAATTGCATACTCACTATAGAACGGTTAGGCACCCTATTGCATGCATCACTGACTTATTATATATCACAGTGTATACGACATGTTATTTATTGTATCTTGTTACGTCTCTCTGAGGACCTGGTAACCTCTCCAGGTGTGTGCTTAGATGTCTTTTCACATGTGCTCTAGCCAAGTTCTTGATCTTCTTTTTTTTTCTCGAGGAGGCTTGCTCTTGGATCGTCCATTGCTATTTTTATCTATCATTTCCTTGTATTGTTCTTCTCATTTAAATGGTTGGTAGTGGATCTGTCTCCGCCCAACTTTTGTACAAATATTAATTCAGAGTTGGTTTTTATTATACAGTTATTTTCTTATTGTGGATGAGATTAGTTGTAATGGATTACTGTATTTTATAGCTTTTGTATACATACGAGGATTCCACATATTGGAGTATACTTTATATGTATGCAGCTGGCATGTCTACGTACTTAGTCCTAAGTATTTTTGGACTGGAGCGTTACATGTTTTTGTGGTGGCCCATGCAGGTCGAGTTCGTCACTTCGGTTATGTTACTGTACCGATGTGAGCCTGCATATAGGATTAGAGTCTAGGTATCTCATCCACATGCTTGATCTCCTCAATTGATTCCAATTTTGAACTCTCGTCCGACTACCTTGATTTCTTTCTGCTTGATTCCTTTCCACTGTAAATATTATTTTTTCCTTCGTGCTTGATAGAGAGGTTAGAAAGATGACTCGTGTTAAGGTATATATGTTATATTATTCAAATCACCCTACTAGTTGAACACTTATAAGCCGGATAGAATACCGCATGACCTATCATTCCTTTTGTCCTCGTAAACCATTAAAGAGGATACTAAGAGGATTACCGTGACTACAGAGCTTAGAGATTCATATCCCTTTTTGGTTAAGCAAAACTTTAGACAAGAAGACAAAAGTATGACAGTATAGGCACGAATACCGGACAAGGCTTAGATTCTCAAAGAACTTGAACTATCTAGGTTTTTCTTTCATCATTATCTAGTGTACTTATATTTTGGAACTATCTTTACTGATGCTGCTATTATAGCTTAGTTTTTGCAACCTTATTTTTTTATCAAGCTTGTTCAAGACATATGTTTATTGGGGACTCTCGCTAGCATATTGTCTATTTAGAATCGATGTATTATGGTCTGATCAACCGTAGTACACTTGGGTCGCTCTTCATATGATTATCTCACGTGGATTGAGATATAATGGTATCTAGGATCTCATCCGCGACTGTATTGACAACTCCCTCTTGAATTATTCATTCTCCTTTGAAATTGCATATTTGTATTCCATAACATCTTCTTGGAACTCTTTATTGTTTTCACCTTTCACTAATTTGGAAAGACAAACGCTCGTATTTGATAGGTAGATAAGGAGTATCCCCCATGGCCATGATAGTTGTATACACGAGCATAGCTACCATCGGCCAGTCGTGTGACTACAACTTTGCCTTGAGTTACTTGTTCTCCCATCGACCCTAAAACTACTATTGTGAGCTTCTAGTCAATTGAAATTGATAATGATTAGGATCATACCCTTGGTCGAAACACCAACCTAGGCGACTATCTATTCTCAAGGAACCAAATATTATGAGTCTCTAATTATTTTCTCTTAATTTTTGCGTAACTAGCCACCCTTATGCCTTAACCCAACCCTTACCCGACCAAGCCCCACAGTTCAGACTTAAGATGAAAAGATAAAAGTAAGGACACGTATTTACCATGACTATGATAGACACCCATCCCGAGATTGGGATCCAACATGCACTATTCAAGTTATAAAATTTTATTATTAAGACATGACTTAACAATAGAATAATGCATTCACTAGCTTAGCCAGTATCCATAACATAATACTCAGTCATATTATGTTATACTAGTTATCAACAACAATGCATGAGCGCTACACTCGATACTATTAGATGTGCTTTAGAGTTTGAATCGTTTTTGCTTCTACGAAGTTCTATGTGAATCTCCTGTATCCCCCTTCGAAACCCTTCAAAGGGAAGTCGACATAACCTCCTTGATCGACCGATAATTCAATGCTAAGTCGAGTAAAAACTCTGCCCAAAACAGAGTAGTAAAATAGTATAATAACCCAACTTCGAAGCCAAATTCTAAATCATATATTAGAGTTTTTGACAAACTAATTAAAAAAAACAGTCCAAGGCCATATATACGAGATTAAAACGCACATGTTAGATCTATTTTTCAGTTATTATGCATAAAGTTATTCGTTGTTAAAGATTCGAGAAAAATTGAGTTTTATAAACTAAAAACCTTAAAAAAAATTCTCGATACGGCGTGCGCCCCGACAAACCGGGTGACGTGGTCACAACCCATAAGCATCGAAAGACGCATATGGATGTTGTCGACGTGTGGGAACTGACGAAACTCCATTTTGTTGCCTGTGCGCGACGAGATCAGTACGAATCCGTCAAGATACCCTCGTATTAACCCTTTACAAACAAAATTTGTGCCAATAGGACCGAATCATTTTTCTGGTCCTGTGTCCCAAGTTTGGTCCGATTCTGAGAAGGTCGACCGGAACGCCTATTTTGGCGAGCCCACGACCCGATCCAACGGGAAAAATTGTACACGGCCTACCGGAATCCAACTTGTACATACAGTTGGGTTCGTCTCCTCAAACCAGACCCGTAGACATATAGTTTGACGACTTTAGAGACCATAGATACTGGCACACATTTTGGTGTAAAACGGGTCTAACGGCGGATATCATTTTGACCCAAAATTATGATTTTACCCCTGTGTCCAGAATTGGACTTTTGGACAGGCGTTTCATGACATATCTTTTACACCAAGAACGTTCTTGATGTTTGTTTCAGCTTCCGGAGCTGTTTGGGGATTGGGATTTCTTTTGTTGTTGATTTTGACTATTGGATTGTTGCTCTTCGTACCACCACCAGGCAAGATACCTTGCCACCTTTCTCTGTGATTACTTTACTTTATTTTTTAGTTATTTACATTCAGTTTTATTTGTATGTTGCATGTTTTATATCACTGTACGTCCAAGTCATACTTGGGTGCAAGTGATTGTATCGGTCATTTTTTTCTATTCCTTGCATTGGCTTAGCTCTAGCGACCACCCATTGATGACGAGGTATTGGTGTATCGCAATATGTATGAGACATGCAACGGTTAGGAGTAATTGCCAATATAATTACATGCTAGTGGACTTGGCAGTTGCTAGAGGTTCATATGAGTCATGGATGTGACTCCACTATGCATTGGGTAGGGAAAACAGTTCCCTGATGTATGGGCCACATATACACTTACTATTGTACCTGAAGCTTCGCAGGAGACGCAGGTCCACCCTACTATTACTGATTCCCTCTGACATTCATGGAGCATTATGGACGTTTCTATTACTGATTCCCTTCGATGTTCATGGAGCGTTATGGACATTTCTATTACTGATTCCCTCTGATGTTTACCGAGTGTTATGGACGGAGTCACCTGGTTCCCGAAGGAAAGGGACGATGCCACTATTATATAGCTCGAGTGCCCATATGTGAAGGTTGTTCTTGTAACGCCCCAGTCCCAAAATACGTATAGGACCAGAATACGGTACATGCCAGCAACACTCCACCAATGGGCCAAATCTCAAAGTAAGCCCATTAGCGAAATGCTTAAGTTGTAAATCATGATAACAATCCAGCAATACAATACAAGTCACAGGTCACAGGTCACAGCTAATCTCATCCACACAGAAAATAAGACACGATATATAAAGTCCAATAAAATAATACTAAAGAGAAAGATCTGTCCAACATGAAATAGAAATAATAACTATGCGGGTAAGACATCCCGAAACCACAATAAAGAGAAAACAAAGTATCAACTATATGTCCACTAATGAAAAAAAAGAAAATAATGTATCAAGTCTAAAACAAATAGATATGTCTCAAGAGAAGTCCTCGGCCACTATCTCGTCCTCCTGCGAAGGTACATTACCAGTCTCGACTCCAGAACCATAAACCTCCGGGAAGTCCTCCTCTCTAACTAAGCCTGGAGAGATAACCAGGTCCTCAGGAGACTAGCAAGTCACATAATATACAAACCTACTTTAACTGTTTTAACATGCAAAGAAAGGGTATGAAATTATAGAAGAAATAAAGACTGTGGAGTAGTATAAGAATGAAATATATAAGGAAGTGGCATGCCGTCGAGAATCGTGAGGATAAACATGACTACGAGTAAATCAGAGTAAACCGTAGCTCAGAGGGGACTCACGGCCCTATAGATCACAGCTCAGTGGGCTCAAAACCTATAGTAAGTCTCTATCGCAGCTCCGTGGGGGCTCACAACAGAGAGTAGTTAAGTATAGTCATTGTTTATCACAAGGTCCTCGCCTAGAACTACGAGGCAAGTCAAGGCAAGTCAAGTCAACAAGTACTCAAGTCCAGCTCAATCATGTCAAAGGGACACGACAGAGGCTAAGCAATACTATCACTAGACATGAACACAAAAGAATAATATGGCGAGTAACATGAGAAATGAAAAGCAACTATGTACGTGCACGTAGAACTAGAAAATAACCATGATATGAAGCAGGAGAGAAATATGTACCAAGTGAGACATAAAAGAATAGCAGTATAGAAAAGCATGTAAGTACTGTAAAGTTTGGCAATGTGTACTTTCCTGGTTCCGTGATGTGAAGATGAAGTCTCGCTCCCGTGTCCACGACTCCGGAATCCAATGCTCCTAAATAATTTATTTAACTACTTATGAAACTTATAACAAAAAATAATTAACTATATTAATGTTTTAAACTACTTTAACTATATTCAAATATCTCGTAGGACTACTTAAATTGTATAGCATAGATACGTGTCCAATGAGACCTTGGAACATAGTTTTAGGGTTTTCGACCTTCCAATTAATCGGTTATGACCCCACGTCAATAATACACTTAAAAATCATAGAATATTCCTAAAAATAATATTTAAAACTATTTTCTACAGTATTAACTCTGAAATTTCAGAATTATGATTTATAAAGAATTATGTGACTAGTTGACTACTATGTCAGCTAGTCTACCCGAAACTCGTCCTGAACATGGCCAATTACTCAAAATAGCTAAAATACCAAAAAATATATTTTATAAAGAATTTAAAGTACATTATATCCCAGAATTAAGACATGAATACAAGAGTTAAGTTATGCTACTAATTTAGAACATTCTACGTCGGCAGATTACCCGAAAAAGCTAGTTTTGACCTATAATTTTCTCGACCAGATTTGAGTTGCTAAATTCAAGAAAAAAATACTTAAAAATCCTAATTTATATATATGAACACAAATAAAATTCAGTTTTAAAAATAATCACCAATAACTTATAGTTCCTTCACAACGGGGTTAAATTTGATCATACCGAAACATGAATATTACGACTATAAATCATAAAACTTTTATGGGTGAAAATACATAAAAAAGGTACCAAAATACTACTTCCACAGATTTAATAATAGAATTTTTACAGAATTATAGCATAGGTTTGAGATAAAAAAAATTAGGGTTTCTTACCAAAAGTCCTTGCTAGTTGGGTTGTGGAGGCTTCTCCTTACAAAAGCTCCCACCTTTATCGCTATCCTTGCTTGTTAATCCTCTTTTCATGAGTTTGGAGGGGTTGGCAATGGCTCTACATGGTTGGATGGAGAAGATGGAGTTTTTAGGGTTTGTTTGGTGGAGTTTAGATGGAAGCATGATGAAAGAATGAGTTTTCATGGAGGAGAAAGAGTTGTATGATGGAGGGGATGAAGATGATGGATTTGGATGGAGGAGGTGCTTGTAAATTTTGGAGAGGGGGAGGGGTTGGTCGGCTATGGAGAGGAAGAGGAAGAGGAAGAGGAAGGGAGAATTAAGTTAGGGTTTGGGTTTGGCTAAAAGTAGGTATATATATATATATATATATATATATATATATATATATATATATATATATATATATATATATATATATATGGACTTTTTGGGTTGCATGCATGAAAAGGAGTAGGAATCCTATTCCTAATGAGATGTTCTGCCAAGGGGGGAGGTTTCTTGGGCAAACACTCCATGGTGGGGGTCCACTTGGTATGGTTTGGTTGTTTAGTGAGTTGGCTAATTGATTGGATTGAGGATTAAAAAGGTCTTTCCTAATATAGACTAATTAAATCTATCTTATATAAATACAATACAAATCTGAATTAAATATAAAATATATATATTTATTAATATATATTAATACCCAACATGCCTACATAGGTTTGGGTTGGACTTTGGGTCAAATATAAACTAATGCCAACTGGGAGTACACTAGGATTACACGTAGACACTTTCTATAAATAGAAACTTTTCAAAATTAAAAACATATTAATATTAATAAAATATATATATATAATATATATCAACATGAAGGTATTTGAGAGTACTACATGTCTTTTTAGATTTGGATTTGGTTCGGGTCAAGTCGGGGTTAATTAAATTGGTACAACCGTGTCTCCTAGAAAGTCAATAATCTAATAATTAAATAAATAAATCATCGGTGGGGGTTAAGTTACAATTTGTTCTGGTTTTTCTAGTTAGAACACACCTATGGCTCGGCCTTCCCTACTGTGGCTAAAACACTAGTCAAAGCACACGTGTACACTATCCGTGTCACAATTCTTAGTCGTCTTGTACTCCAAATCTTAACCATGGCTAAGGTCATCTATAATAATAACTATTTAATCAAAAATATTCATAAATTCCATAAAATCCTATTTAAATCAAATAAATAATAAAAAAAATTCCATAAATTCAGGGGTGTTACATTCTGCCCCCTTAAAAGAATTTTGTCCTCGAAATTAAAATAATTCACTAAGGTAAAGGAAAACATGTCTATGATTCTAAGATGTCTCTAAAGTGTGCTTTGTCTCTATGGTTATTCCTAAGCAAACATGCACCAAACTAGCGTAAACTAATAATCTACTTCTATTATTAACACGAAATCAAGTTATTACCTTCTGTTGCCTCTTGTGTCGTTGTTCCATCTTCAATCCTCATGGCAAAGGCCTGTCTTGGTCGTTGTACTCATGCCTGCTGTCTAGATTGCACAAACTACGTCGCCTGGTCGGGAAGCGGTCCATGCGGATACCCCCTCCCCCCTCAAACACAAGGGTTTGTCTTCCCGGAATATGTGAAGACATAAAATAATAGAGAGTTCAAGGATCGAATACAATTGCGGGGTTTCAAAGGTGATTGAATAGTTCAAAAAAGAGAGAGTTATTAAGGCAGTTGTGGATGAGATCCTAGAGGGCAAGTATTTGTTAACTATATTTCAATCCACGTAGAATAACCATAAGAAGAGCGAACCAGTGCACTAGGTTGATCGGACCATAATACACTAATTCTAAATAGACAACATGTTAGTGGGCGTCCCCAATAAAACATATGTCCTGAACAAGCTCGACAAAGAATAAGCTTGCAAAAATAGGCTATAATAGCAGAATCAGTCAAGATAGTCAAATAATATAAGTACGCGAGAACATGATTTGAAAGAAACCACAAGTAGTTCAAGTTCATCAAGGTTTAAGACTCGTCCGGTGTTTGTGTCTCTACAGTTTCCCTACTATCATTTTGTCTAAGGGTTTGGTCGTCCAATTGGGGTATGAGCCTCTAAGACTCTAGAGTCTAGGTAAGCCTATCCTTCTACACTATCTTATATTTAGTGTCATTTAACTATACTTCATTAATTGGGTCATAAGGACATTGGAAGCTACTTGGTGAGGCTTTCTACCCAACTTTCAAGAGTTTAACTAATAGTGTAACTGAATTAATAGAGCATATATACCTAGGATGAGTCATCTTCCTAAATTCTATCGCACGAGAAATAAGACTCACGGTAGAAAAGGAATCAAGTAAGATGCAATTCAAGGCAATCAAACGAGAGTTCGAAAATAGAATCAAAGAAGGAGATCAAGTATGTGGATGAGTTCCTATGGGTCCTTTCTATCCTATTCGCAAGCTTACGTTGGTACAGTAACGTAACCGAAGTGATTAACGTAGACCTGCATGGGCCACCACAAAAACATGTAATGCCCCAGTCCAAAAATATGTATTGGACTAGGATATGGTACAGGCCAGCAACACTCCACCAATAGGCCAAATCTCAAAGTAAGC
The DNA here is from genome assembly GCA_029216955.1 of Iris pallida. NCBI lineage: Eukaryota > Viridiplantae > Streptophyta > Magnoliopsida > Asparagales > Iridaceae > Iris > Iris pallida. Next base: position 1,488,638 of record JANAVB010032820.1, read on the forward strand.
CCATTAGCGAAATGCTTAAGCTGTAAATCATGGTAACAACCCATCAATACAATACAAGTCACAGGTCACAGCTAATCCTATCCATATAGAAAATAATACACGATATATAAAGTCTAATAAAATAATAATAACGAGAAAGATCTATCAAACATGAAATAAAAATAATAACTGTGCGGGTAAGACATCCCGAAACCACAATAAAAAGAAAACAAAGTATCAACTACATGTCCACTGATGAAAAAAAATAATGTATCAAGTCTAAAATAAAGAGACATGTCTCAAGAGAAGTCCTTGGCCACTATCTCGTCCTCCTGCGAAGGTACATCACCAGTCTCGACTCCAGAACCATAAACCTCCGGAAAGTCCTCCTCTCTAACTAAGCCTGGAGAGATAACCAGGTCCTCAGGGGACTAGCAAGACACATAATATATAAGCCTACTTTAACAGTTTTAACATGCAAAGAAAGGGTATGAAATTGTAGAAGAAATAAAGACTGCAGAGTAGTATAAGAATGAAATATATAAGGTGTTGGCCCAATGATTGTATCATATTTTTTAATATAGTTAATCTGTTAAGTTTAGCATTTCATTATCACTAATCTTCATACTATCGCTATAGCATTTCTACTTATACTTATACCTTTGGTGATATGTGCCTATTGGTTTACATATTAGTGATATGAGCTTATCTATCTTAAATTTAATCGGGTTGCCAAAATCAAAACTATTTTTTTATTGTGGTTATTCAATTAAGTTTAATCATTATGATATCACTAACATTTATGTTATAACCTTAGCACTAATACTTAAACTCAGTATTGTCCTAATGTGTATTAAACTTATCATATTTGCTACATGTATATTGCTTTGTTCGTCTAACATGTACATGCAGAAAAAGCAATATACAAGATCAATGTGGACATATGCAATGAAGAAATCATGGTGGGCCAAAGACGACGAATCCCACAAGATATCTCTAAACCACCCGACGACATCTCCGGAGCCACGCACTCGGGGGTTCCGCTGCCAGGTCAGCGGACGGGGGTCGAGGGGGCAGCACCCCTCGTTGGGGGTTCGGAGGCGAAACCCACGAAAGATATTCAGATTTTACAAACTGGATATCTTTGGACAGCTGCCGCCATGGGAAAAAGCCAACATCTATCAAGGAAAGAAGCCATGCCATGCCATCATCATTTCAAGACTCTGAAGAAGCCTGCACCTGTTATAGTATTTCGGGAGTCTGTAATGAGTCTTAAAAATAATTGTAAACACAAGAAATGGATGGTAAAATCGAAAGCTAGGGTAGAAATTAGCCCAGAATCATTTTCGGATGGAAATCGGCATACCAACGGTATACCGGTCTATACCGACGGTATACCAATTTTGTTCACAGAAAGTTTCTGTCTACAAAATCGGCATACCGACGAAATACCGATCTATACCGACGGTATACCGATTCAGTAACGTTAAAATTCCAATGGTCGAATTTTGAGCATTTAATGATCCCAACGGCTATATTTCTAGCCGTTGCATTCCAGATCGGCAGACCGATGTCAGACCGACGGTATACCGATTATTGACTGAAAAGTTACCTTTGAGCTCTTTTCAATGCTTTTGTTATAAATAGCCTTGAACCCCTTCATTAAAGGTTGATGATTTGAGCCTAAAAATTTCTAAACCACTAAAGCCTATCCACAAACAACTCTACAAAGCTTTCATTTGCCATCCACAAATTGTGTTAGAGTTATTGAGTTGAAAAGTAAGATCTTCATCTTGTTGTATAAGGAGATCAAACCTATTATGAAAGATTGAAGTTGGAGAGCCTTCGTATCCAAACTCTCGGTTGAAGTTGGAGAGTCTTCATATCCAAACTCTCGGTTGAAGTCGGAGAGGCCTTCGGATTAAAGCTATCGTGTAAGAAGTTGGCGAGTTCTTCGGATCCAAACTCGTGTGTAACTATTTACTCAAATAGTAGATTAAAGCCAGAGAGAGTTCCGGGACTGGAGTGTCTCTAGGAAGGATACCAGGATATATCGTGTGTCGGTGTTGTTATTTTTTCTTCTCTTGCACTAATATTTTTAAATTGCCCATTAGTTAGCTTGACCCTATTCACCCCCCTCTAGGGTTCCTACATAAGGAAGTGGTATGCCCTCGAGAATCGTGAGGATAAACATGACTACGAGTAAATTGGAGTAAACCGCAGCTCAGTGAGGACTCACGACCCTATAGATCACAGCTCAGTGGGGGCTCACAACCTATAGTAAGTCTCTATCGTAGCTCAGTGGGAGCTCACAACAGAGAGTAGTCAAGTATAGTCCTCGTCTATCACGAGGTCCTCGCCTAGAACTACTAGTCAAGTCAAGGCAAGTCAAGTCAAGTCAATAAGTCAAGTCCAGCTCAATCATGTCAAAGGGACACGACAGAGGCTAAGCAAAACTATCACTAAATATGAACACAAAAGAATAATATGGCGAGTAACATGAGAAAAAAAGAGCAACTATGTACGTGCACGTAGAACTAGAAAATAACCATGATATGAAGCGGGAGAGAAATATGTACCAAGTGAGACATAAAAGAATAGTAGTATAGAAAAGCATGTAAGTACTGTAAAGTTTGGCAAGGTGTACTTGCCTGATTCCGTGATGTGATGATGAAGTCTCGCTCCCGTGTCCACGACTCCGGAATCCAATGCTCCTAAATAATTTATGTAACTACTTATGAAACTTATAACAGAACTTAATTAACTACATTAATTTTTTAAACTACTTTAACTATATTCAAATATCTCGTAGGACTACTTAAATTGTATAACATACATACGTGTCCAATGAGACATCGGAACAAAGTTTTATGGTTTTCGACCTTCCAATTAATCGGTTATGACCCCACGTCAATAATGCACTTAAAAATCATAAAAAATTCCTAAAATAACTATTTTCTATAATATTAACTTTGAAATTCTAGAATTACGATTTATAAATAATTATGTGACTAGTTGACTACTACGTCAGCTAGTCTATCCAAAACTCGTCCTGACATGGCCAATTACTCAAAATAGCTAAAATACCCAAAAATATATTTTATACAGAATTTAAAGTACATTATATCCCAGAATTAAGACATGAATATAAGAGTTAAGTTATGCTACTAATTTAGAACATTCTAAGTCGGCAGATTACCCAAAAAAGCTAGTTTTGACCTATAATTTTCTCGACCAGATTTGAGTTGCTAAATTCCTGGAAAATACTTAAAATCCTAATTTATATATATGAACACACATAAAATTTTGTTTCGAAAATAACGACCAATAACTTATAGTTCCTTCACAACGGGGTTAAATTTGATCCTACCGAAACATGAATAAATTTTTATGGTTAAAAATACATTGAAAAGGTACCAAAATACTATTTTTAAATATTTAATGATAAAATTTCTACAGAATTATAGCATAGGTTTGAGATGGAAAAAATAGGATTTCTTACCAAAAGTCCTTGCTAGTTGGGTTGTGGAGGCTTCTCCTTACCAAATCTCTCACCTTTATTGCTATCCTTGCTTTCTAATCCTCTGTTGATGAGTTTGGAGGGGTTGGCAATGACTCTAGATGGTTGGATGGAGAAGATAGAGTTTTTAGGATTTGTTTGGTGGAGTTTGGATGGAAGAAGGATGAAAGAAGGAGTTTTATGGAGGAGAAAGAGTTGTAAGATGGAGGGGATGAAGATGATGGATTTGGATGGAGGAGGTGCTTCCAAAATTTGGAGAGGGAGAGTAGTTAGTCGGCTATGGAGAGGAAGAGAAAGGGAGAATTAAGTTAGGGTTTGGGTTTGGCTAAAAGTAGGTGTATATATATATGGACTTTGTGGGTTGCATTCATGAAAATGAGTAGGAATCATATTCCTAATGAGATGTTCAGCCAAGAGAGGAGGTTTCTTGGGCAAATACTCCATGGTAGGGTTCCACTTGGTATGGTTTGGTTGTTTGGTGAGTTGGCTAATTGATTGGATTGAGGATTAAAAAGGTCTTTTCTAATATAGACTAATTAAATCTATCTTACATAAATACAATCCAAATCTGAATTAAATATAATATATATATATATATATATATATATATATATTTTTATATATATATATATATATATATATATATATATATATATATATATATATATATTAATACATATTAATGTCCAACATGCCTACATAGGTTTGGGTTGGAGTTTGGATCAAATATAAACTAATGCCAACTAGGATTACACGTAGACACTTTCTATAAATAGAAACTTTCCAAAATTAAAAACATAACTACATGTCTATTTAGATTTGGATTTGGTTCGGGTCAAGTCGGGGCTAATTAAATTGGTACAACCAGGTCTCCTAGAAAGTCAATAATCTAATAATTAAATAAATAAATCATCGGTGGGGGTTAAGTAGCAACTTGGCCTGGTTTTCCTAGTTAGAACACACCTATGACTTGGCATTCCCTACCGTGGCTAAAACACTAGTCAAATCACACGTGTACACTATCCGTGTCCCAATTCTTAGTCGTCTTGTACTCCAAATCTTAACCATGGCTAAGGTCATCTATAAGAATAACTATTTAATCAAAAATATTCATAAATTCCATAAAATCCTATTTAAATCAAATAAATAAATAAAAATCCAAAAATTCAGGGGTGTTACAGTTCTTAATTGCATACTCACTATAGAACGGTTAGGAACCCTATTGCATGCATCACTCTTTTTACTTATTATATATCACAGTGTATACGGCATGTTGTTTCTTGTATCTTGTTACGTCCCTCTGAGGACCTGGTGATCTCTCCAGGTGTGTGCTTTCATGTCTTTTCACAGGTGCTCAAGCCACGATCGTGGTCTTCCTTTTTTTTCGAGGAGGCTTGCTCTTGGATCGTCTATTGCTATTTTTATCTATCCTTTCCTTGTATTGTTCTTCTCATTTAAATGGTTGGTATTTGATCTGTCTCCACCCAACTTTTGTATAAATGATAAATTCAGAGTTGGTTTTTATTATACAGTTATTTTTTTATTGTGGATGAGATTATTTGTTATAGATTACTGCATTTTACAGCTTATGTATACATACGAGGATTCCACATATTGGAGTATACTTCGTATGTATGCAGCTGGCATGTCTACGTACTTAGTCCTAAGTATTTTGGGACTGGGGCGTTACACTCGCCGCTCACATGGGCAACTAGGGTAAACCCATCCGAGCAATTTTCCTTTCCCACTTCAAACCTAAAACATATCCGAGTCGATCACTAATCGTTTCATAATCGAAACCTAGTATTACCCCTCAAGCAAACCAAACAAACACAAAAAGTTCAAGTCTTCAACTCAATTTTCCCAATCGATCTTTCAAACCTGACTGCATTAATGCCTCAATACAATCACACGTGTTGATACTCTATTCTCTCCAACCAATTTTACTATCTTCCAATGTTAACTTTTGTATCGCCTACGTTCTATCCTCCAAAATTTTCTAAATCCTTGAAACAACCAATCGACATCCGAATAACTTATTATGCACAACTCGAATACAGTCTTCCAATTATGATCTCAATTCCTACAATTATCATGTGACCAAGCATAATTTTGCTTTTATTCCATCCTCGGAACAAATTTTGATTTCCTCTTCTACTAGTAACATATCAAAATAAGAATATATTTTCAAACATCAACTATCTTTTACACTAGACAAAACTGATCCAACGTATTCAATTTGTTCCACCAATATAACAAAAATCCAGACGATCAATTCTTGTGACATCAATATCATTGTTCTAAGTATCCAACCTACGAAATTACTATGTTACCCCGAATAATACCGACCAACATCCAAGTCTGTTCCACTTCAAAAATCATACACCTAACATAATTCCTCTAAGCACACGACCTTGTTTCTTCGTCAACTCGTCATCAATGTTTCATATCACTTTCACTTGAGCAATATGAATGAAAAAACCACCAATATGCAATTGATCTGACTAATCGTTGATACCGTCCCCTTCCTTGATCCTAAGCCATCTATCCATCAAACACCAATATCTATATCGTAGTCCATTTCAATCCTAACGATCATTAGAACTTCTAAGAACATCTATCCAACATTCAAGCCTCAACACTTCTAAATCCAAGAACATAGACTAACAAATCAATTTCTCAACTAGCTACCCCAGCTCTATAATCAACCCAGGCAACTCTCACTAAGGTCAATTTGCACCAATTCTATTTCTCGACATAAGGACGTCTGCCTAACCGCTAGGCTAACTCACTAGGCCAAAGTCAAATATTGTGATCTCTGCCATGCAACCAATATCAAACACTTACCCCCAATCCTAAGGTCAAATCATAGTCGATAGTATGAGTTTTCTACCCAAGCTCATCTCAGTTCGAATTTCAAACATCGAGCATCGATTATCCTATCCACAATCGCAATATTTAGTTCAAGGAATTCGAGTCTGTTTCAGCAAAGTCATTCCTAGGTTAAATCCATTCTAGCCAAAATTCTCGATATACTATGATCGACAAATATTAATCCGAACTATTATCCTAGTTTGAAGTCCTCAAACCTATGTGACATAACCCACCAATTCAAACTCATCTACCTCGACTACAAGATCAATCGTTAAAATCCTCGATCACAAGTCACATTCCAATTTTTAGGTCGTAAAATCTACATCATACATTCGTCAATTTTAACTTGCCCCAAATCCTAATCATACTAGTCCTCAGTCTGTGCATTTATTTAATTGCAAAATCGCCTGCTATAAATCTTCGAGTCATACAATCCTCATATCATTGGTCATACAAATTCGATTCAAATAAATTATGATCAACTCATTCATTCTCCAAATCTGTCAATATTTTTATTCCGTATAGTCATCCTAACATCCATTCATGCACACTCAAAACTCATCAAATCACGTCATCGAAACATTTAACAGTACCAATTAGTCCATCATTTTTCAAAATTATAGAATCCGTACTAACAATAACATTTGACACGATCATTATTCATCGAATAGCACTAACTAATTCAATCCGAAACTCAATCTCGTTCAGTTCTGGGCCAACATTTTTGTATACGACCCATATCGATTTCTTGACTAAGTCATCCGTTCTGTTACACCTTAACTTTTCTTTGATCAATCTACTCTATCTTTTGTATTTCATAACTAGCACAATCCTAATCCAATGCATGTCGTTTCTTGTTCTTTTAACCAATCTCGTGCGAGATCTCTAAAATCACGGCTAACTAGACATATTAATCTACGACTTTGCATTGTAGAACACTTACAAAAAAAAAGAATCACTGTCTTTTCTTATTAGCGCAAGGCACCACAAATCGAGTACACCTGAGAGATCCTACACTGAGAATCTCCAAGTACAAAAGAATTCTAGAAAATGGGATAATGGAGATGGAGCGGCAGTTGCTCCTTTACTCCGTTGACACTCCGATTTACAAAAGTGGAAGAAAACCTAAAAAAATTGCTAACTCACGGCTCACTAACAAGAAAGACAAAAATTTGGCTTTGAAATGCTCTCTGTTCTTTCTCTTTGAAGAGGCATATATCCTCTATTTATAGTCGTTTTGTACTGAAATAACTGTTATGCGCACACAGATGGAGAATGTACTGATCTCACTGTGGGCGCATAGTGTCCCTTTGGGCGCATAGGACGTAGGTGCATAAAAATTGGACGATCATGGGTAGATCGTGGGGTTGACGTGGCCGCATGCTTCAGTGCACGACTGCTTATGGGGACTGACGTGGCCGCATGCCTCGGCCCATGACTTGTCATGGATGTTGACCGAGTCGTGCAGTTGTTCTGTCTTGGGCGCATAGTGCAGGAAAGCAACTATGCGCCCACCTGTGGAGAAATCATGTGGGCGCATAACACTTTGTTACATGTGGGTACATAATACTTTGTTACATGTGGGCGCATAGCCACTTCTTTATGTGGGCGCATGGCTTCAGGCGCATAGTATAGATATTTCCATGCTTCTACAAGACCCCCTTCAAAGTTTTTGATACTCGAATGAGTTCAAAATAATTTGAAAGAAGCATGGGAGACTGTCTTCTATGGCTCTGTGGGCGCGTAACAGACCATCTCTTTGGGCGTATAGATTTTGCCAGGCTGTCAAAGATGGATGTTGAGATCTTCCTCGAAAATCTGAACCAACAGATTCATTGGAATAGAATTTGAAGAGGTCCACTCTTTATACGATGTCTACGCATAGTCCATATCTGCAAAATAGAGGGCGCATAGTATGCAAAGAACAAGTCTTTGCGTGGGCGCATAGACCATGTGGGCGCATAACTTCTCGTTCGTGCCTATAAATGGGCCTTAAGGAAAGAGAAAATTAATTCTCCTCTCTTTTTTTCAAAAACTCCCAAGAGACTTTTCATTTCTTCTCTGCAAGAACATGTCTCCCAAGGCTATCAAGAAGTCCACGAAGGGCAAGGAGGCTGCACCGGGCGGTTCTCCTCCTTCGACAATGTCTCTGCTAGTCCAAGACCCCATCCTAGGTGAGGCTATGCTTTAAAATAAAGTCTCGAGCGTTAATTTGCGATGCTCCGACTTCTCTCTGCTTGGGCGTATAACCATTAATATGCGCCCAAAGCAATATACCTCTGTTTAGCATTCTTATGCGTCCAAAGAAATATGCGCCCACACACTTGTTGTGTGTCATACGCCCACACAGAACACTTCTCTGTTTGAAAATTCTTATGTGCCTACAGGCTGTTTGGGCACATAAAAACTGAACGCGTAGAAAATTTTCAGCACTTAGCTTTTTTTTCTGTAGATTCTAAGTCTGACTTTTTCCTCTATTTTTGCAGTTGACATGGTCATCCCAGAACTCGGTAGAATTCCTTTCATCTCTGCTTGCCAAGCTCTTGGTTCAAGCCTCGTCACTACCATGATTAGGAATGTTCAGGTTAAGATTAGCCGAACCAACCTTCAGTGCGAATGATCGCTATGCTTGAACATGATAAGATATTCCTGAAGCAGATGATAAATGATGAGAAGTTCTTGCTCGGAGGGGCACGGAGCTTTAAGAGACTATACTTCTTGTTTGGCGACAGCCTGGGGTTTGAGAACGGTGAGACGATACGCCTGAAAGACCCTCTGGTGGTCAGGTTGAATAATCTAAGGATATGGTTGCCGTCCATGGATCGCCAATATCCTATGTCGGCGTTCACCGATCTAGCTATACGGAGACAGATGAAATGGGACCTAACCCCTGAACTTCATGGGGTTGTCTTCAGAAAGATACACTAACTCCGGTGATCGAAAGAAAGACACTTTTAAGTGTGTTAAGGGCTCCGGGTCCTATTCCATAAGGGGACTGCACCCTGGTGCAGTAATAAATGATATTCTGGCCGACCTTCATCCTTCTGCTGCCGACACCCTTTCTAATCTAATGATATCGAAGAATAGGTTGTATCCCGTAGGAAAGCTGTGGATGGAAGGTTGGAGGTACCCCCATTCCATTTTGGAGTGACCTTACTGAATGGGTGCTTTCAACCTATGAAGCCACCCTGAAGGCTGCCGGCCTTTTTCATGCCATTAGAGCCACTCAATATGGCATAAAGATAAATTGGCCTATGTTTGTCACTTTGGCGGAGTTGTACAATCATCACACATGTACCTTCTTCACTACGGGCAGGAAGATGGGTCTGGCTCTTTATGAGATGTAAGAGATATCGAAGCTTCCCTGGGGAACATAGCCGTACGAAGAATATGTCCCTTGTGATGAAAAACTCATGGACCTGGAGAGAGAAAACTCCGAGATGACGGACGTGTATAAGAAGTTATTCTATCACTTTCTTATCTGTCACAAGATCACAAAGAAGGGCAGGACTAAGGGGGCCAAACCCCATACAAAATCTTGGACGAGATATACTTTTGTTAGGAGAAGGAGAAGGTCCGGTCTCCTTTTCAATTTGCAAGCCCCTAACGAAGTCCAAGATAGAGGAATTGATGATCGATCATGGGGCAGCAGATACTGATGATAGTGATGATCCCGAGGGGAATTCCCCGATTTATCACTTCTTCCGACAAGCTGAGTTTAAGTTATCGAAGAAAGCTGTGCTAGCGGCTTTTCTGATGATCTGGATTCGCGACTGTGTAGTCCTTGGTGGTTCAGGGTCTATCGAAAGGATGAGCCAAAATATGATACTTCCAGCTGTAAAGCTGACATTTGGATACCGGCTTGCCCTACTTCCTGTAATGGTTTGCACCATCCAACGAGGTCTGCAAGATTTTATTGGAAACGCGATGACCCCTGAAGGTAGAACAGACTTCGCTAGGTCCGAACTCCCCTTTCATTACTTGATGGGATGGCTGGTGTTGTACTGTCCTAAATTAATGAATATCGGGCTGGTGGCAGACTCTTTGGCAGGAGATGCCTTTCTTCAAAGATTCCGTGACGCAAACTGAGCCATCACTGGAATGCCTGCTTGTAGAAAGGCTTTGAGCTTCCTTCAGAACTACGAGTTCTTTAGAATATCCCCTCCATCCGGTAGTGGCAATACAGGGGACACATTAGTAGATGAGGGAGCACACACAACTAGCTTGACTACTGGGGCATTCCGCTGGCTCCAGTCTATCAGGCCCTCTCATCTGGTGCTCAAGAATATGAACCACACCTACCTGGAGCCTTATCTACCAAGCCATTTCGTACGAAAATTTTGATATAGTCAGCTTCTTCTGGGCAATCCTAGCCCTCATCTGGAGTCGATAGGAATCTTGATCGATGGGATGCGTGCATTGGTTTATTACAACACCGGATGCACATGAGCGATTTTTACTCTGCCCGAAGATAAGCCTGAGACCCATCTGCTCTATGCCGCTACAAAGTTTTATACTCATATCAATACCCTTCATCCTCGGTATGATCGTGAGCAGAGTTTGGTATTGGGGATTAGGCTTGCCCCACTCCTGCAAATGCGGAACGAGCCCGAATGATGACGAAGAGCAACAGAAAGGAGAGTACCCCTCCAGCCGTTGAGCCGGCCGCAGCACCAAAATAGAGAGCTACTCTTGGGGAGCCGACTGTTACAGCACCTCAGAAAGAGGAATCGAAGTTGACTTTGCTCTCCCTGATCCTCCTCAAAAGAGAAAAGTTTCAACTGAACTGGCCCAACAGTCAACTTTTAAGCGGAAGAAGAAGACTGTTGCCACAAGAGGGACTAAGAAAGCCAAAGATGTGGGTGCCGGCTCACCTCCTCTAAGAAGATCTTCTCGGTAGACTGGAAGAGGTGGAACGGCATCGCATGCCGTTACTATCCAGGAGGTGGATCCCTTTCTAGACTCTATAGCCGTTTTGGTCAAACCAATACTCGTGCAGTCTTCGAATAAGGCTTTTTTACCCTTGAGTTTGTCCTTTGCACAGGACCTCGAAGTTATGATTGAGACAGGTGCTTCTTCGTCTGAAGAGGTAGACGTGACAACGGTGTCCCCCACTCGTCCTCAACTGACGGACGAAGGTTGGTCTTCCCCAGTCAAAGGGGCAGAGCAGAGGGATGATCAGGGCGAAGGCCTGGACTATAACGGCGAACAGAAAGCAAATCCCTCATATGATATCTCTTTAGGGGATATGTCTGAGATTGGAGCTTTAATAAAGGAGTTGGACGAGAATCAAGTCCAATCAGCTCACCCTCCCGCGAGTATGTTATCTTTACACTTTACTTCGGATGAGATTTTTTGACTTCAATTTTGCGTACTCCTCGCGAAGCTGACTGCCATCGTATATTCCCTTATAGATAAGGAGATGGAACAATGTACAGAGGTTGCCCAAAAGACTGGAGTAGGACAAGAAGTTGTCCCTGGTTCCGTTGGGATTGTTGGTGCGGAGGAATTTATCAGCAAGCCGGCATCGACTGCGGAAGTAGAAGTTGAACAGCGCACTAAAGCGATTGTTACTGAATCTGCTCTAGGTCCAACTGGGGCCATGAAAGATATACAACTTAATGTTGGGGATGCTCGGGGCCTTGACATTGTCACTATTGAGCAACCTGAGCCTGCTCTTGGTTCCCTTGTAACCATGGCCGTTGACCTAGTTCAAGTTGGTGCTGAGCAAGCAGAATGTACAAAATTACAACTCTTTCCTTTTTTTGTTACTGATATATATATTATTTTATTGTCAGGTTCGGCTTCTTGTCAAGTATCTCTTCCTGGAGCGGAAGATCCCTATCAAGCTCCCTCCCCAACGACTTCCTTTGAGGATGACGAGATGGCCCAGGAAGTCATAAATTCTTTCTACTCCATTCTGAAAGTAAAGCTTCCTGGAGTCTTAAATCGGAATGTCACCTTTTGACCTGTAAAGTCTATTACCGGATGCCAAGTGAAGGTCCTTGAAAGCATTGCTGGCTATGAAGAGCGGGCCAATGCTCTGAGGAAAGTTCTAAATGACTTGGAGGACCGAGTGGCCAAATTTCGGGAAGCCAAGCAACAAAGCCCAACATCGATGTTTCTTGAAGAAGACGAGACTTTGGTTGCGACTCTTACAGAAGAGGAAGCTACTTTTCAAGCAAGAAGGGATGCCCTTGCTAAAGAGATCAGTGAGTTAGCTGATCAATACGAATAGTTCAACGCTGCGAGCGAGGCTCGTCTTGCTTCGAAGAACAAGCTGGCCACCCAGATCATCAAAAAGTATAATCACATTGCGCAGATCCTAATGAGATTGCCCAACTGGAGGCCAACTTAAGAACAATTGCGTCTGAGCATGAAGACTATACGGTGCAGGCTGCTGTGACTGCCACAACTTCAGATCAATTGAAAGAACAGTTGGTGAAGTTAGAGGGGGAGCATGCGAAACTGATCCCCTTCAAGGATGAAGCTGCTCGGCAGGAATAAGCACGTCGTCGTACCATTGTTAAGTCTTAGACTGAGATTATGGCGTTGAGGGATAATATTAATCGGTTGTGTATCCTTTAGGTCTTCCTTTGTAATTGGCTCATTTAGCCATAAAAACTCTTGTATCTTTTCCTTTCTCTGCTTTTTGAGAGAAGTTTTTTTAATAAAGAATCTTTTGGCTTTCGAAACTTGTGAATATAGTTTAGAAAATATCAGAACTAGAGGTAATGTGGACGTAGTAGGGATATTTCTGGTAGATATTCTGCTGGAGAATTTGATGTGGACTTATTATCCGTTTTATATTCAAGATTCTTGAACATAGATAATAAGTTAAAAGAAACTGCTAATAGAGGTAGTATGGACACAATAGCAGAGGATGTTTTATATCTGACCAGAGGTAATATGGACGTGGACAGATATATAACATTAAGTAGGAGTCAGTAAATAATTTAGAGGTAATATGGACATGATTATCTTTGACGAGTGTTTTGCTCAGAGGTTATATGGACGTGGCAAAACATTTCTTAATTATCCCACTGGGGAATAATTACCTAAAAACAGTTCATAGGTAATATGGACATGACCGTTTTTATAAGATCGAGTTTGGACAGAGTTCAAATAAAGATAATTCTACTGAGGAATCTTTTTAGAGGACCTATTATCTATGGCGTATTCAAGACTCTTGAAATACGGATAATAGTTAGATGATTTCCGAATCATATAAACATTGTACTGTATATTTACATGATTAAAATAGAGTATCTGTGAACTCTTTAAATGAAGTTACACATAATACTTCTTCAGGAACTTGTCATTTATCGGCATCATGAGCAAGTCACCATCAGGTTTGGTTAGTCGATACGCACCGTTAGAATATACCGATTCTATAACGAAAGGACCTTTCCATTTATGCTGGAATTTTTCTTTTGTCTTGTACGTCATGACCATTGGTCTTCTCACTGCTAAGACTAGATCACCAACTTGAAAGAATCTTTCCTTCACCTTCTTATTAAAGGCTCTAAAAATGCGTGCTTGGTATAGCTCAATACGTTGTTGAGCTAATAAGCTTTTTTTATCTAGTGCTTCCAACTCTTGTAGTCGTAGACGATAATTTTCTTCGGCAGTCAACTCACCGGCTAAGGCTACTCGAAGAGTGGGAATCTAGATTTTTAGGAGAAAAACTGCTTCACTTCTATAAACCAAAGAGAATGGCGTACTGCCTATTGGAGTCCGAACCGTTGTGCGGTAGGCCCAGAGACATTCATCGAGCTTTTTATTCAAATTATGCTTGTTTGAAGACATGAATTTCTTGAGAAGTTTGATGATGGTCTTATTGAAAGCTTCTGCTAATCCATTAGCTGCTGGATTGTAAGCGGTAGAGGCTACATTCTGAATTCGATTCTTATCGCAGAACCGATAGAATGCATGGCTCACAAATTATGGACCATTATTATGGATGATCCTGCAAGGTAGGCCCAAGCGGTAGATAACTTGATGTTTGACGAAACTGATTACCTTTGATGTTTTTTACTTTGATGAGGGGTATAGCTTCCTCCATTTGGATAAGTAATCGATTATAGCTAGGATAAACCGATGTCCTCTGGAGGATGGCGGACTGATTGGATCGATGATGTCCATACCCCAGGCTTCAAAAGGCTAAGATGTCGTCGTCGGGTGTAGAAACTCCAAAGATTGATGAATAAAATCAGTATAGAATTGACAAGCCCTATACTTCTTTGCATATTCAACAGCATCTGCTATCATCGTGGGCCAATAATAACCCATTCGTCTGAGGCGATCCTGTAATTTAGGGCCTGGTTGGTGTGTATCGCAAATTTCGTCATGAGCCTCACGTAGTGAATGTCTGGCTTCTGTGTCTGATAAAAATCGTAACAGTAACCCATCGTAAGAACGTCGGTACAACATTTTGGTAGCTATATTATAGTAAACTCTAAGAGCTCACCGTTGGATAGACATTGCTTCCTTCGGGTCATCCGAGAGGATTTCGTAGATAGCGTAGTCTATGAAAGGAAATCTCCTATCTTTGATGTCAACGTTCGTCTCTGCTGCGTAGCTGTGATGAATATACAAGGCATCTTTCGCACAGAACAACTCTCGACCAGACACTGTGATTGAATGTTGAGTGTTGATAGAAATAGTCAAGGAAGTAGCCAGACCGGCTAAAGCATCTGCTTCTATATTCTCTAATCGAGGTACGTGCTCGATAAAGAATCCAACGAAGGTAGAAGCTAACTCAATTGTCGCTTTGTGATATGGGATGAGATCTTCATGACGAACTTCATAATCCCCTTGAACCTGACTCACTATTAGCTTAGAATCACCATAAGCTTCAAGATAGTCAACTCCCAGTTGCTTTGCCAGTTGAAGGCCGATCAGTAGGACGTTATATTCTGCCACATTATTGGTGCAAGGCTCCACGAGAGAATATGCACGGTGCATGACCAGATGAACGGGTAAAATAAGCACGATCCCTATTCCAGCTACGATATTTCTTTTAGGTCCTATTCTTGACACACCGTCAAAGAACATTCGCCAAATGGGGATTTCTTTAGTTACAGTGTTAGACTCAACCACTTTATCTAGGATTTCATCATAGAGTTTGGAAGATTCTGACACCGGATGAGCTGCTAAGAAGTCAGCTAATGCTTGGCCTTTTACTGCCTTCTGAGGAACGAACAACATATCATATGGAGTCAACAACATTACCCATGTAGCTAAACGGAAATTAAGAAAACCCGATTTAGTCATGAGTATTCTGAGAGGATTGACTCTAGATATGATATGGATAGTCTGTCCAGACACATAGTGACGTGTCTTCTGGATAGCAAATACCAGTACGAGATATTCCTTTTCAATAGGTGTGTATATGTGTTCGGCACCAACCATCGTGCGGCTGAGGTAATAGATTGCCTATTCATGACCGCCTTCATTCTTCTGAGCTAATAGGGCACTAAGAGAATTATCCATAGCGTGAACATATAACAAGAAAGGCTTTCCGACAATCAAAGCCACCAATACTGGAAGGCTTGTGAGATACTTCTTGATGTCGTCAAATGCGCGCTGACATTGTTCAGTCCAGACGAAAGATACTCCTTTCTTCATGAGCTGAGTAAACGGTTGACACCTTCCAGAAGGATTTAAAATAAATCGTCTGATGTAGGCTAACCTTCCTTGAAGTCCACGTAGCTCTTTGAGATTTCTTGGAGGATGCATATCGAGGATAGCTTTAACCTTCTCCGGGTCAAGAAGTATACCCTTTAAAGTGATAACAAAACCAAGGAACTTGCCGCTGGAGACTCCTAGAAAAGACTTGGTTGGATTCATCTTGAGTTGGTGTGTACGCATCAGTTGGAACACCGTTCTCAAATCTTGGAGGTGGTTGCCCTTGAGATGACTTTTAACTACAATATCATCTACATAGCATTCCACTGTTGTGCGCAAATGATCGCAAAAAATTATGTTAATAGCTTGCCGGTATGTCGTACCCATATTTTTCAATCCGAAGGGCATCACCGTATAGCAGTATACCCCCAACGGTGTTCGAAAAGATGTGTGTTTCTCATTATCGGGGAACATCTTGATCTGGTTATAGCCTGAGAACCCATCCATGAATGACATTCGCTCGAAGCCACAAGTATTGTCGATCATTACATTGGTGATCGGTAGAGGAAACTCATCTTTTGGGCATGCAGAGTTCAAATCATGGTAATCGATACAGACTCAAACTTTACTATTTTTTCATGATCAGAATAATATTAGCAACCCAGTCAGGGTGTTGTTCTTCACGAATGAAACCACATGAAATCAGCTTTTTGACTTCACTTTCGATGGCCTCCATAAAATCTGGTCGAAACCGTCGTTGCTGGTGCTTCACTGGCTTAGCTTTAGACGAGATATTTAGGCGGTGCATAGCAACTTTAGGGTTTAAACGTGACATGTCTTTATAGCTCCATGTAAAGACGTCGATATATTCTCTTATAAGTTGTATAAGTGATTGTCGTTCTTCACCAGACAGACTTTTGCTAATAAAGATTGGTTTAGGAGATGATTCATCTCCTAAATTAACTTGGACGACTTCGTCTTCAGTAGGTAGTTCACATTATTTGAAATATAACTCCCACCTGGTGTCCATCTTTTAAGCCCATTGTTCGAGCTCAATTGATTGGACATCTTCTGTAATTTGGTCAACTGATACCATGTTGACGGATAGAGTTGCTTTGAACATGTCTCCAATGCTGGAGTCTGAATCCAAGAGGTAGGAATCAGAAGAATGAGAACAACGATCAACTTCAATGCCTGATCATTCAGGAGTTATTGGAGGAGTAACATAACCCAAACCAACGTCGTTTCGTTGATAATAGTTCTCGGGTTTGCCGGGACGAGCAAAGTGACGTATTGGCAATCGTCGTCCTTTACCATGGTTTAGTCCCTGGTTGCTTTTTATATCATATCCCATGTTCTGGATGATATTCTTGGTCTGCCAACTATATCGGTAAAGCTGCATTTTGCCTGAATCATAGCCGGCTTCGGTGTTGTAATTGGGAGTAGTAAAGTCCAGAACAAACTTTCTTTCACCAATTATTCGACCGAAGATGATTAGTTCTTCACCCTTCTTTCTTGCTGGAACGATGAAGTAGTGGATATTCTCTGGCCAGACTGTTTTCCGCAGACGGGGTGTCATGACCGGCATGCAGAGATGTGGTCTTATGCCATGCTCTAAGGCGTATAATGTATCTACGTACCGATTTACAGACTGGTAGACATCAGAGTAATTCAAAGATAAACCTTTACTCAGAAAGTATGTAAGTTTTTCTTCAGAGATAACATCATCCACTGAAGGTACATTATTTTTAGTATTGATATACTTATTAAGGGCGTCATTATCCAGGACAGGAGTCACAGACTTAGTCAAGTTTACTACGTAGGGTAACTCATCAGGATTGGGAGGATAGGCTTCAGCAGGTTTCAACCGAGTTGTTTTGCAGAGAGTGATGGTCAATGGTACGGCAGTATCAGGACGCTTCTTTTTTACCCGGATTATGAGAGGCTTTGAAGTACTTTTTGGAGTAGTACATCCCTTGACTCGGATAACTAGGGGACCGTCACTGGCGGATGAATTAACTTCAGCTTCATTGTCAGCTTTGTTACCGTCATCTTTAGGAGGCTGAGATTGATAGAGTACCGAATCTCCATAGTAGGCTTCAATACTCTTGAAAGGATCGACATCGGCAAACTCTGTCTTCACGATGCCATCACTGTTGACGTACTTAAAGCATTGGTGAAGGGTAAAAGGAACAATCATGTTCTCATGTATCCACGGGCGTCCTAACAAGACGTTATAGGACACATTGGCATCGATTACATAGCAAGCAACCTCTGTCTGAAGATCACCAATCTGGTACTTGAGACAGATCTTGCCCAGAGGATGACTTCTCTTAGCATTAAAAGCCATGATAGTTGTATTGGTTGCAGACAGCTTGTGCAAAGGGATTGCTAGAATTTGGAGTAAACTTCTGGGGATGATGCTGCGGGAGGAACCTGGATCGATATGTATTCGGTCTACCTTAATCGTCCCAATATACCCTGTATAGTACAGAGGTCTATCACGACGATTATTTTTTAGCAGCATGTCCTCTTGTGAAAAGGTGATGTTGGGAACCACTTCCATAGTGCTATGGCAATGAGGACAAGAGACCGGATCTTCAGCTGGAGCTTTGACTTCAGCGAGATAAGAGTCGTCATATAGTAATGCCTCACTTAAAGCTTTACGCATCTCTTTGGAGAGCCGCAGTAGATCGAACAATGACAATCTGGCAAGTATATTGGCCAGTTGTGCCGGTGTGTCAAAGTTGTAAGGCCGATCCATGCCTTCGGGAGCTGGTGACTTCAGAGATTTATCAAATCGCGTCTCCTTCTGCTTAGCTTTGTCGGCAGTTGAGGACTTAGACGGACCAGCTTCTGAACTTGTGGGGATAGCAGGAGCTTGAGAAGGCATTACGTCTTCTTGTACGGGGTCATAAGTCCGCAGGTAAGTCTTGCCGGATCGTGTCTCACTAGATATAACTTCATAAATAGGAGAAGACACCATATGGCATGGCTTGTATTTCTTGCCTCTTTTTGCTATAGAAGACACTACCCTCTGCTTCATTTCTTGTACAAGGTCGAGATGGACCCACATAATCTCACCACGTTCCGTCGTGAGTGGCACCAGAGTTGATGTTGAATTATGAGCTGGCGGCAGGTTGACGACTTCCATTATTGTCTTGGGAATTGGAACTACACCGTCTGGAACTTCTGTGGAAGGAAAGTCACCAAGTTGAAGAGAGATCATGTTAGAAGACACGACCTTATCTTCAGCTTCGAGGTTGATAACTTGGCTGTCGATGAGCTGTTGTATGTTCCACTTCAAGACGATACAATACTTGGTAGAATGGTCCACGTACTGATGATAGAGACAGTACTTGGGGTCACTGAGTCAGCTTGCCTCCTCAAGACGTCGTGGTGGAGGTAATACTAGCTTATTACCCTTCATCAACGTGTTGAAAATGGTAATAACATCACCCTCGTCAAAGGAGAAAGTCTCCTTGGGTCTATCAGGAGCATTCTGAGAATTTGGATCTCCCTTGGAAATATCAACCTTTAAGACTTCTTTTCCTTTATCACCACGGATTGGGATAGTTTGGGGGTGCTTGCCTTTGTCTTCAGGTTTGGGTGTCTTCAACCCCAGTAGTTCCAGATTAGGAATATCATTTTCAGCAGCATCAGCGGCCCCGCTAAAAGCAAGACATGTATCATACTTATGTATATCCAGACAAAACTTCACTGTAGGAAGGAAATTATGCCGACAAGTATCTATAAGCTCCGGGTCTGGTATACCGAAGGGCATCTTTAAGGCTAGTCGCCTGAAGCGTTCGATAAAAGCAATAACAGTCTCACTCTTCCTCTGCTTGGTCTCGATGAGGGTGGGCGTACCAACATGTATGCCACTCTCATAAAACCAATTGAGGAATAACCTCTCCAAGTCTTTGAAGGAGTTAATGTAACCGTCAGGCAGACTGTAGAACCATTCAAAAGCTACTCCCTACAAGGTGCTGATAAATAGCATTGACAAGAATGCATCGTCTCTTGGTAAGTACAGCGTCTGCGTGTTGAAGTATGTCATGTTTTGGTGAGGAAAAGTCATCCCATCAAATAAATTTAGCATTAATGGCTTGTTGTTAGGAGGACAAATGGCATTCTCCCATTTAGGAGGATAAGGCTGAGATATCCCCATCTTCTGAAGCTAGTCCTTGTGTGAGATGGTATCAAGACAGGCAACAAGAGAATCAATTACATGCTGCTGATTGAGCAGATATTGAGAAACGGTTGTTGTACGGTTGTCAAGTGTTGTTGACGAAGGACCACCCCCAGCATTGATAGGATTTGGAGGAGATACAACGAAATGGTACTCCCTTTGTAGTGAAGGAGGGTTGCTGCTATGAATCGGACTAGCGTGTCCTAAGACGTTTGGTTGAAGTAGAAGAACAACCCTAACAGTTTGGACAGCCATGATGCTGGTAAGCATGTAGTGATCTTGGCGAACGTAATTTCAAGATTCTCCGGCCGCTTATTGGTTTGATCGCTGGCTTCTTCAGATCTCTCTCCATCCGTCATGTACGCAAATAGCATGTAAGGATGAATAGAGGAGACAGTACAACTGGTGCTGATGCTGTCTATCCCTAAGTTGAAAAGGCCTTCGTCTTCAGGGAGGGGAGGTAGATAGTCACCATCAGACTCGAAGAGATCATTGTCATCTGGAAGGCTACCCCCGGCTTGGAGGTCGTCTGCTTCAGATTCTGAGGAAATACTACCCCCAGCTTGAGATTCTGAGGGAACACCACCCCCAGCTTGAGAGTCCTTGCCGTCTATAAGGGATCTTGTTCTCGACCGAGTACCAATATAGACTCCTTCAAGTGAAACAGCTCGCTGGCTGTTTATTAGAAGACTTCTTCTTTTCATGTTTGCATAATTAAAAGAATTTGATTAGTGGTCCACCTTCTTTTATTGGGGCTCCAGTAGGGAGGACCCCATGAATCCATGTTGAATGAAACACATAATGGCTCTTTATCATTAGAACGCTGCAATCGTCGAAACATGGACTGCCTTGGAGGAACTTTTGTTACTTTGGAGCAGCAACAGTTGATGATAATACTAGTACACGGATGCTCTTGTAGAGGCACCTCATGAGTCGCAGTGATCTCTCTCGCCGTATGCTTATGATTTATCATATTGCGTAAATCGGCGGAAGAGAGATTTACCTTAGGACCCATTTCATATGCATTGCCCCACTTTGTATATGGGTTTGTAAGGGAAATCGGCACATCCGGACTTAGTTCATGCGTAGGGACAACCCCCACACCTAAGTTTCGTGATAACCTAGAAGACATCCCCGTGCTATACGCGTTAGGATCTGCCTTTTTGCTATGGGTGCATAGACAATGGAAAATGCCCTTGGGTGCATGCTTTCCAAAAGTTCTGGCAGCGTGCTTGGTCTTCCTGACTGTGGGCGCATAGAATGGATCATCATAGCCTGGGCGCATAGTGGTAGACAGCCTACTAAAGACAAAAGTCTTCTGACCAGAGTTATGCGACCAAACCATCCTTTGGGCGCATAGCCCTGGGCGCATGCTTTAGAAAACAGTACTATTTTCCCCAGTTTTGCCTTCTTTGTTTGCAAGCTTCGCTGAGATTTCCCAGAGTGTCGAATACTTTGATTCTTGGCATCGTAGTATTTTTCTTTGCCGTCTCGAAGGTTGAGCACTCTGTTGTTGATTGAACAAGAGAGAAGTCGCTGGGCTAGTAGAGCCCTGAACATTATGCGCCTTCTTTGCATTGGGAGCTTCTGTGGAAGAGTTATGCACCCACGTAACAGAGTTCCCCTTCAGTTGCACATCTTCTACGGTACTGGCAGGATATGCAGCACGAGCCTTCGGAAGCCAAGTCTTGCGAGACTTGTTTCGCTTTACTGGTTTTGAGGGAGTAGAGCCATCCCTCGAGAGCATCTCTTCGAACGTTTGTTGATCGAACTTCACGATCAACATCTTCTGAGTGCTCCCCACTTTAACGGTATCGGATTGCGTCACCACCTTCTCATCAGAAGAAAAGGTAGTCCCCTGCAGAGTCGCCATTTTTGTAGAACACTTACAAAAAAAATAGAAGAATCACTGTCTTTACTTATTAGAGCAAGGCACCACAAATCGAGTACACCTGAGAGATCCTGCACTGAGAATCCTTGAGTACAAAAAGAATTCTGGAAAATGGGACGATGGAGATCGAGCGGCAGTTGCTCCTTTACTCCGTTGACACTCCGATTTACAAAAGTGGAAGAACACCTTAAAAAATTGCTAAATCTTGGCTCACTAGCAAGAAAGGCAGAAATTTGGCTCTGAAATGCTCTGTGTTCTCTCTCTTTGAAGAGGCATATGTCCTCTATTTATAGTCATTTTGCACTGAAACGACTGTTATGCGCACACATGTGGAGAATACAATAATCTCACTATGGGCGCATAGTGTCCCTTTGGGCGCATAGGACGTAGGCGCATAAAAACTAGACTATTGTGGGTAGATCGTGGGGTTGACGTGGCCGCATGCTTCGGTGCACAACTGCTCGTGGGGACTGACGTGGCCGCATGCCTCGGCCCATGACTGGTCGTGTATGTTGACCGAGTCATAGAGTTGTTCTGTCTTGGGCGCATAGTGCAGGAAAGCAACTATGCGTCCACCTGTGGAGAAATCATGTGGGCGCATAACACTTTGTTACATGTGGGTGCATAGCCACTTCTTTATGTGGGCGCATGGCTTCAGGCGCATAGTATGGATATTTCCCTTCGTTTGCTGATAGACTCAATAGTACCCCAAATCCTTAACTGATTCGAATATCCCCAAGGCTATCTAATAAACTACTCATGGATCGAGTCACTCGACAAATCCTCAAAACTATTTTCAAATCACAACCGATAAACTTTGAATCTCGAGTCAATCCATTCCTTAAAATCCAAGCACGATCCATCTATATCGCATTAGCGATATACTCTTCCAACAACATCTCTATTAATGTATATACAATATTCTATGAATCGAGTCCAAATTATTCTCGTTTGAAACTATTTTGATCTCGCACGCAACTTGCTAACATCGATGCAAATCTAGGTGCGTATTGTGTAGCACAACTCAGTCTATGGTACTTTACGTGAAACTATCTTTGTTCAATCCAACACCCATATGTGATTTATAAAATATATAGACTTATTGTATGGAACATCCCGCGGAACAGAGAAAGCGTTCTCAATATCGAGTACGAACGCAACATCAGAGTTCAAAGAAATTCCATCAAAAAACCAAGGACGTAAAGTTGTGCTCTGATACCACTATGTCACATCACAGTTCCATGGAAACGATCGTCCTCGCGTGGGCATGATATCGTATGAGCCTAATGCGTTCGTACAAGACAAATACCAAAACAGTAGATTGAGCAGCTAAATACAAAGTCGCACATAAGTTTCGAACTAAAAAAGTTGAAGCAACACAATGTATACAAAATGAACTCATCTTTATTGAATATTGCATCGTAATTTACAAATGGTTCGAGGCCAAGATTACAATCGCTCAAGCTCACTTGCTCTCTGAATACAATCACCGTGTTGTCTCTCATCTCTCAATACAAAGGATCATGCCCTTACGCTTACAAATTGAAGAAGAATACAATAGGCGATGTCCATAAATATCTCATAACCGAGTTATATTCGTGTGAACCATCGTTTCTAGTATTCATGTAATGCTGAAATCTACATAATTGTGCACTCAAATTTAAGTTTATGTCGGTTGACTTTTTGGTTGACATAATGTCTCGATTTGTGTGCCACGAACCTTATACTTGCAAACATAAATCTAATGGTTTAAAATTCATAGTTAATCTACAAATAAGAACCTAACATATGGAAAATATAATTTAAATTAATTTTATTCAAAATTATTAGTAACCTTCTTAGAAAAATTAATTATTTAGAATCCTTGGTTACTCAAGAATTCCTAGATCTAACATATTAAATTTGGTAAGATAGGATACGCGTATTAATGGCATGATTGGATGGCAAATAGATTGGATTGCATTATCGAGATATTATGACTACATTATCTTCAAAAACAGGCAAGTATACCTTGCCAACTTGTACAGTATTTGTGCATGTTTATTTTGACTTGCTATTGTTCATGTTTGTTCCTTTCTTGTTATATCATATGCTTTCTTGTACATGTTTCGTACCACTTATTTATTATTTCCACATATTTTGCTTATCTTTTTCTTGTCATGTACTTGATCCATCGTTCACCATACTTGTTTAGATTTTCGTATACTTGTATACTCGACTTGACTAAGATTGAAGAGAAGGAAAGAAGGATCAAAGCAATCATTATTGGAGAATTATCGAGAGAAAGAGGTCTCTAATGATTTGCTTAAGCTTCACCTATACGGTCACCTGTATTTGCACCAACATATGATCAATATCATTTGTCATGACCCGCTCTTGCTTTTTAGAATATGAGTACGTGGCTAAGTCCAGGCTATGCTGCAACATCGACGGTAGTACGCTGTCTAAACCTCAATATCAATCTCAAATACAACAACATTATATCTATTTGCTTATTTACAATAATTATTCAAATTACAAATCCAATAATACATCAAAATAATATTCGGAAACAAACTCGCTAAATATTTAAATAAAAGAACTATCTAATCTATCTAGAATCTAAGGTCAGCCTCCAAGATTTTTATCTCCACCCGTATGGTCCATAGAGCATAAGATAGCAAGTCACCTGCAACGATCTAGTCAGAAAAGAAGTAAAGTACAACCCTATTGCAATAATATAACTCAGCACAAAATAAAGCTAGATAAATAGATATGCAATATAATAATAAAAAAATATGAATATGAACTAGAAACAATAAACACGCACAAGAAGATGTAACGCCCCAGTCCCAAAATACTTGGGACTAGATACGTATCATGCCAGCTGTATACATACGAGTAAATAAAAAGGTTCATATGTATACATAAGCTGTAAAATGTAGAAAGCCATGCTCAAACTAAATCTCATCCACAAATATGAAGTTTTAATGATATAATCAAATAGTCATTAGTACAAACGTTGGACAAAGACATATCCACTACAAATAAATTTAAATAAGAAGAAATGTACAAATAAATGATTTGGTCGAGCGAAGCAAATGACGAGTCCAAGAGCAATCATCACGAAGGAAGGAAGGAGACATGGCCTTAGCTAGAGCACCTGCAAGAAATCACGAAACACACACCTGGAGGGATCACCAGGTCCTCAGAGGGATGTAACAAGACACATAATATCATGCCAATAAACTGAATAATAAAAGCTCAAAAGAAAAGTATGCATGAGTAAAGGTTCCTAACCATTCTATGTGGAATGCACTTTAGAGGACAACGTTCTACGCAGGGGCTGTAACGGATTCACGTAAGAAAGTAATAAAAAGTGGCCAACAAGTAGCGCTCATCCGAGACACTATCGGTCGGGTAACTCATAGCGCTCATCCGAGACACTATCTTCCAAATGTGTGTAAAAATAAATTTAGCCCCTACGCTAGTAGCTGTCCCCTCCCCCCCAATGATACTATACGTGTGTCGTAACAATGACACACAAACACGTGTCCTTTCCACCATACTGTTTAATCCTTAATAACTGTCAAGTCTTCTACACAAATCTATTAGCAGTTATATCCTAACGTACGGCCTGTACGTACCGATGTACGATCGGTACGCAAGTCCGAAGCTATATGCGACTCACAACTCATACATAAGCCGTGACACATCGTGACGGTTTATGAGATGCTCTAAACATATGGTAGTCCCTTAACTCTAAGCCAATTGCATAAGATATAGTAAGTTGCATCTACATATAGTTTTGAAAGAACCACTTGATAAGAAATAAAATATACATGATATTGAGCAAGAAATTTAAACAGTAAGGGTAAGGTGTCTTGCCTGGTGGTAACGTCGTGTGGAGATTGCGGTGGCCGGAGCTCCTCCGGGGGTCGCGGCGTCTGGTACGGCGCTATGACGGCGCAGATCTCGTCGGGAAGTGCGAGCGACGTGCTAGATGAAGTGAGCGGCGGAGGCTGAGTCGCACGCATGCTGGAGCGGTCGTGGGGCGGCGCACGGCTCGGGGTGGTTTTGGTGGAGGCGCCCCCACGGGGCAGTAGCGGCGCTCCCCTGGGCCGGCGCGGGCTGGGTGAGGCAGTGCTGAGGGCGGAGCGCGCTAGAGAGCCACCTGAGAGGGAGGCGGTGGCTCCCTGCAGCACCTGCGTGGCGATAAGAGGAGCCGCCGGGCGGTGCTGTGCCTTGGTGCGGAAGGGCCGGTCTCCGGGGCGTCCGTGCGGAGGGCGGCAGAGAAGATCAGCGCTGCCGGGACCGAGAGACAAGGTTAGGGTTTTGCTTCTTCTTCTTCTGTTGTGGTCGTCGTGGTGACGGTGGTGGTGGTTTTTGGGAAGTCGCCGACGATGTTGGCGATGATGGTGGTTTGATGGCTGGGTTCACAGTTGGTAGGGGGTGACGGTGGTGATGGCGTTGCTGGTGGCGAGACGGAGACGGTGGTGGTCTGGAGGAGGTGGTTGTGTCGGGAGAAGGTGGTGGCGTGGGGTGATGTCGGGGACGGTCAGGAGGTTCTGGTGGTGCTGTCGGGGCCTGTCGTCGGAACGATGATGGTGATGATGGAGATACTGGTGGTGGTGAGCCAGAGGAGATGGTAGGGATTACGACAGTGGAAGGACGGTGTTGTGTCCTGCGAGACATGGGATGATTCAGTGTCCGGGGCTGTCGGACATGGAGAACGATTGTACATGTATAAGAAAATACTTAGTGGATGGGGACGGGGGCACGGGCACGGACACGGGACACATTTTGTGGATGGTAGAAAATTATGGAAGAGTACCTCTCCTTTTATAGGAGGTGGGAATTTCCAGTTGGATAAGAGTTAGAGAGACTTAAATTCTCCATAGATAATTATTTTCCTAATTTAAATAACTTTTAATTCAAAACAATAATAACCTTTCGAAAACTAGATAATCTTATATTTAATCCAAAAACCATTTTAAAGTTATCCAATAAAATCAATTATCGCTTTAATTCATAAAATAAGTTTAGAATTATCTTTTTATAATTTGTAAAAATTAGCATAATATTAATTTCAAAAATTAGATATTTAAATCTATACATGAATTAGATTCATGTACTTGCAAGTAAACATTTATAATATCATTACCATATTTGAATAAATTATTTTTGGGAAAAACTCAATGTGATGTTTTGTGCGACTTTTAGCAATAAAATAAATAAATCAATAAATTAATAAATAAATGAAAATATTTATCACCTAATTTTTGAGAGCTATATTTCTATAAAAAAATATTTTCTAAAAATGTGTTCCTCTCGCAAATTCGCACTCGACGAGAAGGTACGAAAAAATGCAAATTAGCACGCGAAGTACAATATGACTATGCGACGTACAATACAAAGCAAAAATTAAAACCAAATTTATTAAAAAATTTATAGTAGAAATTTAGGGGGTTTACATCCTACCCAACTTACAAGAATTTTGTCCTCGAAATTTAGGAATAGGTAGGGTTGAGTGCACGATTACGAGATTGATTCACTCCTAACTTGAGTGGTGATAATAAATATAGACCGAGGAAAGGACGAGGAGTTTAAGACGAAGATATAGTCACATTGGGTGACAATGGTCATAAGTGATAGGTCGGCTAGAGGGAATTCTAGTGTAAGTGCCTTCGTCCTTCCAAAATAGGTGAAGGCGAAAGCAATAAAGAGTTCAAAGACGATATTACGAATACGTGGTTCAAAGACGACCGAATAATTTTAAAAGAATTTTTAAGGCAGTCATGGATGGGATTCTGGAGGCCAAGTTTTAGTTATATCTCATCCACGTAGAACAATAGGTAAAAAAAAACCAAAGTGCACTTGGTTGATCAGACCATCATCCACCGATTCTGATTAGACAATATGTTAGTGAGCGCGCTCAATAACATAAGTCATGAACAAGCTCGATAAATCAATGAGCTTGCAAAACTAGATTATAACAGCACTATTAGTCAAGATGGTAAAATCATAGGCACGAGAGTTTATCGATAAGAAGTTTAAGCGACGATTCGAAAACGGAATCCAGCAAGCAATTTGAACAACAATAATCTAGATAAAAAAAATTTGGTATAGTTTAGGAGATATCTCATGGCATCCCAATCATTGTCTAAATTAAAAATGACTATTATTTATCCAAGACGTGCAAGCTCAAAAAATACAACAATTTTTCAATCTCAAAAATTTACTAGCTCGATACTCTTGATTCAAAATTTTATCGTCATATCTCGAATCATCTTGTCAATAGTAACTTTATACAGTCTCTTCAAATTTCATAATCCATAAAAATAACTTTTTTCCCATAAATTTTTTTTTTCTCAAATCAAATTTTGTCCTTCATAATAATCCTTCAATCAATTTAAAATTCACTTCTATCTTCATCACGAAAGTTGTATTCATAACCATCATAGAAAGATCAAATCTTACATCATCAAAAAAAGATTTTCAAAATTCTATCCCCAAGTTTATATTTCCTATACATTTTTTTTCCCAAATAGCCTTTGTCGTTCATAATCGCCTCAAAAGTAAATACTAGGTGAATCTCTAACCTCCCTTTTTTTTCCTCCAACATAAACATGCATATTTCCTCAAGCTTTAATTTCCTTTGAAATTTCAATTAAGTTAAAAAGTCAAACTCTTCTAGGAAGTTTACACTTGTTTCTCAACGTAAAGAAAGTTTTATCCCTTATGCACCAAACATAAAATTCATTTCAACTTTGGATTAATCTCAAACCTTTGTGGCACTCGCAAATATACTATCCTTTGATCTTCCCAAAACATAATATCACACCTCTTAATCAAATAACACATTTAACTAATGTCGCATAATCACGTATCATTTTACTTGATTAAGCCACTAATCTCCTTTATGATGCCTTCCAATCTAGCCCATGTCTAACCAAAGGGTGTCATGATCAAATCTTTATCTAAGCCCAAGGAATCACAAGAGCAAGGTTGCATGAATAATAGCCGAGCAAAATAAAAATTTTCGAAGAGAAAATCAAAACGATTTAGGAGAAAGTATTGGTTAGGCTCAATGGTCGTGATAGGGTTTGGATAATAAATACTAATTATTGCACAAAAATAAAATTTATGGGCCTAAGCAATTTAAGATAATGCACAAAAATAAAAGGCACTGGTTAACAATAAGCACATGCTAAGCATTTAAGGAATTAAGTAGAACATAATCATATATCGGGTTGAAGGAATTGAGTCGAGATCCAGGGTATTATGGTATGGTTTATAGCTAGCCATTTCGACTCAAAGGTCGCATCATAAAAATAAAGTATAAGGGGACGTGTTTTAGTGGAACATGATATACCTACATGAAGGTGGGCTCGTCTAGGTCTTGCATATGGAATTTGTTGGCTGAAGAAGTCTAGTGTTGTGCTCCAAATATTCAAGTCACGGTAAAGGACACAAAAGAATTTAAATAGAAAGTGGGAGTTCATGAGATAATGAATAACGCACAAAATAAATGACCAAGTTAAAGCATGACATAAAGATAATTCAGATTCTAGTAGATCGAGGTAAAATAAGTTAGGAATACAGTTTCTAGAGATATGATAGCCACTTGATGGAGTATAATCAAGGAACAATCTAATTATTTCTCAAGTTTCAAATGGTTAGAAAGTTACGATAAAATCTAGATTTGAGGGAAGGTCGAGTGAGTCAAGATTTAAATATAACCACATGATTTTGTAGATGACTAACAACACTTGTGTTTATACTACTATCATGGCCATGAGGGATATGGCACTTAGCGTGGAATCCTTCTAACCCATTAGGGTTATCTTGGCGGCCTATCATTAAAATTTAAAACCCAAGTTTCCTTCAAAGAGTCCCAAAAAAATTTCCAAAATGAACAACCATAATTTGTATTTACTCCAAGCCGTCTAATTTAATCATGATTAAAAGTTTAATCCCTTCCATAATTCTCCAAGTGATCTTTCATCCCGTTACTACTAACTTTTTCAAGATTTAACGTTTTTAATCCAAACTTCGAACTCAAGAGTTCATAAACCATGAATCTATAAAATTCCAATATTTCTTCATAACTTTAAAACTCCAAAATTTTCTCAAAAATACTCAAGTTAAACCCTTAGCATATCATGAGCAATTTAAATTTTTCGCTCAATATTTTAACGCACTCATCAATCATAACTTCAATTCTAAGTCACTCAAACATAATCTCAACTTTTAAATGGTAATTCCTTTAATCAATCAAAATGACTTTTCATCACATCGTTAGTAACTTTTCCAAAAATTTAATATTAGCAATTAAATTTTTAAACTCAATATTCAAAAAAAAAATTACCAAAATTTGATATCCATAATCACAACTTTTTAAACCCAAAATCTAAATAGATTTGTAAATCCTCAATCAAATGACACGATTTCAAATTTGAAATTTTTCTCCACAATCGTTTTCATTTCTTCCAAGTATTTTAAACCAAAATTTCAATATCATTACTTCAAACTTGAAATTCAAAATTTCATGAACTTATTAATTGTGAGCCATACAATCCAATTTAAAACCAAGCTTTATCAACCGCCCTCATAAATCTCGAGGCAACATTTAAATTTTAAAAAAAATAACTAACTTTATATCTCTTCAAGGATGTATAGCTATAATCAAATGAATCATAAATATTTTTCAAAAACCTTCAAAATCAAAATCAAATCAATTTCCTTTCTCAATTGCATATATATTCCACTATCCTTTTGTAGATCCAATTAAAGTTCTAACAATCCTTCGAAGTTATTAATGTTGCTACTACCCAACTTGGAATTAACTAATCCTTAAGTTCATACTTCTAGAAAAATATGATCCCTCTTATCCTCATATCTTTATAACTCAAAGAGGATCTCAATGCATACTAGTGGTCAATGTAATCCTTCTAGCCATACGGTTGACCTATGAGCATATACTAGTGTAGTCATCTTCCTATCAAGTGTGGAAATAAGAATTACGGTAGGAAGAGCTCAAGCAAGATGTAGATCAATGAAGTTGAACAAGTGATTCAAAAAATTTAGTCAAGAAAGAGGGTCAAGCAGGTGGATGAGATCCTATACTCTAATCCTATATTGCAGACCCGTTCGGTACAGTCATGTAACCAAAACGACAAACTGACCTGCATGGGCCACTACAAAAACATATAATGCCCCAGTCCCAAAATACTTGGGACTAGATACGTATTATGCCAGCTATATACATACGAGTAAATGAAAAGGTTCGTATGTATACATAAGCTGTAAAATGTAGAAAGCCATGCTCAAACTAAATCTCATCCACAAATATAAAGTTTTAATAATATAATCAAATAGTCATTGGTACAAATGTTGGGCGGAGACATATCCACTACAAATAAATTTAAATAAGAAGAAATGTACAAATAAATGATTTGGTCGAGCGAAACAAATGACGAGTCCAAGAGCAATCATCACGAAGGAAGGAAGGAGACATGGCCTTAGCTAGAGCACCTGCAAGAAATTATGAAACACACACCTGGAGGGATCACCAGGTCCTCAGAGGGACATAACAAGACACATAATACCATGCCAATAAACTGAATAATAAAAGCTCAACAGAAAAGAATGCATGAGTAAAGGTTCCTAACCATTCTATGTGGAATGCACTTTAGAGGACAACGTTCTACGTAGGGGCTGTAACGGATTCACGCAAGCAAGTAATAAAGAGTGGACAACAAGTAGCGCTCATCCGAGATACTATCGGTCGGGTAACACGTAGCGCTCATCCAAGACACTATCTCCCAAAAGTGTGTAAAAATAAATGTAGCTCCTACGCTAGTAGCTGTCCCCTCCCCCCCAATGATACTATATGTGTGTCGTAACCATGACACACAAACACGTGTCGTTTCCACCATACTGTTTAATCCTTAATAACTGCCAAGTCTTCTACACAAATCTATTAGCAGTTATATCCTAACGTACGGCCTGTACGTACCGATGTACGGTCGGTACGCAAGTCCGAAGCTATATGCGACCCACAACTCACACATAAGTCGTGACACATCGTGACGGTTTATGAGATGCTCTAAACATATGGTAGTCCCTTAACTCTAAGCCAATTTCATAAAATATAGTGATTTGCATCTACATATAGTTTTGAAAAAACCACTTGATAAGAAATAAAATATACATGATATTGAGCAAGAAATTTAAATAGTAAGGGCAAGGTGTCTTACCTGGTGGTAGCACCGTATGGAGATTGCGGTGGCCGGAGCTCCTCTGGGGGTCGCAACGTTTGGTACGGCACTGTGACGACGCAGATCTCGTCGGAAAGTGCGAGTGACGTGCTGGAGGAAGTGAGCGCGAAGGATGAGTCACGCTCACGTCGGAGCGGTCGTGGGGCAGCGTGCGGCTCGGGGTAGTTTTGGTGGAGGCGCCCCCACGGGGCAGCGACGGCGCTCCCCTGGAACGACGCGGGCTAGGTGTGGCAGTGCTGAGGGCGGAGCACGGCGGAAAGCCACCTGAGAGGGAGGCGGTGGCTCCCTGCGGTATCTGTATGGCGACAACATGAGCCGCCGGGCGGTGCTGCGGCTTGGCGCGGAAGGGCCGGTCTCCGGGGAGTCCGTGCGGAGGGCGGCGGAGAAGATCGGCGCTGCCGGAACCGGGAGACAAGGTTAGGGTTCTGCTTTTTCTTTTTCTGTTGTGGTCGTCGTGGTGACGGTGGTGGTGGTTTTTGGGAAGTCGTCGATGATGTCGGCGGTGACGGTGGTTTGATGGCTGGGTTCGCAGTTGGTAGGGGTGACGGTGGTGACGACATTGCTGGTGGCGAGACGGAGACGATGGTGGTCTGGAGGAGGTGGTTGTGTCGGGAGGAGGTGGTGGCATGGGGTGATGTCGGGACGGTCAGGAGGTTCTGGAGGTGCTGTCGGTGCATGTCGTCGGGACGATGATGGTGATGACGGAGATACTGGTGGTGGTGAGCCAGGAGAGATGGTGGGGATTGCGACGGTGGAAGGGCGGTATTGTGTCCTGCGAGACACGGGATGATTCAGTGTCTGGGGCTGTCGGACATGGAGAATAATTGTATATGTACAAGAAATAACTTAGTGAATGGGGACGGGGGCACGGGCATGGACACGGTGCACATTTTGTGGATGGTAGAAAATTATGGAAGAGTACCTCTCCTTTTATAGGAGGTGGAAATTTCTAGTTGGATAAGAGTTAGGGAGACTTAAATTCTCCATAGATAATTCTTTTCCTTATTTAAATAACTTTTAATTCAAAACAATAATAACCTTTAGAGAACTAGATAATCTTATATTTAATCCAAAAACAATTTTAAAGTTATCCAATAAAATCAAATATCGCTTTAATTCGTAAAATAAGTTTAGAATTATCTTTTTATAATTTGTAAAAATTAGCATAATATTAATTTCAAAAATTAGATATTTAAATCTATACATGAATTAGATTCATGTACTTGCAAGTAAACATTTATAATATCATTACCATATTTGAATAAATTATTTTTGGGAAAAACTCAATGTGATGTTTTGTGCGACTTTTAGCAATAAAATCAATAAATCAATAAATAAATAAAAATATTTATCACCTGATATTTGAGAGCTATATTTCTATAAAAAATGTTTTCTAAAAATATGTTCCCCGCACAAATTCGCACTCGACGAGAAGGTACGGAAAAATATAAATTAGCACGCGACGTACAATATGACTATGCGACGTACAATACAAAGCAAAAATTAAAACCAAATTTATTAAAAAAATTATAGTAGAAATTTAGGGGGTTTACAGAAGACCACTGGCAAGAACATGTATAAATAAGACAACTGGACAATGAACATGAACATGTAAGACTAACAGACAGTGTGTGTGAAATACCTTTCAATATGTGAACGGTTGGGCTAATACGGTACATCATCTCGATGGCTATCCACATTTATAAGGTACGGTTGTTCTATACGTGAGTATATGACTTAGCTATCCACATTAACATTAATTAGGTTTGTTCACATACCTACTTAGCATTTCTCCTCCTGACTCACTAGACAACAATAACAGAACAATAGTATAATAATCCTATTGTGTCATAATCATGTCTCAAACTGAATACTAACTGAAAACACAATGAAGAATAACATTATAATATACTAAGAACATAAAGCAATAGTGTCCTTATCTCGAGTTAAGTTGCAGTCAACATGATTTGATCATATTGGCACATGATAGGTTCATATAGCAAAATTATGCAAGATGACCTCAAATGATGGAACAAACTATTCGATTGAGTCCAGGATAGTTCGATTAGCCTAAGGTCAATATGAAGAAGTCAGAATTTTCAAGAATTAGGAACACACGATCAAGATTTGATTCGAAGGAAATTTGTATAAATAAATATAACTATTTTGAAAACTATTTATTATATTTGGAAACTATATTAGCCAAAATATTTTAAAGATAAATAATCAGAAAATCAGTTTAGGGAAAAAATCATAATTTTGTCAAACTTTAGTTTTAGGTTAAAAACTTTATCTAAAATACCATAAATTAATATAATAAAATATTTTAGGCTTCCAAATCTAGTTTGAAAACACATATGACCCAAACTCAATACTATCTTTTTGTTACAAAATAATTTTCTAGGAAATAATATATATTTAAAAAAGGTATATAAATAATACTAATAGTTTTAATACTAAGGGGCTATTTGGATAGAAGTAACTCTCTGAAAGTGTAAAAGTGGCACTTACAGCATATTAAGTTGCAGCGCACTTGCAGCAAGTGACACTTTCCAAAGTATGTTTGGATAGAGTACTTTTTGTCTCCTGCAAGTGGAAGAAAATGAGTTTCATTGTTTGGATGAGTGTCGAAAGTAGATGTTAAAACTGGAGAAAAAAATAAATTTCTCATAAATGAACAAAAATATATTAAAGACAAATTAAATTATTTATTATAATTAAATTAATTACCATAATTAAATATATTAAATTGTAATTAGATTTTTATTGAATTAAAATTCAAAAAAATATTTTAAATACATTTAAAACACATTACCATAATTAAACATAGCATAATTATATTAAGTACCATAACCCATAACTATATTTACACATATTATAATTATATTCATTATCATAATTATAATAATTGCCAGAGAACTCTCTAGAGGATATTCAAATGTATGCTATTATTTCCATAGAGAAAATCCACTATAATTATCAAAGCTATCATCATTACACCAACTTGTTGCCCTATATTTCTCTCTCTCTACTCTTCTTCTTCTTCTGTGAAAAAGTTTTCTCCGGTCATCGCCATCGCCCTACCACCCCGCCGCCGCCAATACACATTTCTCCTCCTCCTCATGTCGTCCTCCTTCTTCCGCTCCTCACCACCACCTGATCTGGATGTGGAGGCAACCGAGGAGTCGACGTCGACGTCGACGCTCAACTCCAAGGAGCCGCTGTCGTCGCTCAACCGAGGAGCAGCCGTCGTTATTACCTTTTGCTCCTTGGGTGGTGGCACTACTCAGCCAATAGCGCTGCTCAAGGCAGTGGCCTGCTCAACTGTGTCGAGATCCGGTCGGAGAGAGTCGGAAGGATGGTGCTGGTGGTCGCGTCGGGAGCCGCTTTTCATTTTTCATGCACTTGCGGCACTTTTTGGTTGAAAGAGTAAGGAGAGAAAAGAGGGGGGGACAGTAAGTGGATGTTGTCAGAAAATTCTACTTGTCGTGCACTTACATGCAGCAACCAAACACAGAAACTCCATCTTCCACCGACCACTTGCAGCAGAAACTCCCACTTTCTGTCCACCCACTGGCAACCAAACAGCCCCTAACAAACAACAGTATACATATACTGTATATAGTATAACACTACTAATATACATATATAAAATACATTAATACCTATACTCTACTTACTCTTCTGTTCTCTCGAATTTGAGAGAGAAGTATACAAAGGGAAGAGAGAGATCGAGAGAGTCTGAGAGTGAGAGAGAGATGAAGAGAGAAGAGAATGAGAGAGGAAAAAGAAGAGTGAAAGGAGCGACGGAGGCTCTGCTCGGCTTGAAGTCGCGTTGCGTCGGCACGGAGGCGGATGCCGGCTCAGGAATGGCGACGGTGACACAGATCTAGAGGCGATCAGCTCTGGCCGTTTGTCGGGGCTCGATGCATCCGAGCGTGGTGCTAAGACTCAACGCGATGGCGATGTGCGACTTAGGGCACAATGGAAGGAAAGAGGGGTTTTGGCTGCGGCGGCTGATGGCTGGAAGGGTAGGACAACCGTAGGTCGAGGCGGTAGCGATAGTGTTCATAGGGTTTTGGTGATAAAGATCGGCAGACACGGTAGCTTGCCAGAGGAACTCGACGGGTTGCTTAATACTGGTGGTTGTGTCAGGGCGTGGCAAAGACGATGAGCAGTGGTAGCGACGGTCAAACAGTGGAGAGGAGGGGTTGCCGTAGCTATCACGGTGGCGATGGATGGTGATGGCGGTTGGTCGAAGACAGGGACCGCGGTGGTGGTGGAAGTCTGGCCGAGGGAGGAGCAAGGAGGAGATGGTGGCCGAAGATCGGTGTCGTCGGAGTCACAGTCGGTTAGGATTAGGATTAAGGTTATAGATTTAGGATTTGTTAAAATTTTGTCCTGTGTGACACAGGAATTTGGGGTTGATGTCGTGTCCGGGGTGTCGGTTACGAAAAGAAAGATGTAATTGTAATAAAAGTAGTAGCAAAAAAAAGATGGATGCAGACACGGTGCATGCACGATGTTAATGGATTTCTAACTGGCTATGGTAGATGCTATTGGGAATATGTAAGAAAAAGCAAGGGAAGGTTCCTTTATATAGGTAGGGATTTCCTAAATAAAAAAGGATTGGAATAAATCTTTCCATAAAACTTTAAATCAATTAAATTGGTTTGGGCAAATCTCAATCCATAATTGATCATAATAATATTACTTTAAAATAGTACCTAATATTTCAAATACTATTTAAAATAGATTTTGTAAATTCAAATAACTAATAATAATAAATTAAATACTTTTAAAAGTAAAAATTTTATTTAAAACAAGTTGGCAAATATCTTTTCCCTTTCAAAAATATTTATAGTTTTCTTTCAAACAAAAATATATTTTTTATCAAAGAATATTTAAAATAAATAAATAAAATTTAAAATTTTGGGAACAAGGGTTACATCCTTCTTCTTTCTTTCTTCTAAAATTCAATATGAATACATAAATCAATTAAGGTAATTCAACAAAACAATCGAAAATAACCACGATAATGCATTCATAAAACCAATAGAAAAATCAACAGCAAAATCAACATCGAAAACGAATATTGAAAAGGTTTAAGAGAGTGACTCTTATATAGAGTTCTTCTCCAAGACACGATCTACTCCATTTGGGACTTGAATCCGAAGAAGTCAATCCAAAGAGAGGAACGGTCTTAATTCAATTTGCTCCGATCAATCGATACCGATATGGTTGCCAATATAGTGCACCGGTATGAGGAGCGAGGCACTACGGTATAACCTATTAAGAAAAGTTTCGTCCTCGAAACTTAAGAACAAGAACCTACCTTCATCACATAAGAAATGATAAATTTGAATCAAGCTCCTATATTGACTCCTATTCAGAAAGTTCCGCCAACATACGCGAACAAGGAAAACAACTTTATTCCTCAACATCTTATCCTTTATGTCCTAGATTTTAACAGGTTTTTTCACATATGACAAGTCTACGGGCAGCTTCAACTGACCGAAGTCTACCACGTGGTTTAGATCTGAAACATTCTTTAGTAGTTGAGAAATATGGAAAATATTATGCACTTCAGCCAATACTGGTGGTAATATGATCTGATAGGCAACGAGTGTGACTCGCTTGAGAACTTCAAAAGGACCAAAAATTGTGGGCTTAGATTTTCTTTAGCTATAAATCTCATGACTCCTCGCATGGGTGTTACCTTCAAAAATATATGGTCGCCTACTGCAAACTCTAAAGGTCCTCGATAAGCATCAACATAGCTTTTCTGTCGACTCTGCACAACTTTCAATCTTTCTTGAATCAAGCAAACTTTCTGAACTGTATACTCAATCAATTTCGGACCAAGTATTTAATGTTAACCAACTTCATCCTAACATATGAGTGACCCACATCTCCGTCCTAAAGTGTTTCGTACGATGCCATATGTATGATGGACAGATAGCTATTATTGTGTGCAAACTTTCTAATGGCAGGTGAGTGTCCTATAACAGTATGCTAAAAAGTAATGCTTTGAGTATAGGTAAGAGATTGCTTGGGTTACATACTAGAAGTATCACTTTTTTATTAACTATATTTTCTTATCTTTTTTGGATGAGAATCATATGGACAAATGTTTGCATATTATATTTGTTATACTATTAACGCAAGTAGATAATATGATGTGTGGTGTCACACATAATATCATATTATTAATTCCTGGTAGAATATATAAATAGTTCACAACCTAGATGTATTTGGACAAACCATTGGAAAGGTTGTAGTGTAATCTGGCATTAGTCTATCTTGACTATAGGTTTACAGTAGTGCACTATGTGTGTATTGAACATGACCAATTGAAGTTGTTCTCTTTGTACTGACTACATAAGAGAACAAATACCTCTGTTATTATGGATGCTTGTGCTCTTAATTTGAATATAATAACAGACACACACACACACACACACACACACACACACACACACACACACATATATATATATATATATATATATATATATATATATATATATATATATATATATATATATATATATATAGTGTGTATTACTTTGACTCATAAAAGAGAGATTCATTATGGGTCAACCTCTATAAATTGGGTAATGACATTGTATTCATGATGGCATATTGATTATAAAAGGAATCTATGTCCCGATATATCGTGTTGATGATGTCCCCTTAAGGAGCTCATAAGGATTGTCTTGTAAACACTACAAGTGGATTATATTCGATAAGACAAATAAAGTTGAGTGGTACTACTTTAAGGATAAAATATATCGATCAATATAGTTGGTAGTAACTTAATTTGATCAATGAACATTCAAAATCTTAACATGGGGAGACGAACATGCATATAATAAGGAGCATATAAACGTAATTTGGGATTAGAAAGATAGTGCAACAGTAGCTCTTTAGTGGACTGAGCTATTGTTAACGGGCATGGGTTGTGTATTCGGGCCGAACACGTGATACCTAGATCCGATAGGAGACCCAACCCTAATTTCTTTTATGGTCCCTACTGTAGCCTATGTATACCCTTTATTCTCTGGCCGTCATATGCATTAGAAAAAGAGCAACTTTCTCTAAATTTATTCTTCACGTAAGGAGAGAAAGAGAGGTTAGCCAAGGAGAAGGAAATATTGGAAGATCGTCTCCCACCCGACGTCCAACCCAAGGAAGGAATACAACAGAAGATCTCGAGGTCTCTGACTAATCGATGTTGCTAGAAACTATCATCTACTTCTCATTGCTTCTGGTATAATTCGTAAACCCTAGTTTTCACCATTGAAGGGTTAGATCACGCTTTAAACATGTCCATACTTTATTGATCGATATGTACACCAATTCGCAGTCCTAAAATTCCTGCCAATATGGAAGGGTTAGGATTGACACATGCACAGATTAACCCTGAAGTCTTACCGCATGGATGAGGAATCGTTATGCGGCAAACTATCTTTGCCGTATGGGCGCGGTTCCAGTTCCATCATGTCCCGGCTTGACTTCAAATCTATTACACAGAGTTGTAACATGTCATCAAGAATCTGATTCACCCATTGTGTTTGGCCATCAATTTAAGGATGGAACGCTAAACTAAATTTCATCTCGGTCCCTATCTTCGATTAAAGACTACTTCATAAATGTGACAAGCATCAACCATTCCGATCTGAGACTATAGGTACTGACATTCCATATAAACGAACTATCTCATCAAGATAATCTAAGCCAACTTGTCGATGCTCGAAAAAACTTTGATGGCGATGAAGTGAGCTAACTTGGTCAATCAATCAACAATTACCCAAATTGCATCATCTCTCGCGACGTCTTCGGAAAGCCCATAATAAAATCTATCAAGATATGTTTCCATTTCTATTCTGGGATGACGAGGTTCTACATGTCCCTGTCGGACCTTTGGTGTTCTTCTTTTACTCTTTGATAGGCCAAATACTGCAATACAAAGAGAGCTACATCCTTCTTCACACCGTACCACTAGAAAGTTGTGTTCAGATCCTTATACATCTTTATGCTCCCAGTATGCAACGTACACTTTTCATAATGAGCCTCTGTAAGTATCTTTTTTCAGATCGTTTCATCATTCGAAACACGTAGTCATCCCTTTAGTCACAATGACCCTTTATTTAAATTCTGTAAAGTCCGTTGCCTCCCCATATGCCATCTGCCGATAAATTTTCTATAGAAATTCATTATCCCTATATGGTTTTGATTTTCTCAACTTGATTCAGCTCAAGTTGAAATTGACCTAACTGTACGTTCTAACCGCGAACCCGAAACTCAATATCCATATTCTCAAAGTCCTTCAGTATCTCCGTTGCTATTGATAGGGCTCTAACAAATTTATGGGTCAATGTATCTTCCATAATATCCTCCTTGCCTGGTGTATATGCGATGATTAAGTTATAATACTTAATAATCTCCAATAATCGCCTTTGTCTCAAATTCAGATCTTTTTGCGTGAATATATACTTGAGGCTCTTGTGGTCGGTGAAGATTTTGCAAGACGATTCATACATGTAGTGCCGTCATAACTTCAATACAAATATAATCGTTGCTAGTTTCAAATCATGAGTTGGGTAGTTAACGTTCTCTCGTGCAATTTCAACTGTTGGGAGGTATATGAGATCTCTTCTCTATTCTGCATCAATACACATCCAAACCTAGACCTGGTGGATCAGTGTAAATTTAAAATCCCTCAGTATCGTCTAGAAGTGCAAGAATTGGAGCTGACATGAGATGTTGCTTTAACTCCAAAAAACAAGTGTCGCAGTCGTTCATCCACTCAAATGCGACTCCTTTCTGGGTGAGGCAAGTCAGAGGCAATACAAGCTTCGAAAAGTCGAGATCTCTTTCTTGAACTTGTTTATGAAATCATGTTCAAAAAGATCATATTTACTCATATTTCATATTTTAATCTATATATAATATTTTAGTCTTACAAAATATAATTTGAGGATATCTTTGATTATATTTATATATATATATATATATATATATATATATTGGAAAAAGGATAAATTTTATTCCA
The DNA here is from genome assembly GCA_029216955.1 of Iris pallida. Taxonomy (NCBI): domain Eukaryota; kingdom Viridiplantae; phylum Streptophyta; class Magnoliopsida; order Asparagales; family Iridaceae; genus Iris; species Iris pallida. The sequence continues at coordinate 1,530,044 of JANAVB010032820.1, forward strand.
AAATTAACTCAACTCATACAACTTACAGTACATTCCATGGACCTCTCACCTACTAGGGTGATATAGCATTTACATCAAACTCAATATTGTGAAGTATGCCTATAGGAGGAGAGGAGAGCCCCTCAAAAATATGCCAATTTCGTTCCCTCCATAAATGCCAGACTGAGGCAGCTAGTCACAATCTGGCGGTCTTGAACCAAACATGTCCCCTACCTCTCTGGCCACAAATCCCCGTGATGATGTCTCGAACGTCTCTGCCTGTGTCACAGCCACCCAACGATCTGCAGCACTGTTCAGACCAGATATACCAGGACACATTGCACTCAAAGAACAAATGTATCATAGATTTATTTCCTGCTTCACAAAGCATACATTTAGGATTGGGGATGGGGATCCCAAACATAATGAGCCTATCTCTCGTCAACAGTCGCCCCAACATCAACCGATAGATGCATAATTGTATCTTGCGAGATAGGCCCTTACACCAGATAAAGTCGTAATGCTCACTCCTAGGGGTCATTTGGCGAACCAGGTTGTAGCAACTCTTGAATTAGAATTTCCCTGTAGCTCTAGAATTTGTAGGCGGATCCTAAATCCATCTATCAGCCAGCTGACTCGGGTCAATGTCTATCGCTCGAATAGCCGCTCCAAGCTCTATCGTGTGGCGATATTACTCCGACCTCCATTTACCATTCCTGATAATATACTGACACTTCATCCCTCTACCAGCCTTCCTGTGTAGTTGGCCGTACAGTATCTCTAGCAACGATCGACGCTCCACCCAAGGGTCCAGCCAAACGTCAGTACCTATCCCATCTCTCATAATCCATCGAATAGAATATTTGAGAACAGCTCTGTGACGGATAATACTTTTAGAAGTCATCGAGTGGTTATTGTTGGAGGCACAAGTCCAGTAGTTGCCCATCTTCATATACCGACTTGACATCCAGTCTACCCATAACGACCCATCTTTAATGAACCTCCATGCCATCTTCAGCCCCGAGGCCTCCCTAGCTGCCAGGAGTGGTCTGAGCCCATTTCACCCTGGTCGGCAGAGTTGCTCCCAGGAAATCGCATAGATACCCCCTCTCCAGATCATGGATGCTCTCCACCTTCCTGATAGTGTCCACCGGAACGAGGATAAACTGGAGCCAGAATAGTGCTAGGACAGAGATGACTGGCCTCACTAGCTCAATGTAACCCTGAAAGAACAGGCCAGCTGCCTGCCATCCTTCTACCCTCATCCGAGCATACTCCACTAGGCCCTAACAGTACAGTTCCCTTGTATAGTTAACTGTCAGAGGCACCCCCATGTATTTGATTGGTAGCTTTCCTTTCAATGCCTAGGATTGTCGCTCTTTCCTCCTTCAGTGTACAAAGAGAGCTAAAATAGATTTGGCTCTTTTTTCGGTTCAGTTGAAGCCTAGAAAGCTTGTCGAACTCACCCAAAGTCCCAAATAGAGTGGTCATCCCTCCCATAGTCGACCGAAGAAAAACTAGGAGATCATCCGCATATATGAGGTATGAAACATGTGGCGTGATTTGCTTGTACAGAGACAAAACCTGTCCACTATGCACCGCCAAATCTATCAGGCAAGAGAAGTACTCCATGACAAGAGTGAACAAATAAGGAGACAGGGGGTCCCCTTGCCTCAAACCTCTGTTGCTGCGGAAGAACCCATATGGGATGCCCTGTATGGAAACTGAAAAAGTAGGGGTCGAGATGCACTCCCTAATCCTCGATACCCATACCTCGTCAAATCCCATAGCAACCATCAGGTGACACAGAAAGTCCCTGTTAACCATGTCATAAGCTTTTTCTGAGGTCCAGCTTCACACATGCCTTTTTGCCCCCCGGTTTGTTAAACTTCCGCACCATCTCATGAGCGAGTAGGTTGTGCTCTGCAATCGATCTGCCCTTGATAAAAGTCGCCTGGTTCAGGGAGACCAGGTCCTGTATAATTTCCTTCATGCACCGACACATAAGGTGAGTAATTATCTTATAAAGATAATTGCAAAACGCAATAGGACGGAAATCAGCCAACAAAGTTGCCCCTTCTTTCTTCGACACCAGGGTCAAGAACGTGTAGTTGAGCTCCTTCAACAATTTTTCCTCAATAAAAAATTTATGTACTGCTTCAAGAACTGGCATCTTCAAGGAATCCAAGTGGCACTTATAGAACCCACTGCTAAACCCATCTGGACCTGGGGCCTTGTTAGGGTCTGCATTCATGACAATAGCCTCACCTTCTCCAGTCTGACCGGCGCAAGTAACTGGTTGTTGCCTTATGGCATCACCAGCTTCTTTGTGATGATGTCCAAAAAAACAGATATATAGTCAGTTTGGAAATATAACTATGAATAGTACCTGACAGCCTCCCCCTGGATCGCAGTTGGGTTGCCAACCAGCTTACCCTTTCCATCAAGTAGACGAGAGATGCTATTTTTGTGTTGTCTGGTATGAATCACATAATAGAAGAACTTGGAGCAATGGTATCCCTTCGTAAGCCAGGAGCATTTAGCACACTGTGCCGCACTAATTTCCTTCTTGAGGCAGAGAATGTTGACTTCTCCTATCAATTCATTTTCCCGTGCCGCTAAGAGCCCATCCAGAATATCAGATTGCATGGAGTCCTGAGTAGTCCTGAGTTCAGCCTCCTTGTCCTCCAGAGATGGTCGGGGCATGTTCTTCACCCAGTTCCAAATAGCCCTCTTAGTACGCTTGAGAATATTTACCATACAGAACTGAGTCGTTCCCTCCTGTTGATAGTAAAGCCCCTCGTCTATTGCCTCCATATAGCCCTCAGACAAGTACCAGCTATTGCTGTAGTGGAAAGGACGCAATTTCTAAGTGGGTCGCTCAGTGAAGCCAACCCTGATCGGGGAGTGATCATTAGTCCCAGCAGCAAGGACCTCTGCCACTGAATTCGGAAAGCAACAGAACCACTCACTATTACACATGGCCCTGTCAAACTGGCATACAACTCTGTAGTAAACAGCTTTATTTTGCCAGGTCCAGATGTGCCTCGCTCTCTCCAGCTCCCTCAGGCCAGACTTTAGGAGACACCGTTGGAAGTCATATAGGATCTAATCAGAAATAGAACGGCCTTCCACCTTCTCGTGCCTGTGTGTAGAGCATTAAAATCACCCAAAAAAGTACGAAAAGGTGCAGACTGTCCGCCAAAAGGCCTACCTGGACAATATCCCTCTATAGGCCCTCTCTACGTCGTCTGTCGTTGTGACCATATACCGCTCCAAGCATGAATCTGAATTCTCCTATGTTTGTGAAAGAGACCGTAATAAGCTGTTCTGACATCAGAGTCAGATCACCATCCTAGTTGTTGCTATTCTATCTGACCTAGATCCTAGCCATGTCGCATATCGCCAGGTTATGGATTTGGATCCAATAAAAGGAGTCCGTCGGGCTAGCATCTTTTCTCCTTTAATCTTAGTCTCCACTAGTACAGAGATGTCACACTTTTCTCTACGTGAGACCTCATAAATCTCTTTCCATCTCCCTAAAAAAACATGCACCTCTGACATTCCAGGCGATTATCGCCATTAATTATTAAGAGGATGGGCCCCCAGAAACCCTTCTGGACCAGCACCCGGGGATGGTACTACGTCCGTCGCTGCCATGTCCTCCTATAAGCCAGGAGTAGTAGTATGCTGATTTTCTATTTGGGTGAGCATCAGGGCCTAAGCCGGGTTATCCACACAAAATGACTCGCTGTAGCCAGGCATACGGCATTCCTTCCGTGGGTGTCCACCGTATAGTAGTCCAGCATATCTCTTTCTGCTATAGACTCTCTCCTCGAACACACCACCTTCTCCCCGATGCTCTCATCCCAACGTCGTTATACCTCTGGTGACCATACTCCTCTAGGCGGTAAAAGTAATCATAACCCCATTGGGACGCTCCAGCTGTGGAAAGATAGTCAGAACCAGTCCACTGGCATCCTTCATCTACCGGTCCCCCTCCTGCAAGACATCCTCTTCGCTCTCTTCCACTCTAGTAGTCTCTGGCACCCAAGATGTTCTAGGGTCCACAGCTGACTCCAGGGGGATCATAGTCTTCTATCCTCCACTTGGGCATGTACTGGAGAGGTGCCCGAAATAAGTGCAGTGGGAACAGTCAGGTGGTACACATTCATACTCAACATTCTGAGTAAGAATGTCACTTCCCGATCTCGATATACGTATTTTCATTTTTTTGATTCCTGTATACAGTATTTGTACATGTGCATCTTTAATTTATTGTTTTATTAATTATTGCATGTAGCCTTTAAACATGTCATTAGTAGAATGGTTAGAGCATGATTAGGACTGGGGTTTTAATGAACCAACCCCACCCTTATAAATAATCTCTTCCACACTATCTTTCCTCATTCACTTTCTCATTCATTTTCCTCAACCACCAACCCACTTAAACAAGTACATTTTGCACAAATGAGAGACCACATGTATTTTTTTATTTCTTGTAATTTCTTTAATATTATTAGTCTAGATTGTTCATCTCTTCATTCTTTACAAGTTTAGTTCTTGGTGTTTTTGTTTTTAATAGCTACTTTTGTGTAGATCTAAGCTTCTAAAATTAGGGTTTAATGGATTGTCGTAGTTTTGATCTATCAAACTTGGTTATTTTCTAAAACTAATTATTCTATGTTGTAGAAAATTTGATTTCATGCAGTTTTAGTTTTTATTTCGCTTAATTTCGAGTTCGGATGAGGAACTTATGGCTATGGCAAGTTTTTGGAACTTTTATGGCTGAACTTGCCGTTTGGGGACGACGACCACCATGCGCCAGGATTGTCCATGCGCCAAAATTTTCATGCGCCCGGGAGGCCATGCGCCGAGAGGCCATGCGTCGTGAAGTCCCGACAACGCATCCTATTGACTCCGTGCGTGTCATGCGCATAGGTTCCCTATGCGCATAAACTGAAGATGCAACGTGAGTTTTATTCGTGCGCTGGGATGTTCATGCGCTGGAATTCTCGTTCGCTGGAAATTCTCGTGCACTGGAATTCTCGTGCGCTGGAAATTTCATGTGCTGGAATTCTCGTGCGCTAAAAATTTCATATACTGGAATTCCCCTATGGATGTTCTAACTAGAGTTTATATGCAATTGATAGTTTCAATCCCCTATGGATGTTCTTGATCTTTCTTGCATATTTTTCTGTACTTGACCTTCATTCCCGACCTGACTACCTATGCATGTGCTGGTAAATCCTATGCGTGTACTGAGGTACATTCTATGTGAGCCCCGAAGTGCTATCTCATGTGTTAAGTGTTCCTACGCAATATATGTCAGTACATCCAAAGCCTCCAGTACTTACATAATGAATGGTCGATAGTAATCACATTGTATGTATTGCTTGTTATATTACACTAAGAAAGGATTCATACGTATGGCTCCTTGAGCCAGCACGGATCCTTACTTGGGGTACTCGTACAATGTACAATATCTAGGGGAATTAGCATGTGACCACAATATGTGAAATTTTGAGATTAACCTAGGGTTTAACTAGGTAACTCAATTTGGTAGATGCATTGGAAGGAAAGAATCTTGAGATCGTACCATACTAGCCGTCCCAGGTCCCGTCCTGACGTGTCGGGTTGGCTGCCATGGATATGGTTTCATCCGCCTATGGTAGATAATTATATTCGACTCTTATGTGCTGTGTTATATGTTTTAGCGCAGTAGCCTTACGGGGGACCGGTACATAATCAATGTGCTACGTGTTTGTATATATAATAGATTGGCTAGCCCTGCTGGAACGACACGATCTGAGGATTCCTATAATTAGCATTGAGGGGATAACTCTGCTAATATAAAAAGCTGTAGGAATGATTTGGTTGCTTGTAAAATGACTTGCGTGTGCCTATCTTGCGCCTTTCGCTAGTAGCCGATGGACATGGACTGTCATGGTGTGTGGTCCAACCCATGTCCTTGTTTGATTGTTGGGTTGGGCTATCGTGCTGCGACAGGCTGTGGACCGAGGTTACGACCGGAACATTTATTATTACTATTATTATTATTTTTATGCTTGGGTTTTATCTCACTCTTTTGTGCTCCCTTGTGGTACTTGCTATTTAGGGCTGACCCCGCTGGTTTTGTTTGGCCAGATTACGTAGCAGAGCCTGAGGATCCGACATTCCTCCCTAACATCAATGGTGCATACTATGAGCATGGATGGCGGGGGACTTGAGTGGGTTTCTTCTCTACCACTCTAGTTTTTATCACTTATGTTCTGGCGTTTAGCCACCGGCACCTGTTTAGCCGGTTAATCTGAATATTTTGTCTTTTGTATAATTTTAATTAAATCAGACAGCAGCTGAATACGATTATGTACCTATGACTCTCTGGGCTAGCTAACTTATAAAGCTAGTTTCCCATGATTATTTTGATGAAGTGTTGGGGACGCCTTACTGCTTTATCTCATATGCTCATTAATTATTATTTTCTTTCTTTGAATGATTGAGACATAGATGCTCTGTGAGACCATAGGAGACTTGATTGTAGCATACACTCCCTTATCTCTTGATAGCCACGATCGCCGTATGACATTTGCATACCTCATATAGAGTAGCTGGCCTAGTCTGTCTCCGTATTCCGGTACTGGGGCATTGTTAGGGTTATATACTAAAAGCATCACTTTTGTAGTAACCTTATTTCCTTAAATTTTGAATGAGAATCATATGGGCAAATGTTTGCATATTGTATTTGTTGCAAGTGTTAATGCAAATGTCTGATATTCTATATTGTAGATAATATGGTGTGTGGTGTCACACAGAAGATCATATTATCAGTTTCCTATGGAGTATATAAATAGTTCACAACCTAGATGGACTTGGACAATCTATTAGAAAGGTTGTAGTGTAATCTGGTATTAGTCTATCTTGACTATAGGTTTATACTAGTACACTTTGTGTGTATTGAACAGGACCACTTGATGTTGTTCTCTTTGTACTGACTACATAAGAGAACAAATACCTCTGTTATTATGGATGCTTGTGCTCTTAATCTGGATATAATAACGGACATGTATATGCAGTGTGCATTACTTTGACTCATAAAAGAGTGAGATTCATTATGGATCAACAACCTCTATGAATTGGGTAATAACATTGTATGTATGATGGACTGTTGATTATAAATGGAATTCATGTCCCGATACATCGGGTTGATGATGTCCTCTTAAGGAGCTCATAAGGATTGTCATGTAAACCCTGCAGGTGGATTATATCCGACATGACAAATAAAGTTGAGCGGTACTACTTAAGGATAAAAGATGTCGAATTAATATAGTTGTCAGTAACTTAATTTGATCGACGGACATACGATATCTTAACATGGGGAGCCAAATGAGCATATAATAAAAGGAGCCCACAAACATAATTTGGGATTAGGGAGGTAGTGCAACAATAGCTCATTAATGGACCGAGCTATTGTTAATGGGCCTGGATTGTGTGTTCGGGCTGAACACGGGATATCCAGATCCGTTAGGAGGCCTAACCCTAATTTCTCCTCATGGTCCCTGCCGTAGCCTATCTATATCCTCTATTCTCTGGCCGCCAGATTACTGATCAAAAATCTAAAATTTTCTCTAAATTCGTGATTCACGTAAGGAGAGAAAGAGAGTGCTGCCAAGGAGAAGAAAAGGTTGGGAGATCGTCGCCCACACGACGTCCAACTCGAAGAAGGAATACGTGCAGAAGATCTTGGGGTCGTCCGCTCGAGATTGCCAGGAATTACTTGTCTCCTTTCCACCGCAGGTATAATTCGTGAACCCTAGTTTCCGCCTATGAAGGGTTAGAACACGTATTAGATCTGTTTAGCTTTCTATCGATCAATACGCACACCAAAGGAAGGGTCCTGGGAATCTCCAGTTCCATCAATTGGTATCAGAGCTACTTTGGATCTACGTATTGATTGATACGTCCATGTTGTCCAATAAAATTTACGCTATGTAATAGTCGGTAGATGTAGGTCTGTTCTAACTCGGTTTTGTAGGCATCTTAGATCCAACTATTATGGTCCAATGCATGTTTTTTGATTGTGTTGTTTAAACTACAGACTTGTCGTGGATGTGGTTGTTGCTGTGGATGTAATTAAAATCACGAGGGTTGATCGTGCTTATTATTTTAATTTTTTAATCTAGATTATGTGTGAACTCCTTCGGGAGGCATAGGATTGATGTAATTTTAATTATTTTTGATCAATCGTGATGGCGGTGGTGGTTGTTTCTGACGCCGGACGAGATGCTATTTTTAAGCAGTCCAGAGGCAGACAGATGATTTTCGATGAAGGTCGAACCCCGTATAGATCTGCGCAGCGCCAGATTTTGGATTCGGATAGTTGAGGACGGAGCAGCAAAGATGACCATAATAGTTGGATATTTTCTCTTATTTTTGTTATTTTGCTTTTTCTGATTATGCATGTTTATTATTGTGTGTTTTTTTTTGGAAAACCAAGCCTACATTAATAATGGACAACATGGACATAATATCAACTAGTAGAAAAAACCCTCATTGTTAAATAACTAAGTGGGAGAGGATTTTTATTAATTAGTATAAATCCTATGGTCTCCATTACTGGTTTGTAGGTGATGTAATTATACTTGTTTGTTGGCTTTAGTGCTTTCCTCCATATCGGATGAATATAATTATGGATCACCAGTACAAACTTTCTTAGGGATAATTGTAGAAAGTTACCTAGTATGTGTTTACTTCTCCATCTGAAGGAACTCATTACAAGGTAATGGACTTAGTATTAAGTAATGGTATACACTTAGATACAAATAATGGTATCCTCCCTATCGGAGTCACTGCTATTATTTGTATGACCAGAGCAAGATCAGCATATTAATTTTATTTGTCATAAAGTTATATTGACATGATAGTAAAATTAATAAGAAAAATCTACTTGAACAAAGTTGAATTTGTATACGTCCACACTATCGTGGCATGCTAAATTCATGGTGTTCAAGGTGTTGGTGAATTTCTTATTATTGTTTTGAGGGAATCAATATTTAGTTAATTCAAAAAGTTTTTTTTGCCCTACATAATTTTATTTATGTGATTCTCAGGATTTCAAAAATGGGTTCTTTCAGTCCACTTATGGTGATTCTTAAAGAAAACAAACTTACTGGACCTAATTATATTGACTGGAAACGTAATTTGGACATTGTTCTGACTGCTGAGGAGTACAAATATGTACTTGTTGAGGAATGTCCACCTAAGCCTGATGCTAACTCTGATGAAGAGGTCAAAGAGGCTTATAAAAAGTGGAAAAAGGCAGATGAGATGGCGCGGTGTTACATTCTGGCATCTATGTCAAATGTACTGCAACATCAGCATCAGGCCATGGCCACAGCTTATGACATGATGTATAACCTCAAGGAACTCTTCGAACATCAGAGTAGAGCAGCTAGGCAGTTTGCTATAAAATGTTTGATGAATACAAAAATGGCTGAGGGTACACCAGTAAGGGATCATGTTCTCAAGATGATGGATCATCTGAATGAGATGGAGATCCTTGGAGCTGAAATCGAAGGGAAAACCCAGGTCGATATCATTCTCGGGACTCTGTCTAAAAGTTTTGACAATTTTTGCTTTAATTACAACATGAACAAAAGGTTGTATAGTTTGGCAGAACTTGCAAAAGAGCTACAGGATGCTGAATCTCTCTTTAGGCAGAGTGGTCATGTTTTTGTTTCTGAAAAGGCTTCTACTTCTAAGCCAAAAGGCGGTAAGAAGCAGAATAACATTCAAAAACAGGCAAACTCAGCAAAGAAGGGCATGGGACCTCAAGGCGCGGTGAAAAAGCCGAAAGGTAAATGTTTCAAGTGCAAAGGGTCAGGACATTAGAAGACTGATTGTCCACTTCTCAAACAAGGAAACAAAGAAGGTATATCTTATTTACTAGTAGTTGAAACATATTTAGCGGTGTTATCTACCGGCACCTGGTGTGTAGATACAGGAGCCACTAATCATGTCTGCAATACATTGCAGGGGTTCCAGAAAACCAGACGGCTCAGTGATGGAGAGATATGCTTGTTCATGGGTGATGCTACAAAAGTATCGGTCATTGCATTAGGAGATGTTACTTTATCTTTTGGTAGAAATAAGTCTTTGACATTGAGAGATTGTCTTTATGCACCTTCACTTAGAAGAAATTTAGTTTCTGTTTCTATGTTAGTTAAGGATGGATATTTAGTTTATTTTAATGACAATATTGTTATTAGAAATAATAAATATTTTATCTGTTCTGGTGCATTGGTTGATAACTTGTATGTCATTAATCCTATTTCGCCCACAATACAACTTATGGAAATGAATAATATGTCATCTAACTTAAATAAGAGAAAAGAACCTTCTTGTATGAACCAAACATATCTTTGGCACTTACGATTGGGGCATATTAACCTAAGAAGGATTCAAAGACTGGTTGAAGATGGACCTTTGAGTTCATTGGAAGTGGAGGCACTACCAGTCTGTGAATCCTGCTTGGAAGGTAAAATGACCAAAAGGCCTTTTACTGCAAAGGGGTATAGGGCCAAAGATGTGTTAGAATTGGTTCATTCTGATTTATGTGGACCCATGACTATCCAAGCTAGAGGTGGCTTTGAATATTTTGTCACATTTTTGATGATTATTCAAGGTATGGATACATTTATTTGATGTACCGTAAGTCTGAGTGCTTTAAGAAATTCAAAGAGTACAAGGCTGAAACGGAAAAACGTCATGGAAAATGTATCAAGTCATTACGATCAGATCGTGGTGGCGAGTACCTCTTTGGAGAGTTTAGGGATTATTTATCAGAGGCTGGGATTGCATCTCAATTGACTGTACCTGGAACGCCCCAACAGAATGGTATAGCCGAAAGAAGGAATAGAACTCTTATGGAGATGGTTAGATCAATGATGAGTTATTCGGATTTGCCAAATTCATTTTGGGGATATGCCTTAGAGACTGCAGCTTATATTTTGAACTTGATTCCTTCTAAGTCAGTACCTCTTACTCCCACAGAGCTGTGGATTGGGCGTAAGCCTAGTCTGAAACATGTTCGCATTTGGGGTAGTCCAGCACATGTGCTGAATGGGAAAGCAGATAAGTTGGAATCTCGTACAGAAGTATGCTTGTTTGTAGGCTATCCAAGAGGAACGAAAGGAGGTTTATTTTATAGTCCTAAGGATCAGAAGGTCATTGTTAGCACCAATGCCCAATTCTTAGAGGAAAACTATGTGATGAACCATAAACCCACAAGTAGAGTTGTTCTAGAAGAACTGAGACGTGAGACACCAAGTACTTCAGTACCAACAGTACAAGAGGATGAACCACAAATAACTGCACAACGTGTTACAAATGTTACACCACAACCGATAGTGCCTCGTTGTAGTGGGAGGGTTGTGATACAACCTGATAGATATATGTTCTTGGGAGAGTCGTCAGACTTCGTCCCTGAGGAACAAGATTATGATCCCTGTACCTACAATGAAGCACTCCAAGATAAAGATACAGAGTCTTGGCAAAAAGCAATGATATCTGAAATAGAATCTATGGATTCTAATCAGGTCTGGAGCTTGAGAACCACCCGTTGGTGTAAAAGCCATTGGATGCAAGTGGGTCTATAAGAGAAAAAGAGGATCAGACGGTAAGGTTGAAACCTTTAAAGCTCGGCTTGTAGCAAAAGATTTTACTCAAAGAGAGGGTATCAATTATGAGGAAACCTTTTCTCCTGTAGCCATGCTTAAGTCTATTCGGATTCTTTTATCTATTGCAGCTCATCTTGATTATGAGATTTGGCAAATGGATGTCAAGACAGCTTTCCTTAATGGAAGTCTTGAGGAAGACATCTATATGAAGCAACCAGACGGGTTCATTGAAAAGGGCCAGGAGCATCTTGTTTGTAAGCTCAAAAAGTCCATTTATGGACTTAAGCAAGCTTCCAGATCTTGGAACATCTGTTTTGATCAGGTGATAAAATCTTATGGATTTGATCAATGTCAGGATGAATCATGTGTATACAAAAAGTGCGATGAAAACGTGGTGGTGTTTCTAGTACTTTATGTGGATGACATCTTGCTCATTGGAAACAATATGAAGGTATTATCTGATGTAAGGGTATGGTTATCCAAACAGTTTGATATGAAGGACTTGGCAGAAGTAGGTCACATCCTTGGGATCAAAGTTCTACGAGATCGTAAGAAAAGGATGTTGGGCTTATCCCAAGCTTCCTATATCGATACTGTACTAACTCGTTTTAGTATGCAAAATTCTAAGAAAGGTTTCTTACCTTTTAGACATGGAATTACTCTATCAAAGGAGCAGTGTCCGAGGACACCTAAAGAGATAGAGAACATGAAGACAGTTCCTTATGCTTCAGCAGTAGAAAGCTTAATGTATGCAATGCTATGTACGAGACCAGACATCTGCTTTGCCGTAGGCATGGTCAGCAGATATCAGTCTAACCCAGGACAAGAGCACTGGACTGCCGTAAAGCATATTTGAAGTACCTGAAAAGGACTAAAGAGTATATGCTAGTTTACCAGGCAGATAGTTTACTTTCCTTGGGGTATACAGACTCAGATTTTCAGTCAGATAGGGATTCCAGGAAATCTACCTCAGGTTATGTGTTTACTTTGGAAGGTGGAGCCATTGTGTGGAGGAGTATCAAGCAAAAATGTATTGCTGATTCCACCATAGAAGCCGAGTTTGTGGCAGCCTCTGAGGCAGCCAAAGAAGCGGTTTGGCTCAAAAACTTTCTGTTGGACTTGGATGTGGTACCTAGTTTGCCTAAGTCTATTACACTTTATTGTAATAATAGTGGTGCAGTTGCAAACTCGAAGGAACCACGAGCCCATAAGACAGGCAAACACATTGAGCGCAAGTACCACCTGATACGAGATTTCGTAAAAAAAGGAAAAGTTGCTGTGATCAAGATAGCATCAGCCGACAACCTAGCTGATCCCTTTACAAAGAGCTTACCAGCTAAGGCTTTTGACAGTCATGTTGAGGGAATGGGAGTCAAATGTTTAGCAGCATGGCTTTAAGTATAAGTGGGAGATTTGTACCAGTATACTGAAAAGCAATGCTTTGAGTATAAGTGGGAGATTGTTAGGGTTATATACTAAAAGCATCACTTTTGTAGTAACCTTATTTTCTTAAATTTTGAATGAGAATCATATGGGAAAATGTTTGCATATTGTATTTGTTGCAAGTGTAATACAAATGTCTGATATTCTATATTGTAGATAATATGGTGTGTGGTGTCACACAGAAGATCATATTATCAGTTTTCTATAGAGTATATAAATAGTTCACAACCTAGATGGACTTGGAAAATCTATTGGAAAGGTTGTAGTGTAATCTGGTATTAGTCTATCTTGACTATAGGTTTACACTAGTACACTTTGTGTGTATTGAACAGGACCACTTGAGGTTGTTCTCTTTGTACTGACTACATAAGAGAACAAACACCTCCGTTATTATGGATGCTTGTGCTCTTAATCCGGATATAATAACGGACATGTATATGCAGTGTGCATCACTTTGACTCATAAAAGAGTGAGATTCATTATGGATCAACAACCTCTATGAATTGGGTAATAATATTGTATGTATGATGGGCTGTTGATTATAAATGGAATCTATGTCCCGATACATCGGGTTGATGATGTCCTCTTAAGGAGCTCATAAGGATTGTCATGTAAATCCTGCAGGTGAATTATATCCGACATGACAAATAAAGTTGAGCGGTACTACTTAAGGATAAAAGATGTCGAATCAATATAGTTGTCAGTAACTTAATTTGATCGACGGACATACGATATCTTAACATGGGGAGCCAAATGAGCATATAATAAAAGGAGCCCATAAACATAATTTAGGATTAGGGAGGTAGTGCAATAATAGCTCATTAGTGGACCGAGCTATTGTTAATGGGCCTGGATTGTGTGTTCGGGATGAACACGGAATATCCAGATCCGTTAGGAGGCCTAACCCTAATTTCTCCTCATGGTCCCTACCGTAGCCTATATATATCCTCTATTCTCTGGCCGCCAGATTACTGATCAGAAATCTGAAATTTTCTCTAAATTCGTGATTCACGTAAGGAGAGAGAAAGAGAGTGCTGCCAAAGAGAAGAAAAGGTTGGAAGATCGTCGTCCACACGACGTCCAACTCGAGGAAGGAATACGTGCAGAAGATCTTAGGGTCGTCCGCTCGAGATTGCCAGGAATTACTTGTCTACTTTCCACCGCAGGTATAATTCGTGAACCCTAGTTTCCGCCTATGAAGGGTTAGAACACGTATTAGATCTGTTTAACTTTCTATCGATCAATACGCACACAAAAGGAAGGGTCCTGGGAATCCCCAGTTCCATCAGGCATGACAAAGAACCTCTCCAAATGGAACCTCATACTCTAGCAGACTCGGGAGCTCTCCACCGGCCCTAATCTTCATGAACATCCGAGCATACATCAGTCTCGACCGAAAGGCTATAGCATCGTCACCCTTAATCGGTTTGCCCACCAAGCTTGCAAGTCTCATGAGCAGGGGGATGCTCCAATATCTAACTGAAAACTCCGAGAAGCGAATCCAAACAGGGATAGCATTGAGAACATCATTCTCACATCGCAACTCTGGAGTCCACTCTTTCAGAATAATCAGTCTTCCATCAAACGTCCAAGGCCCTCCTTCGGTAATCCTGACGACGTCTTCCGCAAGTCCAAACTTCACATAGTAGAAGCCATTCTCCCTCGTAAACACCTCCATGCTTCCTTTTGGTTGCCAAACACGTGCGAAATATGCCCGAATCTATCCAGAGAATGGCTTGTTCCCCAGCATGTATAAGACCAACATATTTTCCCAGAAAGTTGTTACCTCTATAATCTCATCCATAGAAAAAGAGGCTCGAAAGCTACTCCCTACCTTCTTTGGCTGCACATACGCCATTAACGAAGGGAATTTGGGTCCTACTGGCTTGTAAATGTCGGCCTATGTCTTCCCCACGGGGCGGGTAGACGTCCCCGGAGGCCATGGACCGCCACTAGAGGAAGGAGACACTAATCCAAGGCCCCCAATGTCAGAAGTACTCCCTTTTCCTTTCTCCGCTGCGGTCGCCTTGGGTCGCCACCCCGGCGTCCTACCACCAGCATTATTCTCCGAGCGTAGGGGGCACCTAGGCCATGAGATGTCTTCCTCGTCGCCGAACCTGCTCCCTCCCTCCTATCGGTGATAAAACGTGCCTTTGGTAGCATCTGTCCTCTACTCATATCTTGACCCTAACCGCCATCCTTGCCCACACTCCTACCACCGCATTGCCTCGTAACCATCGTCCATCTGTCTGTCCATCCTGAGGTCCAGGCATGGATCCAGGTTGGAAAGCCGACGATCCAGGCAGATCTGGGATCCATCGATCGGGTCCAATGCCCGTCGACACCATCGAACCCCCCGGGGAGTTATTGCGCGGGGGAGCCACCGCTCCATCCATCGTCGAGCCTCCCATGGTAGCACCGCCAACTATGGTCGGCCTGCCCCCAGCCAAACCGCCGCCGCCTGAGCCGCCACAGCTATAGCTGTCGCCCGCGCCGGCTCTGGACGGTCCGTCGCCTCCGGCAACTCCGCTTGCGTCGCCTCCGCCTGCACCGCCTCCGCCAACGCCAGCACCCTTCCCAGTCATCCCGCTCCCACCGCCCGTGCCACCACCACCAGCGCACGCGCCGCCCTTGGCCGGCCCGCCCTCGGCCGAGCCGTCGCTGGTCGTGCCGCCAGATGCGCCGGGGTCCCACGTGATGGACCCCTAGGGTTCGCTCGATCGCTCGGTCACCCAGCTCCTACGTGTATTTTCGAATATATATATATATATATATATATATGTATATATATATATATATATATATGTATATATATATATATATATATATATATATATATATATATATATATATATATATATATATATATATATATATATATATATATAGTTTAATAAATCCTTATAAAAATTTGTTTTCATGTTTGATTTGTTGAACCATGTGATTTTTCTCACTTTTGAGTTATGATTTCATCATAAAATCTTTTCGATCTCGTTTTCTAATTAGCAATCATTTAAATGAGATTGATACTCTTTCCTATGATTTTTTTATTGTAACTTTTGTAAATCTCTAATGCTTCAAATTCTATGATTGTGAGATTTCATCATTTAGTCTTGAGATTTTTCTAATAGAATTTTCTTAATAAGATTTGTTGGATCATGTATGAGTTATTTGCTTTCACTTTGACAATGATCTGAATTATTGAGTAGTTCAAGATACTCTAATTATGTTCTTCAAGTTAATTCTTTACTCTACCTTGACTACTCATGGGTTACCACATATTAGCCTTTGTTATTTGAACTAATATTGGAATTTATCTAAATATTAGCAAAGTTTGGTCGTTACCTCATGATGTGTAGATATGTGGTAAAGCCTATTGGTCCATGTAAAGTAATCAATTGGTTAATTTTTGCTTAATTAGATAATTTATGGACATGATATCTTATTTATTCTTAAGCAATATTGTGACTTTCATCATGTTTGTTTTATTTGAAATTATTCTTAAATTTTATGATGACCTTTTCATAAAAGGTAACATACATTGATCTATCTCGTATATTATGAGATACTTCTACATAGGTTAATGTATGTCAACTTTTGAGTTATATATGCTTTATTGGAGATTTATTCTAATTGTCCATCTTTAAGCGCTTATAACTTGATATACATTCTTACTGTCTAAAGATGATTGTCTTTGTATTTATTATGATTTTAGAGCTTTATATACAATTGAGAAAAGGGGAGAAAAGATCTTTGATCACTCCTAGATTTTGTACTTATCTTTTTATGCATATAATTATTTTTAAACTAGATAGGCATATTTTAAGGAGGAGCAAATTAATTGCTTTCATCATTAATATGTGGTATATATAATTCATCGTAGACCCATATTTCTTCAATTGAATATCTTGTTAATTGTGTTTATGTTATTTTTATGTATGTGGATAGTTTATGAGAGAGCATGAATTTTTTTTTGTTTTATTTAGTTTCTCTCTCATACATGGGTTTATTGTCTTCAATTATTTTGGTTTTCCTTGCTTGATCTACCTAAATTCATGGCATTTGTTAAGATTGATCATGCTTTGTGGGGAGCATTTAAGTCGATTGAATTTTTTTTTCTTCTCAAGTAAAATTTTCCTTTATTGTCGTGTATATCAAAAGGTTATTCTTTATAGCATGCTAAGGTAATTGAGTTCAAATGCATGAGCTCGGATAAGCGAATAAATTTTGCAAATAGGAAGATTATTTTATATCACTTGATCTTCTTTCTTTGATCATACTTTCTTTATATGGAATTGATCCACCAATTTGTATGGACAAATTGCGAATCATACTTATTTCCTTGATCAATGTCAAAGTGTTTCCATGTATCTTCCAAGTTTTCAATGCTTTATACTATATTTGCAAATATATAATCCTCACGGCTTTTGTTTGAAATTCTTTCTTCTATTGTTTTCTTCCAAAACTAGAGTTATATTTCCTATCATGTTGTGTTTTGGAATTTCTACCTTGGATTTCTAGTTGGTATATCATTTAGTGATTCTCTCTTTTAGATTTTTCAACTTTTACCAACTACATTGTATTTTTAAGAGGATTGGTTTTGCCATCCAAAAAGGGCTAGCGGCACAGCTTGTTGCTCGCTTGCCACCTATTTCGGTGTAATCTTTCTCTCTTAATTGATGAATTCTATAGTCAAACAAAGTCTCCTGACTATCTCATCCTATAGTTCAAATTTTTTAAATTCGAGATTCTACATTAGTTATGTATTTTCTAAACTTGTTTTTACATTCTTCTCTTACCTTATTTTTTAACAATATCATGATCATGATTGTCTATGCTTTCCTTTTGCTCTGATCTACTTACTTAAGATTGACTTCCTTTTATCACTTAGTAATCGGGAACTTATTTTTGATCATGTCAAAGGGGGAGAAGAAGTTTAAGTTTACCTTTGGTGATATATGATTTTAAAATTTGCTCCACATAAGAAATGATGATTTGGAGGGATACATTGAAGGGATTAATTAATAACATTTTCTTGAAAGAATCACAACAAAAATTATGATTTGTGATTTGTATGTAATCTTGGTACAATGTCTAATCCTCCTCATATCTTTATTCAACTCAACTTAACCGTTAGTTCATGGTTAACCACAACATACTCCAAAACATTTTAGTCAAATCAACCAAAACACAAGGTGATACCAAAAAGAGGTCATGCCAATGTCTTTTATGTCCAACCTATAGTACTTATCGGTTGCACATTATGCTACGTCCAATTAATATGAGCCAATCATATCCTGATTGAGTAGAGTTTTAAACCAAGCAAAGTTGCAGCACTTGTTACACTGATGGAATTATTGAGTTGCTGCCAACCACCAATGTTTCTGCAATTATTTTTCCTGTCAGTGTCACAAAGGGTTTTTATCAACATCTACATCTGCATCTTCAATTATTGTACTTGGATGTAATAATGAAGAATGCCAGCCATGACAGTAATAATAGTGCCTTCATAATTGAGAAAGGGAGTTGGGGGTGTTAGTTGGCTCTCTTTCGTTTTCTATACATGATCCATATGAAGCAAGGTGTGTGGGCAAAAGAAGCACCTAGTAGGTGTTTGCATCATATGTTCAGGATATCTGATATATCGTGATCAGATCGTAGTCAGCACGAAGCTGTGCCGTTACCGCCTTGTAAAATTTTGCCTATTCACTTTAGGTTGATAAATTTGAGTCGAGCAATTTGCCAGGCTTCATCTTTTATCTACACTTCTTGCCGTTTCGTTTACCTCTGCGAAGAATTATCAGCACTATCCCAATTTCTGAGATCAGGAACACCTTACCTGATGGTGAGAAAGGAACTGAAGGTTGAATCGAGTTGAGCCACTCGGCAAGGATCTTACGTATATGGTGAGAATGGAACTGAAGGAAAGGTTGAATCGAGTTGAGGCACTCAGAGATGGATCTTAATTCCGCATGTGCCGCTCTAAAAGACGACAACTTTCTGATCCACAGGTCTGGGGGCTTCGCTTTCAGTCAGAAAACACTTTTGTCTAAGAAACATAAATACAGTTCTTCCTGGGGCTCACTACAATGACAAGGGCTTGCATAATAGGGAATCTGCTATACACTGATGGTGATATTTGTCGACAACTTTTGAGTCAAGTTAACATCATAACTTATTGGTACGAATAGTTTAGAATGGCAAATAAATATAAAAGACTTAAAAGAGTACATTGAACTCTCCGAAGTTTTTAAAACAATAAAATTACTTATATGCTCGTATATAAACAAAAGTACTCCAACAAAAAATTATATCAGTATCCTTCCAAACAATAGCTTATACACTCATATAACAACAAAAAATTATATCAGTATCCTTCCAAACAATAGCTTATACACTCATATAACTTGCAAACGTAAAATGGTTTGACAAGTAGTAAATTATAAATGTTGAGAGAAAAACATTCATTATCACATAAAATTGACTGTAAAATTTTATGGCAACCATTCTCACCACATCAAATGGATTTAGAAAACTTACATTTTAGAAGTTGTTGTCAGATGGGACCTCAAGAGAAACAAATATGAGGAAGAAGAAATATGGTAGGGTATTAGTAGTTGTAGTTATGTTTTTGATAAGGATATAAGTGGAAGAAAAAAAATAGAAACCCTCAAAACATTTTGATTTTGGGTGTTCATAAAGACGACAAAAATTACATTGCACTAGTTTTGGGAGGTTTTGAGCCGACCAAAACCAGTGACTCGAAGAAAAAAAAAAGATTTTTTGAACACTTCATAAACCGGCTCAAATATCACCCAAAACCGGTAAAAATATCATTGCCAAACAGACCCTCAGTTTCAAACACTTCAGAACATATTTACTCAAGGAAACCAATATTTGAGTCATACTTTCTCAAGAAAAGCTTTACTTCAACAACATTTGATGATAAACATCCGCAACAATTAGGCCTAAATGTCCTTTATTTACTTTCTTCACAAGGAAAAGGCCGATAATCTGAATGAATCTGAATGCCACACTTGCCAGCTTCTGACTTCATATTGCAGCTTCAATTTCATCAGATGACACCACGGCTCCATTGGGGGCATTGTCTGCTCGAAGCTCAGAAGAGATGTCGTCGATAGCCAAGTTTAGCTGGGCAATCTTCTTCTCCAGCACCTTTCTGGTCTTCTGCAGTTGTGGATTCAATCACATGTTAGTTTAGTTCATGCTTTGCAATGAAGTATAAATTCACATGCTTGAGAAATTTTGAACTCTAAATGGCGGCAGAATAAATCGGGTTTAATGAATTGAGAATGCTATTAACTTAAATTAAATTGCACTGTAGCTTTTTGCTAGAAAGGGAATGACTGGAGATATGTAACCGACAAATATCCATAACGACTTTCAGACATTGTGACCAAGAAGTGATGGCAAATATTTTCTTAAAACGATCAAGCTTGTTCTCAGTTTCAGTCTTGCTTTGGTCCATAAAGTTACAGTTATAGTTCTGATCTTGGACTTGTATAAGCTGTACTTTAATTAAATGGGGGAAAGTAAGTCTAGGAGAACTTCCTTTTTCTTTATCTAGGTTGAATGTTCACTGCATCCAATTTAATCTTCAGGTAAAGATTTGAATCACTTGATCTCTAGATGGACAAGGTTGTTGGGCACAAAGAAGAAGGATTAAAAGAGCAAGTTTCTTTTCAGAGCATTTTAGTAGGAAAGAGAACCAGAAGTCAACAAAGAAGCCACTTCATGTCCTGGAAGTTCACTTAACTAATATATTTAGTTGCTTGGAAGGGGAAAAAGATGTTTCTTAATTGTCCAATACTTTATTTCATAAATAATGGCTGATCTTATAAGAGTCTTGTAGAAATTTTCTTTCAACTTCAGAGGTATTTTGTGATCATAAAGTGCTTCAGAAGCACTTCTCAATTTCAATCATCTTGTTTTATTTTATACATGACAGTCTTCTCAATCTCTCCATCATGATGAATGATTGATCCTAAATACTGAAATTTATCAATCCTACGTATATCGTGTCCATCTATATTGACTCCCCTTTCATTTATGTTTGACTTTTGGTTGAAATTATATTTCATATACTATGTTTTCATTTTACTAATTTAAAAAATTTTAGATTCCAAAGTTTCTCTCCACACTTTTATTTTAACATCTAAACATTCTCTACTTTCATAACGAACTCAATATCATCAACAAACATCATAGGCTATGAAACCTCCTCCGAGATATGCCTAGTAATTTTTATCTATAACCACCATAACGAAATGATAAAGACTTAACGTTGATCTTTAATGAAAGTCAATAGTAATAGAAAATGATTTACTATCTCCTCAAATAGTTTGTACGGTGGTTGTCACTCTATTATACATATCCTTATTAGTCTCAATATAACTACCTAAAACTTTTTCTTTCCTTCAAAGCCTTATCTTCTTAGGAACTTGATCGTAAGCTTTCTCATAACTAATAAGAAAAACATATGTAAACCTTTTTTTCACTCTATTAAATATTCTTAATAAGTAAATAACTTTCGTAGTAGATCTTTTCGGTGTAAAACCAAACTGATTCTTTGGAATTCTAGTCTCTTTTGTTAATCTTTATGCAATTACTCTCTCTCATAGTTTCATGGTATGACCCATAAGCTTAATTCCTTGATAATTATTATAATTTTGTATCTCTCTTTTGTTTTTTACATATTGGATATCATCTTAATCCATAGGATTTGGTTGAATAAAGTAGTTAGTCACATTAATAATTTCTCTCCTAAACATTTCCAAACTTCATTAGAAATTAACATCCGGTCTTACCACTTTTCATTTTCTTTAAAGTACCCCAAACTTCATAAATTCTAATTTTACGACAATTAAACTAGCTCTGTATCTAAACTAAACTTTTCTATGTTGCTTGTGTTAAATAACTCCACATCTCCATAATATTTTTTTTTTCTTACTTATTCTTTTGGACCTCAGTCTTGATACACTTAATTAATATTACGTAAGTCACTGCACATTTTTCTACTTTTAACAAGCCTATAAATTTATTTTCCCTCCTTAGTTTAGAACCTCCTATATAAATAGTCATAGGTCTTAGATTTAGTTTTACTAACTGTTTAACTTCCTTTTTTGCTACTTTATATCTATCAAACTTTTCCTCATTATTACCAATGTTCTAAATTTCGCTATGCAGGGACGGTACGTCAAGGGCCCGCCTAGCGCCTAAGCCGCCTAGGCGTCGAACTGATTATATATATATATATATTTTTTTGAAAAAAGGTAAATTTTATTCCAAAGCAACACAGTAATCGTACAACATACAATCAGAGTGGGACTCCCACTCATCAAGACCTCATAACATTTACATCAAATTCGATGTTATGAAGCATGTCCACCAGAGGTGTAACCAGTCCCTCGAATATTCGACGGTTTCGTTCCCGCCAGACATGCCAAACCGAAGCAGCCAGACGAACCCTGGCGGTCCGGAACCAGTCCTCCCCTCGATCTCTACTATCGCGGATCACCGTAATGATGTCCCCAATACTCTTTCCGGAGTCGCATCCTCCTAATATTCTACTCTGCTCCTTCCAGATCTGCCAAGCCAGGTCACACTCAAAGAAGATGTGTCTGATAGATTCTTGCTCCAGACAGCACAACACACACTTGGGATCTGGGACCGACACTCCAAATGAACTCAACCGATCTCTAGTAAGAAGGCGACCCAGTAGGAGCTTGTAAATACAGAGCTGCATCTTCCTGGCCAGGCCGTTGCACCATACGAACTCGTAGTCAGGACTCGGAGGAAAAGCGCGCCGGATGAGATTGTAGCAACTCCAGAATTGGAACTCCCCAGTACCCGGGGATGCACCAGTCGGCTCCCAAATCCACCGATCTGCAGGCAAGTCTGGATCAATGGCAATAGTGCTAATGATCTCTCCCAGCTCCACGGTAAATCGATAGAACTCCGGCCTACACTCCCCATCGCGAATGATCCGACTACACGTCAAGCCCCGCCTGTCCTCCTGGTGTATCTGAGCCCCCCTAATGTCTAACAACGAGCACCGATATATCCAGGGATCCCGCCAGAGGTCCGTTCCAGACCCATCCTTCATGACCTTCCTGATAGCAGACTTAAGAATCCCCCTGTGTCTCAGGACAGTCTTGAACGTGACGGAATGATTGTTGTCAGTAGTACACGTCCAAAAGCTGTCCTGCTTTACATATTTGCTATGCATACAGGCAGCCCAGAGAGACCCCCCATTAATGAATTTCTATGCCAGCTTAAGCGCGGAGGCCTCCCGAATCTCCAGCAACGGCCTAAGCCCCACTCCTCCCTCCTTTCTGGGACGACAGAGTTGTTCCCAAGAGATCGCATGCATACCCCCTCTCAAAATGAAATCTGCACAGATCCGATCAACTTTCCTAACAGTGGCGATAGAAAAGATGATGGATTGTAGCCAGAAATGAGCTACAACTGTAATCACTGACCGTACCAGCTCAATGCGTCCTCCAAATGACAATCCCGAGGCTTGGCAACCTTCCACTCTCCTCTGGACGTACTCCACCAAACTATGGCAATTCTGATCCCGCGCATAGTTGACCGTGAGGGGTACTCCTAAATAGCGCACCGGAAGATCACTCCTCTCGATACCCAGCACGTCAGCCCGCTCCTCCTTCTGGGGACATAAGGAGCTGAAGTACACCTGGCTCTTCTCCCTGTTCAGCTGAAGGCCCGAGAGGGAATGCAACTCTCCCATAATCTCTGCAAGAGCTGATTATATATATATATATATATATATATATATATATATATATATATATATATATATATATATATATATATATATATATATACTCAAAAGATGCAGCAGGCGAATGCTCCAGCTAGGGTTTTGGCGGCCGCAACATCACCTCCCTCCGACCCCCCGATCCGCTCGCGGGGAGGGGGGCACGTCGGCCGGGAGGTGCGGGAGGGGGAGGACGGCCCCCTGGCGGCCCTGGCGGCCCAAGCGGAGGCGGCAGCGGGACCCCCTCATGCAGGGGGGGTGTCGGGAGGCTCCAGCGGGACCCCCCCAGGCGGGGGGGGGGGGGTCGGGTGGAAGCGGCGGCAGTGGGGCAGGGCCCAGGCCGGGCGGCGGCGGCGGTACCCCCCCCACGCGGGGGGGGGGGGTCAGGTAGCGGCGGAGGGACCCCTCTAGGCGGGGAGGGGTCGGGCGGAGGTGGCGGCGGCACTTCCGGCGGAGAGGCGGAAGTGCCTCCCGTGTTCGAGTTCGGGTCTGGAGGGGACAACTCTGGGGATGCCGGCTGGCAAACTGTGACAAGACGACGGACTGGAGGACGGAGAGGGGCTCAGTCCCAAGTTCCGGGAAGGGCGGGGCCAGGAATTCATGGAAATCGATCCTTGATCGGCGCTATGGATCCTCGGCTCCGCGAGGGAGGCATGGTGCGATCTGTTTCGGGTTGGAGGCCAAAGGCGACGGCGGCCGAGAAGGCAAAGGGTATTGCTACCGATACCGGCAAGACAGGCCAGGGTCCTGTTACCCCCTCCCCCCCCCCCCCCCCCCCCGACCAGGACGCACGCTGAGGAGCAGAGGCCTCGGTCATGGAAGGAGGTCTGCACGCCAGTGACTGTGAAAAGCCCGATGTCGATGGAGTTTGTCCCACCGATGTCGGTTGGAGGAGGACTTCGGGCGTATTTTCCCGCTGAAGAAATAGCGGTCGTTTTCGAATTCTGGAAAAACACTCTGGTGTTGTATGTGTTAGGGAACAAGCCGTTCTTTGGCCAAATTCGGGGTTATGCGGAGCGTGTCTGGAGGCCCAAAGGTAGCATGGAATTCTTCTCTCGAGAGAACGGGTTCTATTATGTCAAATTTGGATTAGCGGAGGATGTGTCCAGGATCCTTCAGGGTGGGCCTTGGTCATTTGATGGGAGACTCATAATACTGAAGGAGTGGACGCCGGAGTTGAGGTGTGAGAAGGAGGTGCTGAACGCTATCCCCATCTGGGTCAGATTCCCCGAGTTTTCAGTAAAGTATTGGAGTATCCCGCTTCTCATGCGACTTGCCAGTCTGGTGGGGAAGCCGATCAAAGCAGACGAGGCCACTACTTTTCGTACCAGACTGATGTATGCCAGGGTCTTCGTGGAGATCAAGGCAGGCTCAGTGCTACCGAATATGCTTGAGTATCAGGTACCGTCTGGGGAGGTTCTGACACAGGTAGTGGAGTATGACTGGGTTCCCCCTATGTGTTCTCACTGTGAGTGCTTTGGCCATACTACCAGTGCGTGCAAATACAAGGGGAAGGAGACTGCCAGGCCACAGGCGACTCGGACGGAGGCACCTGGGAAGGAGACGACATCCAGTCACCTGTCGAGGGAGACGGAGCCAGTCAGACATAGGGAGGAGGACACAGGGATGGAGGTTGATAGGAGGCTGGAGTCAGGATCACCGCAGAGAGAGGAGAGCACGCAGGATGCACTGGTCCCGTTCATGCCACAGAGGACCATCGTGACCAGGGGTATGAGCGCGGCTGGTGGTAGTCAGATGGTGACGGAGGCCTCCCCGACGATCATGGTGTACAGCAGCAGGAAAATGCACGCTCTGGCCACACGGGAGGATATCCCTCAGGCGAGGGATATGGATGACCAGACTGAAGACAATCCTGACTGGGCCCTTACTCTCAGCAGGATCCAGGCCCACCTTGCTCCTTCTATGGTAGATGCAATCATTGATCAGGCGGATGAGACACTTCCCTCGAGTGTCGATCCAGACGAGTGCCAGGGGGACCCATCTTCTCTTTATTAGATGTCGGTCCTAGCATGGAACATTAGGGGGGGGTGTTCCATAGGACGATGGAGGGAGATTGGAGGGGTTCTGAGAAGAGAGGCGTGTGACATTGCCATCCTACTGGAGACGAAGATTAGAGGGGCTGCTATGCTCTCGCGTAGGACTCCGGCAAACTGGGATCACATTCACAACTTAGATCTTTGTGGTATGGCAAGGATCTGGGTTAGGTGGAACAAAGGAAGTTGGGAGGGGGTGCAGATCCATAAATCAGAACAACTCATCGGTGTTACTTTTGTGAACAAAGGTGGGTTCCGATTCATCCTGGGGGTTGTCTATGGGCACAATGACCGGAGACTCCGGAAGACTTTGTGGGAGGACATTGTGCATCTGGGTCTCATGGCAGACAATCTGTCTCTCCCTCTGCTCATCATGGGGGACTTCAATGCTATGCTGCTTCGCCAAGAGAAGGTGGGAGGTCGTCCTGTTCCGGATTCGATCTTCTATGACTTCCAGAGGTGTCTGCTTCTGTCAGGGATGCGGGGGCTAGAGCGAGCTGGACATATCTGGACCTGGCACAACAAGGCTACTCATAACCGGATTGCTTGCCAGTTGGATCGGGCCTTGGGCAATAGTGAGTGATTCAGGTGCTTTCCGAACTCGGTGGCAGAAGGTCTGGCGGCGGGTACTAGCGACCATTCTCCTATCCGAGTTGGCTTCGGTGAGAGACCTACTCTGAGGGCGAGGCCATTTCGGTATAACAACAGCTGGTATCTGTCGGCCGGATATGAGGAGGTGGTTACGGGAGAGATGCAGCACTTCCGGGAGGGCACGGCTCAGTTCCGCATGGTTCACAAACTTAAGCAGCTCAAGCGGGCTATCGGGGGGTGGGTGAAGACGATACCACGGACTTCTCTGGCAGATAAGGAAGCCGAGCTTCGGGACACTCAGGTGGTCCTCCAAGCTGACATTCTGAACGGGGAGCTGGCGGCCAAGGAGAAGCTCCTGATTGAGGAGGTCAGCATCATGCGCCAGCAGGAGAAGATTAGTGCGGCACAGAGGGCTAAATGTACCTGGCTTAAAGATGGAGACCGCTGCACCAAATTCTTCTATGATGTGATCCGCACCCGTCAGCATCGGAACAACATCCCCAGACTTCTGAATGCTGAGGGACGTCTTGTAGGGGACCCGGCGGAGATTCAGGAGGAGGCCGTCAGATTCTATACGGCCCTTTATCAGCAGACAGACTACTCTAGCACGTTCCCTGCACTTGTCACGAAGAGACTGGTGTCCCGACATGGGAACAGTCTGCTTCTGGCACCTGTGAGGATGGAGGAGGTGGAGGATATTGTTATGAAGGCCAATCCCAACAAAGCTCCCAGGCCTGATGGCTTCTCTTCAGGGTTCTTTAAGCGACACTGGGGTGTGCTTAAGACCCATGTCCTGGCAGCGGTTCAGGAGTTCTTTGTGGAGGGCAGGCTTCTGAAGGAGATGAACCACACTTTCTTGACGCTGGTTCCTAAAAAGGAGGGAGCGACCTCACTTGCGGATTTCCGGCCCATTGCTTGCTGTAATTTTCTTTACAAGATTATCACTCATCTTATGTACAGGCGTATGGAGGGGATTATGCAGGGATTGGTGTCCCAGAATCAAGCAACGTTCATCAAGGGCCGGTCGATAGCGGAGCACAGCCTGCTAGCTCATGAGATGGTGAGGGAGTTCAGCAAACCTGGAGGGATGAAGGCTTGTGTGAAGCTTGATCTCCGGAAAGCTTATGATACGGTCAGCAGGGACTTCCTGTGTCACTTGATGCTTGCCATGGGATTCGACGAGAGGTGGGTTGCGAGGGTGAGGGAGTGCATTTGCTCCCCTACTTTCTCAGTCCTCATCCAGGACACGCCGCACGGCCCTTTATCGCTCTCTATGATATTTGTCACCTTTGCGACCACCATCCCTAGAGACCTTCATATCAACACTCTTAAATATCTTTGCACCTTTACAGGAAACAAGGTACCTCAACTAGATGTGTAAGTGTCACAAACTCCAAATAAACCTAACAGAATGTTTTGCAATCTCAAAACTATAGTGATCATTCAACCACCAAGTTCATCCCATGAATTATGTGTTAGACTGTAGGGATCATCCTACAACCACCAAAGGATGGAAGACCTTCCCTGCCAACAATCCAAGCTTCTTCACTAGACTCCTCGTGGAATCTGAATATGACAGAATATCCTTGAGCAAATTCCAGTTTACAACCTATGAAAGCCCTTCATAAATGGGTCAGCCCCACCATTTTCAGGTTCAACTGTCCCCACACTTCAGCTAATGACTTCTGTCCCTTACCCCCACCAACCTGCATCTTACTTATCCACCTCCATCTAGCCTTCTGCTTGTGATTTGTCTCATCCTAGGTTGCACAAACACGGACACAGATTGCGACACGGACAACATATCTAGAAAATTTGCTATACGGATACGTCATGAAAACGGCTATATATACAATTGAAAAAATATCTCATATACATATTTTATACATGTGATCTTAATAATATCTATATGTATGCATGTTTTGAGTAAATAGGTTCCAAAAGGTTCAAGAAAAGATTTGATACACAGGAATGTAACTTTCTTATATCTCGAATATGTTGGCACGATCACGACCATGTAAAATCACTTTCAATCATGTTTTGTATCACCTTGGAGCCTAGAGATAAGCGAGCCATATTTGCCATGAGCGTCAAGAGAAGTTTCATGTCGGACACGTATCAAATACGGATACAGACACGATATGGTCCTCTGGAGGAGTATCCTGGTAACATAGTTCTATCCTATCGCCCACCTCCTCCAGGACCTCCTTTCAAAGGACCTGCAATCTCTTCCATAATAGACCCATGTTCGTCTTTATTATCCTTTACCTCAGTCTTATGTTCCCCCCAAACAATTTGCAAATCCAAAACCATTTGTCAGTCCAGTATGAAGCATTGATACTTCAACAGAGGAGCCATACTGGTTATATCATGTTCAATATAACAAATATATATGAGATACTTCCGTGAATATAACACTAAATTCTGTTTCACTCTACATTGCCAAAATATTAATGACTTATATCTGAAACAAAACTTATTGCCATATAAAGGAACGAAAATGATGATCAAGAATGAGCTACTAATTGCCAGAGACACTCTACTTATTGTATGAATTAGGAGTGCATATAAAGATATTTTAGTGGTACAGAGAAAATTGAGATGCTTATGTTAATATAATGATATAATAATTTTTTCATCAAAATGTGCTGAAAATTCATGTTCAAGTTGAGATAAGGCCGAAGAACTAACACAGCCTCGGGCCGGTAAAGGAACCGTCTTTTAGAAGACGTTATACTACCTATCTCCATTGTCCCTAAAACCATAGTTTGCAGTATCGACCGATACTGCAAACAATACGGTCGATATTGATACAGTTTACACGTCCTGATTTGATACTGAGCACTATGACCGATACTGACGCTAAGGATAACTTTTCCAAACAATTCGGCATAAAAAATTGAACGAAAAAGATCAATGAACAAAGGTGAAGAAAACTTATTTAACATAGGTAACCAATCAGCAAGGGTTACTATTATTTCATTCAATTTCAAAACTACTAGGAAACAACATAAAAAATACTTAAAATTATGCCTAAATGTATCAAAAAATAAAATCTAAATGTTTAATAATTTATTAGTAATTATTTGATTTTCGATACCAAAATATCCGATACTCCGATCTGAAACTTCTGATATTGTTGATACTCATACTCATAGGAAGGGTCTGATATTAATTTTGATATCGATACTACGAACCTTGCCTAAAATCCTAACGTTATTTAAATTCCTAAACTTTCATGTCATCTTCTAAAATTTTAATCCTACCCATCTTCGTTATTTTTGCGATCGTCATCCATCGTTATTTCTAGCGACCGTCATCCTCTCTGCCACAACCCTAACCCTAATCTCCACAAAAGCCTAACCCTAAATCTCCAAAACCCAAACCCTAACACACTAAATCCCATCATCCACTTCTTCTTACGCTTCCTCCCTCTCCCTAAACTCCCTTACCTAACACCCAACCATAACTTCCAGCAACCCCAACCCCTACGTTATCATTATCCCGACCCCTGATGCTCCCTTCACCAGGCAACCACCACAAGCCTGATCACCACCCTTCCCTACTACCGATCCTGACCACCCACACCCAATATAGACTTTGGCAGCACCTTAACCCCAAATCTAACCTTGAATCTACCATATCTACAATAGACCCTCACCCCCCCCCCCCCCCCCCCCCCCCCTCCCAAAAAAAAAAAAAAAACATGAGATCCTCCTCCATCTTGTATCATAGTACTTCATTAATATAACTTAAGTTTTAGTTTTTTCCTCTCTTTTCCTTTTGAATGTTATGCATTTAAGGCCAAGTTAATTGAAATAGGATGTGGTAGGGAACATAGTTTTGTAAAGAAAAGTGGGGATTTGTGAAGTTCAGCCTCCAAACTCCAAATTACTAATAAAGTGTGACACATTTGGGAGCATATTTGGAATTAGACAAAACCTTATTTCTAACTCCACGGCACCATCAAAACTAGAGTTAGCAAACCTCCAATATGAGTGAATCGTTTGAGACACCATTGCAAACTCCATTTTCTTAGGTCTTCCTTTGTAAAACTCCAATACTAACTCTAATCTTTCAAACGCCTCCTAACTTAAATACAATTCCAGTTTTGTCAACAGGCTTTCGGCATTCCAAAACCTCGGGAAACTGCATTTTAGCAAACCTTGCTTCCAACAAGGACTTACTAATATGGCTCGGTCCAATATGGTATTTGAGATTACACGGTGTTGTTCGGTTATGAGTTGTGCAGTTAAGGGGCTGTTTGGTTCGTGAATTTGGAGCACGGAAGTGGCCAAAATCTAGATTTTGGACCACTTCACGTGTTTGGTTGAAGGATTTGCACACAAGATTTACTATGATTTGACATGAACAGTAAATCTTGTCTGTCACGAAATCGAAGTTTTGACATCGGAGTTTTTTCCTCCGAAGTGGAGCGCGGAAGTGAAAATTTTCATTCCCACTTCATGTGTTTGGTTGGAGGACCATTTCCTCTCTACTTTAACCCAAAAAAAAAAAGATTTACTATTCACATTACTTCAACGAAAAGAAGATTTACTATTCATGTCACTTCAATAAAAAGTTATACTTTTTCACTCACTTCAACAATCAACCAAACACCAAACTTTAGAATTTCTCACTCTAACATCCACTTCTTCAAAGCACCCAAACGAAGAATTTTTCACTTCGCTCCACTTCACTGTAATACGTACACAAAATATCAATTTCCGGATTTTCCACTTTGATGCACTTCGCCGAACCAGATTGCCTTTAAGTACATTTACTGAAAAAGTATGATTATACACACCCCTAGTTATTCTGCATCCCATCGCTAAACTTGTGAACCATAGCGGCTCAACCACACTATTCAGTCTCATGCACCAGATATAACAAGGGGGGTTCCATTCTAAAGTCATATGGGTGAAATCTGAGTTAAATGTTTCTATTCTGTTTTGGTCCACTTGGCCTAACACATGGGTTGTAATGTCTCGTCCCGCTTAATTCAACCGGAGAAATCGAAACGCAATGACATTTGGACTTAACCATGCCACGGCTTGCTCGAAGTCCCGCTCGGCCGAGACAACTCCTCGCTCAGGTGGGTGTCTTCAATGAACTTGCCCCTGCTTGGCCTTCACAGTAATAAACTGGATGTTTTGAATGCACTGAGTAGGCTTGCTAATAAAAGAGACGAACTCACATAGCTAAGGGAATAATCCCACTATGAGACAGATTTCGTAAAACATGAAAAATATCGAAAGTTGATGCTTAGTTAAGCACGCCATACTGGATTTCAAAATTGGCACTTGGTCTTTCGATCCCACGACTTGGTTCAATCCCACAAGTTGGACAAAAGTAGCATTCTTATGTTGACTTAAAGACTATCATTTTTGCTTGACATGGTAGGCATGACCCTACGATTTTATTGCCACATCCTCACAATATCAAGGCTCATCGTATAGAGTATAACACAGCTTTGTGGCACTTCAAAGGAACACGAGTTGTTCAAAGTTGAGCAGGAGGGCTATCAAAATAGTCGTTCCTGAGTTTGAGTTGGAAGGTATGGTAACATGGAAAGTTCACGCGACCGTTTGTCGTCGAGGTGGTCCCTTGTTTGGGAGTCTCCAATAAAGTATAAGAAGTATGGTTTATAAACAAGGAAGAACATTGGTTTGAGTCATATGGTGAGTTAGGTAGGCACCATTGCATGATCATTGGACAACTTGTAAAAAAAGTTTCGCATCCTCGAACAGCAACCTGGAGCCACAAGACCAATCCGGCCTAGGAGGAAAGCAAGGTAGTTGAGCTGGATTGTACCGCTCAGGTAATTCAAAACTTTTGACGGGGCTCGCTACCCACGTCGGACGACCTTGTCTACACCAGACTACATGTCCTGGCAGGCCTGGGGGCCGTGATCCTTTATATAGATGAGTCGGTATGCTGAGCGACAATTCGCATGCATGGTGTCAGTTGACTCACAAGAAGTATAAACACGGCACGAATGAATCGATGAAATAGATGCACGATATGCAACACAATTATGGAGCCTAAGATTTGGCTATAGTAGAGACACGTGCTTCGGCACGAGGTGTGTCATCGTATTCTAAGTTGTTGACACAAGTTTACCAGTTTATGATTGAGTCGGTTGTATGTTGAGAAGGGAAGGCCGGAAGGTAACTATGGATAAGTTGATACCGTTGAGTAGCACGATTTTGGTCTCACAAATGGAATTTATGGCACGATCACCTTGTTGCGACACAAGGGTGGCACGACCACGATGTTATTTCACAAGTATGGGTATTATTATAGCACGGTTTTAATATTGTAACAAAGGAGCAAATTTTATAGTATATGTCATGAACTGATCCTACGACAATATTAGAAAGACCACAAAAGAATAAGTTGCACTCACTAAAATAACGTGTTGGTTTTGTATGGGTGGACGAGGGGCTCACTCACCGGTACGATTGTGTACTGACACCCCACCAGTCTTCATATGCAGGTTTAGGTGTCAACACGCTCAGGGCAGAGCTCGCTTGGATGCGTCGAGGCATGAAATTCTTTGGCATTTCGAGGCGTACGGCCGCATTGAAGTATTCACCTTTACGGGACATAATGTATGTATATCGCCTTCTGAAACATCCGCAAGTGGCAAGCCATGGACCTTTGTATTGAGAGATGAGAGAGCTGAGTGATTGTATTCAGAGAGATTGTGAGCTTGAGCGAATGTAATATTGGCTTCGTGCCTTTGTAATCTTTTTTTTGTTATCAATAAAAGGCTTGATTTTGTTTGAATAATTGTGTTCTCTCCGTTATCAATGCTTCTGTTTTGGGACTTTTGTGCGACGATTCTGTCGCTTAGCCTGTAATCGGCCATAATAAAAATCACCTTGCGCGAGCGCAACCTAGGCTCGCACAACATTACACCCTAGCAAGGTCGATCAGTTTTGTGAAATCGGGACGTGACATTAGTACTAAGAGTCCTTCGTGAACAAAACAGTTATAGTTAAACAACCTTGTTATATCTGGTGCGTGAGACTCAATGGTGTGGTTGAGCAGCTAAGGTTTACAAGTTTAACGACGGGGTGAGGAATAACTAGGGGTGTGCATAACCATACTTTTCCAGTAATCGTACTAAGGGGTTGTTTGGTTCGGCGAAGTACGACGAAGGGGAAAATCCGAAATTGACTTTTTGTGTACACATTGCTTTGAAGTGGAGCGAAGTGAAAAATCTTTCGTTTGGATGCTTTGAAGAAGTGGATGTTAGAAATGAAAAATCCTACAATTTGGTGTTTGGTTGGTCGTTGAAGTGAGTAGAAAAACGTAATCTTTTGTTGAAGTGACATAGATAGTAAATTTTATTTTCACACACACACATACACAGAGAGAGAGAGAGAGTTGTAGACTTACGGACCGAGTTATATCAGCCCTTCGGGGCTGAGTTGAGGATCATTTGGGCTGAGTTGTCTTAGTGGAACCTTCGAAACCTAGTTCGAGTTTTAGAGAGTTGTACAAAGTTCCAAATATATATGTCGGTCAAAAACCAATTATCATATATATATATATATATATATATATATATATATATATATATATATATATATATAATAAATTTGTCATGATGTCGGCGGGCGAATCCCCTACGAGATTAGGGTTTACTCGCTCGGAGGGAAACAAGAGAGAAGGAAGCTCGGCCATAGGCCAGACAAGCGGAGAGGCGGAGGAAGCAGGAAAGGATGACGAGAAGAGGGAGATCGCGGGAGGATGGACAACCGTTGAGCGCAGACGAAGACAAAGGCCCTCGAGCCAGAGACCCTTCATCAACAAGGACATCGGACCTTCCGGTGGGGGAAGACCCTAAAGTGGGCCAACCTTCATCGCTCGCCCTCGACCAAACAGGGAGACCGGAAAGGTGAGGCATATGGACAAGGGTACAAGAACGGAAAGACAGCCAGTGATACCCAAGAGCCGGGGGCGGGTAATCAAACAACGGAAGCCATCTCAAGCGGCACACAACGTCATCAGCAGGACCACATTAATGTAATGCACCAAAAGCCAGTGTCATGGGCAGAGATTTGCAAGCCGATGGCAACCCAAGAGGAGACCGATCTACAATACGTAGAGCCTAGTGTCATTAATGGCATCAAGGTGGTCGAAATAACTGAAGATGATATACAGGAGACAACTGAATACTGGAAGAATACGTTGGTCTTATATGTCATGGGTGATCGTCTGCTCTATGGACAGTTAAGGGGTTTTGCGCTAAGAGAATGGAGACCGAAAGAGAAGATGGAGATCTTTTCACGAGAGAACGAATTTTACTTTATTAAATTCGAGCTGGCAGAAGACTTGAAACGTATACTGGAAGGGGGGCCATGGACGTTCGACGGAAGGCTGGTTGTGCTCAAGAGATGGCGGCCGGAATCTAACTTTGAGAGGGAAAGGTTGACGACAGCACCTGTCTGGATACGGATGTCGTGGCTCTCTCGCCGCAATAATGGTTTATCCCCTCTATCATGAAGATGGCAAGTATGGTGGGGACTCCCATCATGACGGATATTCCAACAACACGGAGACAGCGGTTATCATTTGCTTGTATCTTCGTAGAGATTTATGCGACAGACAGCCTGCCCAGAAGCATAGACATAATTCTTCCAAATGGGGAATGGTTGGTCCAAGAGGTCGAGTATGAATGGGTTCCACCATCATGCCTAGGGTACAAGTCTTTGGACACACCAAAGTGCAGTGCAAGGAGGCTTTATGGGTGCAGGAGACAGACAAGGAACCAATGGAGCTGGAACACGAGAGGGGACAACAATCGCATGACCAAGGATTGGAAGTAGCGCAAGAGGAGATGGGAGCGTTCATGCAAGTAGAAGGGCGTGGCTGAAGAGGAGCTCGGAGGGGAAAGAACGGATCTGAACACTACTTCGAAACTCGGGAAAAGATCTGAACACTACTTTGATACTCGGGAAAAGACCAGGGCCAGAAGGGACGACCATGGCCACGTCCAATGCCATGGAGATGGTGGTGTTCGGGGAGACGATGCACGAGAGAAGGTGGGCATCCAGGTTAAACGAAGAGCCAACCCAGGAGGTATCCTATACGGAGCATGGAAGGGAGCCAAGAGAACGGGCAGCGAAGAAAATTGCCTCAAGAAACACAGCAAAAGAGGCGGCCACAGGAAGTAAGGAGGTGAACAACCACCAAGGAGCTCAACAAACGGAAAGCATGGCGTTAACAAAACCAAACCCAGATTGGTCCCTTCACTTAGAAGGCAGGCTTATCGGTGAAAGGGGCTCCATAGGACAAGAGAGACGTGCAGAGTTCAGCCGCTGCCCCCCCCCCCCCCCCCCCCCCCCCTCCCCCTCGTCCCAGGGTGAGCCAAGGAGCAAGGCAGGACGTCCCCCACCAATAATCCATGACTATAGTCACATGGAATGTCCGGGGGGCGAACTCGATAGGGAGAAGGAAGGAGATTAGTAATATGACGCACTAGTATAAGTGTACGATCGTTTCTATCCTGGAAAGTAAAATTAAAGTTGCAGAGAGGTTAAGGAGCAGAACTCCAACGCATTGGGATTCTGTTCATAACTTGGAACAATGCGGAGTGGCGCAAATATGGACTATGTGGGACGCCCAGTTCTGGACAGGACAGGTTAGACTTCTATCCGAGCAACTCATTGTTCTAGAGATGACTAACAAAGGGGTTCAAAGCTGTGGTAGGGGCAGTTTATGGCCACAACGACAGGAGGAGGAGACTACAACTGTGGAAGGATCTAGTCAAGATATTCGCTGAAGTTGAGGACACGCTCCCTATGGTTGTCAACGAGCGAGAAGATGGGAGGAAGACAGGTCTCAGCCCCTATCCTGACAGACTTCCAAGACTGCATGCTCAACTCCGGGCTGGTATGCATGGCGCGTGCAGGCCATATATGGTCTTGGAGTAATAGCTCTGCCAACAACAGAGTGGTCTATCAACTGGATCGGACTCTTTGCAACAATAAGTGACTCGAGACGTTCCCTGAAGCAAAGGCGGAAGGAGTTCCCTGTGGTAATAGTGACCATACACCGATTCTGATACGGATGACCGAAGAATCTACGTATCGTAGGAAACCCTTCAGATTCAATAATACTTGGCCTCTACTTGATGGCTACAAGGAGGCGGTGTCCTCTGGCCTTGAGCATGGCTATACAGGGAACGCCCAATGGTGTCTAACCCACAGGCTCAAGAAGGTAAAGCAAGCCCTCAAGACATGGAACAAAGCCAGGCCTCAACACAAGCTCACAGAGAAGGAGGACGAACTCAGAGCCGTTCAAGCTCAGGTGCAGTCCTCCCTAATGGATATTGCACTCGTTGAGAAAGAGCTGAGACTTCAGGAGGAGGTCAGGACGCTCAGATTCCATGACGAGATCAAAATGCAACAAAGGGCCAAATGTACTTGGCTCACGAATGGGGACCAGTGTTCAAAAAATTTCCACGCTACTGTCCGTGCTAAACAGCACCGGAACTCAATGTCCTTCCTTCTAGACGCTGATGGTAGGATCTCCTCGGATGACCGAGCTATGGCTAATGATGCCATCGAGTTCTATTCCTCATTATACAACCAGGACTACTACCTAGAAGATTTCCCGACTACTGCTTGTAAACGTCTTGTCACGGAGGAGGAAAATAACATCCTGCGCAGAGAGGTTGAGATGGAGGAAATCGAGCTTATTGTCCGGGGGGCGGACCCGAATAAGTCCCCAAGCCTGGATGGCTTCAACGCAACATTTTATAAACACCATTGGGAGCAAATAAAGTTCCAAGTTCTTCTAGTTGTATGAGAATTCTTCACTACTGGTCGCCTTCTGAAAGAACTTAACCACACGTTCCTCTGTTTGATCCCGAAGAAAGATGGAGCCAACACTCTGGGAGATTTCCGTCCGATTGCTTGCTGTAATTTCTTATATAAAATAGTCACTCATTTAATGTGCTCTAGAATGTAGGAAATTTTGAAGGGATTGACACCGGAGAATCAATCAGCCTTCATAAAGGGAAGGTCTTTTAAGGGTAAATGTATAAAGGGTAATCGGGTAAATTCAAGATACGGGGTTCGGGTATTCGGTTTGACTTGAAACTTAGGTGACTTGTTAGGTACACCCTACAAATGTCATATTTGAACCAATTTTGGCTCGGTTGACCCAGAGTTGACTTTTTACCCAAAAGTCAACGATGAGTCAACACTTTGTCTAAATTTGACCAAATCCAAACTAGAGTTGACCAGTTGACTAAAAGTCAACTGTTGGTCAACACTTAACCAGGTTGACCTAGGGTTGACCTAGAGTTGACCAGGGTTGACCAGTTGACTAAAAGTCAACTGTAAGTCAACTCTTGACCCCGTTTGACTTGCTTCGACTTGTTTTGACTTGCTTTGACTGGTATGACCTAGAGTTGACTTAGTATGACTTAGATTGACTTGATATAACTTAATTTGACCTAGATTGACTTGACAGGACTTAGTGTGACTCAGTGAGACCTAGTTTGACCTAGATTTCATATCATTCATTATAAATCATTCATAACTTTGTTAAACCTAAATTAACATGCAAATATCTCATCTTTAGGTCTCTGATTACCACTCTGAGCATTGATATACCCTACAGCTCAGGACAGCAGGCGAGTACATTCACTGATAGTTTTCATTGTCTTGATATCTGCTATATCCGATTCAGTCGTAGTGTCTTACTCGATTCCCAGTCACGATAGTTCACGGACTAGTATACGTTGGATCATGACATGAGATATTGTTCCTAGATTTCTGGGTATATTGGTACACTTCCTGTCTTGTTCCCTGTACTTGTATAGACACCGATTTCTAAGGGGACTTGCTACCCTCTTATGGAATCACGTGCCATGACGTGTCATGTTCAGATCCATTGTACTATTCGGGGATGGGGGATTATTAGGGGCTATGTGATCAGAGCCATCCTGTCACTATATTCTTGTGCTCGCGCCACTCTCCCCTCATGTAGGGTGTAGCGAGATCCTATTTACCTTGTGCTCGTTATCCAGGTTGGCCGGCATGACTTTCCGTTGAGGTCATCGCGAATTGCCGGGCCAAGCGGATAGCCTGTCCAGTCACTTATCCCAAGCCGATCACATAACGCTCTAATAATTCAAGGCACATTTTATATTTACTTATCTTATCATATATCCTGTTCTGTTCTACATTCAGTACTTTTTCACCATGCTATGATATTCAGTTACTCACATGTTCTACATGCCTTTATATTGTACCTTGATTGGAGACTAAGTTCTGCTCGGGAGAAGGGTTACAACCCCGGTCCTTGTTTGGTTTAAGGGTTGTAACTCAGCTTCCGAACGGTTCTCAAGTTTTTCTATATCTTTGTCTTGTATTTCATTATACTGTCTCTTATAGAATTTGTCAATTCACATGGAACTGCTGTTAGTGCTTGTACTTGCTCATTTTCCTGACAGGATACCGTTGATATATTACAGATGATTCTGAGTCGGACTGCTCGACCTATTATGGGCTCGAGCTAGATGGAGTAGTCCAGGACCGTGGCCTGATAGTAGAGCCACTAGATTTTGTACTCCCGGAGTAGTGTAGCTTAGTTGGGTTGCCTGGACTGCGATCCAGCTAGCATTATCAGACTGTAGCTTCTATGTTATATTTTGAGACCCTGGGATGTTGTGTATATATCTGGGCTTGTGTTGGATTTTGGACTTATTTTCTTTCATCTATCATATGTTTTTCTTCTATGTTATCTACCTTAGTTTTATCATGTGATTGAGACTGTATTGCTATGTTACCTCCATTCGGAGTGTATATACTGTACAGGTACCTTTATATTATTAGTCGTAGTATTTACAGACGTTATATACAGCGTTCTACCGCCGATACTGCGGCGTAGGCTGGACGTACCCACGTGCTCGTGCCCCTCATAAGGGTGCGGGTCGTGACACGTTTTTGTGGTGGCCCACGCAGGTCCTGTGTCGCAATTAGTGTGATCTCGTAATGATGCTCGACTTAGAGTACTAATTACGAGCCTGCAATTAGGACGTAGGACCTAGGATATGATAGGAGTTTCTCAATCACACCTAGAAAAATTTTCGATCATTTGATTATCATGATTACTCTCCTTGTATTAAATTAACTATCCTTCTTTGATAATATCCTCTCATGTGCCATATTGATCTCTTTGTTTCAATTCGTCTCCAGGATGACGAAGACGCACCCGCAGGCCACTGGATCGAGTAGCTTGCACGAGAGATCTGACCAGGCAGAGGAGGAGGTTCAGGAGACTGCCCCCAGTGTTTCCACTATTCCGGAGGCCGTGGCAGTTGCACAGGGAGGTCTACCACCTCCACCCCAGAGAGTTTCGGTCGTTGTTCCAGAGATGCTACCGCCACCACCTCCGATACCGACAGATACACATCATATGTTCCTTCTCCTTCAGCAGATGATGGAGACACAGCGAGCCCAGGCAGAGGCGTCGCAGCGCCAGACGGAGGCGTCACACCGTCAGATTGAGATGCTGAGGCAGAGCATGGAGAACTCGCATCAGCTTGCACTGGCAGCCGTGGAGAGAGTGGCACCGGGCACGGTGCAGGGCCCTACTGGCCAGCAGTCGTACCAGTAGCAGTCCAGGCCAGGGACAATATTAGACTTTAGGAAGATGAGCTCCAGGGACTTCACGGGTACGGAGGGCATCCTTTATGCAGACGATTGGCTAGAGGATGTGCAGCGGAGCATGGAGCTGGCAGAGCTTCCTAGAGGACTTTGGGTTTCGGCCGCAGCCAGCCGATTCTTCGATATCACGCTGACATGGTACCGCACGGATCCTCGTGCGTTGGTGAGAGGGCTGACATGGGAGAACTTCCAGAGGCTCTTCAAGGAGAAGTTCTTCCCGGGCGTGGCTCTTACAGCATTGGAGGACCAGTTCGTGGGTCTAGTGCAGGGGAACTCGTCGGTGGACGTGTATGCAGCAGAGTTCTTCCGCCTTAGCAGGTTCGCTCCCGATATGATCCAGGATGAGGGACAGAAGGCTCGTAAGTTCCGAATGGACTTATTCATGCAGTGCGCACCCGCACCTCGGATCGCCGTGACGCGACGTTCGATCAGATATTGATGGACGCACAGATTGCAGAGGAGGACTTCGGCCTCAAGTCGAAGAGGAGCGGTGATACCATGGGGGCGAGTTCCAGTGCGGGACCGGCCAAGCGCCCCCACTTTCAGCATCAGCAGAGGCCATTTCAGCAGCAGCCTCTGTTACAGATTCAGCAGGCACCAGCGCGTGCCCAGCAGCACCAGGGGCAGGGTCAGAGACAGGCTACTCTGTGCGGCTTCTGCGGGAAGCCGGGGCACACTAGGGAGGCTTGCAGGAAGAGGTTGGGCGTCTGTCTATACTGTGGGGCGCCCGATCACCAGCTGAGGGATTGCCGCTTTCGCGGAGTCCGAGGAGGCCAGGACAGGTGTAGCATGCTAGAGGACCAACAGTTCAGCAGAGAGGTCC
Organism: Iris pallida; assembly: GCA_029216955.1. NCBI lineage: Eukaryota > Viridiplantae > Streptophyta > Magnoliopsida > Asparagales > Iridaceae > Iris > Iris pallida. The sequence goes on from JANAVB010032820.1 coordinate 1,571,107, forward strand.
TCCACTTCAGACCCAGCAGCAGCGCTTTGTACAGCACCAGAAGGGAGCACCTGCGGGCAGGGTGTTCGCTTTGGCAGCAGAGGATGAGGTAGAGCCAGTGGGAGATGTTGTAGCAGGTCATGTTCTCCTTGATTCTTTCCCTGCTTTCGCCTTGTTTGATTCTGGTGCCACTCATAGTTTTGTGTCTGTTTCCTTTGCTCTGAGACACAACATTATTGCTGAGTATATGGGTAAGACTTGCAAGATTATGACCAGGGGAGGCATTATCCTGGTTAATAATATTTGCAAGGGGCGGAGAGTCACCCTGAGAGGCCGGGACTTGAGTGCGTGTCTGCTCGTAATGCCCCTACCGAGGTACGATATGGTACTCGGTATGGATTGGTTGAGCACGCACCATGCTAGTATTGATTGTAGAGGAGGCAGAGTTCTTTTTAGGCCGCCGGGAGAGCCAGAGATCGAGTTTGCTCGAGGAGCAGCGGAGCCGGAGGCTGGATTCTGTGGAGCTTTATTGGAGGGGCAGGATTTGCCACATCCGTTGATAGCTGAGTTCTCGGATGTCTTTCCCGAGGAGTTACCGGGGATGCCGCCAGACAGGGACATTGAGTTCTCTATAGACTTGGTGCCGGACGCCGAGCCCATTTCACAGCACGTCTATAGGGTCAACAACAGCGAGTTGATAGAGCTGAAGAAGCAAGTTGACGAGCTGCAGGACAAGGGGTTTATCAGATGCAGTTCTTCGTCCTGGGGAGCGCCAGTCCTGTTTGTGCCGAAGAAGGACGGTACGTCCCGCATGTGTATTGATTACCGGGCGCTCAACAATCTCACTATCAAGAATAGGTACCCTTTGCCGAGGATCGACGATTTGTTCGATCAGCTGAGTGGGGCGAAGGTATTTTCGAAGATAGACTTGAGGTCCGGGTATCACCAGCTGAAGGTGAGGCGGGATGACATTCCCAAGACGGCATTTCGGACTCGGTACGGCCAGTACGAGTTTACAGTGATGCCATTTGGGTTGACCAATGCTCCCACGGTGTTCATGTACTTGATGAACAAGGTATTCCATCAGTACCTTGACAAGTTCGTGGTGGTCTTCATAGATGATATCTTGATCTATTCGAAGACGCAGGAGGAGCATGAGGAGCACTTGAGAGTTGTGTTAGAGACTCTGAGGAGGGAGCAACTCTACGGGAAGCTTTCGAAGTGCGAGTTCTTCTTAGACCAGGTCGAGTTCTTAGGTCATGTTGTGACCGAGCACGGAATCTCAGTGGACCAGAGGAAGATTTCAGCAATTGAGTCTTGGTCTACGCCCAGTTCAGTTGCCGAGGTTCGGAGCTTTCTGGGTTTGGCTGGCTATTACCGGAAGTTCGTCCAGGACTTCTCGCGGATTGCAGAGCCGATGACTAAACTCACCAGGAAGAACGTGGAGTTCGTCTGGACTATTGAGTGTCAGGCTGCATTCGATGAGCTGAAGAGGAGGTTGACTTCAGCTCCGATCTTGACTTTGCCATCTAGGTCAGGTGGGTTCTCGATCTACAGCGATGCTTCAGGGAAGGGCTTGGGTTGTGTTCTTCAGCAGCACGGGAAGGTGATTGCCTATGCATCCAGGCAGTTACGTCCTCATGAGAAGAACTATCCTACTTATAATCTGGAGTTGGCCGCGGTTATTTTTTCTTTGAAGTTATGGAAGCATTACCTGTACGAAGAGCGAGTTGAGATCTTCACAGATCACAAGAGCTTGAAGTACGTGTTCACTCAGAAGGAGCTGAACATGCGGCAGAGGCGGTGGTTAGAGCTGATGAAGGACTTCGATATATCACTGCAGTACCATCCGGGGAAGGCCAACGTAGTTGCAAATGCCTTGAGCAGGTATCCAGTAGCTATGTTCTTGACGACAGATCGTCATCTTTTGGCCGACCTGGATAGTTTGGGTATCGAGGTCATCATTCCAGGCGTGGAGATCCAGATGTGGGGTTTGCAGATTCAGTCTGAGCTGATGGATAGAGTCAGGTCAGCGCAGTATGATGATGTTGCCCTGAGGAGCATCAGGGAGCAAGTGCGGACAGATTTGCTCGACGATTTCTCTGTAGTCGAAGATGAGTCGTTGCGGCACGGTACCAGGTTGTGCGTTCCGCGTGGAGAGCTTCGGGAGGAGGTTCTTCAGGAGGCACATCGCTTTCAGTATTCTATGCATCCTGGGGCCAACAAGATGTATAGGGACCTGAGAGAGCACGTGTGGTGGTATGGCATGAAGCGCGAGGTAGCTCAGTTTGTATCTCGTTGCCTTGTGTGTCAGCAGGTGAAGGCCGAGAGACAGAGACTAGGTGGATTACTTCAGCCGCTACCCATTCCCGAGTGGAAGTGGGAGCACATCACCATGGACTTTGTGTCTGGACTTCCACGATCGCCAGGAGGGAAAGACGCGGTTTGGGTCATCGTTGATAGATTGACCAAATCGGCCCACTTTTTGCCTTTCAAAGTGGGTTTGTCTGCGGAGAGGCTGGCAGAGATGTATGTTTGTCAGATCGTGAGATTGCACGGAGTTCCGGTGAGCATAGTTTCAGAACGGGATAGTCGATTCACTTCCCACTTCTGGAGGAGTTTGCAGGCTAGCTTGGGCACCTCGCTCAAGTTTAGTACCGCTTATCATCCCCAGACAGACGGGCAGTCGGAGAGGACCATCCAGACTTTGGAGGATATACTTCGCACATGTGTGCTTGATCTCGGGGGTTCTAGGGAGGACCATCTTCACCTGGTAGAGTTTGCTTACAACAACAGCTACCAGGCCAGTATAGAGATGTCGTCATTCGAGGCTCTATATGGACGGAGATGCCGTACTCCTTTGTCTTGGGACGATGTCGGCGAGAGGGCGCTTCTTGGGCCGGAGATGGTTGTGGATGCGGCCGAGAAGGTCAGATTGATTAGAGACAGACTTCGGGTGGCTCAGGATAGGCAGCGGCATTGGGCCGATAGTCACCGGAGACCGTTAGAGTTCGAGGTTAGTTTCAGTTTCCTGTCGTGTTGTTTGTGATTGTTTGTTAGTTATGTGCTGAGTTGTCTTATGTCTAGGTTGGTGACATGGTGTTTTTGAGGATATCCCGGACACGTGGCACGATTCGCTTTGGCGGCGGTGGGAAGCTCAGTCCGCACTACATCGGACCTTTCACCATCATAGAGGATCGGTGCAGTAGCCTACCGACTGGACTTGCCGACTAGGCTCGAGGGAGTGCACAACGTGTTTCATGTATCTCAGCTGAGGTGGTACGTGGCAGATCCTAGCCATGTATTGGACCATTCAGCGATACAGGTGGGACCTACTCTCAGCTATCCAGAACAGCCGGTGGAGATTCTGGATCGCAGGGAGAAGGTGCTCCGGAACCAGGTCATACCCTTGGTTCGAGTTGCATGGAGACATCACTCTCCAAGTGAGTCTACCTGGGAGAGGGAGGACGACATGCGGGAGCGTTTCCCTTATCTTTTCGCGCCCTGAGGTATAAGTCCATTTCCTTTATCTTTCTGTTTGTGATTCTTGTGTTTGTTGTCTTCAATTTCGAGGACGAAATTTTTTTTTAAGGTGGATAGACTTGTCACCCTCACTTTTCCAAAATAGGGGTAAAATGGTAATTTTTCATTTTTGAATATTTTGGGAATTTTATTTCATGAATATTAATATTTAATGATTATAGGAGTCGGGTTCGAATTTCATCTCATTCCGACTTAATTCGGGACTCCGGAGAATTTCGACTTGAGTTGTGATTAACACATTAATTAGCCATGGCCCACCAAACCTAACATTTAGGTTTAGGAGTTTGGACTAATCCCACATGAGTGCTTAGGCTTAATTATGATTTTTATTTAGTCTAAACTAACCCCCAAAACCAAATTAGAAAGCTAACTTAGCATGGAAGTAAAGGAGGGGCAAACTTGTAATTAGCAAGTGCCCCAAACCCTTGCTTATTAGGGCCGGCCACCACCCTCCCTCTTTCTTCTTTCCACTTCAAAATTTCTACATCTTCTTCTTCTCCAAGTCTTCTTCTCAAGAGCTAGAATAGGAATTCCTTAGGATTGATCTCCAAAAAGATTTTCTTTTCCAAATATTCTTCCATCTAATTCTTCCTCTATCCCAAGTGGAGCTTCTCCAAGCTTTTGGGAGCAAGAAGTGCAAGGGTGTGTCCTAAACAATTCATTGTGTCGGAGCCGTGTCGGATGACTTTTGAATCGGGAATCCATCTCCCGATAGGTACAACCTATTCTCTAATTCATTCTTTTCATCATGATAATTAGTTTGAACCCCGTAGGATTGATCCCCGTATTTGTGTCCCTATTCGTGTCAAGTTTGAGTCCGTTTGGAGTGTCCTAGAAGAAGTTTGGGTTGGTGGTTGTGTCCTTGAGTTTTCCCCAAATTTGGACACTTCTAGAATAATTAGATTTATATCTAAGTGGGTTAGGCACTTAAACTTCATTTTGTATTAGTGAATATGTGGGGTATTATTCATATTTTGTGTGTGTTCATATATATATATATATATATATATATATATATATATATATATATATATGTGTGTGTGTGTGTGTGTGTGTGTGTGTGAGTGTTCATATATATATATATGTGTGTGTGTGTATATATATATATATGTGTGAGAGAGTGTCTATATATATATATATGTGTGTGTGTGTGTGTTCCTATATATATATGTGTGTGTGTCTCTATATATATTAGTGTGTGTATTTATATATAGAGAGGGGAAGAATGAGAATATGTATGAGTGTTTGTTGGGTTTTTGGTTTTTCCTTTAGAAAGCTTTAGTCCCACATCGGAAAAAACAAAGAGTTTGTATCTCTATATATTAGTTTTGCTATTATTGGAGATGCACATGTGGTGTGGAGGTGCACATGGGTTTGCCATGTGGGGTTATTTTTCTAATGGAAAAAAGGCTAAAATCAACAATTAAAAGCATTCATGCCTTTTGCTCTTGGAAAATTTATTTCCATAGGAGCTAAGCCCCGTAGGGGCTTAGCGACTCGGACTCGGACTCGGACTCGGACTCGGGCTCGGGCTCGGGCTCGGACTCGGGCTCGGGCTCAAGGGCTCATGAGGCGTAAGGTGGCGTTTTGTTGGCGCACTTTGCACTTAGCACGTCAGCATCGTCGCTAGGCGCATAGTGCGCTTAAGTTGCGCTCGTTGCGCGAGCCACTTGCGCGACCACGTTGCGCGGCCCGTTACGCGAGCTCAGTTACGCAGACCAGTACGCAGCCCAGTGCGCGCAGTGTGCGCAGCGTGCGTAGAGTGCGCAGTGTGCGCAGCGTACGTAGTGTGCGTAGAGTGCGTAGTGTGCGTAGGGTGCGTAAAGGGGTTGTGTGCGTAAAGTGTAAATTACGCTGGTTACGTGAGTGGCACAACTTGCAGCAGAACGTGTCTTTACATGTTCTGAGCGGTTGCTCCATGTTCGGGGTGGTTACTACCACGTCCCTAACATTGTGCTAACCGGGCAGTTGTTGCTGGGGCTTATATGAGGCCTCCTCCTTCTCTCTCACAGGTTAGAACTAATACACAAGTAGTAGACAGAAAGTTTACAAGTGCTTAGAGGCTGTGAGAGAGAAGAGAGGTATTGTACCAGCGTTGCGTTTTGCACAGGAGTTCGAGTTCATCTGAGGAGTCAGAAGAGCAGAGTGTTCCAAGTTCTCCGACGAACTTGCTGGTTCCTGGAAGCTATTCGTGTGGGGCGAATAAAGCTTTGAGCAACGGTGATCATTCACCCCAGCAGGAGTTTTTCCACCTATCGTCTGTCACCTTCTTTGTTGGTTTTATCAGTATTCTATTAGCGCACCTTCGGTGAAGTGTTTGCATTGATATTATCAGAATTCTATTAGCGCACCTTCTGTGAAGTGTAGCACTAATTGAATTTTTCTTACGTACCTTCTGTGAAGCGTTACGTTCTGTGCACCTTCTGTGAAGTGTAGCACTAGTGGAATTTCTCTTACGTACCTTCTGTGAAGTGTTACGTTCTGTGCACCTTCTGTGAAGTGTAGCACGAGTTGAAATTTCTCTTATGTACCTTTTGTGAAGTGTTACGTAATAACGATTGTTTGTACAATTGTTACGAAATTTCAGTTTTCCATCGAAAAATTGTGCCCCGGCACTAACATTCTCAAAGCTTTATTGCTACGATGGAAAACGTCAATGTTTCACTCTTTAATTCTGATTTTTGTAAGTTAGAAAAGTTTGATGGAGAACATTACCAAGTCTGGAAGAGGAAGGTATATCTCACCCTTCAACTCAAAGACGTAGATCACGTGCTTCTGGAGGAAGAACCTACTGTTCCAGATGTTGGGTCTGCTGCCGCAATCACCGCGGCTACTAAATTGCAAGCAAAATGGGGAAGGAAAAATAGTATTTGCAGGCTGCTTATCCTGAATGCTATGGAAGATTCCCTTGCAGAATCCTATTCTAAGAAGAATATCGCTAGAGACATATGGGAGTCTCTAGAAAAACTCTACGAAGAAGACAAGAACCGCAGTAAAATATTTGTGGTTGAAAAATATCACAAGTGGTTTTTTTAGGACGAAAAGTCTATGCTGTCGCAGGTGAAGGAGTTCCTGAAACTGCGACAGAAGTTAGAAGACGAGGCGATGCCCCTCCCCGACAGAAGTTCTTCCCGGGCGTGGCTCTTACAGCATTGGAGGACCAGTTCGTGGGTCTAGTGCAGGGGAACTCGTCGGTGGACGAGTATGCAGCAGAGTTCTTCCGCCTTAGCAGGTTCGCTCCCGATATGATCCAGGAAGAGGGGCAGAAGGCTCGTAAGTTCCGAATGGACTTATTCATGCAGTGCGCACCCGCACCTCGGGTCGCCGTGACGCGACGTTCGATCAGATATTGATGGACGCGCAGATTGCAGAGGAGGACTTCGGCCTCAAGTCGAAGAGGAGCGGTGATACCATGGGGGCGAGTTCCAGTGCGGGACCGGCCAAGCGCCCCCACTTTCAGCATCAGCAGAGGCCATTTCAGCAGCAGCCTCTGTTACAGATTCAGCAGGCACCAGCGCGTGCCCAGCAGCACCAGGGGCAGGGTCAGAGACAGGCTACTCTGTGCGGCTTCTGCGGGAAGCCGGGGCACACTAGGGAGGCTTGCAGGAAGAGGTTGGGCGTCTGTTTATACTGTGAGGCGCCCGATCACCAGCTGAGGGATTGCCGCTTTCGCGGAGTCCGAGGAGGCCAGGACAGGGTGCAGCCTGCTAGAGGACCAACAGTTCAGCAGAGAGGTCCTCCACTTCAGACCCAGCAGCAGCGCTTTGTACAGCACCAGAAGGGAGCACCTGCGGGCAGGGTGTTCGCTTTGGCAGCAGAGGATGAGGTAGAGCCAGTGGGAGATGTTGTAGCAGGTCATGTTCTCCTTGATTCTTTCCCTGCTTTCGCCTTGTTTGATTCTGGTGCCACTCATAGTTTTGTGTCTGTTTCCTTTGCTCTGAGACACAACATTATTGCTGAGTATATGGGTAAGACTTGCAAGATTATGACCAGGGGAGGCATTATCCTGGTTAATAATATTTGCAAGGGACGGAGAGTCACCCTGAGAGGCCGGGACTTGAGTGCGTGTCTGCTCGTAATGCCCCTACCGAGGTACGATATGGTACTCGGTATGGATTGGTTGAGCATGCACCATGCTAGTATTGATTGTAGAGGAGGCAGAGTTCTTTTTAGGCCGCCGGGAGAGCCAGAGATCGAGTTTGCTCGAGGAGCAGCGGAGCCGGAGGCTGGATTCTGTGGAGCTTTATTGGCGGGCCAGGATTTGCCACATCCGTTGATAGCTGAGTTCTCGGATGTCTTTCCCGAGGAGTTACCGGGGATGCCGCCAGACAGGGACATTGAGTTCTCTATAGACTTGGTGCCGGATGCCGAGCCCATTTCACAGCACGTCTATAGGGTCAACAACAGCGAGTTGATAGAGCTGAAGAAGCAAGTTGACGAGCTGCAGGACAAGGGGTTTATCAGATCCAGTTCTTCGTCCTGGGGAGCGCCAGTCCTGTTTGTGCCGAAGAAGGACGGTACGTCCCGCATGTGTATTGATTACCGGGCGCTCAACAATCTCACAATCAAGAATAGGTACCCTTTGCCGAGGATCGACGATTTGTTCGATCAGCTGAGTGGGGCGAAGGTATTTTCGAAGATAGACTTGAGGTCCGGGTATCACCAGCTGAAGGTGAGGCGGGATGACATTCCCAAGACGGCATTTCGGACTCGGTACGGCCAGTACGAGTTTACAGTGATGCCATTTTGGTTGACCAATGCTCCCACGGTGTTCATGTACTTGATGAACAAGGTATTCCATCAGTACCTTGACAAGTTCGTGGTGGTCTTCATAGATGATATCTTGATCTATTCGAAGACGCAGGAGGAGCATGAGGAGCACTTGAGAGTTGTGTTAGAGACTCTGAGGAGGGAGCAACTCTACGGGAAGCTTTCGAAGTGCGAGTTCTTCTTAGACCAGGTCGAGTTCTTAGGTCATGTTGTGACCGAGCACGGAATCTCAGTGGACCAGAGGAAGATTTCAGCAATTGAGTCTTGGTCTACGCCCAGTTCAGTTGCCGAGGTTCGGAGCTTTCTGGGTTTGGCTGGCTATTACCGGAAGTTCGTCCAGGACTTCTCGCGGATTGCAGAGCCGATGACTAAACTCACCAGGAAGAACGTGGAGTTCGTCTGGACTGTTGAGTGTCAGGCTGCATTCGATGAGCTGAAGAGGAGGTTGACTTCAGCTCCGATCTTGACTTTGCCATCTGGGTCAGGTGGGTTCTCGATCTACAGCGATGCTTCAGGGAAGGGCTTGGGTTGTGTTCTTCAGCAGCACTGGAAGGTGATTGCCTATGCATCCAGGCAGTTACGTCCTCATGAGAAGAACTATCCTACTTATAATCTGGAGTTGGCCGCGGTTATTTTTTCTTTGAAGTTATGGAAGCATTACCTGTACGAAGAGCGAGTTGAGATCTTCACAGATCACAAGAGCTTGAAGTACGTGTTCACTCAGAAGGAGCTGAACATGCGGCAGAGGCGGTGGTTAGAGCTGATGAAGGACTTCGATATATCACTGCAGTACCATCCGGGGAAGGCCAACGTAGTTGCAGATGCCTTGAGCAGGTATCCAGTAGCTATGTTCTTGACGACAGATCGTCATCTTTTGGCCGACCTGGATAGTTTGGGTATCGAGGTCATCATTCCGGGCGTGGAGATCCAGATGTGGGGTTTGCAGATTCAGTCTGAGCTGATGGATAGTCAGGTCAGCGCAGTATGATGATGTTGCCCTGAGGAGCATCAGGGAGCAGGTGCGGACGGATTTGCTCGACGATTTCTCTGTAGTCGAAGATGAGTCGTTGCGGCACGGTACTAGGTTGTGCGTTCCGCGTGGAGAGCTTCGGGAGGAGGTTCTTCAGGAGGCACATCGCTTTCAGTATTCTATGCATCCTGGGGCCAACAAGATGTATAGGGACCTGAGAGAGCACGTGTGGTGGTATGGCATGAAGCGCGAGGTAGCTCAGTTTGTATCTCGTTGCCTTGTGTGTCAGCAGGTGAAGGCCGAGAGACAGAGACTAGGTGGAAGCGGCGGCAGTGGGGCAGGGCCCAGGCCGGGCGGCGGCGGCGGTACCCCCCCACGCGGGGGGGGGGGGGGGTCAGGTAGCGGCGGAGGGACCCCTCTAGGCGGGGAGGGGTCGGGCGGAGGTGGCGGCGGCACTTCCGGCGGAGAGGCGGAAGTGCCTCCCGTGTTCGAGTTCGGGTCTGGAGGGGACAACTCTGGGGATGCCGGCTGGCAAACTGTGACAAGACGACGGACTGGAGGACGGAGAGGGGCTCAGTCCCAAGTTCCGGGAAGGGCGGGGCCAGGAATTCATGGAAATCGATCCTTGATCGGCGCTATGGATCCTCGGCTCCGCGAGGGAGGCATGGTGCGATCTGTTTCGGGTTGGAGGCCAAAGGCGACGGCGGCCGAGAAGGCAAAGGGTATTGCTACCGATACCGGCAAGACAGGCCAGGGTCCTGTTACCCCCTCCCCCCCCCCCCCCCCCCCCGACCAGGACGCACGCTGAGGAGCAGAGGCCTCGGTCATGGAAGGAGGTCTGCACGCCAGTGACTGTGAAAAGCCCGATGTCGATGGAGTTTGTCCCACCGATGTCGGTTGGAGGAGGACTTCGGGCGTATTTTCCCGCTGAAGAAATAGCGGTCGTTTTCGAATTCTGGAAAAACACTCTGGTGTTGTATGTGTTAGGGAACAAGCCGTTCTTTGGCCAAATTCGGGGTTATGCGGAGCGTGTCTGGAGGCCCAAAGGTAGCATGGAATTCTTCTCTCGAGAGAACGGGTTCTATTATGTCAAATTTGGATTAGCGGAGGATGTGTCCAGGATCCTTCAGGGTGGGCCTTGGTCATTTGATGGGAGACTCATAATACTGAAGGAGTGGACGCCGGAGTTGAGGTGTGAGAAGGAGGTGCTGAACGCTATCCCCATCTGGGTCAGATTCCCCGAGTTTTCAGTAAAGTATTGGAGTATCCCGCTTCTCATGCGACTTGCCAGTCTGGTGGGGAAGCCGATCAAAGCAGACGAGGCCACTACTTTTCGTACCAGACTGATGTATGCCAGGGTCTTCGTGGAGATCAAGGCAGGCTCAGTGCTACCGAATATGCTTGAGTATCAGGTACCGTCTGGGGAGGTTCTGACACAGGTAGTGGAGTATGACTGGGTTCCCCCTATGTGTTCTCACTGTGAGTGCTTTGGCCATACTACCAGTGCGTGCAAATACAAGGGGAAGGAGACTGCCAGGCCACAGGCGACTCGGACGGAGGCACCTGGGAAGGAGACGACATCCAGTCACCTGTCGAGGGAGACGGAGCCAGTCAGACATAGGGAGGAGGACACAGGGATGGAGGTTGATAGGAGGCTGGAGTCAGGATCACCGCAGAGAGAGGAGAGCACGCAGGATGCACTGGTCCCGTTCATGCCACAGAGGACCATCGTGACCAGGGGTATGAGCGCGGCTGGTGGTAGTCAGATGGTGACGGAGGCCTCCCCGACGATCATGGTGTACAGCAGCAGGAAAATGCACGCTCCGGCCACACGGGAGGATATCCCTCAGGCGAGGGATATGGATGACCAGACTGAAGACAATCCTGACTGGGCCCTTACTCTCAGCAGGATCCAGGCCCACCTTGCTCCTTCTATGGTAGATGCAATCATTGATCAGGCGGATGAGACACTTCCCTCGAGTGTCGATCCAGACGAGTGCCAGGGGGACCCATCTTCTCTTTATTAGATGTCGGTCCTAGCATGGAACATTAGGGGGGGTGTTCCATAGGACGATGGAGGGAGATTGGAGGGGTTCTGAGAAGAGAGGCGTGTGACATTGCCATCCTACTGGAGACGAAGATTAGAGGGGCTGCTATGCTCTCGCGTAGGACTCCGGCAAACTGGGATCACATTCACAACTTAGATCTTTGTGGTATGGCAAGGATCTGGGTTAGGTGGAACAAAGGAAGTTGGGAGGGGGTGCAGATCCATAAATCAGAACAACTCATCGGTGTTACTTTTGTGAACAAAGGTGGGTTCCGATTCATCCTGGGGGTTGTCTATGGGCACAATGACCGGAGACTCCGGAAGACTTTGTGGGAGGACATTGTGCATCTGGGTCTCATGGCAGACAATCTGTCTCTCCCTCTGCTCATCATGGGGGACTTCAATGCTATGCTGCTTCGCCAAGAGAAGGTGGGAGGTCGTCCTGTTCCGGATTCGATCTTCTATGACTTCCAGAGGTGTCTGCTTCTGTCAGGGATGCGGGGGCTAGAGCGAGCTGGACATATCTGGACCTGGCACAACAAGGCTACTCATAACCGGATTGCTTGCCAGTTGGATCGGGCCTTGGGCAATAGTGAGTGATTCAGGTGCTTTCCGAACTCGGTGGCAGAAGGTCTGGCGGCGGGTACTAGCGACCATTCTCCTATCCGAGTTGGCTTCGGTGAGAGACCTACTCTGAGGGCGAGGCCATTTCGGTATAACAACAGCTGGTATCTGTCGGCCGGATATGAGGAGGTGGTTACGGGAGAGATGCAGCACTTCCGGGAGGGCACGGCTCAGTTCCGCATGGTTCACAAACTTAAGCAGCTCAAGCGGGCTATCGGGGGGTGGGTGAAGACGATACCACGGACTTCTCTGGCAGATAAGGAAGCCGAGCTTCGGGACACTCAGGTGGTCCTCCAAGCTGACATTCTGAACGGGGAGCTGGCGGCCAAGGAGAAGCTCCTGATTGAGGAGGTCAGCATCATGCGCCAGCAGGAGAAGATTAGTGCGGCACAGAGGGCTAAATGTACCTGGCTTAAAGATGGAGACCGCTGCACCAAATTCTTCTATGATGTGATCCGCACCCGTCAGCATCGGAACAACATCCCCAGACTTCTGAATGCTGAGGGACGTCTTGTAGGGGACCCGGCGGAGATTCAGGAGGAGGCCGTCAGATTCTATACGGCCCTTTATCAGCAGACAGACTACTCTAGCACGTTCCCTGCACTTGTCACGAAGAGACTGGTGTCCCGACATGGGAACAGTCTGCTTCTGGCACCTGTGAGGATGGAGGAGGTGGAGGATATTGTTATGAAGGCCAATCCCAACAAAGCTCCCAGGCCTGATGGCTTCTCTTCAGGGTTCTTTAAGCGACACTGGGGTGTGCTTAAGACCCATGTCCTGGCAGCGGTTCAGGAGTTCTTTGTGGAGGGCAGGCTTCTGAAGGAGATGAACCACACTTTCTTGACGCTGGTTCCTAAAAAGGAGGGAGCGACCTCACTTGCGGATTTCCGGCCCATTGCTTGCTGTAATTTTCTTTACAAGATTATCACTCATCTTATGTACAGGCGTATGGAGGGGATTATGCAGGGATTGGTGTCCCAGAATCAAGCAACGTTCATCAAGGGCCGGTCGATAGCGGAGCACAGCCTGCTAGCTCATGAGATGGTGAGGGAGTTCAGCAAACCTGGAGGGATGAAGGCTTGTGTGAAGCTTGATCTCCGGAAAGCTTATGATACGGTCAGCAGGGACTTCCTGTGTCACTTGATGCTTGCCATGGGATTCGACGAGAGGTGGGTTGCGAGGGTGAGGGAGTGCATTTGCTCCCCTACTTTCTCAGTCCTCATCCAGGACACGCCGCATGGCTACTTCAGTAGCAACAGGGGGTTGAGGCAGGGTGACCCCCTCTCCCCTTATCTATTTACCTTGGTGATGGAGTACTTTACCTGCATGATGGATACGGCAATGCATAGCAAGAGGATCGTTCCCCTTTTCAGATTGGTGAGTCCAGTTGTATCCCACTTGATCTATGCTGACGACTTATTGGTGCTTCTCCAGCCTTCCATGCGGGGAATGAGAGCGCTCTCTGACATTATGGAGGAGTTCGGGCGGCTATCTGGGCTCCAGTTAAACAGGGAGAAGAGCAGAATCTACTTTAGCTCCCGGTGCACACAGCAGGAGGAGAGAGCCTTCGCCTTAGGTGTGGACAGAGGCGAGCTCCCAGTGAAATACCTGGGGGTCCCGCTGACGGTCAACTATGCCAGAGAGCAGGATTGTCACAGCTTGGTGGACTTTGCTCAGAGGAGGGTGGAAGACTGGCAAGCTGCAGGTCTATTTTTTGGCGGCCGGATACAGTTGGTGCGTTCGGTTATTGCAGGCATCACGATGTTCTGGTTCCAGTCTATCCAGATCCCCACGGCTACTATTCGTAAAGTGGAGGCCATCTGTGCTGACTTCATCTGGAGGGGAGGGATGCATGCGATATCCTGGGACCAGTTATGTCGGCCACGGGAGGAAGGAGGAGTGGGGTTGAGGCCTCTCCATACGGTCAGGAAGGCAGCTTGTGTGAAGATGGCCTGGATATTCATCAAGGGGGGGTCGCTCTGGGCAGAATGGATGGCGAACAGATACCTGAGGAGGACCAACTTCTGGGCTTGCAGGATAGACAACAATTTCTCGGTCACGTTCAAGGCCATCCTAAGGTGTAGACCGGTGCTTCAGACCGCTATATGCAGGCACATGAAGGATGGGACGACTACCGACCTCTGGCTGGACCCTTGGTTAGGTTCCAGATCCTTGCTCGAGCTTCTGGGGGGGCAGCTGGACAGAGAAGCGGGCAGGGGGCTCACATGTAGTCGGATCATCAGAGATGGAGTTTGGAGGCCAGAGGGATATACTTATACTGCTCAGCTAGCCGAGGAGATTCGTCTTATCACTATCGACGCTAGCCAGGCGGAGGATACATGGAGCTGGGCCGGCCCAGGTACGGGGGGCAGGTCAGGTCTATTCTGCTTTCGTAGTTGCTACAATTTGGTTCGGACCCACCACGACCAGGCTGAGGAGGTGGACTTCATTTGGGGCAAGGGCGTTGCACGAAAAATGCAACTATGTGCATATCGTCTTCTCCGGGGTAGACTGATGACGAGAGACAGACTCCTCCGGTTCGTGATGCAGATCCCGGATGCCAAATGTGTGCTATGTAATGAGGAAGATGAATCTATGGGGCATCTCTTCTTTGTTTGCCCGGTGACCTGGCACATTTGAACTGAGCAGTGTGCATAGCTGAGAGGAGTTGGGGTGGATCGAGACATCCGGAGCATTCTCAGCCGGATCCGAGATCACAGAGGCCGGGATCTGGGGTGGGCTAGAAGAGCCAGAGTTCGTCTTGCTGCGTCTGTTTGGCACATCTGGAAGGAGCGGAACAGACGTATCTTTGAGGGCTTGACTACCCCCCTATTGGAATTCTACATAATATAGAATTCGATGTATCTGTAATGGCCCCATAATATTATTATTTGGGGCATGGAGAGTTGTGATGTTGTACTTTAATACCTTTTCCGCTATATGCGAGGAATAAATTCACCCTTATTCCAAATATATATATATATATATATATATATATATATATATATATATATATATATATATATAACTCGTTCTTGAAAAGTTGGTTAGCATGTTGGGTTTAAGTATGTGGATGGGCGTGGGGTGGGGAGATCCCACTGTTCGAGCTTGGTAAGTTATTTCAAAAAAAAAAAAAAATTCTCCCCTCCTGTCATGTCATTTCCTTTCCTCTCCTCTCCTCCCTCTCTCCTCTCCCGGCTCCACCACCGCCTCTACCACCACCACATCACCACTGCCTCTACTACGGCACGACCACCACCACCAACAGCAGCACCACCACCACCATCACCACAACCAGAGCCACCACTACCACTACAGGTCCACCACCACCACCACTGCCGGTAAAAAAAAATTGAAATTTTAAAATAGGGACGCCTGGGCCTTTCCGGTGCGGCCGGCGGCAGCCTAGCGCCTAGGCTGAGTTTTAGAACACTGATTATTACTCTTGCTAATCTTTGTAAGTTTGTAGGTAATTATTTTTGCCTTAGTTACATTTTGGACTTTTCTTGTTCTACCACCAACTTTCTTTCAACGTCCAACCATTACCTGTAGACACTCCAAGAATCTCATTTGCTACTTGATACAATTTGCTATATTATACCACTTAACATTGTAATCTCTTTTACGTTCCATCTTCCTTCCTTTATTATTTTATTCTAAAAAAAAATTCTCTCCTTTCAAGTCAAACCATTTGATTTTCTCTCTCTTCTTAATCGTAGCATTTCTGTTTAGAATATGGTATCATCAACCTATGTTGAGTGTTTAAAGCTCACTCATGGTATACCTTTACAATTTTTACATACTAGTTTATTAATCTTCCCAATTAAAAAATAATCTGCCTAGCTAATATTGGATCCGCTATTAAAAGTAATTAAATGTTCATCTCTCTTTCCAAAATAAATATTTGTATTATAAGGTTATATGATGCTGCAAAATCAAGAAGTTCATCGCCTACTTCATTGCTAACTACATACCCACAACCTCCATGCACGTTATCTACCATTCTTCTCCTTTCCATCATGACCATTTAAGTCGTCTATGATATATAACTTTTCACTTACAGGTGCTTCTGTAGAGAATAATTGTTGTGTGTTTTATTGATTGGTTACTCCACTATTTATAGGGAGTCTAGCTCCTCTTCATACTACATTTTTCAATGTGGGACTAAAGTCCCTTATTAGTTCTCAACACTCCCCCTCAAGATGGGCGATAGATATTAATCATTCCCATCTTGTTACATAGCTTCAACAGACTTAATGAACTAAGACCCTTAGTCAGACAGTCTGCCACTTGTTCTTCTGAGCGAACATGATCAATCTTCAGTATCCCTTGTTCCAGCTTCTCTTTGATGAAGAATCGATCGATCTCGATGTGCTTCGTTCTGTCGTGCTGAACTGGATTGTTAGCAATACTTATTGCAGCTTGACTATCGCTCAGAAGACGTAACGGTGCTCCCTTGTCCAGCTTCAACTCTGTCAGCAACGCTTTCACCCACAGCAACTCCGACACTCCCAAAGCCATTGCTCTGTATTCTGCTTCAGCTGTAGACCGTGCCACCACTGACTGTTTCTTGCTTCTCCATGAGACTAAGTTTCCTCCTACAAAGATACAATATCCCGTGGTAGACCTTCTATCGTCTATACAGCTCGCCCAGTCTGCATCGCAGTATCCCTCAACTTCTATTCTTCTATTCTTCTTGAACCATAGCCTTTTCTCCGGCGTCCCTTTCAGATATCTCAAGATCTGAAACACTGCATCCATATGACCCGTTCTTGGATCATACATGTAGCGACTTACTACACTCACCGCAAATGAGATATCAGGGCGAGTGTGCCACAGATAATTCAATCTCCCTACAAGTCGTTGATATCTTTCACGATCAACTGGCTCTCCTGCTTCTGCTCCCAACTTGCACTTTTGGTCAATTGTAGTGACTGCTGCTTTGCATCCCAGCATCCCTGTCTCCTTCAGCAGATCTAGTGCGTATTTTCTCTGTGAGAGAACAATTCCTCGTTCGCCTTCACACACCTCGATACCTAGAAAGTACCTCATTGCTCCTAAATCTTTCACCTCAAACTCCTTCGCGAGTTTTGACTTCAGCTTAGCGATCTCGACTTCATCATTACCTGTGATTACTATATCATCCACGTATACAACAAGTATAGTGATGTGCCCTCTTGCATGCTGAAGAAAGACCGTATGATCTGCATTAGCTTGATGGTATCCCATGCCTGTAACAGCCTTTCTGAATCTGTCAAACCAGGCTCGAGGAGATTGCTTGAGTCCATATAGCGACTTCTTTAGTTTGCACACTTTTCCATGCGACGTCCTCCGTCTGATTCTGTAGCGTAGCACCCTGGCGTGAGTTCCATGTACACTTCTTCTTGTAGGTCCCCATGATGAAATGCATTCTTCACATCTAACTGGTATAGCTTCCACCCATAGTTTGCTGCAACGGAGACCAGAGTTCTTACGGTGCTCATTTTCGCTACTGGAGCAAACGTCTCATCATAGTCGATGCCATATGATTGTGTGTATCCTTTTGCAACCAACCTCGCCTTGTATCGTTCCACCTTTCCTTCTGACGTCTCCTTTACTGTTTACACCCATTTGCATCCCACAGTTTTTTCCCTTTGGGTAATGGAACCAGCTCCCACGTCTTATTTTTCTCCAGTACCCCAAGTTCTTCCATCATTGCAGCTTTCCACCTTGGATCTTTCTTTGCTTCCTGCCAACACTTGGGCAACGAAGTAGAGTCTAATGATGCAATGAAGGCTCGATAATTCGAAGAAATGTTAGAATAAGACAGGTAGTTGACAATATCATGTTCATAATCATCAAAACGACTAGGAGCCTTACCCGCATTGATGCGAGAAGATCTCCTTAAGGGAGCAATAGGTGGTGGAGAGATCATACCATCAGAGTCAGAGAGATCCGCATCAGAATCAGATTGATTCAGTGCGGGGGCAACATCTTCAAGAGTTGGAGCAGGAGTAGACGAGGGACTTGGTACAGTAGGCACAGGGCATGGTACAGGCATAGTACTGGACTTCTGCTGTCTCCTTTTGTAGACTTGGAGCTCCTTTTCCATTGTCTGATGTTCCCCCTGTTTAACATATGTATCTTCTTCATCTTCTGTATCGGAGTCACTGCTTTCTCCCCCTTTCGTCCAGTTTTCTACGACCGGGCATGGGACCGATCTGACTACCACAGATGGGCTTAATTTCTCCCCCTCACATCTAACACCCTCTATGTTAGGTGTGTCACCAAACGCCGAACCGTCATCCGAACCATAATATGGTTCCAGTTCTCTGAATGTAACGTCCATGCTTACAAACATTTTCTGCTCAACTGGGCTCCAACATGTGTATCCCTTCTGAGTTGTCGTGTACCAGACAAAGACACATTTAACCTCTCTAGGATCCAGTTTGCCAACTCCTGGCCTATTATCTTGGACAAAACATACACACCCAAATACTTTCAGTGGAACAGTGTACGTAGTTGCACCAGTAAGCATCTCCAGCGGTGTCTTCCAGTCCAATACCTGAGATGGCATTCGGTTGATGAGATAAGATGTCGTTAACACCGCCTGTCCCCATAAGTGTTTCGAAACATTCATAGCCAGCATCATCGTCCCTGCGACCTCCAGCAGGTGTCTGCTCTTCCGTTCGGCCACACCATTTTGTGCCGGTGTATAGGCACAGAAAGTTTGGTGTAGTATGCCATGAGTGGATAAATACTCAGCAACCTTCCTATTTGTATACTCCGTCCCATTGTCAGACCGTAAGCACTTAATCTTAGTGCCATATTGAGTTTCTACCCGGCGATGAAAGTCTCGAAACGCCTCAAAGAAGTCACTTTTACTCTTCATAAGGTACACCCATGTCACGCGAGCATAACAATCAATAAAAGTGACGAACCATCGAAAACCGTTAATACCGGTTGTAGGACAAGGGCCCCATACGTCTGAATGTATCATATCAAAAGCAGCCAAACTCCTACTACCTGAACTCACATACGTGCTTCTGGTATGTTTACCCAACTCACAAGCATGACAAAATAACTTCTCTTTATTAGCCCTTTGGTATAAGGACGGATACATTCGACTAATAATTTTAAAAGAAGAATGATCGACACGCCGGTGGTGGAGTAGCAAGTCATCTTCGACACTGCGCCGTGAATCTTCTGGTGGTGTGTCTGCTACCAGAGATGCCAAAACTTTGTCCAGTCCGGTCCTGTCCAAGTACCACAGCCCCTTATGCCATGTGCCAGTCCCTAGTCGTCGTCCTGTCCCCTTCTCCTGAAAAGTCACCGTAGGAATGTCAAAGGAAACAGTACAGTTAAGATCAAGGATAATGGCACTAATAGAAAGAAGATTGACAGGAAAAGACGGAGCATGTAAGACATTGGTGAGAGTGAGAGAAGGGGTGCATGCGACAGTGCCTTTACCCATGACAGGGCTGGAGTTACCATCAGCAGTCTGAATGCTCTCCGGCGTCGGTAGGTGAGTATAGTCCTGGAACTCACCGCAGGATCCCGTGACATGGCGAGATACCCCAGAGTCCATAATCCAACCTGGTTGGTGGACAGCTGCTGCAAGAGCACGTGCAGGTATACCTGTGCCGTTTTGGGCAAAGCAAGTGATGTGGTCCCC
Organism: Iris pallida; assembly: GCA_029216955.1. Lineage (NCBI taxonomy): Eukaryota > Viridiplantae > Streptophyta > Magnoliopsida > Asparagales > Iridaceae > Iris > Iris pallida. The sequence goes on from JANAVB010032820.1 coordinate 1,590,694, forward strand.
CGAGGTAGATGACGTCCCATTACTGCCGTCCGAACCCAGCTTCGTGCCGCGTAACTTCGCGAGGAACTCCTTCTCAAGAGGGGTTAACTCAGCCAGGTGATCGTCGCCCCCTTCCTCCGCCAGATTAGCTTTGTGTCCTCCAGAATAATTTCCCCGTCTACCAGCATAACCGCCTCTACCGCCACGACGTCCTCCGTGGCCCCGTCCACGATCACTCGACTGACTGTGCATGGGTTTGGGACAAAATCTGATGTAATGTCCTGAGTCACCACAGTTGTGGCAAACACCGGCCACAGAGGGAGGCTGATTGAAGGCGGCAAGGGCAGACTTGTCAACAGTGGCTTGCTCCCCCTGGAAAGAGCCCATGTTGGGCATCAACTTCAAGCGAGCCTCTTCTTGTGCCATGGCAGCTATGGCTTCCTCTAAGGTGGGAAGCATGGGCTGTGCCATGAGTACATTCCTTATATTTTTAAATACAGGGTTAAGACCCTTCAAGAACTTCATCATCCGTTGACGCGAAATATAATCCAAGAACTTTTGAAAATGTTTCGCAAATGCGGGTTCGACTTGGGCATCCTCCATCCCAAGAGGATCATAGTGATCCAGATCAGACCAGAACTTCTTCAACAGTGCTGCATACTCAGAGATGGTGCGGTCGTCCTGGGCCACCCTATCAAGTTCATCCTGCAGTTGGAAGACCCGCATAGGATTGCCCGAGCCGGAGTACATATCCTTCAAAGTCCGCCATATATCAGCAGCAGCCTCCATCGCCTCTACATTGCCCGACACCTGGTCGGTCAAGGAGGCGGTCAACCATCCAGCCACAACATTGTTGACAATTTTCCAAACAGCAAACTCCTTTGAGGAGGGATCATCTGGCGCCTTGGTTTGGCCATTGACGTAGCCAACCAAGGCACGTCCCTTCAGCGTCCGTATGGCCTGCCGTGACCATTTCAAGTAATTGGACGTGCCTTCCAACTTCGTCTCCAACTTGTCCAGCTTCTCCATTTTGTAGGGTGACGGATCCACATCAGTATGGATCACACGTGGGGTCGCCTAGGTTAATCTCTTTGATAAAATATCATCAACCAAGGCCTTCATCTCATCTGCTGTCAGTTTACCACTGATCGAATCCATGGCATCTTCAACGGTGATTCATCGTCGTCGTCGTCTACGTCGGCTTCGTCTTTGTCGTCGTCTTCGTCGACGTCGGCGTCGTCGGCGGCGGCGGCGGCGTCGTCTGTATGTAAAGTCTTCAACGGAGACCTTACGACTGCACGGTCAACGTGGCCAACACCGGCGTGCGCATGTAGATCCTAAATTGCAGATCGAGAACGGAAAACAAATAAAGTATTTGTAATTCTGGAGGGCGTAATCTAGGAACAGAAGGTGCAAATAAAACATTTGACAGCCATCCGTCGTCGAAAAACCACCCACATAATCCCTCTCTCAAAATTAGGGTTTTTTTTTCGAAAAGAAAGAAAGAAAAAAAGAAGGGGCGTGGGGGGGGGGCAGGGCGTCGGGGGGGGGGGTAACTGCCGGGGGGGGGGGGGCGTCGGGGGGGGGAGGGGGGGGGACTGCCGGGGGGGGGGGGAGGGGGGGATGCCGGTGGGGGAAGGGGGGGTACTGCCGGTAGGGAAAGGGAGGGGAGGATTTTTTTTTTTTTTGGGGTTATGGCTCTGATACCATGTAGAGAATAATTGTTGTGTGTTTTATTGATTGGTTACTCCACTATTTATAGGGAGTCTAGCTCCTCTTCATACTACATTTTCCAATGTGGGACTAAAGTCCCTTATTAGTTCTCAACAGCTTCCTTGAATCAAGCTATCCATATGTTTTTCGAAATTTATTTTCCATATTTTTACGTAATCCTATTTAGGGTGTATATATACTAATAACATTACTATTATCCTCTCTCCTATTATTTTTACATCTAAAATGTTATTTGTTAATGAGTTATCCACAAGTATCTATACCCTATTTCTGTCTTTGTTACCTATATACCAAATTCTAAATCTAGTAGTATCAATTTCTCTTACTTTCTCATCTACCTACTTTGCTTTTTATAGACAAACTATATTAAACTTCATCATTTATCCACTGATCCCATCTCTTTCATGTTAATGTGCATATGATCCAAATAGCTAATCTAGTCTTGCTCCCATACTGTTGGTATATTTGGTAGTAGAATAAATGTATTGGTATATTTGGTATTAGAATAAGTATATTGGAATATCCTGTTGGTATATTTGGAATGTCAGAATATGCCACAGGATATTTCACAGACAGTTTAATGTAATGAGGAGGATTGTAAGGCTATATATAGCCAAAAGACTATCAATAAAATCATAACAAATATTCAACATGGTATTAGAGCCACAAAATCCTAGCCGCCGCCATATTTCCCAAACCCTAACCCTAGTCGTCACTGTCATCACCATCAACACTACCACAGCCACCGCCGCCACCAGCCGCTGCACGGCCGCCAGCCGACCACCTCGTTCGCGAGCAGGCCGCTGCTCTATGGGCACCTCAATCGCACGCACGTGGCTGTTGCCGCTGCTGCTGCCCGCGACGGCCATTGCTCGGAGACACCCGTCCGACGATGCCCACTTGCATGTCAGTCGGCCCACCGGCCCAACCACCACGAAGCCTTGGTTTCGGAATCTTCCACGGGATCGTTTCGGACGTTGAAGGCCTACATCCGATAGGGGAGAGACATGATCAGATCTAGGAGAGAACGAAGAGCGTGAATCGTGGAACGGGTGTGAGGTGATCGGAGAAGAGGAGGATCGATAGAGGAGATTATCAAGAATCTGGACCATGCAGAGGTTGTAACATTGATGAAGCTGATGAAACTGTCGGCTGGTGAGAGCGCGACACGAACATCCACGAAGTTGGAGCTTCCCTCCATCAATCTGAAGCTTGATGGACCAGCTACTCACCTGAGTTGGTCATGGCGGGTGAGGAGAACCCTTGCAGGAAAGAACCTGGAGGGTCTCCTATCAGGAGAGAAGACAGAGCCAGACGAGGGCTCGGCATGACGCGACGAGTGGAAGTCCACTTATATGGTTATCTATATTTGGCTTCTCAATTCTTTAGTCCAGTCGATCGCCGCCACAGTAGATGGCATCGAGATGGTGAAAGACGTATGGAAGAAATTGAGGAGGACCTACGGTGGTGTAGGGAACAACTTGCAGATTTTTCAGATCAAGGGGGAGATCGACGACACCATACAGGGAGAGAAGACGGTGCAGGAGTATGCCACGGAGTTGGAGCGTCTGTGGTTGGATTACGATCACTCCTCAGATCGGACGAGCTGCGGGGACCCGAAATGTAAGGAGAGACGGGTATGTCTGCAGGAGAGGACAATGAAGTTCCTTAAAGGACTGGCTGCAGTGTTTGCTCAGAGGACAACACTACTTTTAGCCCAACCGAAGATCCCCACCCTTGAGGAGGCTATCTCAGCCATGATCTAGGAGGAGACTCGCATAAAGCTGCAGGCAGGGACAGGTGGTCCTTATGAAGTAAAGTCAGCATTGGTGACTACCAGTTCGAGTGACACAAGGCCTAAGGTTTTTCAGGGCAGTGTCGGGAAAGTGAAAGTGAAGTAATCATCGATTCCGGATTAGCGGTTTTCGATTCACCGAGTCGGTTAGGTAACAATCCTCATCTTATAGCTTAGGAGTAAACAGACTCAGCTTAGTCAGAGATGAACCAAGTAGGGAGAGTCACGATAGAGAGTGGATTGAGGCGCTGTCAAGCCCACTGCCACCCGCATTCTAGGATTGCTGAAAGTGCTAACATAGGATTTATTTTCAACAGGAAATTGTTTTCATGTTGTCCTTCCCTATTCTGTCCTTTTACCTATGCTACTTGATTTGCGTGCGCTATCGACTGAAGTCACTCGCCCTACTTCTAATGTTTCGTGAGGAGTGCAACGGGATGGTCTCAAGAAAGGAAACACGAAAGGGCAGTAAGGGGCTTGCGACGTGAGTTATGGTTGGCTTACTGTACTGACTTTCCGATTGCTTAGTCCGTTTGCTATTTTGTCATTATTCTTAGTCCGAATGCTTTTCTTCCTACTTACTCTTATTCCTCTTCCCCTTCTGGTCCGTCTTTTCCTGATCTTTGTCCCATATTCAAAAAGAAAGGCGTGGGAGGACGTTGCAGATGTCCGGGACGGACACGACTTCTTCTAACGCTAGAAGACCACAGGAGGACACCCGGGACCTTAGCATGTCGTGAAAGAGGCATACTAGGCGGGCGTGCTTCGACCGTGTCTCCGAGGCAAAGTTGAATGTAGATATTTCTCGATGCTGTCTGCTTGCTAATGGTCTGTGCGCTCTTCGCTTTACCTGATCAACTTGTAGCAACATGCTCTTTTTTCTCTTTCTTTGGTTCGGCATCCTGCCTGGCAACTCTAACTGGTCACCTTTGCCAGCGGCTTCGGGAACTCAATCCGAAAGGGTATATTATTGGTTGGCGCTCGTTCGGCAAAGGCTCATCGCTAAGGGACAGTACGCGTCTTGCGTTTTTAGAGTGTTTATCACACGTTACTGCCATCAAGCTATGCGGTCGGGAACCCCAAACTCAAGGTTTTCTGAAAGTCAAACGGGCACTTAGAGCATTTGAGGCGAGCTCAAACAGATGACACATACATGCATTATGATCGATCGATAACTCGATCTCAGATGGTCATAAATCGATCTAGAATCGATTTATCCCCCTCTTTAGATATATTGGCTCATCGGCTTAAAAAACTGAGCTTACAGCTCATTTTTTAATAGAAGGTGATGGTCCTCACGGGGGATACCCCCGTGATGTCCCTTTGGATCCGCTCCTAAAGTCGCTCCTTCAGTTAGACGATGCCACTATCTGGGAGGAATGGTTTCCCCCCAGGACCCCCCTTCCCTGTTTAGCACCCCTACTTGACTACCCGAGAGCCCTGGCAGCACAACCGGCGGTGGTACAACTACGGGATGATGGGACATCATCGGTATGATTGCACCAAACCACCTAAGGAGGGAGATCCAGGTGGTGGACGTAGACAGTTCGGTGGATGCGAACATTTTGGAGGATATGGTCGTTGTCGTGGGGGTCGACGGGGTGGTCGAGAAGATTGTCGGGCGAACCTGATGGTAGCAGAAGGAGATGAGGGAGCTTGTGGTACCTTTACTGAGGAGGATCAGGCACTGATGGACATGCTGGAGGCACTCAGGAGGAAGCAGAGAGCGTCAAATGATGGAGACAGGAGGAGCGGAACCGAGGAGGCGTCCACCTCATTCTTTGCTGGAGGCAACGCTGCCATGTATGCCCATCCATAAGAAGGTACTGACGACTCACTCGCCCTTGCGTCTATATCTTCCCTTAAATCGTCAAACTGGATTATCGACTCGGGGGCCTCTCGGCATGTGATGGAAAATGCTAGTGAGTTCTCCTCCTACACTCACCTAGCATCGGCAGACAGCATTCAAACATGTGATGGTACTTTCCAGCCAGTGGTCGGTAAGGGTACTGTAAATTGTACAGGTTCAGTAAAATTATTCAATGTTTTGCATCCTCCATCTTTTCCAGTCAGTCTTTTGTCCATCAGTTCTATAATCCTCCAACTAAAATGTATTGTCTCTTTTGATATTCCTAAGGTGATCTTCCAGAAGAAAGAGACGGGACGAATACTTGGGACTGGCACTTGACATGAGGGACTGTAGTACCTAGATTGAGAAGGACTGGATTCAGCATTGGTGTCTATGACAGAATGCAGGAATAGAAGGACTAAAGATGAGTGTCGAGGATACATTAATATTCCACCACAAGAGGTTGGGACACTCCTCTTTTGCTACTCTAAGTAAATTGTATCCAGCTATTTATGAGAAAACAAATAAGGAGAAACTAGTATGTGATGCATGTGATTTAGGCAAACTTACTATGAGCTTATATGTTAGTACGGGTCATAGAAGCTCGTCTGCTTTTGATGGAATATATTCTGATGTTTGGGGGCCATGCGCCATTACTACTATGAATGGTTACAAGTATTTTGTTTTCTTCATTGATTGTTCTTCTCGTGTCACTTGGCTGTATTTGATGAAGAATAAGAGTGATGTATCTATATATTTTCGGGACTTTCATAAACATATCCAAACTCAGTACAGGGCAGTGGTGAAGGTACTGAGGTCTGACAATGGGACATAGTATACCAACAGAGCACTTGCGGAATACTTTCAGCCTAAGAGATACAACATCAGACCACCTGTGCATACACACCAGCACAAAATGGAGTAGCAGAAAGAAAGAACACACCTTCTGGAGGTGGTAAGAAGCATCATGATCGATATGAATGTCCCGTAGAATCTGTAGGGACATACAGTGTTGACAGCAACTCAACTAATCAATAGGATGCCTTCGAAGGTACTGGGATGGAAGTCTTCATGTGAAATATTGCAAGAAAATAATAGTGGGATACTTCCACTTAAGATGTTTAGCTGCGTGTGTTTTGTGAAGGACAACAAACCGTCAGTTGGAAAACTTGATCCTAGAGAAGTCAAGTGCATCTTTGTGGGCTACTCGGCGAATCAGAAGGGGTATGTGTACTGGAGTCCAGTAGAGATGAAGAAGTTTGTGAGCATGGATGTCCACTTCAGGGAGCATAAGCCATACTACCGTCATGAGGGAATCTCAAATAACTCACCTGATACTGCGAGTATGAGACGAGAGGGGGGGATTGATGAAAGCCTGGTGACCGATTTAGGAGTATGACATAGATGCGCGGTTGAGGAGGAACATGAAGGTGAAGATGAACAGGGGAAGGAGATGAGAGGTGTTAGGCCCACGGCTCAGGGGGAGATACCTACAGCAGAAGAGGGAAGCAAAGTGCAGGACCAGTACCTACAGTGCCAGTGCCAAGTCCCTTGTCTGCGTCCGTCTCGACTCCTGAGACACCTACACCACCACTAGATTCTCCTTCAGGTGATATCATTCTTCCTACTCCTTCCACACCTACTCCTCCCACACCATTATCAGTACGGAGGACCAGTCGCAGCAATGCAAAAAATCCTCCTGATAGATATGATTGGGACCTTGCTCAGTTTATTTTATATGATCATATCTTATCTTCTCATGGAGCATTCTTGCGTCTTTGGATAGTATTAGTGTACCTAACAATTGGCAGGTTTCCAAAAACGATCCAAAATGGAAAGCGGCGATGCACGAAGAGTTGGGGGCTCTTGAGAAGAACCATACTTGGGAGCTGGTAAAACTGCCAGAAGGAAAGAGAGCAGTCGGATGAAAGTGTATCTTTACTGTGAAGCAGAACCCAGATGGACAGGTTGAGCGCTACAAAGCTTGACTGGTGGCAAAAGGATACAGTCAGACGTACGACATTGACTATGACGAGACCTTTGCACCAGTGGCGAAGATGAGCACTGTCAGGAACCTGATTTTTCTGGCAGTAAATGGTGGATGGAAGATACACCAACTGGATGTGAAGAATACGTTTCTTCATGGAGATCTAGTGGAGGAGATGTACATAAAGATACCACCAGGATTCGGCACCAATCTGATAGTGGATAAGGTCTGCAGGTTGAAGAAGTTCCTCTATGGACTGAAGCAGTCTCCTCGAGCGTGGTTTGACAGATTCAGGAGGACGATGATAGGAATGGAATATCGGCAAATTAATGTTGATCATACTGTGTTCTTCCGTCAGAGTATGTGGACGATATGATTATCACAGAAAATGATGAGCAGGAGATCGTCCGACTCAAGGGGAAGCTTGGCAAGGAATTCGAGATGAAGGACCTTGGCCTTCTTCGGTACTTCCTTGGAATTGAGATTGCTCGAGAAGCATAGGGGGTTGTTTTTTCTCAGAAGAAGTATGCACTGGACCTTCTTACAGGGACAGGGATGTTGGGATGCAAACCCGCAGCGACGCTGATAGATCAGAGGTTCAAGCTGGATACTGAGGCTGGGAAACCAGTTGACCGGGATAGATACCAGAGACTGGTGGACAAGTTGATCTATTTAAGCCACACCCATCCTGATATCTGCTTTGTAGTAAGTGTGGTGAGCCGCTACATGCATGACCCACGGAAGGGTCATATGGACGCAGTGTACCAAATTCTGAGATACTTGAAGGGTGTCCCCGAAAAGGGACTGATATTCAGAAATAATAATCACGTGGGCATCGAGGGCTACTATGATTCTGACTGGGCTAGCTGTGCTGATGACAGAAGGTCTACCTCAGAATACTGCATATTTGTAGGAGGCAACTTGGTCTCTTGAAGGAGTAAGAAGCAATCAGTGGTAGCCAGATTAACAGCTGAAGCAGAGTACAGAGCTATGGCCTTAGGAGTTACAGAACTGCTATGGTTGAAGAATATGCTGGTAGAGCTGAAGTTGGATTAAGGAGCCAAGATGAAGTATGGTATGACAACCAGTCAGCTATTAGTATCGCCAACAATCCAGTACAGCATGACAGAACCAAACACATCGAGATCGATAGGTTCTTCATCAAGGAGAAGTTGGATCGTGGACTACTGGAGCTAGGCTACGTTCCAACCAAGAATCAGGTAGCAGACGGACTTACCAAGGGACTTAGCTCTGTGAACATGATTAGATAATGTGACAAGATGGGCTTAGTGAATATCTTTCGCCCATCTTGAGGGGGAGTGTTGGTATACTTGGTAGTAGAATAAATGTATTGGTATATTTGGTATTAGAATAAGTATATTGGAATATCCTGTTGGTATATTTGGTATGTCAGAATATGCCACAGGATATTCCACAGAGGGTTTAATGTAATGAGGAGGATTGTAAGGCTATATATAGCCAAGAGACTATTAATAAAATCATAACAAATATTCAACACATACACAAACCCTTTACATCGTTGGTTCCTATATCCTATAGTTCTTGTCTATTTTTCACCACCTTAGACAACAATGTGGTGCATCGTTCTAGGAAATGTCCTAATCCATTTTTGCTTAATTGACATTGCATTGGGATGATATCGATGCAAGGCGTCACTTTCTTCGAATAACATCCAATCAATCGATCCTTTGCTTATTTTTCATTGCACCGGGATAAGAACGATGCAACATCACTACTGAGAAATGTCCCAACGTGTATTCTATAAGGATGCATTTCTTGAGATCCGACAACGTTTTACGCTAGTTGTCGGCTACTAACCCAACTCTCCTTTATCTAGACTTGGGAATGATAGTGAAAATAGAACATTAAGCATGACACAATGAGTTGATAGCATCAAGAATCTCAGAAAAAGAAATGCAAAACCAATTTGCTATGATATAGCTAATTTAGAGAATGCAATCTTATAAGCTTAAGAGAGAGTTTCGATTGTGTGAGAGAGTATACTGTATTTTTATCTTTGTTTCCTCAGGAGTTATCTACTTGTACTTGGATATTTGTTTCCTTAATCACCATACTGCAAGGCAGCAACAAGATAGTAATTTTCTTTTTAACTGTAGAAGAAGTATGCCAACCTAAGCTCTCGTACCATATATGTGCAATTTAAGGTTCAGAACATCAAATTAACAATATATCAACCCAAAATAAGCAAAGCAATTGCTAGTCATTCGCAACTATTAAAATTAAGCAAGCAATTTTCCCAACTCCAAGTCACAACAGAAATGTGCTTACTTCCAGAGCCTTTTCCTCGTTATATATAAAATTTGGCAACTTCCTCATCAAGTCTTTCTTGTTGGCTCCAGCCAAAGCTTTGCTAATCTGACATTACAAACATATAACAGTTGAAATAGTTACCAGTTGGAAGATTATAGTTGTACAGTCTCATGGATGTGTGTCCTCTTCTTTTATAAAAATAGGTGCTCAAGAGAACTGTTAAGGTGGATTAAGTTTCAAAACTATCGTGTATACCTACACAAATAATATATACACATACATACCTAGGAAGCACGGACACTCCTAAGGTCAGAGTCGTGTCTGTTCCGCGTCATGTCGGACATGCACCGGGCATGCCACATACACTCCAAGATACACTAGGACACACCAAAATCAATGACATGTCTGTGTCACCATGTCAGTATCATGGCGTGCCTTATCTGTGTCAGTTGTGTCGTGTCTTATCTGTGTCAGTTGTGTCATGTCTTAGCTGTGCGCAGTGTGTGTGTGTGTGTGTGTGTGTGTGTGTGTGTGTGGTGTGGGGGGTAGAGGACATCGATTCTTTCGTGTATTAAAGACTTACTTTAGTGGGCACCCATATCAACAGAAAATGTAATAAAGATCCCCACCAGTTGTGTATCTAGTTCTCTAATTATATAAGCTAATGTGTTGTATAAAGAATGGTATGTGCTATCTAGAGAATTTCAGAACCTTACCTGAGGGGCATACACACAACCAAGGGTTCCGACTATTATCCCTCCCAACACAAAACCTCCTACAAAGATACTTGCACTACTCGGCTTTCCAGTGTCACTGTAATATTTTTTTTAAAGAAAAGAAAAAAACAGGGTGTCACACCAATTACATGAAAGCATAAATATGATGTTAGCAACCGGTATAAAGAACAAAAAATAAAGGCAAGGGAAATAGGAGAATATGAGGCAAACACCAATGAGAAGAACAAGAAGATCAGCAACCCAAGACATACTGAATTAACTATTTAATATAACAGTAAATGCCTTATTTCTAAAGCCAATCCAAGCATTATATAGGTTAAATATTAGATATCTAAAGGAGGATATTAAAGAACATCTAGTTAGTTGAGAATAAAATCCGATCTTTTAGATGTGAACACAATTATATGTGCAGGTAATTCATGCCCATCTGAAAGAAATATTAACCAACAATAAATGTGCATCCACTACAAATTTTACATAAACAACCTCAAGAGACAACAATAAACAAAGATCATACACATGGTGAAGACCCATGCCAATACGATGCTCGCGAAACACTCTAGCAGACATGAACTTTGTCACTGGATATACTAACATCCTCTCAGTACGGATGTGCTCAAGAGAAATATCTCCTTCTAGCGCGAAGTCCCTCACAAAGTAGTACTTGTGCTCAATGTGCTTGGATTTCCCATGACATTTGGGATCTCTCACAAATGTTAATGGTTATGTGTTGTCACTATAGACTAAAGCTGACTTATTGCTTTGAAGTGGTCCTATCAAGGACTTCATGAATCTTCCACGCCAGACTGCTTCTATGGCAGCTTCCCATAGGGGCACATATTCCGACTCCATCATGGACTGAGTAATGCAAGTTTGCTTTGTGTTGCTCCATGATATAGTTGTTCCTCCCAAAGGAATAAGTAGCCACGGTGGACTTCCGTCAGTCAAGGTCTTCAGGCCATTCAACATCATTGTTGCATGTGATTCTAAGATCACCTCCTGGTAGTAAAGGGCATATCCCATTGTCCCACGCAGATACCGGAAGATCCGCTTGACCACTTGTCAATGCATAGGTCTCCAATTACTCTGGTATTGGCTCACCATCCCTACAGTATGACGAATGTTTGGACGCGTGCAAGTCATCGCGTACATCATACTCCCTACGGCCAATTGTTGAGAGCATTAATGGACTTTTAGTCCCACATCGGGTAGAATAATAGGGAGAGGAGTTAGCCTCTCCTATATATGTGTAGCTCCACCACAATAATAAACAAACAAAGTATTCTACTAAATTTCTATTTGGTATCAGAGCCTCCACAAAATCCTAACCCTAGCTACCATCCTTCTCCATCAAACCCTAACCCTAGCCCTCTTCCAAACACAGCCGCCGACCCCCCACCCCTTTCCCCTCCTCCCCTTCTTCCGCCGCCGACACTTCCTCCACCCACCGTCGACCCCTCCTCCTCCCGCCGCCTTCCTTCCGCCGACCGGCAACAACCCCCCTCCTTTCGCTGCCGGCAGCCCCGCCTCCGCCACCGCTCCCACCTCCTCTCCGGCCAGCCCCCCTTTCCGCGCCGGACTCCGCCCCCCTTTCCGTCGTAGCCAGCATCGGTCCCCGTTCCCCTTCTCCGGTCGCAACCATGCACGGGACATGAGCAGCGACGCTCGAGGATGCCGTTGCCGCTGAAGAAGGAACAGTAGACGTGGAGAGGAAGGTGAGCAAAGGTGGAGACGGTCTTGATCTACCATCACCTTGCTGATGAAAGAGGAGAAGACGAAGATGATGGAGACGATGTACGGCAAGCTGACGGCCAAAGAGATGAAGACTTTGGTGGACGATCTCTTCTCCAAGAGGCTGACCGAGACTAGTTTCCGTCCTACACATGCAGACGTGGATCCTTCACCATACAAAATGACGAAGTTGAAGAAACTGGAAGTAAAGTTGGAGGGTACTTCCAATTATTTGAAGTGGCCGCGTCAGGCGATGCGAACTCTAAAGGCAAGAGGCTTGGTAGGCTATGTGAATGGCCAAACCAAGGCACCTGAAGATCACTCCTTCCGGGAATTTGCTATGTGAGAAATCGTCAACAATGTTGTAGCTAGATGGTTGACAGCCTCCTTGACCGACCAAGTGTCGGGCAACGTAGAAGCAATGGATGGAGCTGATGATATTTGGATGACGCTGAAAGACAAGTACTCAGGGACGGACAATCCTATGAGAGTCTTCCAACTGCAGGATGAACTTAATAAGGTGGTCCAAGAAGATCACACAATCTCTGAGTATGCGGCTCTACTGAAGAAGTATTGGTTAGATCTCGACTACTATGATCCCATTGGTGTGGAAGGTGAGCAAGTGGAACCGGCATTTGCGAAATATTACCAGAAGTTCATAGAGTATATCTCGCAACAAAGGATGATGAAGTTCCTGAAGAGGCTCAATCCAGCATTCGAGCAAAGGAGGAATGTGCTACTGGCACAACCCGGACTGCCATCACTAGAGGAGGCCATTGCTACTATGGCACAAGAAGAAGCGCGGTTGAAGTTGATGCCTAGCACCACTAGCTCTCCGGGAGAAAAAATCATCTCTAGTAGTTCTTAACCCAAACCTTTCAGGAGGGGAATGATGCTACAACTGTGGAGACCCAGGACACATCATCAGATTCTATACAAAGCCTATGAGAGGCCACTCCAGTGGCCGTGGACGCGACCGTGGAGGGTGTAGGGGTGGAAGAGGAGGCCATGCCGGTGACAGAGGTAATTATTCTGGAGGACACAAGGCAAAACTGGCAGAAAGGAGAAATGAGAATCAGTCATCCGATATGACCCCTAGTGAGAGGAAAATGCTGAAAATGTGGAGGAACATGAAGCTTGGAACCAACGACAATCGAGCCAACACCGCTGGGACATCGACTCCAACCACCTCCGGGGGTAACATCACATACTATGACAATATAAGCACAGGTATACCTGCTCATGCTCTTGCATCTACCCACAAACCAGGAAGTCTAAATTGGGTAATTGACTCTGGGGCATCGTGCTATGTCACGGGTGCCCGTGATGAGTTCTAAGATTACACTCACCTGATGATGCCTGAAAGCATTCAGACTGCTGATGGTACTGCTAGACCCATTGTGGGTAAAGGCACCGTTGAATGCACCCCTTCTATGAGTTTTACTGATATCTTGCATGCTCCATCTTCTCCTATTAATCTATTGTCCATTAGTGTCATTGTTTTTCAACTTAATTGTGTTGTTTTCTTTGACATTTCGAAGGTTATTTTTCATGAGAAGGGAACGGGGAAACAGTTAGAGACTGGCACTTGGCGTAAAAGGACTATGGTACTTGGACAGGGGTGGGCTGAATACAACACTGACAACACTTGTAGATGAAGCACAACCGGAGGAGCCGCGAAGTACCGTGGAAGAAAAATTATTACTCCGACATCAGCGCATGGGACACTCTTCATTCAATCTACTAAGTCGGATGTTTTTCTCTATGTATCAAAAGGCCAATAAGCAAAAGTTAGTTTGTGATGCTTGTGAACTTGAAAAACATACCAAAAGCTCTTATGTGAGTTTTGAAAATAAAAATTTAGCTGCTTTTGATACGATACACTCTGATGTGTGGAGACCTTGTCCTACAACTGCTATTAATGGTTTTAAATGGTTTGTCACCTTTATTGACTGTCATACTCGTGTTACCTGGGTATACCTAATGAAGAGTAAGAGTGATGTCTTTGCATGCTTTCAAGACTTTCATTGTAGGGTTACAATACAGTACGGTGCTAAAGTGAAGATTTTGAGGTCTGACAATAGGACAGAATACACCAACAAGGCTAGTGAAGAGTACTTATCAGCGAATGGAATACATTATCAGACTTCATGTGCCTATACACCAGCACAAAATGGCGTGGAGGAGCGGAAGAACATGCACCTGTTGGAAGTGGCAAGGTCAATGATGTTTGCGATGAATGTTTTGAAACACTTGTGGGGGCATGCCGTGTTGACTGCTGCGTATCTCATCAACAGGATGCCCTCTCAGGTGTTAGGATGGAAGACACCGTTTGAGATGCTTACAGCTGAGAACAAGTATATTGTTCCTCCAAAGGTACTTGGATGTGTATGATTTGTGAAGGATAATAGGCCTGCAGTGGAGAAGTTGGACCCTCGGGCAGTGAAGTGTCTTCGTTGGCTACTCAGGGACTTAGAAATGATACTCTTACTAGAGTCCTGCGGAACGAAGGCTCTTTGTGAGCATGGATGTCACATTCAGAGAGATGGAACCATACTACCACAATGGTTCAGGTGAAACTCCGTATTTGGTGACACACCTAACACAGGAGGTGTTAGGAGTGAGGGGGAGATGGTCCCAAACGTGATTGTCGGATCAGTTCTATGTCCAATGATAGAAGTTGGTCTAAGGGAAGAAGGGAAAGATAGCGAGGGTGAGGAAAGTGATGAGGATGCATACAATCAGGAAGAAAAGAAGTGATGCTCCAGTATAGGGGGAGGAACAGACTACAGAACAATCTACATATGCAGAGCTACAAGTCTACAGAAGAAGAAAACAACAGTCCACTACTGTGCCTATTGTCCCTACTGTGCCATGTCCCTCGCTTAACCCTACCCCAACTCCTAAAGATGCGCCTTCCGCACCGGATCCCTCAGATTCGGATGCGAGTCTATCTGATTCGGATGGTATGATCTCTCCTCCACTATCTCATATTCCTTTAAGAAGATCTTCTAGTAGTAATGCGGGAAGATCTCCTATTCGTTATGGTTATGAGCATGATATTGTCCATTTTTTATCCTACTCTAATATATCTCCTACATGGAGCATTCATTGCATCATTAGACACCATCTCTTTGCCTAAGTATTGGCAGGAACCAAAAGAAGATCCGAGATGAAAAGCTGCAATGTTGGAGGAACTTGGGATACTGAAAAGAAATGGAACATGGGAACTTGTTCCATTACATGAAGGAAAGAAAACAGTTGGATGCAAATGGGTCTTCACAGTAAAGGAGACGCCAGAAGGAAAGGTGGAGCGATACAAGACAAGATTGGTTGCAAAGAAATTCACTCAATCCTATGACATCAACTATGATGAGACGTTTGCTCCTGTAGCAAAGATGAGCACTGTAAGTGTAACTCCTTATAACTCATTTTTGTATATTTTCAATCATTTCTTGAAATTTTTTTTCTGCTTTAGAAAATATTAGGTTTTATATAAAACTTGATTTTTGGGATGACCAGTTCAATTTATAAGAAAAACTAAATTTTGTCTAATTAATTTCAATTAATATTAATAATACTGATTGTTATGTTGATCATAATTATTAATACCTTGTTGATTATTAGTAATCAAGTGATGCTTTGATTAATCAATGTTGATTATAACAATATCCTGTTTTACTAAATTTTTAGTAGACATTTATTTCAAACTTTAAATAGCATGTTTTAATATTGTTACTTTATGGTTTCTAATGAGGGAGGATTAGTTTTGATTAATTATTTTCGTAATTATTTATTAATTATTAATTAAGAATAACTGTTTTTAGTTGACAGTTGGTCGTTAGGAGAATAGTAACTAATCCATGTAATTAGTTAGTTTGTTATGATTTGGTTATTAATTAGTTACAGGTGGTTACAATCAGTTACAAGTTTAATTTTATAGCCCCAGATCTATCCTAAATTATAGACTGTGCCATTCGACTTGCCTTGTAGAATACTCTAAATATTTTATTATAAATGCATGTCCAGTCATTATTTTATTCTGACACATTTCCCAAGTTTTGACATCAGTCCCATCACACTGACACCACTCTCTCTCTCCTCACTGTTCCGACGAGAAGCACCGCCGTGCGTCACCACAGATCCGGCCATCACTCGCCGGGATCTGGTCTCCAGTGCACTGACAGAGGCTGCTGACCGCCTGGCCATGCCCCGCCTCGCCATCTGACGCCAAAGTCGTTGTCAACGACCGGCCGCCCACCGCTTCTTGGAGATCGTCGTCACCGAAGCCCTCGCTATCTTCATCGAGTCGAAGCCGAGCCGCCGAAGAAGATAGCTAGGCCGCCGTGTTCCAGAGGCCGCTGACGGAATCCTTGGATTTCCTCGCCGTTGTTCGTCGATCCCGCCACTAACAGCACCGGAGCACTATCCCCTCGAAGCTCACGCCACCACCTCAACTGCGGTGCCGTGTCTAGAAGACCGTGCAGCCTTGAGGAGTGAGCTGACCCTTCGAGAAACGAGTCGCCGCCTCGAGCAGTGTGCCGCCCCATCGAGCTTCGAGCCAACGCATCATAGCTCGTGTCGACCGAGCCTGCCGAGTCACTAAGGACCGCCGCCGACGACTGCGCCCAGATTCACCGCCAAGCCAGCAGTGCCTCGCCGCCGTAGATCGACGTCCCCGCCGGCCAAAGTGAGTTTCCTGCCTCGATCTTCTCAAACCCCCTTCTCTCTTGTTTTCTAGGGTTAGGTTTTGCATTTGGGGGAAATGTTGGCCATGGATTTGGGGTGAGCTTAGGGTTCTAAGCGATCAAGTCCGGAGGAGGGAAAATCTAGAAGCTAGGGTTCTATTTCGACCGGGAAATGTAGGCTAGGGTTCCTGTGGGACGGGAGTTTAAGGAAGAAGAAAACTCTAAGGGTTCCATAGTGGCGAACTGGGAAGAAGAAGCTAGGGTTAGGGATGAGCGAGAGGTTGAAGAAGAAGAAGAATTAGGGTTAGGGTTCGAGATGAATATGGGGAGGAAGAAGAACTAGTTCTTCTTCGCGGCTGAAGGAAGAGTGTAGAATGAGAGAATGATTGTGAGGGTTAGGGTTCTTGAGTTAGGCATTAGATGGGCCGGGTTGGGGTTCCTGAGCTGGGTCGGGCTGAAAGTATATGTGATTGGGCTTAGTCTTTGAACGAATTTATTAGGTGAATTAGTTGTAACCAGGTTTGATCCTGGACTTGTGAGCTGGGTTTAGTGGACTGACTGTAGGCTAAGTGTGGGCCTGATGGTTGGGTTAGCAATTTTGTAAATAAATTAGTAGAGTTG
Source organism: Iris pallida (assembly GCA_029216955.1). Taxonomy (NCBI): domain Eukaryota; kingdom Viridiplantae; phylum Streptophyta; class Magnoliopsida; order Asparagales; family Iridaceae; genus Iris; species Iris pallida. Next base: position 1,608,107 of record JANAVB010032820.1, read on the forward strand.
TAGACTGTTGATTTGGGCTGTTAAGAAATATTTCCTGTGGTTAACTAATATTGTTATAGCACTATTTTCTTTTTGTCATATAGATTGTAAATGAGGATTCTAGCAAGTAATTCTATTGAACATTAAAATATATTCTAATATAGTTGTTATTATTTTAAATAGATGTACCATGTATTTATATAAATTTTTAAACCAAAATGTAGTTAGTAGTATTGTATTAGTATTTTATTAGTAAAATATATTTTGATAAATCTAGCTCAACTAGAGTTTTATAATTTAAGGTTACTTTGCCATAAATTATGCTAATAGTATTATTCTAGTTGATAGTACAATTCTATAGTTAGTTTATATATTAGTAAAGTTGAATTATTTGCTAGTATTTATAAATATTTTTCTAGTTATTTTGTTATAATATTATATGTTTCTAATTAACTAGTTAGCCTTAATTAGTTAAAGTCTTTACTTCAACCCTAACAAACTTGTACCTAAAAACTAGGTGATCATTCAGATTTATGCTTCATTACTCTCGTGCTAACAAACTTGTACCTAAAAACCAGGTGATCATTCAGATTTATGATTCAGGAAAGCTGTCATGGGCATGGGGTACAGCCAGACCAATGCAGATCATACAGTCTTCTTCCGACATACGAGCGGCCACGTCACCATCCTTGTTGTATACTAAATATATTGATCACAGGTGATGATGAGGAGGAGATTACCCAGTTGAAGTCAAAACTTGCCATGAAATTTGAAGTAAAAGACTTGGGAATGATGAGGTATTTTCTCGGGATCGAGGTAGCTCCAGGAAGAGATGGGATCGTCCTCTCTCAGAGGAAGTATGTACTAGACCTGCTCACAGAAATTGGTATGCTGGGATGTCGTCCAGCAGTCACTCCAATTGATCAGAAAGATAAGTTGAGGGCAGAGGCAGGAGAGCCGGTTGATCGTGAGAGATATCAGAGACTTGTAGGCAGATTTATTTATCTGGGCCACACTCGTCCTGATATCTCATTTGTTGTGAGTGTAGTGGGTTGCTACATGCATGATCCAAGGAAGGGCTACATGGATGCAGTTTTCCATATTCTGAGATATCTGAAGGGGGGCCCTGGAAAAGCGATATGATTCAAGAACAATGGACACCTTAGCGTTGAGGGATACTGCGATGCAGATTTGGCAAGTTGCATGGATGGCAGAAGGTCTACCTCAGGATATTATGTATTTGTGGGGGGTAACCTAGTCTCATGGAGAAGTAAAAAACAGTATGTGGTAGCCCGATCGACCGCTGAAGCAGAATATAGAGCTATGGCTCTGGGAGTGTCAAAATTGTTGTGGATAAAAGCATTGCTGACAGAGTTGAAGCTGGACCATGGAATATCATTGCATCTTCTGAGTGACAGTCAAGCAGCACTGAGTATTGCTAACAATCCAGTTTAGCATGACAAAACGAAGCACATCGAGATCGATCGATTCTTCATCAAGAAAAAGCTAGAGAAAGGGATACTAAAGCTTGATCATGTTCGCTCAGAAGAACAAGTCGCAGATTGTCTTACTAAGGGGCTTAATTTATTAAGCCTTTCTAAACTATGTAACAAGATGGGGATGATTGATATCTATCGTCCATCTTGAGGGAAAGTGTTGAGAGCATTAATGGACTTTTAGTCCCACATCGGGTAGAATAAAAGGGAGAGGAGTTAGCATCTCCTATATATGTGTAGCTCCACCACAATAATAAACAAGCCAAGTATTCTACTAAATTTCTATTCCAATACATATTCTATATTTCTCATATCAAATCTCTCTTTCTCATTACTAGGGCACATGTTCTTCAATAGGACTACACTTGTCCATGGGAGTTTCTACAGGTTTAGATTGATGCATACAAAAAGGCTCAAGGATTTTCTGGATATAGGTCCCTCGAGACAAACTCAACCCCTTAGGGCGATCAAGCACAATCCTAATCCCGAGTATAAAACTCGCCTCTTCCATATCCTTCATCTCAAAGACAGGAAAATCAGCCTTCAGTGGCTACCAAAGAGTCCAAGTCATTTCATGCAAGCAATATGTCGTGAGCATATAACGGCAAGATCATGAGGTGCTCTCTGGAGCGTTTTATATGAAAGCAACGGTCTTCTTCTACCATCTCAAAACCAGTTGAGGTAATGGTCCGGTGGAACTTGATATACCATTGTCTAGTTGTTTGCTTAAGACCATATAAGGAATGTATAAGGCGACAAAGTTTATGCTCTTGTCCCTTTATCTCAAAGCCTAGAGACATATAGATCTCTTCCTCTAGTTCTCCATTGAGAAAAGACGTCTTGACATCCATCCAGAATAGCTCAAGATTTAGCATATCTAAGGCTAGCATGAGGCGAATCGATGTGATTCTCACCATGGGTGAGAAGTATCATCAGTCTATACCCTCTCTTTGGGTGCAGCCTTTTGCCAAATAACTCTCGTACTCCCAAATATTAGGTTAGGGTCCTGGTTCCTCCCCGATAAGTCCCAGCGTCCCAGAGTCCACCCAACCCCCTCTCTTGTACCTGCATGTGCCGATGCCACTCTCTCTATCTGTGTTTCGCAATAGCTGGAAGAGAAGGAAATGTATTGCAGTTGAGAAGGGGAAGCTGGACATTGATGGAATTGCAAGAGCAGTATTTTGCCACCTCTTTAGAAGGTTATTGGGATCTCAACTTTCCGAGTGTTTTCTTCGAATACCATCATCGTCCAACCCTTCTGAAACTACAATCCAAACAAACAAATATTCTTTGAATCGGTTTGGTTTTGAAAAAATATTGGTTTGGTTCAGTTTGTGTGCTAATAGTTTCAATTTGGTTCGGTCTGCCAAGAAATGGTAAGTTTATCCAACCATGCTCAAGGTGACAGCATGTACCACAGATTGCTTTGTCCTATTGCAAAAGGTATGTGATGATGCAGACCAAAATACCCAGCAGGAAATTTCATATAGGTTTCCCCTAGGAGTTCCCATGCAACAAAAAGTAGCCTTCAGTTATCATTTAGTTGATGTAAAGATCAATACTTGTTTCAAGCTATTCTGGATTGTAGAGTAGAATAATGGGAGTTATTATTTATGAGAGAGTTACATATATATATAGGAGAGGCTAACCCCTCTCACTATTGTTCTATCCAATGTGGGACTAAAGCCTAATACTACTAATACTAATACTAAATACTAATACTAATACTTAACACTCTCCCTCAAGCTGGAGCATAGATATCAATTATACCCAGCTTGTTACACAGAAATTGAACCCGAGGACCCAAAAGAGACTTCGTGAAGATATCGGCTACCTGATCACCGGTCCTCTCGTGGTGACTTTATCATCCCCTTTTTATACTCATCGTGGATAAAGTGAATGTCGATTTCAATATGCTTTGTCCTTTCATGAATACAAGATTTGTAACAATATGAATAGCATACTGGTTATCGCATTACATATCTGTTGCTTTAGATCTGCTCTTGGTGCTGCTCATGCTGGATTTTGTGGTGATTGTGGTGGTCAAAATGGTGGCCATGGTGGTGGACAAGGAAATGGCGGTCGTGATGGGGGTAGACCACGTACATGCTTCAACTGTGGTCTGCAAGGCCATTTTCAGTAGCAGTGTCCTAAAGCTTCTACCGCCAATGTTACATCAGATGCTTCTAATGATGGTGTTCGTTCTGTTCAAATGACCGCAAAGTCATATACAAAATTTTTTAACTTTCAAGCTCAACATCGTGGTGAAGCATCCACATCTGGATCCACGGTCGGGTACCCAGCGGCATGTGGAGTGGGAGAGAGGAGTGGATGGGTTATGCTTATGATACCATGTAGAGTAGAATAATGGGATATGTTATTATTTATGAGAGTTACATATATATAGGAGAGGCTGACCCCTCTCACTATTGTTCTATCCAATGTGGGACTAAAGCCCAATACTACTAATACTAATATTAATACTTAACATGGATAAAACCCGATGTGCTTAAACTTGTAGCAAGCTTAGTATAAGAACATTAAACAACCATAATACACATGCCTTGGGGTTCAACTTTGCTTCAAGTCTTGGATATTTGAATAAAGGCTACCTTAATGGCCCTCAAACTATAGTATTTGGACATTTTTGGTATCTTAACTTTCCAATCCTCGATTTTGGCTTCCAAATTTCATAAATTGCACTTTTGAAACACCTTTCGTCAATTGAAGTAGATCGAGACCACTTCAAAAGTATATCTCATAGTAAAAGAACACAATTTAAATACTTGTATTACCAGATATTCTTTTGAAGTGGTCTCGATGTGCTTCAAAATTGATGAAAGCTTAAAAGAGCAATTTATAAAGTAATAACATTTGGGCAGCCTAACCCAAAGTGAACATATACAAACACCCAAAGTTTCTACTAGTGTAAATAATCTGAGATTCTTTTATTTTACTATTGAATGTATTTCATCTAACATAACAAGTAAGCAACTAGAAATTGCAAATAAAATTAGCAGCAAAGAGTGCGTGAAGCACGATATTCATGTACATGTTTGGGAAATGCTGAGCAAAACCAGATAAAAGTCACAATTCACAAATGATGTCTAAGAGCTAAATAATTATCAGAAGTCAATTACTAGTACATAATCAAGTACCTTAAACCAGCTCGAACTATAACCCGATGCTTAGAGGTTGCTAGTTCTGATTTTGAGTGGCGAATGGGCAGGAGAGACAAGCTCATAGGGCTAAACTTCACAAAGGATTGATCTAACAACTTCGATGAGCAACCTTGTATAAAGAAGGAAAAATACAAATAAGACAGGACAAAAGATCTACCCCAAAAAGAATACATAAACTGCTTACTTTGATCCATAACTGATCCCCTAATAATAACGTTAATGTGAAAACATGCATTCAAAATAAGTTGAATATGTGATTTACTTCTTTGTTTTCAAACATCTAACCATTATATAAATTCTATGTTATTTGAAAGCAGAGTTTTGTATAAAGATGGCACCATTTTTTAGTCAACTTAGGAGGCCACTTAAGATAGATGTGTACTGACTCAAGAATATCAAAATTCAAATATGAAATAGTTGGGAACTAAGGATTTGTTATTACAATTTATAGTTGCACTCCCACGGAAGTGGCAAAAGCTCAAAATCCCCCTAACATCATGTCTTGCAATCGCCAACAAACCCTAGTGATCACCCTATGACCAACTTCATCCTCGGAAGTGTTGGGATCATCCTACAACAATCAACTTAGAAAAGAGTGAACTATCTGCCTCTGTCAATAATCCAGGCTTCCTCAGAAGACTCCTCATGGAACCTGAATATCAAAGATCAACCCTGAACAGATGGCAACCCCAGTTTACAACCAATGAAACCCCTTCATCAGCTAACAATGGGTTAGCCCCCTCTTCCCCTTATCCGCCTTTCAATCACCTTCTGCTGGTGATCTGTCGTATCCTATCATCAACCTCCTCCATAACCTCCTTCTAGAGGACCGACAATCTCTTACATAGCAGACCCATGTTTACCTTTACTAATTTTATTATCCTTTATATTCTCCCATGCAAACATGTCAATCCGATATATGATGTATTGGTACTAAACAGAGGATCCGTACTGACATTTTCAAAGTGTAAGATACTAACACGACAAATAAATGTCAGATATTTCCACAAATATCACCAAAACATATATAGTAATTATAGCCACGGGCTACTGTACTTAATTGTAATTGTAACCCTTCAATCCATGGCTATTTCCAACATGGAGTGATGGGAAATGTCCACAGTATAAAGTAACCAGAACAATAAGATATAAATAAAATTAGACATAGGATTGTGTGATATAATTTAGCTAGCAGCAACAGCTTCATGCTCCGGAGGTCAAACATCTTTCCAACGTCCAATTAGCTAGAAGATTAATGTAAACGCCATCAACAACAACAAAGCCCCTATCCTAAAAATTTTGGGGTCGGCTATTTGAAAAGTTTTCTTACACCTGCTCTGTTAAAGGCCATGTCCTCTTTAACATTGACAAAAACCAATATCTTTCTTTATGGTCTCAGTCCAAGTTTGTTTCGGCCAACCCCTAATTCTAGTAGTTCTTTTAACCAATATCTTAGTGTCTCTCTTATCCGGTACATCTATTAGTCTACATTGCACATGTCCACATCACTTGTGATAAATTTCTCTCATATTATCCTCAATTGGTGTCACTTCCAACTTTCGAGGAATATACTTATTTCTCGTCTTATCTTTCAATGTATTGCCGCTTGTCCATCTTAGCGTTCCCATTCCATTTGCATCCATTTTCTGGTCAAGTTTTTTATTCGTCAACACTCTAATGCATAAAGCACGGCTGGTCTTATAAATGTGTTATAGAATATTTCTTTCAACTTCAAGCTATGAACATCCTTCTCAATCTCTCCATGAATGGTTGATGCTAAATACCGAAAAAAATATCACTCCTACGTATCTCAGGCATCCTCCCTCACTTTTTGGGTTCGACAGTAATGAACCATCGTGAAAAAGGTGATATTAAGCCTTTCTTTGGGCTTGTTTCATATCAGTGCACACAAGCTCAAAGAGGAAGTGATGACTCGTTCCAATGGTGACCCATTAAATTCCTGTGTCGTTAGCATTGCTGAACTAATAACAATGATTATCACGGAGCTCGCCGTAAAATTTGATGTGCCAGAGATACTCCGCTCAATGCATGCACTCTGTGGCATCCACCCTTACTAGGGTTCACAATTTGTTTGAGGAAGAGGTAGCTTCCTATCGCTCTCTATGATATTTGTCACCTTTGCGACCACCATCCCTAGAGACCTTCATATCAACACTCTTAAATATCTTTGCACCTTTACAGGAAACAAGGTACCTCAACTAGATGTGTAAGTGTCACAAACTCCAAATAAACCTAACAGAATGTTTTGCAATCTCAAAACTATAGTGATCATTCAACCACCAAGTTCATCCCATGAATTATGTGTTAGACTGTAGGGATCATCCTACAACCACCAAAGGATGGAAGACCTTCCCTGCCAACAATCCAAGCTTCTTCACTAGACTCCTCGTGGAATCTGAATATGACAGAATATCCTTGAGCAAATTCCAGTTTACAACCTATGAAAGCCCTTCATAAATGGGTCAGCCCCACCATTTTCAGGTTCAACTGTCCCCACACTTCAGCTAATGACTTCTGTCCCTTACCCCCACCAACCTGCATCTTACTTATCCACCTCCATCTAGCCTTCTGCTTGTGATTTGTCTCATCCTAGGTTGCACAAACACGGACACAGATTGCGACACGGACAACATATCTAGAAAATTTGCTATACGGATACGTCATGAAAACGGCTATATATACAATTGAAAAAATATCTCATATACATATTTTATACATGTGATCTTAATAATATCTATATGTATGCATGTTTTGAGTAAATAGGTTCCAAAAGGTTCAAGAAAAGATTTGATACACAGGAATGTAACTTTCTTATATCTCGAATATGTTGGCACGATCACGACCATGTAAAATCACTTTCAATCATGTTTTGTATCACCTTGGAGCCTAGAGATAAGCGAGCCATATTTGCCATGAGCGTCAAGAGAAGTTTCATGTCGGACACGTATCAAATACGGATACAGACACGATATGGTCCTCTGGAGGAGTATCCTGGTAACATAGTTCTATCCTATCGCCCACCTCCTCCAGGACCTCCTTTCAAAGGACCTGCAATCTCTTCCATAATAGACCCATGTTCGTCTTTATTATCCTTTACCTCAGTCTTATGTTCCCCCCAAACAATTTGCAAATCCAAAACCATTTGTCAGTCCAGTATGAAGCATTGATACTTCAACAGAGGAGCCATACTGGTTATATCATGTTCAATATAACAAATATATATGAGATACTTCCGTGAATATAACACTAAATTCTGTTTCACTCTACATTGCCAAAATATTAATGACTTATATCTGAAACAAAACTTATTGCCATATAAAGGAACGAAAATGATGATCAAGAATGAGCTACTAATTGCCAGAGACACTCTACTTATTGTATGAATTAGGAGTGCATATAAAGATATTTTAGTGGTACAGAGAAAATTGAGATGCTTATGTTAATATAATGATATAATAATTTTTTCATCAAAATGTGCTGAAAATTCATGTTCAAGTTGAGATAAGGCCGAAGAACTAACACAGCCTCGGGCCGGTAAAGGAACCGTCTTTTAGAAGACGTTATACTACCTATCTCCATTGTCCCTAAAACCATAGTTTGCAGTATCGACCGATACTGCAAACAATACGGTCGATATTGATACAGTTTACACGTCCTGATTTGATACTGAGCACTATGACCGATACTGACGCTAAGGATAACTTTTCCAAACAATTCGGCATAAAAAATTGAACGAAAAAGATCAATGAACAAAGGTGAAGAAAACTTATTTAACATAGGTAACCAATCAGCAAGGGTTACTATTATTTCATTCAATTTCAAAACTACTAGGAAACAACATAAAAAATACTTAAAATTATGCCTAAATGTATCAAAAAATAAAATCTAAATGTTTAATAATTTATTAGTAATTATTTGATTTTCGATACCAAAATATCCGATACTCCGATCTGAAACTTCTGATATTGTTGATACTCATACTCATAGGAAGGGTCTGATATTAATTTTGATATCGATACTACGAACCTTGCCTAAAATCCTAACGTTATTTAAATTCCTAAACTTTCATGTCATCTTCTAAAATTTTAATCCTACCCATCTTCATTATTTTTGCGATCGTCATCCATCGTTATTTCTAGCGACCGTCATCCTCTCTGCCACAACCCTAACCCTAATCTCCACAAAAGCCTAACCCTAAATCTCCAAAACCCAAACCCTAACACACTAAATCCCATCATCCACTTCTTCTTACGCTTCCTCCCTCTCCCTAAACTCCCTTACCTAACACCCAACCATAACTTCCAGCAACCCCAACCCCTACGTTATCATTATCCCGACCCCTGATGCTCCCTTCACCAGGCAACCACCACAAGCCTGATCACCACCCTTCCCTACTACCGATCCTGACCACCCACACCCAATATAGACTTTGGCAGCACCTTAACCCCAAATCTAACCTTGAATCTACCATATCTACAATAGACCCTCACCCCCCCCCCCTCCCAAAAAAAAAAAAAAAAACATGAGATCCTCCTCCATCTTGTATCATAGTACTTCATTAATATAACTTAAGTTTTAGTTTTTTCCTCTCTTTTCCTTTTGAATGTTATGCATTTAAGGCCAAGTTAATTGAAATAGGATGTGGTAGGGAACATAGTTTTGTAAAGAAAAGTGGGGATTTGTGAAGTTCAGCCTCCAAACTCCAAATTACTAATAAAGTGTGACACATTTGGGAGCATATTTGGAATTAGACAAAACCTTATTTCTAACTCCACGGCACCATCAAAACTAGAGTTAGCAAACCTCCAATATGAGTGAATCGTTTGAGACACCATTGCAAACTCCATTTTCTTAGGTCTTCCTTTGTAAAACTCCAATACTAACTCTAATCTTTCAAATGCCTCCTAACTTAAATACAATTCCAGTTTTGTCAACAGGCTTTCGGCATTCCAAAACCTCGGGAAACTGCATTTTAGCAAACCTTGCTTCCAACAAGGACTTACTAATATGGCTCGGTCCAATATGGTATTTGAGATTACACGGTGTTGTTCGGTTATGAGTTGTGCAGTTAAGGGGCTGTTTGGTTCGTGAATTTGGAGCACGGAAGTGGCCAAAATCTAGATTTTGGACCACTTCACGTGTTTGGTTGAAGGATTTGCACACAAGATTTACTATGATTTGACATGAACAGTAAATCTTGTCTGTCACGAAATCGAAGTTTTGACATCGGAGTTTTTTCCTCCGAAGTGGAGCGCGGAAGTGAAAATTTTCATTCCCACTTCATGTGTTTGGTTGGAGGACCATTTCCTCTCTACTTTAACCCAAAAAAAAAAAGATTTACTATTCACATTACTTCAACGAAAAGAAGATTTACTATTCATGTCACTTCAATAAAAAGTTATACTTTTTCACTCACTTCAACAATCAACCAAACACCAAACTTTAGAATTTCTCACTCTAACATCCACTTCTTCAAAGCACCCAAACGAAGAATTTTTCACTTCGCTCCACTTCACTGTAATACGTACACAAAATATCAATTTCCGGATTTTCCACTTTGATGCACTTCGCCGAACCAGATTGCCTTTAAGTACATTTACTGAAAAAGTATGATTATACACACCCCTAGTTATTCTGCATCCCATCGCTAAACTTGTGAACCATAGCGGCTCAACCACACTATTCAGTCTCATGCACCAGATATAACAAGGGGGGTTCCATTCTAAAGTCATATGGGTGAAATCTGAGTTAAATGTTTCTATTCTGTTTTGGTCCACTTGGCCTAACACATGGGTTGTAATGTCTCGTCCCGCTTAATTCAACCGGAGAAATCGAAACGCAATGACATTTGGACTTAACCATGCCACGGCTTGCTCGAAGTCCCGCTCGGCCGAGACAACTCCTCGCTCAGGTGGGTGTCTTTAATGAACTTGCCCCTGCTTGGCCTTCACAGTAATAAACTGGATGTTTTGAATGCACTGAGTAGGCTTGCTAATAAAAGAGACGAACTCACATAGCTAAGGGAATAATCCCACTATGAGACAGATTTCGTAAAACATGAAAAATATCGAAAGTTGATGCTTAGTTAAGCACGCCATACTGGATTTCAAAATTGGCACTTGGTCTTTCGATCCCACGACTTGGTTCAATCCCACAAGTTGGACAAAAGTAGCATTCTTATGTTGACTTAAAGACTATCATTTTTGCTTGACATGGTAGGCATGACCCTACGATTTTATTGCCACATCCTCACAATATCAAGGCTCATCGTATAGAGTATAACACAGCTTTGTGGCACTTCAAAGGAACACGAGTTGTTCAAAGTTGAGCAGGAGGGCTATCAAAATAGTCGTTCCTGAGTTTGAGTTGGAAGGTATGGTAACATGGAAAGTTCACGCGACCGTTTGTCGTCGAGGTGGTCCCTTGTTTGGGAGTCTCCAATAAAGTATAAGAAGTATGGTTTATAAACAAGGAAGAACATTGGTTTGAGTCATATGGTGAGTTAGGTAGGCACCATTGCATGATCATTGGACAACTTGTAAAAAAAGTTTCGCATCCTCGAACAGCAACCTGGAGCCACAAGACCAATCCGGCCTAGGAGGAAAGCAAGGTAGTTGAGCTGGATTGTACCGCTCAGGTAATTCAAAACTTTTGACGGGGCTCGCTACCCACGTCGGACGACCTTGTCTACACCAGACTACATGTCCTGGCAGGCCTGGGGGCCGTGATCCTTTATATAGATGAGTCGGTATGCTGAGCGACAATTCGCATGCATGGTGTCAGTTGACTCACAAGAAGTATAAACACGGCACGAATGAATCGATGAAATAGATGCACGATATGCAACACAATTATGGAGCCTAAGATTTGGCTATAGTAGAGACACGTGCTTCGGCACGAGGTGTGTCATCGTATTCTAAGTTGTTGACACAAGTTTACCAGTTTATGATTGAGTCGGTTGTATGTTGAGAAGGGAAGGCCGGAAGGTAACTATGGATAAGTTGATACCGTTGAGTAGCACGATTTTGGTCTCACAAATGGAATTTATGGCACGATCACCTTGTTGCGACACAAGGGTGGCACGACCACGATGTTATTTCACAAGTATGGGTATTATTATAGCACGGTTTTAATATTGTAACAAAGGAGCAAATTTTATAGTATATGTCATGAACTGATCCTACGACAATATTAGAAAGACCACAAAAGAATAAGTTGCACTCACTAAAATAACGTGTTGGTTTTGTATGGGTGGACGAGGGGCTCACTCACCGGTACGATTGTGTACTGACACCCCACCAGTCTTCATATGCAGGTTTAGGTGTCAACACGCTCAGGGCAGAGCTCGCTTGGATGCGTCGAGGCATGAAATTCTTTGGCATTTCGAGGCGTACGGCCGCATTGAAGTATTCACCTTTACGGGACATAATGTATGTATATCGCCTTCTGAAACATCCGCAAGTGGCAAGCCATGGACCTTTGTATTGAGAGATGAGAGAGCTGAGTGATTGTATTCAGAGAGATTGTGAGCTTGAGCGAATGTAATATTGGCTTCGTGCCTTTGTAATCTTTTTTTTGTTATCAATAAAAGGCTTGATTTTGTTTGAATAATTGTGTTCTCTCCGTTATCAATGCTTCTGTTTTGGGACTTTTGTGCGACGATTCTGTCGCTTAGCCTGTAATCGGCCATAATAAAAATCACCTTGCGCGAGCGCAACCTAGGCTCGCACAACATTACACCCTAGCAAGGTCGATCAGTTTTGTGAAATCGGGACGTGACATTAGTACTAAGAGTCCTTCGTGAACAAAACAGTTATAGTTAAACAACCTTGTTATATCTGGTGCGTGAGACTCAATGGTGTGGTTGAGCAGCTAAGGTTTACAAGTTTAACGACGGGGTGAGGAATAACTAGGGGTGTGCATAACCATACTTTTCCAGTAATCGTACTAAGGGGTTGTTTGGTTCGGCGAAGTACGACGAAGGGGAAAATCCGAAATTGACTTTTTGTGTACACATTGCTTTGAAGTGGAGCGAAGTGAAAAATCTTTCGTTTGGATGCTTTGAAGAAGTGGATGTTAGAAATGAAAAATCCTACAATTTGGTGTTTGGTTGGTCGTTGAAGTGAGTAGAAAAACGTAATCTTTTGTTGAAGTGACATAGATAGTAAATTTTATTTTCACACACACACATACACAGAGAGAGAGAGAGAGTTGTAGACTTACGGACCGAGTTATATCAGCCCTTCGGGGCTGAGTTGAGGATCATTTGGGCTGAGTTGTCTTAGTGGAACCTTCGAAACCTAGTTCGAGTTTTAGAGAGTTGTACAAAGTTCCAAATATATATGTCGGTCAAAAACCAATTATCATATATATATATATATATATATATATATATATATATATATATATATATATATATATATATATATAATAAATTTGTCATGATGTCGGCGGGCGAATCCCCTACGAGATTAGGGTTTACTCGCTCGGAGGGAAACAAGAGAGAAGGAAGCTCGGCCATAGGCCAGACAAGCGGAGAGGCGGAGGAAGCAGGAAAGGATGACGAGAAGAGGGAGATCGCGGGAGGATGGACAACCGTTGAGCGCAGACGAAGACAAAGGCCCTCGAGCCAGAGACCCTTCATCAACAAGGACATCGGACCTTCCGGTGGGGGAAGACCCTAAAGTGGGCCAACCTTCATCGCTCGCCCTCGACCAAACAGGGAGACCGGAAAGGTGAGGCATATGGACAAGGGTACAAGAACGGAAAGACAGCCAGTGATACCCAAGAGCCGGGGGCGGGTAATCAAACAACGGAAGCCATCTCAAGCGGCACACAACGTCATCAGCAGGACCACATTAATGTAATGCACCAAAAGCCAGTGTCATGGGCAGAGATTTGCAAGCCGATGGCAACCCAAGAGGAGACCGATCTACAATACGTAGAGCCTAGTGTCATTAATGGCATCAAGGTGGTCGAAATAACTGAAGATGATATACAGGAGACAACTGAATACTGGAAGAATACGTTGGTCTTATATGTCATGGGTGATCGTCTGCTCTATGGACAGTTAAGGGGTTTTGCGCTAAGAGAATGGAGACCGAAAGAGAAGATGGAGATCTTTTCACGAGAGAACGAATTTTACTTTATTAAATTCGAGCTGGCAGAAGACTTGAAACGTATACTGGAAGGGGGGCCATGGACGTTCGACGGAAGGCTGGTTGTGCTCAAGAGATGGCGGCCGGAATCTAACTTTGAGAGGGAAAGGTTGACGACAGCACCTGTCTGGATACGGATGTCGTGGCTCTCTCGCCGCAATAATGGTTTATCCCCTCTATCATGAAGATGGCAAGTATGGTGGGGACTCCCATCATGACGGATATTCCAACAACACGGAGACAGCGGTTATCATTTGCTTGTATCTTCGTAGAGATTTATGCGACAGACAGCCTGCCCAGAAGCATAGACATAATTCTTCCAAATGGGGAATGGTTGGTCCAAGAGGTCGAGTATGAATGGGTTCCACCATCATGCCTAGGGTACAAGTCTTTGGACACACCAAAGTGCAGTGCAAGGAGGCTTTATGGGTGCAGGAGACAGACAAGGAACCAATGGAGCTGGAACACGAGAGGGGACAACAATCGCATGACCAAGGATTGGAAGTAGCGCAAGAGGAGATGGGAGCGTTCATGCAAGTAGAAGGGCGTGGCTGAAGAGGAGCTCGGAGGGGAAAGAACGGATCTGAACACTACTTCGAAACTCGGGAAAAGATCTGAACACTACTTTGATACTCGGGAAAAGACCAGGGCCAGAAGGGACGACCATGGCCACGTCCAATGCCATGGAGATGGTGGTGTTCGGGGAGACGATGCACGAGAGAAGGTGGGCATCCAGGTTAAACGAAGAGCCAACCCAGGAGGTATCCTATACGGAGCATGGAAGGGAGCCAAGAGAACGGGCAGCGAAGAAAATTGCCTCAAGAAACACAGCAAAAGAGGCGGCCACAGGAAGTAAGGAGGTGAACAACCACCAAGGAGCTCAACAAACGGAAAGCATGGCGTTAACAAAACCAAACCCAGATTGGTCCCTTCACTTAGAAGGCAGGCTTATCGGTGAAAGGGGCTCCATAGGACAAGAGAGACGTGCAGAGTTCAGCCGCTGCCCCCCCCCCCCCCCCCCCCCCCCCCCCCCCCTCCCCCTCGTCCCAGGGTGAGCCAAGGAGCAAGGCAGGACGTCCCCCACCAATAATCCATGACTATAGTCACATGGAATGTCCGGGGGGCGAACTCGATAGGGAGAAGGAAGGAGATTAGTAATATGACGCACTAGTATAAGTGTACGATCGTTTCTATCCTGGAAAGTAAAATTAAAGTTGCAGAGAGGTTAAGGAGCAGAACTCCAACGCATTGGGATTCTGTTCATAACTTGGAACAATGCGGAGTGGCGCAAATATGGACTATGTGGGACGCCCAGTTCTGGACAGGACAGGTTAGACTTCTATCCGAGCAACTCATTGTTCTAGAGATGACTAACAAAGGGGTTCAAAGCTGTGGTAGGGGCAGTTTATGGCCACAACGACAGGAGGAGGAGACTACAACTGTGGAAGGATCTAGTCAAGATATTCGCTGAAGTTGAGGACACGCTCCCTATGGTTGTCAACGAGCGAGAAGATGGGAGGAAGACAGGTCTCAGCCCCTATCCTGACAGACTTCCAAGACTGCATGCTCAACTCCGGGCTGGTATGCATGGCGCGTGCAGGCCATATATGGTCTTGGAGTAATAGCTCTGCCAACAACAGAGTGGTCTATCAACTGGATCGGACTCTTTGCAACAATAAGTGACTCGAGACGTTCCCTGAAGCAAAGGCGGAAGGAGTTCCCTGTGGTAATAGTGACCATACACCGATTCTGATACGGATGACCGAAGAATCTACGTATCGTAGGAAACCCTTCAGATTCAATAATACTTGGCCTCTACTTGATGGCTACAAGGAGGCGGTGTCCTCTGGCCTTGAGCATGGCTATACAGGGAACGCCCAATGGTGTCTAACCCACAGGCTCAAGAAGGTAAAGCAAGCCCTCAAGACATGGAACAAAGCCAGGCCTCAACACAAGCTCACAGAGAAGGAGGACGAACTCAGAGCCGTTCAAGCTCAGGTGCAGTCCTCCCTAATGGATATTGCACTCGTTGAGAAAGAGCTGAGACTTCAGGAGGAGGTCAGGACGCTCAGATTCCATGACGAGATCAAAATGCAACAAAGGGCCAAATGTACTTGGCTCACGAATGGGGACCAGTGTTCAAAAAATTTCCACGCTACTGTCCGTGCTAAACAGCACCGGAACTCAATGTCCTTCCTTCTAGACGCTGATGGTAGGATCTCCTCGGATGACCGAGCTATGGCTAATGATGCCATCGAGTTCTATTCCTCATTATACAACCAGGACTACTACCTAGAAGATTTCCCGACTACTGCTTGTAAACGTCTTGTCACGGAGGAGGAAAATAACATCCTGCGCAGAGAGGTTGAGATGGAGGAAATCGAGCTTATTGTCCGGGGGGCGGACCCGAATAAGTCCCCAAGCCTGGATGGCTTCAACGCAACATTTTATAAACACCATTGGGAGCAAATAAAGTTCCAAGTTCTTCTAGTTGTATGAGAATTCTTCACTACTGGTCGCCTTCTGAAAGAACTTAACCACACGTTCCTCTGTTTGATCCCGAAGAAAGATGGAGCCAACACTCTGGGAGATTTCCGTCCGATTGCTTGCTGTAATTTCTTATATAAAATAGTCACTCATTTAATGTGCTCTAGAATGTAGGAAATTTTGAAGGGATTGACACCGGAGAATCAATCAGCCTTCATAAAGGGAAGGTCTTTTAAGGGTAAATGTATAAAGGGTAATCGGGTAAATTCAAGATACGGGGTTCGGGTATTCGGTTTGACTTGAAACTTAGGTGACTTGTTAGGTACATCCTACAAATGTCATATTTGAACCAATTTTGGCTCGGTTGACCCAGAGTTGACTTTTTACCCAAAAGTCAACGATGAGTCAACACTTTGTCTAAATTTGACCAAATCCAAACTAGAGTTGACCAGTTGACTAAAAGTCAACTGTTGGTCAACACTTAACCAGGTTGACCTAGGGTTGACCTAGGGTTGACCTAGAGTTGACCAGGGTTGACCAGTTGACTAAAAGTCAACTGTAAGTCAACTCTTGACCCCGTTTGACTTGCTTCGACTTGTTTTGACTTGCTTTGACTGGTATGACCTAGAGTTGACTTAGTATGACTTAGATTGACTTGATATAACTTAATTTGACCTAGATTGACTTGACAGGACTTAGTGTGACTCAGTGAGACCTAGTTTGACCTAGATTTCATATCATTCATTATAAATCATTCATAACTTTGTTAAACCTAAATTAACATGCAAATATCTCATCTTTAGGTCTCTGATTACCACTCTGAGCATTGATATACCCTACAGCTCAGGACAGCAGGCGAGTACATTCACTGATAGTTTTCATTGTCTTGATATCTGCTATATCCGATTCAGTCGTAGTGTCTTACTCGATTCCCAGTCACGATAGTTCACGGACTAGTATACGTTGGATCATGACATGAGATGTTGTTCCTAGATTTCTGGGTATATTGGTACACTTCCTGTCTTGTTCCCTGTACTTGTATAGACACCGATTTCTAAGGGGACTTGCTACCCTCTTATGGAATCACGTGCCATGACGTGTCATGTTCAGATCCATTGTACTATTCGGGGATGGGGGATTATTAGGGGCTATGTGATCAGAGCCACCCTGTCACTATATTCTTGTGCTCGCGCCACTCTCCCCTCATGTAGGGTGTAGCGAGATCCTATTTACCTTGTGCTCGTTATCCAGGTTGGCCGGCATGACTTTCCGTTGAGGTCATCGCGAATTGCCGGGCCAAGCGGATAGCCTGTCCAGTCACTTATCCCAAGCCGATCACATAACGCTCTAATAATTCAAGGCACATTTTATATTTACTTATCTTATCATATATCCTGTTCTGTTCTACATTCAGTACTTTCTCACCATGCTATGATATTCAGTTACTCACATGTTCTACATGCCTTTATATTGTACCTTGATTGGAGACTAAGTTCTGCTCGGGAGAAGGGTTACAACCCCGGTCCTTGTTTGGTTTAAGGGTTGTAACTCAGCTTCCGAACGGTTCTCAAGTTTTTCTATATCTTTGTCTTGTATTTCATTATACTGTCTCTTATAGAATTTGTCAATTCACATGGAACTGCTGTTAGTGCTTGTACTTGCTCATTTTCCTGACAGGATACCGTTGATATATTACAGATGATTCTGAGTCGGACTGCTCGACCTATTATGGGCTCGAGCTAGATGGAGTAGTCCAGGACCGTGGCCTGATAGTAGAGCCACTAGATTTTGTACTCCCGGAGTAGTGTAGCTTAGTTGGGTTGCCTGGACTGCGATCCAGCTAGCATTATCAGACTGTAGCTTCTATGTTATATTTTGAGACCCTGGGATGTTGTGTATATATCTGGGCTTGTGTTGGATTTTGGACTTATTTTCTTTCATCTATCATATGTTTTCTTCTATGTTATCTACCTTAGTTTTATCATGTGATTGAGACTGTATTGCTATGTTACCTCCATTCGGAGTGTATACTGTACAGGTACCTTTATATTATTAGTCGTAGTATTTACAGACGTTATATACAGCGTTCTACCGCCGATACTGCGGCGTAGGCTGGACGTACCCACGTGCTCGTGCCCCTCATAAGGGTGCGGGTCGTGACACGTTTTTGTGGTGGCCCACGCAGGTCCTGTGTCGCAATTAGTGTGATCTCGTAATGATGCTCGACTTAGAGTACTAATTACGAGCCTGCAATTAGGACGTAGGACCTAGGATATGATAGGAGTTTCTCAATCACACCTAGAAAAATTTTCGATCATTTGATTATCATGATTACTCTCCTTGTATTAAATTAACTATCCTTCTTTGATAATATCCTCTCATGTGCCATATTGATCTCTTTGTTTCAATTCGTCTCCAGGATGACGAAGACGTACCCGCAGGCCACTGGATCGAGTAGCTTGCACGAGAGATCTGACCAGGCAGAGGAGGAGGTTCAGGAGACTGCCCCCAGTGTTTCCACTATTCCGGAGGCCGTGGCAGTTGCACAGGGAGGTCTACCACCTCCACCCCAGAGAGTTTCGGTCGTTGTTCCAGAGATGCTACCGCCACCACCTCCGATACCGACAGATACACATCATATGTTCCTTCTCCTTCAGCAGATGATGGAGACACAGCGAGCCCAGGCAGAGGCGTCGCAGCGCCAGACGGAGGCGTCACACCGTCAGATTGAGATGCTGAGGCAGAGCATGGAGAACTCGCATCAGCTTGCACTGGCAGCCGTGGAGAGAGTGGCACCGGGCACGGTGCAGGGCCCTACTGGCCAGCAGTCGTACCAGTAGCAGTCCAGGCCAGGGACAATATTAGACTTTAGGAAGATGAGCTCCAGGGACTTCACGGGTACGGAGGGCATCCTTTATGCAGACGATTGGCTAGAGGATGTGCAGCGGAGCATGGAGCTGGCAAAGCTTCCTAGAGGACTTTGGGTTTCGGCCGCAGCCAGCCGATTCTTCGATATCACGCTGACATGGTACCGCACGGATCCTCGTGCGTTGGTGAGAGGGCTGACATGGGAGAACTTCCAGAGGCTCTTCAAGGAGAAGTTCTTCCCCGGCGTGGCTCTTACAGCATTGGAGGACCAGTTCGTGGGTCTAGTGCAGGGGAACTCGTCGGTGGACGAGTATGCAGCAGAGTTCTTCCGCCTTAGCAGGTTCGCTCCCGATATGATCCAGGATGAGGGACAGAAGGCTCGTAAGTTCCGAATTGACTTATTCATGCAGTGCGCACCCGCACCTCGGATCGCCGTGACGCGACGTTCGATCAGATATTGATGGACGCACAGATTGCAGAGGAGGACTTCGGCCTCAAGTCGAAGAGGAGCGGTGATACCATGGGGGCGAGTTCCAGTGCGGGACCGGCCAAGCGCCCCCACTTTCAGCATCAGCAGAGGCCATTTCAGCAGCAGCCTCTGTTACAGATTCAGCAGGCACCAGCGCGTGCCCAGCAGCACCAGGGGCAGGGTCAGAGACAGGCTACTCTGTGCGGCTTCTGCGGGAAGCCGGGGCACACTAGGGAGGCTTGCAGGAAGAGGTTGGGCGTCTGTCTATACTGTGGGGCGCCCGATCACCAGCTGAGGGATTGCCGCTTTCGCGGAGTCCGAGGAGGCCAGGACAGGTGTAGCATGCTAGAGGACCAACAGTTCAGCAGAGAGGTCCTCCACTTCAGACCCAGCAGCAGCGCTTTGTACAGCACCAGAAGGGAGCACCTGCGGGCAGGGTGTTCGCTTTGGCAGCAGAGGATGAGGTAGAGCCAGTGGGAGATGTTGTAGCAGGTCATGTTCTCCTTGATTCTTTCCCTGCTTTCGCCTTGTTTGATTCTGGTGCCACTCATAGTTTTGTGTCTGTTTCCTTTGCTCTGAGACACAACATTATTGCTGAGTATATGGGTAGGACTTGCAAGATTATGACCAGGGGAGGCATTATCCTGGTTAATAATATTTGCAAGGGGC
The DNA here is from genome assembly GCA_029216955.1 of Iris pallida. Taxonomy (NCBI): domain Eukaryota; kingdom Viridiplantae; phylum Streptophyta; class Magnoliopsida; order Asparagales; family Iridaceae; genus Iris; species Iris pallida. Next base: position 1,628,436 of record JANAVB010032820.1, read on the forward strand.
GGAGAGTCACCCTGAGAGGCCGGGACTTGAGTGCGTGTCTGCTCGTAATGCCCCTACCGAGGTACGATATGGTACTCGGTATGGATTGGTTGAGCACGCACCATGCTAGTATTGATTGTAGAGGAGGCAGAGTTCTTTTTAGGCCGCCGGGAGAGCCAGAGATCGAGTTTGCTCGAGGAGCAGCGGAGCCGGAGGCTGGATTCTGTGGAGCTTTATTGGAGGGGCAGGATTTGCCACATCCGTTGATAGCTGAGTTCTCGGATGTCTTTCCCGAGGAGTTACCGGGGATGCCGCCAGACAGGGACATTGAGTTCTCTATAGACTTGGTGCCGGACGCCGAGCCCATTTCACAGCACGTCTATAGGGTCAACAACAGCGAGTTGATAGAGCTGAAGAAGCAAGTTGACGAGCTGCAGGACAAGGGGTTTATCAGATGCAGTTCTTCGTCCTGGGGAGCGCCAGTCCTGTTTGTGCCGAAGAAGGACGGTACGTCCCGCATGTGTATTGATTACCGGGCGCTCAACAATCTCACTATCAAGAATAGGTACCCTTTGCCGAGGATCGACGATTTGTTCGATCAGCTGAGTGGGGCGAAGGTATTTTCGAAGATAGACTTGAGGTCCGGGTATCACCAGCTGAAGGTGAGGCGGGATGACATTCCCAAGACGGCATTTCGGACTCGGTACGGCCAGTACGAGTTTACAGTGATGCCATTTGGGTTGACCAATGCTCCCACGGTGTTCATGTACTTGATGAACAAGGTATTCCATCAGTACCTTGACAAGTTCGTGGTGGTCTTCATAGATGATATCTTGATCTATTCGAAGACGCAGGAGGAGCATGAGGAGCACTTGAGAGTTGTGTTAGAGACTCTGAGGAGGGAGCAACTCTACGGGAAGCTTTCGAAGTGCGAGTTCTTCTTAGACCAGGTCGAGTTCTTAGGTCATGTTGTGACCGAGCACGGAATCTCAGTGGACCAGAGGAAGATTTCAGCAATTGAGTCTTGGTCTACGCCCAGTTCAGTTGCCGAGGTTCGGAGCTTTCTGGGTTTGGCTGGCTATTACCGGAAGTTCGTCCAGGACTTCTCGCGGATTGCAGAGCCGATGACTAAACTCACCAGGAAGAACGTGGAGTTCGTCTGGACTATTGAGTGTCAGGCTGCATTCGATGAGCTGAAGAGGAGGTTGACTTCAGCTCCGATCTTGACTTTGCCATCTAGGTCAGGTGGGTTCTCGATCTACAGCGATGCTTCAGGGAAGGGCTTGGGTTGTGTTCTTCAGCAGCACGGGAAGGTGATTGCATATGCATCCAGGCAGTTACGTCCTCATGAGAAGAACTATCCTACTTATAATCTGGAGTTGGCCGCGGTTATTTTTTCTTTGAAGTTATGGAAGCATTACCTGTACGAAGAGCGAGTTGAGATCTTCACAGATCACAAGAGCTTGAAGTACGTGTTCACTCAGAAGGAGCTGAACATGCGGCAGAGGCGGTGGTTAGAGCTGATGAAGGACTTCGATATATCACTGCAGTACCATCCGGGGAAGGCCAACGTAGTTGCAAATGCCTTGAGCAGGTATCCAGTAGCTATGTTCTTGACGACAGATCGTCATCTTTTGGCCGACCTGGATAGTTTGGGTATCGAGGTCATCATTCCAGGCGTGGAGATCCAGATGTGGGGTTTGCAGATTCAGTCTGAGCTGATGGATAGAGTCAGGTCAGCGCAGTATGATGATGTTGCCCTGAGGAGCATCAGGGAGCAAGTGCGGACAGATTTGCTCGACGATTTCTCTGTAGTCGAAGATGAGTCGTTGCGGCACGGTACTAGGTTGTGCGTTCCGCGTGGAGAGCTTCGGGAGGAGGTTCTTCAGGAGGCACATCGCTTTCAGTATTCTATGCATCCTGGGGCCAACAAGATGTATAGGGACCTGAGAGAGCACGTGTGGTGGTATGGCATGAAGCGCGAGGTAGCTCAGTTTGTATCTCGTTGCCTTGTGTGTCAGCAGGTGAAGGCCGAGAGACAGAGACTAGGTGGATTGCTTCAGCCGCTACCCATTCCCGAGTGGAAGTGGGAGCACATCACCATGGACTTTGTGTCTGGACTTCCACGATCGCCAGGAGGGAAAGACGCGGTTTGGGTCATCGTTGATAGATTGACCAAATCGGCCCACTTTTTGCCTTTCAAAGTGGGTTTGTCTGCGGAGAGGCTGGCAGAGATGTATGTTTGTCAGATCGTGAGATTGCACGGAGTTCCGGTGAGCATAGTTTCAGAACGGGATAGTCGATTCACTTCCCACTTCTGGAGGAGTTTGCAGGCTAGCTTGGGCACCTCGCTCAAGTTTAGTACCGCTTATCATCCCCAGACAGACGGGCAGTCGGAGAGGACCATCCAGACTTTGGAGGATATACTTCGCACATGTGTGCTTGATCTCGGGGATTCTAGGGAGGACCATCTTCACCTGGTAGAGTTTGCTTACAACAACAGCTACCAGGCCAGTATAGAGATGTCGTCATTCGAGGCTCTATATGGACGGAGATGCCGTACTCCTTTGTCTTGGGACGATGTCGGCGAGAGGGCGCTTCTTGGGCCGGAGATGGTTGTGGATGCGGCCGAGAAGGTCAGATTGATTAGAGACAGACTTCGGGTGGCTCAGGATAGGCAGCGGCATTGGGCCGATAGTCACCGGAGACCGTTAGAGTTCGAGGTTAGTTTCAGTTTCCTGTCGTGTTGTTTGTGATTGTTTGTTAGTTATGTGCTGAGTTGTCTTATGTCTAGGTTGGTGACATGGTGTTTTTGAGGATATCCCGGACACGTGGCACGATTCGCTTTGGCGGCGGTGGGAAGCTCAGTCCGCACTACATCGGACCTTTCACCATCATAGAGGATCGGTGCAGTAGCCTACCGACTGGACTTGCCGACTAGGCTCGAGGGAGTGCACAACGTGTTTCATGTATCTCAGCTGAGGTGGTACGTGGCAGATCCTAGCCATGTATTGGACCATTCAGCGATACAGGTGGGACCTACTCTCAGCTATCCAGAACAGCCGGTGGAGATTCTGGATCGCAGGGAGAAGGTGCTCCGGAACCAGGTCATACCCTTGGTTCGAGTTGCATGGAGACATCACTCTCCAAGTGAGTCTACCTGGGAGAGGGAGGACGACATGCGGGAGCGTTTCCCTTATCTTTTCGCGCCCTGAGGTATAAGTCCATTTCCTTTATCTTTCTGTTTGTGATTCTTGTGTTTGTTGTCTTCAATTTCGAGGACGAAATTTTTTTTAAGGTGGATAGACTTGTCACCCTCACTTTTCCAAAATAGGGGTAAAATGGTAATTTTTCATTTTTGAATATTTTGGGAATTTTATTTCATGAATATTAATATTTAATGATTATAGGAGTCGGGTTCGAATTTCATCTCATTCCGACTTAATTCGGGACTCCGGAGAATTTCGACTTGAGTTGTGATTAACACATTAATTAGCCATGGCCCACCAAACCTAACATTTAGGTTTAGGAGTTTGGACTAATCCCACATGAGTGCTTAGGCTTAATTATGATTTTTATTTAGTCTAAACTAACCCCCAAAACCAAATTAGAAAGCTAACTTAGCATGGAAGTAAAGGAGGGGCAAACTTGTAATTAGCAAGTGCCCCAAACCCTTGCTTATTAGGGCCGGCCACCACCCTCCCTCTTTCTTCTTTCCACTTCAAAATTTCTACATCTTCTTCTTCTCCAAGTCTTCTTCTCAAGAGCTAGAATAGGAATTCCTTAGGATTGATCTCCAAAAAGATTTTCTTTTCCAAATATTCTTCCATCTAATTCTTCCTCTATCCCAAGTAGAGCTTCTCCAAGCTTTTGGGAGCAAGAAGTGCAAGGGTGTGTCCTAAACAATTCATTGTGTCGGAGCCGTGTCGGAGGACTTTTGAATCGGGAATCCATCTCCCGATAGGTACAACCTATTCTCTAATTCATTCTTTTCATCATGATAATTAGTTTGAACCCCGTAGGATTGATCCCCGTATTTGTGTCCCTATTCGTGTCAAGTTTGAGTCCGTTTGGAGTGTCCTAGAAGAAGTTTGGGTTGGTGGTTGTGTCCTTGAGTTTTCCCCAAATTTGGACACTTCTAGAATAATTAGATTTATATCTAAGTGGGTTAGGCACTTAAACTTCATTTTGTATTAGTGAATATGTGGGGTATTATTCATATTTTGTGTGTGTTCATATATATATATATATATATATATATATATATATATATATATATATGTGTGTGTGTGTGTGTGTGTGTGTGTGTGTGAGTGTTCATATATATATATATGTGTGTGTGTGTATATATATATATGTGTGAGAGAGTGTCTATATATATATATATGTGTGTGTGTGTGTGTTCCTATATATATATGTGTGTGTGTCTCTATATATATTAGTGTGTGTATTTATATATAGAGAGGGGAAGAATGAGAATATGTATGAGTGTTTGTTGGGTTTTTGGTTTTTCCTTTAGAAAGCTTTAGTCCCACATCGGAAAAAACAAAGAGTTTGTATCTCTATATATTAGTTTTGCTATTATTGGAGATGCACATGTGGTGTGGAGGTGCACATGGGTTTGCCATGTGGGGTTATTTTTCTAATGGAAAAAAGGCTAAAATCAACAATTAAAAGCATTCATGCCTTTTGCTCTTGGAAAATTTATTTCCATAGGAGCTAAGCCCCGTAGGGGCTTAGCGACTCGGACTCGGACTCGGACTCGGACTCGGGCTCGGGCTCGGGCTCGGACTCGGGCTCGGGCTCAAGGGCTCATGAGGCGTAAGGTGGCGTTTTGTTGGCGCACTTTGCACTTAGCACGTCAGCATCGTCGCTAGGCGCATAGTGCGCTTAAGTTGCGCTCGTTGCGCGAGCCACTTGCGCGACCACGTTGCGCGGCCCGTTACGCGAGCTCAGTTACGCTGGCCCAGTTACGCAGACCAGTACGCAGCCCAGTGCGCGCAGTGTGCGCAGCGTGCGTAGAGTGCGCAGTGTGCGCAGCGTACGTAGTGTGCGTAGAGTGCGTAGTGTGCGTAGGGTGCGTAAAGGGGTTGTGTGCGTAAAGTGTAAATTACGCTGGTTACGTGAGTGGCACAACTTGCAGCAGAACGTGTCTTTACATGTTCTGAGCGGTTGCTCCATGTTCGGGGTGGTTACTACCACGTCCCTAACATTGTGCTAACCGGACAGTTGTTGCTGGGGCTTATATGAGGCCTCCTCCTTCTCTCTCACAGGTTAGAACTAATACACAAGTAGTAGACAGAAAGTTTACAAGTGCTTAGAGGCTGTGAGAGAGAAGAGAGGTATTGTACCAGCGTTGCGTTTTGCACAGGAGTTCGAGTTCATCTGAGGAGTCAGAAGAGCAGAGTGTTCCAAGTTCTCCGACGAACTTGCTGGTTCCTGGAAGCTATTCGTGTGGGGCGAATAAAGCTTTGAGCAACGGTGATCATTCACCCCAGCAGGAGTTTTTCCACCTATCGTCTGTCACCTTCTTTGTTGGTTTTATCAGTATTCTATTAGCGCACCTTCGGTGAAGTGTTTGCATTGATATTATCAGAATTCTATTAGCGCACCTTCTGTGAAGTGTAGCACTAATTGAATTTTTCTTACGTACCTTCTGTGAAGCGTTACGTTCTGTGCACCTTCTGTGAAGTGTAGCACTAGTGGAATTTCTCTTACGTACCTTCTGTGAAGTGTTACGTTCTGTGCACCTTCTGTGAAGTGTAGCACGAGTTGAAATTTCTCTTATGTACCTTTTGTGAAGTGTTACGTAATAACGATTGTTTGTACAATTGTTACGAAATTTCAGTTTTCCATCGAAAAATTGTGCCCCGGCACTAACATTCTCAAAGCTTTATTGCTACGATGGAAAACGTCAATGTTTCACTCTTTAATTCTGATTTTTGTAAGTTAGAAAAGTTTGATGGAGAACATTACCAAGTCTGGAAGAGGAAGGTATATCTCACCCTTCAACTCAAAGACGTAGATCACGTGCTTCTGGAGGAAGAACCTACTGTTCCAGATGTTGGGTCTGCTGCCGCAATCACCGCGGCTACTAAATTGCAAGCAAAATGGGGAAGGAAAAATAGTATTTGCAGGCTGCTTATCCTGAATGCTATGGAAGATTCCCTTGCAGAATCCTATTCTAAGAAGAATATCGCTAGAGACATATGGGAGTCTCTAGAAAAACTCTACAAAGAAGACAAGAACCGCAGTAAAATATTTGTGGTTGAAAAATATCACAAGTGGTTTTTTTAGGACGAAAAGTCTATGCTGTCGCAGGTGAAGGAGTTCCTGAAACTGCGACAGAAGTTAGAAGACGAGGCGATGCCCCTCCCCGACAGAAGTTCTTCCCGGGCGTGGCTCTTACAGCATTGGAGGACCAGTTCGTGGGTCTAGTGCAGGGGAACTCGTCGGTGGACGAGTATGCAGCAGAGTTCTTCCGCCTTAGCAGGTTCGCTCCCGATATGATCCAGGAAGAGGGGCAGAAGGCTCGTAAGTTCCGAATGGACTTATTCATGCAGTGCGCACCCGCACCTCGGGTCGCCGTGACGCGACGTTCGATCATATATTGATGGACGCGCAGATTGCAGAGGAGGACTTCGGCCTCAAGTCGAAGAGGAGCGGTGATACCATGGGGGCGAGTTCCAGTGCGGGACCGGCCAAGCGCCCCCACTTTCAGCATCAGCAGAGGCCATTTCAGCAGCAGCCTCTGTTACAGATTCAGCAGGCACCAGCGCGTGCCCAGCAGCACCAGGGGCAGGGTCAGAGACAGGCTACTCTGTGCGGCTTCTGCGGGAAGCCGGGGCACACTAGGGAGGCTTGCAGGAAGAGGTTGGGCGTCTGTTTATACTGTGAGGCGCCCGATCACCAGCTGAGGGATTGCCGCTTTCGCGGAGTCCGAGGAGGCCAGGACAGGGTGCAGCCTGCTAGAGGACCAACAGTTCAGCAGAGAGGTCCTCCACTTCAGACCCAGCAGCAGCGCTTTGTACAGCACCAGAAGGGAGCACCTGCGGGCAGGGTGTTCGCTTTGGCAGCAGAGGATGAGGTAGAGCCAGTGGGAGATGTTGTAGCAGGTCATGTTCTCCTTGATTCTTTCCCTGCTTTCGCCTTGTTTGATTCTGGTGCCACTCATAGTTTTGTGTCTGTTTCCTTTGCTCTGAGACACAACATTATTGCTGAGTATATGGGTAAGACTTGCAAGATTATGACCAGGGGAGGCATTATCCTGGTTAATAATATTTGCAAGGGACGGAGAGTCACCCTGAGAGGCCGGGACTTGAGTGCGTGTCTGCTCGTAATGCCCCTACCGAGGTACGATATGGTACTCGGTATGGATTGGTTGAGCATGCACCATGCTAGTATTGATTGTAGAGGAGGCAGAGTTCTTTTTAGGCCGCCGGGAGAGCCAGAGATCGAGTTTGCTCGAGGAGCAGCGGAGCCGGAGGCTGGATTCTGTGGAGCTTTATTGGCGGGCCAGGATTTGCCACATCCGTTGATAGCTGAGTTCTCGGATGTCTTTCCCGAGGAGTTACCGGGGATGCCGCCAGACAGGGACATTGAGTTCTCTATAGACTTGGTGCCGGATGCCGAGCCCATTTCACAGCACGTCTATAGGGTCAACAACAGCGAGTTGATAGAGCTGAAGAAGCAAGTTGACGAGCTGCAGGACAAGGGGTTTATCAGATCCAGTTCTTCGTCCTGGGGAGCGCCAGTCCTGTTTGTGCCGAAGAAGGACGGTACGTCCCGCATGTGTATTGATTACCGGGCGCTCAACAATCTCACAATCAAGAATAGGTACCCTTTGCCGAGGATCGACGATTTGTTCGATCAGCTGAGTGGGGCGAAGGTATTTTCGAAGATAGACTTGAGGTCCGGGTATCACCAGCTGAAGGTGAGGCGGGATGACATTCCCAAGACGGCATTTCGGACTCGGTACGGCCAGTACGAGTTTACAGTGATGCCATTTGGGTTGACCAATGCTCCCACGGTGTTCATGTACTTGATGAACAAGGTATTCCATCAGTACCTTGACAAGTTCGTGGTGGTCTTCATAGATGATATCTTGATCTATTCGAAGACGCAGGAGGAGCATGAGGAGCACTTGAGAGTTGTGTTAGAGACTCTGAGGAGGGAGCAACTCTACGGGAAGCTTTCGAAGTGCGAGTTCTTCTTAGACCAGGTCGAGTTCTTAGGTCATGTTGTGACCGAGCACGGAATCTCAGTGGACCAGAGGAAGATTTCAGCAATTGAGTCTTGGTCTACGCCCAGTTCAGTTGCCGAGGTTCGGAGCTTTCTGGGTTTGGCTGGCTATTACCGGAAGTTCGTCCAGGACTTCTCGCGGATTGCAGAGCCGATGACTAAACTCACCAGGAAGAACGTGGAGTTCGTCTGGACTGTTGAGTGTCAGGCTGCATTCGATGAGCTGAAGAGGAGGTTGACTTCAGCTCCGATCTTGACTTTGCCATCTGGGTCAGGTGGGTTCTCGATCTACAGCGATGCTTCAGGGAAGGGCTTGGGTTGTGTTCTTCAGCAGCACTGGAAGGTGATTGCCTATGCATCCAGGCAGTTACGTCCTCATGAGAAGAACTATCCTACTTATAATCTGGAGTTGGCCGCGGTTATTTTTTCTTTGAAGTTATGGAAGCATTACCTGTACGAAGAGCGAGTTGAGATCTTCACAGATCACAAGAGCTTGAAGTACGTGTTCACTCAGAAGGAGCTGAACATGCGGCAGAGGCGGTGGTTAGAGCTGATGAAGGACTTCGATATATCACTGCAGTACCATCCGGGGAAGGCCAACGTAGTTGCAGATGCCTTGAGCAGGTATCCAGTAGCTATGTTCTTGACGACAGATCGTCATCTTTTGGCCGACCTGGATAGTTTGGGTATCGAGGTCATCATTCCGGGCGTGGAGATCCAGATGTGGGGTTTGCAGATTCAGTCTGAGCTGATGGATAGTCAGGTCAGCGCAGTATGATGATGTTGCCCTGAGGAGCATCAGGGAGCAGGTGCGGACGGATTTGCTCGACGATTTCTCTGTAGTCGAAGATGAGTCGTTGCGGCACGGTACTAGGTTGTGCGTTCCGCGTGGAGAGCTTCGGGAGGAGGTTCTTCAGGAGGCACATCGCTTTCAGTATTCTATGCATCCTGGGGCCAACAAGATGTATAGGGACCTGAGAGAGCACGTGTGGTGGTATGGCATGAAGCGCGAGGTAGCTCAGTTTGTATCTCGTTGCCTTGTGTGTCAGCAGGTGAAGGCCGAGAGACAGAGACTAGGTGGATTGCTTCAGCCGCTACCCATTCCCGAGTGGAAGTGGGAGCACATCACCATGGACTTTGTGTCTGGACTTCCACGATCGCCAGGAGGGAAAGACGCGGTTTGGGTCATCGTTGATAGATTGACCAAATCGGCCCACTTTTTGCCTTTCAAAGTGGGTTTGTCTGCGGAGAGGCTGACAGAGATGTATGTTTGTCAGATCGTGAGATTGCACGGAGTTCCGGTGAGCATAGTTTCAGAACGGGATAGTCGATTCACTTCCCACTTCTGGAGGAGTTTGCAGGCTAGCTTGGGCACCTCGCTCAAGTTTAGTACCGCTTATCATCCCCAGACAGACGGGCAGTCGGAGAGGACCATCCAGACTTTGGAGGATATGCTTCGCACATGTGTGCTTGATCTCGGGGGTTCTAGGGAGGACCATCTTCACCTGGTAGAGTTTGCTTACAACAACAGCTACCAGGCCAGTATAGAGATGTCGTCATTCGAGGCTCTATATGGACGGAGATGCCGTACTCCTTTGTCTTGGGACGATGTCGGCGAGATGGCGCTTCTTGGGCCGGAGATGGTTGTGGATGCGGCCGAGAAGGTCAGATTGATTAGAGACAGACTTCGGGTGGCTCAGGATAGGCAGCGGCATTGGGCCGATAGTCACCGGAGACCGTTAGAGTTCGAGGTTAGTTTCAGTTTCCTGTCGTGTTGTTTGTGATTGTTTGTTAGTTATGTGCTGAGTTTTGTCTTATGTCTAGGTTGGTGACATGGTGTTTTTGAGGATATCCCGGACACGTGGCACGATTCGCTTTGGCGGCGGTAGGAAGCTCAGTCCGCGCTACATCGGACCTTTCACCATCATAGAGGATCGGTGCAGTAGCCTACCGACTGGACTTGCCGACTAGGCTCGAGGGAGTGCACAACGTGTTTCATGTATCTCAGCTGAGGTGGTACGTGGCAGATCCTAGCCATGTATTGGACCATTCAGCGATACAGGTGGGACCTACTCTCAGCTATCCAGAACAGCCGGTGGAGATTCTGGATCGCAGGGAGAAGGTGCTCCGGAACCAGGTCATACCCTTGGTTCGAGTTACATGGAGACATCACTCTCCAAGTGAGTCTACCTGGGAGAGGGAGGACGACATGCGAGAGCGTTTCCCTTATCTTTTCGCGCCCTGAGGTATAAGTCCATTTCCTTTATCTTTCTGTTTGTGATTCCTGTGTTTGTTGTCTTCAATTTCGAGGACGAAATTTTTTTTTAAGGTGGATAGACTTGTCACCCTCACTTTTCCAAAATAGGGGTAAAATGGTAATTTTTCATTTTTGAATATTTTGGGAATTTTATTTCATGAATATTAATATTTAATGATTATAGGAGTCGGGTTCGAATTTCATCGCATTCCGACTTAATTCGGGACTCCGGAGAATTTCGACTTGAGTTGTGATTAACACATTAATTAGCCATGGCCCACCAAACCTAACATTTAGGTTTAGGAGTTTGGACTAATCCCACATGAGTGCTTAGGCTTAATTATGATTTTTATTTAGTCTAAACTAACCCCCAAAACCAAATTAGAAAGCTAACTTAGCATGGAAGTAAAGGAGGGGCAAACTTGTAATTAGCAAGTGCCCCAAACCCTTGCTTATTAGGGCCGGCCACCACCCTCCCTCTTTCTTCTTTCCACTTCAAAATTTCTACATCTTCTTCTTCTCCAAGTCTTCTTCTCAAGAGCTAGAATAGGAATTCCTTAGGATTGATCTCCAAAAAGATTTTCTTTTCCAAATATTCTTCCATCCAATTCTTCCTCTATCCCAAGTGGAGCTTCTCCAAGCTTTTGGGAGCAAGAAGTGCAAGGGTGTGTCCTAAACAATTCATTGTGTCGGAGCCGTGTCGGAGGACTTTTGAATCGGGAATCCATCTCCCGATAGGTACAACCTATTCTCTAATTCATTCTTTTCATCATGATAATTAGTTTGAACCCCGTAGGATTGATCCCCGTATTTGTGTCCCTATTCGTGTCAAGTTTGAGTCCGTTTGGAGTGTCCTAGAAGAAGTTTGGGTTGGTGGTTGTGTCCTTGAGTTTCCCCCAAATTTGGACACTTCTAGAATAATTAGATTTATATCTAAGTGGGTTAGGCACTTAAACTTCATTTTGTATTAGTGAATATGTGGGATATTATTCATATTTTGTGTGTGTTCATATATATATATATATATATATATATATATATATATATATATATATATGGGAGCGGATCGGGAGCCCCGTCCGCGGAGCCCCGCCGAAGCCCCGCCCTCCCTTAGCCGTTGGATCGCGCGGGCGGGGGCGGGCCCCGCGCGATCCGATGGTGCAGGGGGGGGCGGGGCTTCGACGGGGCTCCGCGGGCGGGGCCTTTGATCCGCTTCCATATATATATATATATGTGTGTGTGTGTGTGTGTGTGTGTGTGTGTGTGTGAGTGTTCATATATAATATGTGTGTGTGTGTATATATATATATATATGTGTGAGAGAGTGTCTATATATATATGTGTGTGTGTGTTCCTATATATATATGTGTGTGTGTCTCTATATATATTAGTGTGTGTATTTATATATAGAGAGGGGAAGAATGAGAATATGTATGAGTGTTTGTTGGGTTTTTGGTTTTTCCTTTAGAAAGCTTTAGTCCCACATCGGAAAAAACAAAGAGTTTGTATCTCTATATATTAGTTTTGCTATTATTGGAGATGCACATGTGGTGTGGTGGTGCACATGGGTTTGCCATGTGGGGTTATTTTTCTAATGAAAAAAAGGCTAAAATCAACAATTAAAAGCATTCATGCCTTTTGCTCTTGGAAAATTTATTTCCATAGGAGCTAAGCCCCGTAGGGGCTTAGCGACTCGGACTCGGACTCGGGCTCGGGCTCGGGCTCGGACTCGGGCTCAAGGGCTCATGAGGCGTAATATGGCGTTTTGTTGGCGCACTTTGCACTTAGCACGTCAGCATCGTCGCTAGGCGCATAGTGCGCTTAAGTTGCGCTCGTTGCGCGAGCCACTTGCGCGACCACGTTGCGCGGCCCGTTACGCGAGCTCAGTTACGCTGGCCCAGTTACGCAGACCAGTACGCAGCCCAGTGCGCGCAGTGTGCGCAGCGTGCGTAGAGTGCGCAGTGTGCACAGCGTACGCAGTGTGCGTAGAGTGCGTAGGGTGCGTAAAGGGGTTGTGTGCGTAAAGTGTAAATTACGCTGGTTACGTGAGTGGCACAACTTGCAGCAGAACGTGTCTTTACATGTTCTGAGCGGTTGCTCCATGTTCGGGGTGGTTACTACCACGTCCCTAACATTGTGCTAACCGGGCAGTTGTTGCTGGGGCTTATATAAGACCTCCTCCTTCTCTCTCACAGGTTAGAACTAATACACAAGTAGTAGACAGAAAGTTTACAAATGCTTAGAGGCTGTGAGAGAGAAGAGAGGTATTGTACCAGCGTTGCGTTTTGCACAGGAGTTCGAGTTCATCCGAGGAGTCAGAAGAGCAGAGTGTTCCAAGTTCTCCGACGAACTTGCTGGTTCCTGGAAGCTATTCGTGTGGGACGAATAAAGCTTTGAGCAACGGTGATCATTCACCCCAGCAGGAGTTTTTCCACCTATCGCCTGTCACCTTCTTTGTTGGTTTTATCAGTATTCTATTAGCGCACCTTCGGTGAAGTGTTTGCGTTGATATTATCAGAATTCTATTAGCGCACCTTCTGTGAAGTGTAGCACTAATTGAATTTTTCTTACGTACCTTCTGTGAAGCGTTACGTTCTGTGCACCTTCTGTGAAGTGTAGCACTAGTGGAATTTCTCTTACGTACCTTCTGTGAAGTGTTACGTTCTGTGCACCTTCTGTGAAGTGTAGCACGAGTTGAAATTTCTCTTACGTACCTTTTGTGAAGTGTTACGTAATAACGATTGTTTGTACAATTGTTACGAAATTTCAGTTTTCCATCGAAAAATTGTGCCCCGGCACTAACATTCTCAAAGCTTTATTGCTACGATGGAAAACGTCAATGTTTCACTCTTCAATTCTGACTTTTGTAAGTTAGAAAAGTTTGATGGAGAACATTACCAAGTCTGGAAGAGGAAGGTATATCTCACCCTTCAACTCAAAGACGTAGATCACGTGCTTCTGGAGGAAGAACCTACTGTTCCAGATGTTGGGTCTGCTGCCGCAATCACCGCGGCTACTAAATTGCAAGCAAAATGGAGAAGGGAAAATAGTATTTGCAGGCTGCTTATCCTGAATGCTATGGAAGATTCCCTTGCAGAATCCTATTCTAAGAAGAATATCGCTAGAGACATATGGGAGTCTCTAGAAAAACTCTACGAAGAAGACAAGAACCGCAGTAAAATATTTGTGGTTGAAAAATATCACAAGTGGTTTTTTTAGGACGAAAAGTCTATGCTGTCGCAGGTGAAGGAGTTCCTGAAACTGCGACAGAAGTTAGAAGACGAGGCGATGCCCCTCCCCGACAAGTTTGTTGTTGGAGGGATTGTCTCAAAGCTCCCCGCTGGGTGGAGCAAGTTCTATGCAAACATGCATAGGAAGAAGCTTGAGATCAGCCTTGAAGATCTCTTGCAGGACTTAAGGTGGACACACTGTCCAAGCAATTGGCTAACGCCAATCTGGTTCAAACCAAGGAACCAAGGGGAAAGCAGGCGTCTTTCCACAGCAAGAAGAAGGACCCTGACAATCTGAAAGTCAAGGAAACTTCTATCAAGAAAAAGAAGCCAAAGTCTCAAATGCCTTGCTTCAAATGTGGCAAGAAAGGCCACTTTAAGAATGAGTGCAAAGCAAAGACCAAGCAATCAGAGCAAGGAGAGCCTAGTAAGGTATCTATGATCACTGACATTGTTGCTATGATTGCGCAGGTTGATGCGGTAAGGACTGACTCTGACTGGTGGGTAGACACTGGAGCCTCCTGCCATGTCTGCTCCAGTAAGGAGTGGTTCACCACCTACACACCTACTTCTGAAGTGGTTATGATGGCGAACCAGGCACAAGCTGAAGTGCTCGGGATCGGGACGGTGGTGTTGAAGCTGACTTCGGGAAAGTCTCTGACGCTTCAAGGCGTGAAGCACGTACCTGCTATCGCCAAGAACCTGATCTCAGGAGGCCTACTCTGCAACGCAGGCCTCAGGATGGACATCAATGCTGGCCAGATGGTGATGTCTATCAAGGGAACATATTTCGGGAAAGCTTATTATACCGAAGGAATGTTCAAAATTCAGCTTGTAAATCAGTCCAATGTAATTAATGTAATTAATGAAGTCACTCCTTCTGCTTATACTCTTGAGTTGTGGCATAATAGGCTAGGACATGTTCATTGTAAACGAATAAACAGAATGTCTAGTCTAGGACTTATCTCCAAATGTGGGGGTAAGGTAGAGAAATGTGAAGTTTGTGCTCAAACGAAGATCACAAGGAAACCCTTTCCTCGGGTTAATCGAAGTACAGATCTTCTGGAGTTGGTACACTTCGATATCTGTAACTTCAAACAGTTCTCTACAAAGGCCGGGATGAAGTATTTCATAACCTTCATCGATGACTTCTCTAAGTATGTGTTCGTCTACTTGCTGAAGGCTAAAGACGAAGCATTCGAGAAGTTCAAGGAGTTCAGAGCCGAAGCTGAGCGGCAGACTGGACAACAACTCAAAAGAATAAGAAGTGATCGAGGTGGGTTGTACAGGTCTCATGAATTCGCATCGTTCTGCAAAGAACATGGAATTGTCAATGAGACTACGGCTCCGTACTCTCCTCAATCAAACGGAGTAGCAGAGAGGAAGAACAGAACGTTAACAGAAATGATTAACTCAATGTTGTTGACTGCTGGCCTTCCTAAGTGCTACTGGGGTGAAGCTGCATTGACGGCCACTTTTATTCTAAATAGAGTGCCTCATGCAACTTCAGACGTTACTCCTCATGAACTCTGGTTCAAGGTCAGACCTAACTTGAATGTCATTCGAGTGTGGGGGTGTCTGGCATATGTCAAGCTTCCAGAACTGAAGATTCAGAAGCTTGGGACAAGGACTACTAAAACGATCTTCTTGGGGTATGCCGAGAAGAGTGATGCTCGGAGATTTCTTGATATTGAGTCAAATCATATCATTGAATCTCGCGACGCAGAATATTTTGAAGACAAATTTGCTAGGCACAAGAATATTGTTCTTGCGGATGTACCGGAGAACAATGAGGGTGCGCAGCAAACTGAAGTCTTCAATGAAGATGTGGTCCAAGAAGATGTTGTTGAAACAATGATTGAACCAGAACAAGCTGAGCCGTCAGCTAAGCGTGTGAGGAGGCCGAAGGACTTCGGAAGTGACTTTGTCACCTATCATGTGGAAGCAGATCCGCTTACCTATGATGAGGCGATGAAGACCAGAGACGCGGTTTTCTGGAAGGAGGCGATTGACAATGAAATTGATTCCATCACCTCAAATAACACTTGGGTGTTGGTTGATCTTCCTGAAGGAGTGAAACCCATCGGATGCAAATGGATCTTCAAGAAGAAGATGAAAGCAGAAGGAACTATTGACAAGTTCAAGGCTAGGTTGGTAGCCAAGGGGTTTTCTCAGAAGCAGGGGATTGACTATTTTGACACGTATGCTCCAGTTGCCCGGATGACCACCATCAGGATGTTGATTGCTCTTGCAGCAATACATAAGATGGTGATACATCAGATGGATGTGAAAACGGCTTTCCTAAATGGCAAGCTGACCGAAGAGATTTATATGCAACAACCAAAGGGATTTGTCATCAAGGGTCTTGAAGACAGTCTGCAAGTTGGTAAAATCTTTGTACGGTCTTAAACAGGCTCCCAAGATGTGGCATGAGAAATTTGACAAGGTTATAAGGTCAAATGGCTACATGGTCAGTGAGACGGATAAGTGTGTTTACACGAAGTTCGCTGATGGAAGAGGTGTGATCGTTTGTCTGTATGTGGACGACATGCTTATCCTAGGTACGGATATGAGATGTATCACGGAGACAAAGAGGTTCATCTCGAGCAAGTTCAGTATGAAGGACTTGGGGGAAGCTGGTGTGATCTTAGGGATCAAGATCATCCGGACAGACACTGGACTAGCTGTCACGCCCCAGAACCAGAATACTGGAGAGCGGGGGCAGACATAGCCAGCTACGTATAATGAAATGGAATCCACGTCACTATACGGTCACGGCTGTCTAGATATATGAGGGTTTAACTACAATCCATAAAGCCTCTGCTTAGCAGGCCAAGTCACAGCGACGTAGCACCGCAAATAGGCAGTTAGCCTAATGCTGTATGTTAAAAATAAAGAGGGGTGTAGTCAGCACTACAAAGAGGAGGAGTTCCTCATGTTACAGTGGCTCGACACCACGATGAGGTACCCGGTTAGGGATAAAGCCTCGGCCTTGCAAGCCATGTCGTTGCGGCGTAACACCGCAAGGGAGCCTAAGGCTTCATGCTGGGTAGTTTGGCACTACAAAGAGGCAGTTGCCTCATGCTACAGTAGTATGACACTACGATGAGGTTCCCGGTACGGGGTAAGGCCTCGGCTTTAAGCCATGTCATAGCGGCGTAGCACCGCAAGGGAAGCGCAAAGCGCTTCATGCCATGTCTCTTTATAATGAACTCACCTATAGTGTATGGATAGACATATCAGGCCGTCTCTTGAGGGTAAACTTGTAGACGCCCAAAATTATACACTGAAACCAGGCTGACACAGGGCCTTTAATGTGTAGCCAGAAGCACATATAACTACATTATGTGAGTGGAAAAAATTTCAGCTATGATGCAGAATTCAAGGCTTAGTCCATTCTTGTATTATAGTTTGATTTTTGATCCATGCGGAAAGATTCAAGTCGTCAGCGACATCTCTCCTAATGCATGATGGACAGTTACTGTGGGGAACACTTATATCTATATATAGAGATATGTGGGGGATTGTTGGGTTTTTGGTTTTTCCTTTAGAAAGCTTTAGTCCCACATCGGAAAAAACAAAGAGTTTGTATCTCTATATATTAGCTTTGCTATTATTGGAGATGCACATGTGGTGTGGAGGTGCACATGGCTTTGCCATGTGGGGTTATTTTTCTAATGGAAAAAAGGCTAAAATCAACAATTAAAAGCATTCATGATTTTTGCTCTTGGGAAATTTATTTCCATAGGAGCTAAGCCCCGTAGGGGCTTAGCGACTCGGACTCCGATTCGGACTCGTACTCGGACTCGGGCTCGGGCTCGGGCTCGGACTCGGGCTCAAGGGCTCATGAGGCGTAATGTGGCGTTTTGTTGGCGCACTTTGCACTTAGCACGTCAGCATCGTCGCTAGGCGCATAGTGCACTTAAGTTGCGCTCGTTGCGCGAGCCACTTGCGCGACCACGTTGCGCGGCCCGTTACGCGAGCCCAGTTACGCTGGCCCAGTTACGCAGACCAGTACGTAGCCCAGTGCGCGCAGTGTGCGCAGCGTACGCAGTGTGCGTCGAGTGCGTAGTGTGCGTAGGGTGCGTAAAGGGGCTGTGTGCGTAAAGTACAAATTACGCTGGTTACGTGAGTGGCACAACTTGCAGCAGAACGTGTCTTTACATGTTCTGAGCGGTTGCTCCATGTTCGGGGTGGTTACTACCACGTCCCTAATATTGTGCTAACCGGGCAGTTGTTGCTGGGACTTATATAAGGCCTCCTCCTTCTCTCTCACAGGTTAGAACTAATACACAAGTAGTAGACAGAAAGTTTACAAGTGCTTAGAGGCTGTGAGAGAGAAGAGAGGTATTGTACCAGCGTTGCGTTTTGCACAGGAGTTCGAGTTCATCCGAGGAGTCAGAAGAGCAGAGTGTTCTAAGTTCTCCGACGAACTTGCTGGTTCCTGGAAGCTATTCGTGTGGGGCGAATAAAGCTTTGAGCAACGGTGATCATTCACCCCAGCAGGAGTTTTTCCACCTATCGCCTGTCACCTTCTTTGTTGGTTTTATCAGTATTCTATTAGCGCACCTTCAGTGAAGTGTTTGCGTTGATATTATCAGAATTCTATTAGCGCACCTTCTGTGAAGTGTAGCACTAATTGAATTTTTCTTACGTACCTTCTGTGAAGCGTTACGTTCTGTGCACCTTCTGTGAAGTGTAGCACTAGTGGAATTTCTCTTACGTACCTTCTGTGAAGTGTTATGTTCTGTGCACCTTCTGTGAAGTGTAGCACGAGTTGAAATTTCTCTTACGTATCTTTTGTGAAGTGTTACGTAATAACGATTGTTTGTACAATTGTTACGAAATTTCAGTTTTCAATCGAAAAATTGTGCCCCGGCACTAACAGTGTTTATATATATATAGAGAGAGAGTTTAGAGAGATTGAGGAGAAGAATAGAGAGATTTAGAGAGGGAAATAGAGGAGAGAATGGAGGAGGAAAGGAAGGGAAAGGAGGGCAACCATAGCAGCAGCCATGGGGGGAGGGAATTGGGCTGCTGCCCCCCCCCCCCCCCCCCCCCCCCCCCCCCCCACAGCAGCAGCAGCAAAGGCAGGAATAGCAGCAGCAGCAGCTGCAAAATCAGCAGCAGCAGCAGCACTTTGAGCAGCAGTAGCAACCCCCCATAGCCCCATAACCCCCTATATATGTATACCTATATGTATACCTATATATATACCTATATATACTCTATATATACACCTATTTAACCCACTAAACTAACCCCTAAGTTAGTCCTAAGTGAGAGTGAAAAGTGAGTGTTTGAGAGTGTGTGTGAGTGGTTGTGTGAGATAGAAGTGAGAGGGTGATTTTGAGTTAGGAGCGTCGGAACGCATCCAAACTTGAAAGGGACTTAGCTAATATAAAATAGAGTTTGTGGGTAGGCTCCTAGGTTGAAATCGAGTTTTCGTTTGGGATTAGGAGGATGGTATCGCACGATACCATTGAGTATCTTGAGATACTCAAGATAACGGGTAAACGGGTAATATGGACTGTAAGATGGACTGGATGTCCACTTTACCTAGAGGACTTGGTAGGTAATGGTTGTATAGGCTAGTATCCTACTACCCTAGGAAGCCGGGATTGGAATTCCTAAGGAAAAGCCACTTGGCTTCAAGGTTAGAGTGGTTTAAGGGTAAATGTATAAAGGGTAATCGAGTAAATTCAAGATACGGGGTCCGGGTATTCGGTTTGACTTGAAACTTAGGTGACTTGTTAGGTACACCCTACAAATGTCATATTTGAACCAATTTTGGCTCGGTTGACCCAGAATTGACTTTTTACCCAAAAGTCAACGATGAGTCAACACTTTGTCTAAATTTGGCCAAATCCAAACTAGAGTTGACCAGTTGACTAAAAGTCAACTGTTGGTCAACACTTGACCAGGTTGACCTAGAGTTGACCAGGGTTGACCAGTTGACTAAAAGTCAACTGTAAGTCAACTCTTGACCCCGTTTGACTTGCTTCGACTTGTTTTGACTTGCTTTGACTGATATGACCTAGAGTTGACTTAGTCTGACTTAGATTGACTTGATATAACTTAATTTGACCTAGATTGACTTGATAGGACTTAGTGTGACTCAGTGAGACCTAGTTTGACATAGATTTCATATCATTCATTATAAATCATTCATAACTTTGTTAAACCTAAATTAACATGCAAATATCTCATCTTTAGGTCTCTGATTACCACTCTGAGCATTGATATACCCTACAGCTCAGGACAGCAGGCGAGTACATTCACTGATAGTTTTCATTGTCTTGATATCTGCTATATCCGATTCAGTCGTAGTGTCTTACTCGATTCCCAGTCACGATAGTTCACGGACTAGTATACGTTGGATCATGACATGAGATGTTGTTCCTAGATTTCTGGGTATATTGGTACACTTCCTGTCTTGTTCCCTGTACTTGTATAGACACCGATTTCTAAGGGAACTTGCTACCCTCTTATGGAATCACGTGCCATGACGTGTCATGTTCAGATCCAATGTACTATTCGGGGATGGGGGATTATTAGGGGCTATGTGATCAGAGCCACCCTGTCACTATATTCTTGTGCTCGCGCCACTCTCCCCTCACGTAGGGTGTAGCGAGATCCTATTTACCTTGTGCTCGTTATCCAGGTTGGCCAGCATGACTTTCCGTTGAGGTCACCGCGGATTGCCGGGCCAAGCGGATAGCCTGTCCAGTCACTTATCCCAAGCCGATCACATAACGCTCTAATAATTCAAGGCACATTTTATATTTACTTATCTTATCATATATCCTGTTCTGTTCTACATTCAGTACTTTCTCACCATGCTATGATATTCAGTTACTCATATGTTCTACATGCCTTAATATTGTACCTTGATTGGAGACTAAGTTCTGCTCGGGAGAAGGGTTACAACCCCGGTCCTTATTTGGTTTAAGGATTGTAACTCAGCTTCCGAACGGTTCCCAAGTTTTCCTATATCTTTGTCTTGTATTTCATTATACTGTCTCTTATAGAATTTGTCAATTCGCATGGAACTGCTGTTAGTGCTTGTACTTGCTCATTTTCCTGATAGGATACCGTTGATATATTACAGATGATTCTGAGTCGGACAGATCGACCTATTATGGGCTCGAGCTAGATGGAGTAGTCCAGGACCGTGGCCTGATAGTAGAGCCACTAGATTCTGTACTCCCGGAGTAGTGTAGCTTAGTTGGGTTGCCTGGACTGCGATCCAGCTAGCATTATCAGACTGTAGCTTTTATGTTATATTTTGAGACCCTGGGATGTTGTGTATATATCTGGGCTTGTGTTGGATTTTGGACTTATTTCCTTTCATCTATCATATGTTTTCCTTCTATGTTATCTACCTTAGTTTTATCATGTGATTGAGACTGTATTGCTATGTTACCTCCATTCGGAGTGTATATACTGTACAGGTACCTTTATATTATTAGTCGTAGTATTTACAGACGTTATATACAGCGTTCTACCGCCGATACTGTGGCGTAGGCTGGACGTACCCACGTGCTCGTGCCCCTCATAAGGGTGCGGGTCGTGACAGGTCTATTACGGAGAGTTGTTTATTGGCACATGAACTTGTTCGTGACTTCAACAAAGTTAGGGGAAAGAAGAGCTGCATCAAGTTGGACATCAGGAAAGCATATGACTCAGTCAACAGAGGGTTCTTGTGCTACATTCTTCGGAGCATGGGCTTTCAGTCATGGTGGGTGGACAGAGTCCAAGAATGCGTCACATCGCTTACTTTTTCGATCATCATAAGAGGACAACCATGCGGATTCTTTGGAAGTAACCGAGGCTTGCGACAAGGAGACCCGCTGTCGCCATACTTGTTCACCATTGTGATGGAATATTTCACATGTCTGATGGATTGCAGTCCATCAGAAACTGATCACCCCCTTATATCGGCAAGTGGTACCTAAGGTGTCTCATCTAATCTATGTCGACGACCTCCTTATGTTTATCGAACCATCACAGACGTCCATGAACGGGCTGAATGCGGTATTGAATGAATTCACAAACTTGACAGGGCTCCAGCTCAACAAAGAGAAGAGTCAAATCTACTATTTGCCCAGAGAAGGAGCGATGGGCTTCACTGCTTCAAATCGAGATAGGACAGCTTCCAGTAAAATATCTGGACTTACCTTTATCTATAAATTACGTCAAGGAATCAGACTATCAGGGGCTGGTACAATACGTCCAGAATAAGCTAGAAGGGTGGCAAGCTCAACTCCTATCCTTTGGCGGCCGAATCGAGCTCATTCGTATAGTTATTCTTGCTATCACCAACTACTGGTTGCAAGCCATATCCTTACCAGAGGAAACCATCCAGAAGATCGAAAAATTATGCGCTAATTTTGTTTGGCGCGGGGGACTGCATGCAATCTCCTGGGAGGAGCTCTATCAGACGAAAGAAGAGGGTGGCGTGGGGATTCGATCTTTATGGGTGCTCAAGGAGGTGGCACTCATGCGGATGGCCGGGCGCTTGCTCGAAAAGGAGTCCATGTAAGGTGGATGGCGTACTGGTACACCCGCAAAAGCAATTTCTGGACTCAAGATATGAACAATAATTTCTCGATGACTTACAAAACATGCTTCGCACGTGGCCAAAAATGAAGCGGCTAATCATCCGGTTGATCCATGATGGCCTGTCAACCATTCTTTGGATGGACCCGTGGTTGGACTATCAAAGCATGATAGAAAGGTGGGGTTGGTTGACGTTCGACCTGTGCGGCCGGGAAGAAAACGTGGAGGTACTTATCCAAGGCGGGAGCTGGAACACTGATGCACGGCCGATCGGCCAGTGGCATTCCAGTGATATAAAAAAGATCACTATACAGTCAGACATGAATGCAAATGCGTGGATTTGGGATGGAACAGGCAGCGGCAAATTCTCCACGAAGACCGCATACGAGCTCTTGCGACCGCAATGGCCTAAGGTAACCTAGTACGAGATCGTATGGGTTCAGAAAGCGGCCACCAAAATGAAGTTGTGTACTTATAAAGCTATTCGGGATAGACTGCTCACCAGAGAAGGAATGATGAAGTTTGGAATATAGATTACCAGCTCGGCCTGCGTTCTATGCGGCGGTAGAGTGGAATCTCGTGATCATATTTTCTTCCTCTGCCCTGTGATTCACTGCATATGGTGAGAATGCAAAAGCAGATTGGGCATTCCAGGAAATAATAGAGAAGGGCTCGTGAGAGTGTTCGAGGAGATAATGTCTCTAAAGCAACATGGAGCGGAGATATATAAGAAGGCGAGGATCAGATTATTATCGACGATATGGCATGTATGGCGGGAGAGAAACAGACGTATATTCAAAGGCGTTACATTAACCATGTAAGGGATTCTAAATAATATTGAAAGGGAAGCAAATATTCTGGGTGCCTAATGTCTAGGCTGTCTTGGGGTATGGAGAGATTGTAATTTGTATGTTTTTCTTCAGCAGTAATAAAATGAACCCGTTCTTCAAATATATATATATATATATATATATATATATATATATATATATATATATATATATATATATCATTACGGTGATCCGAGATAGTAGAGGTCGAGGGGAGGACTGGTTCCGGACCGCCAGGGTTCGTCTGGCTGCTTCGGTTTGGCATGTCTGGCGGGAATGAAACCGTCGGATATTCGAGGGACTGGTTACTCCTCTGGGCATGCTTCATAACATCGAATTTGATGTAAACGTTATGAGGTCTTGATGAGTGGGATTCCCCACTTTGATTGTATGTTGTACGATTACTGTGTTATTTTGGAATAAAATTTACCCTTTTTCCAAAATATATATATATGTATATATATATATATATATATATATATATATATATATATATTTGGAAAAAGGGTAAATTTTATTCCACTATTAGCGCAATAAGGTTACAGCATAGAGATACAATCCCAACTCAGGGGGACATTACTAGTACATCCGACTCAATGTTATGAAGGATGCCCACCGGTGGGGTGGTCAGTCCCTCATAAATGCACCGGTTCCTCTCCCTCCAGACATGCCAAACTGATGCAGCAAGCCTCAATCGTGCACGTCTGGCCCAACTCTGCTCCTGGCCCCTGCAATCTCCAATCCACTTAAGGATTTCTCTGAAGTCACGCTCCCTTCCAACTCCTCCCAAGTATCTCCGGCTCTGCTCTGTCTAGATGCTCCACGCCACATGGCACTGAAAGAACAGATGCCCTATGGATTCATTCTCTGTCTCACACAAAACACACTTTGGGTCAGGGACTGGGACCCCGAACCGAAGCAGTCTGTCCCTAGTAAGCATCCGGCCCAGCACCAGTTTATATGCAGACAGTTGCATCTTCCTGGCTAGGCCCTTCCCCCAGATAAAGTTGTACTCCTCGATCTTATCGAAGTGGGGACGAACAAGATCGTAGCAGCTGCTAAATCGGAACTCCCCAGCACCCTCCGTGGAGCCGGAAGGGGCCCAAACCCAGACGTCAGTCAGTATAGCAGGAGTGATCTGGACCTGCCTGATCTCCCCTCCTAACTGAGCAGTGAAACGATACTCCTCTGGCCTCCAGACCCCACCACTGATGATGTGCCTACAAGTCAGACCTCTGTACGTCACACCGTCCGTCTGGGGACCCAGAATCTCCAGAAGGGACTGACCTGCAATCCACGGATCAAGCCATAGGTCCGTCTCCCCTCCCTCCCTCCCTCATCTTCCTCCGAATAGCCTTCCGAAGAACAGGTCGGTTCCTCAGGATATGCTTGAAAGCCACAGAGAAGTTATTGTCAATTTCACATACCCAGAAGTTCTTTCCCCGAAGATACCGACTAGACATCCAAGCCGACCAAAGAGAACCGCCCTGAAGGAACCTCCACGCCAGCTTGATCCCCGCCGCCTCCCTAATAGATACAAGGGAACGCAGACCCACACCTCCCTCCTTCCTAGGTCGACAGAGCTGCTCCCAAGAGATGGCGTGAATCCCTCCATGCCATATGAACTTGGCACATATGCCCTCAATCTTTCTAATAGTAGCCAAAGGTACCATAATAGATTGGAGCCAGAATAAAACAATAGCAGATATAACCGATCGAACCAGCTCAATACGCCCTCCAAAAGATAGTCCAGCCGCCTGCCAGCCCTCTACCCTCCTCTGCGCAAAGTCCACCAGACTCTGGCAATCTTGGTCCTTCGCGTAGTTGACAGATAGGGGCACCTCCAGATATTTCACCGGGAGATCTCCCTTTTCCACCCCAAGCTCCAGGGCCCGTTCCTCCTTCAAAGTGCAAGAGTTGTTGAAGTAAACTTTGCTCTTGTCCCTGTTCAACCGAAGACCCGATAACTGTCCGAACTCCTCCATCACCCCCGCAAGCTCCCTCATCCCTCGCATGGAAGGCCTCATCAATACCAATAGATCATCCGCATATATGAGATGAGAGACCACTGGTGATACCCTGCTGTATATCGGTACAATCCACTTCTGATGCACCGCGATGTCCATCAAACAGGTAAAATACTCCATCACAAGGGTGAATAGGTAGGGGGAAAGCGGGTCCCCCTGACGAAGCCCCCTGCTGCTGCCGAAGAATCCGTATGGTATACCCTGAATGAGAACCGAGAATGTAGGGGAGGTGATGCACTCCCTGACTTTGTCCACCCATGTCTCGGAGAAGCCCATCGCACCCATCAAATGACAGAGGAAGTCCCTGTTGACGGTGTCGTAAGCTTTCCTCAGGTCGAGCTTCACACACGCCTTCATCCCTCCTGGCTTGTGGAACTTCCGAATCATCTCATGAGCCAGCAGGCTATGCTCAGCAATAGACCGCCCCTTGATGAATACCGCCTGATTCCAAGAAACCAGACCCTGCATAGCGTCCTCCATCCTCCTGCACATAAGGTGAGTAATTATTTTGTACAAATAATTACAGCAAGCAATCGGTCGGAAGTCAGCAAGGGAAGTCGCCCCCTCCTTCTTGGGCACCAGCGTCAGGAGGTGTGGTTCAGCTCCTTCAGGAGCTTGTCCGTCTCAAAGAACTCCTGTATAGCCTCTAGAACCTGGGCCTTGAGGGCACCCCAATGTCGCTTATAGAAGCCGCTAGAGAAACCGTCCGGCCCAGGGGACTTGGAAGCATCAGCCTGCATCACAATCGCCTCCACCTCCGCCATCCGGATAGGAGCCATAAGGAGACTGTTGCTATACTCCGTAATCAACGTCTTCGTAGTCAGCTGCGGGAATACAGTGGGATAGTCCGTCTGACGGTAAAGCTCAGAGTAGAACCGGACAGCATCCTCCTGGATAGCAACCTGGTCGGTCACAAGACGCCCATCCCTGTCTAGAAGTCTCTGGATGCAGTTCCGGTGCTGGCGAGCCCGAATGACATCATAGAAGAATTTGGTGCAACGGTCCCCATCCTTGAGCCAGGAGCATTTGGCCCGTTGGGCCGCACTAATCTCCTGCTGGAGTCGCAAGGTGTTGACCTCTGCAGCCATCTTCTTCTCTCTAGCCGCCATCTCTCCGCTCATCATGTCTCCCTGAAGGTCTGACTGCAGGTCTCTCAGCTCCGCCTCATTCTCCTGTAAGGAGGTCCGGGGGAGAGCCCTCACCCAGTCTCTGATGGCGCGTTTGGTCTTCTTCAGCCTGTGAACCATACAGAACTGAGCTGTGCCGACCACATCCTGACAAAGCCCCCCCGCCACAGTCTCCTCATAGCCAGGTGATAGGAACCAACTGTTGTCATACCTGAACGGCCGGGCTCTCCATCTGGGTCTCTCCACGAAGCGCACCAGAATCGGCGAATGGTCACTGGTCCCCGCAGGAAGCCCCTCAGCCACAGCAGAGGGGAATAGGCGGAACCAGTCACTGTTCCCCAAAGCACGATCCAGCTGGCATGCCACCCTGCTAACCACCGCCTTGTCGTGCCACGTCCATATGTGCCCCACCCTCTCCAGATTCCCGTATACTCAACCATCGCCCCTGCAGAAATCTCCGTCGGAGACTCCTCGTTTTCCCCAGAGACGGGGGAAGGGTCTGCCTCCATCTCATCCTCCGTCAAGCCCGCCTTGTCAACTACAGGGGTACTAACTACACCACCTGTCTCCTGCACTGCCTCCTCCGTCACCACCTCAGAAGCTCCTCCTCGCCTACAAGCACTCGGGAGATGCCCAAAGCAGACACACGCCGGGCATCTGGGGGGAACCCACTCATACTCCACCTTCTGCATCAGGATCTGGCCAGTAGGGGTCCTGTACTTCAACTGCTCTGGCAGGTCCAGCCTGGCGTCAATCTCCACAAATACCAGAGCATACATCAATCTAGTCCTGAAGGCGGTGGCATCGTCCGCCTTAATCGGCTTGCCAATAAGGCTGTCAAGTCTCATAAGAAGGGGGACACTCCAGAAGCGAACCGGGAATTCAGGAAACCGAACCCACACAGGCACCGCATTCAAAACGGCTCAATCTTTAGCCGTCTAAGCCGTGTATATCATCAACCATATTCCTTTTTTTTAAATATAATAAAATTTTAAAATTAACTACCTTTTTTATCTTCTGTGTGGATAACCGAACTCTCTCCTCACGTAAAAAAAATTAAAAACAATCCAATACTAGAATATATTTAAATTAAAATTATGTTTAAACTAACTACATAATATTATCTAATTAAACACATATCCATAATTTAAAAAATAATCCGAGTTGTCTGAGTGGAACCTTCGAGGACAAGTTTGAGAGTCGTACAAAGTTCCCAACATATACGCGGTCAAAAACCAATTATCAAATATATATAGAGAGAGAGAAAAAGAGAGAAAGAGAGAGATTGTTACCGGGGAGACAACCAGCAATGGGGGAGCAGCAGCTGGAGAGAGTAGTCATTTGATTGATTCTTCTTCGGTGAAGTTTGAAGAAACTTTGCTGCGGAGGGAAAGGAAAGAAGAAGAAGGGAGGAGATAAACTATTTTCTTTCGTTGTTACCCAAGATGCGAGAATGGGAGGTCTTTGTTAGTATCGACGTTTTCTTTTCTTACTGAGAACAAGGCAGGCAACCAGGTAGCCCGGACTTGCTGTCATGGACCCCACCATTAGGTGGGGGTAGAGCCAGGCCTGTATAATGACACAGTCTATATTTTCTCCATTTTATATAAGTCTAAATTAAAAATATATATAGATCATACATCAATGTGTCATTGAATACGGATAGGCTCACCGTGAGTCGGGCTCGCTAGTTAATTTCTCCTAAGTAAGGCTTTGCATTTTTGGTCATAAAAAAAAACAATTATCCAATCCGATTCGGACCCTCGATTAGTCAACCCGTGCCAAAGTTAACTAATAGTCTGTCGTGGTCCTCGGGACGAGCGTCCGGTTAATTCAGTTTTAATAAAATCGAAATAGTCAAAATCGAATAAACAAAACTTATAAAAAATAAAAAATAAAATCGAACCGAAATTAGTCATAACCGAAGCCAAAACCAAACCGATAAACGATTCTGTTTGTTTGCTCGGACTATTTTTTATATTATTTAATGGACTAGATCCAAAGTTGGAATTGTATTTAAATTATATTATACAATATAATTTTTACACACTTTCTTTGTATTTCAAAGGTGGACTAGTGGTTAAATCATCAAAGCTGGACTTTAAAACACGAACATAGGATTGTAGTTTTCAAAATATACATTTTTTTAATTATAAAATATGTATAAAAATGAGAATATTTGCATAATTGTATAAGTTTTATTCTATTTTTGAGTTTGGATCGAAATACAAAATCGAAACTGAATTTTTTTTTAATATTTTAAAATTAGAACCGAATCGATTTTTTAAATCGAACCAGATATTTTATTGGTTCAATTTGGTTCTTCGATATTGTTTGTTCTTTCCAATTCTCAAGTGAGTACTGGTATACCTATAAGAACTAAACATGGTAGAAATATTACCTTATTTTATTTGTATGCAAATAGCATATATTTTAGACTAAATTGTAACTTGATACCCTCAACTATTACTGTTTTTCAACTTGATACGCTCAACTTTTATAGGTAGTAACTTAATACCCTATCTCAACTTATATTCTAACTTGATATCCAAAAAAATTTATATCCCTAAACTATTCCCCCATCCCGGCTGTTACGTTTGTAGCAAATTAGCAGAAAAAGTTTCAAGGATTTCATGAACCATTTGAAGGGATTTAGTGGAGGCTTGTCTGAAGATCAAAATATCATCAACCAACAAATGACACGGATGGAGTGTACCGGTTAATTCTCATGCCGTAGGAGAGATTGTCTCTTCGTAGAAGAGACATGAAAGAATTTCAGTACATATTATGAAACTATAGGGGGATAGGGGACATCCGTGCCTAATGCCTCTACAAGGTTTGAATAAGCCTCCAGGTTTCCCATTAATCATGATAAAAAAAAGAGCATTAAGGCAAGTCTTAATGAAGGACCATGACAATCGATCATAGGCCTTGGACATGTCGATTTTTAAAGCGAAACCTTTTCTTCCTATTAGAGGATTGATTCATGGAATGAACGAGTTCTTGTGCAATAATAATATTATCAGAGCTATTCCTCCCAGGCACAAAGGCATTCTGTGTGTGTGAAATTAGTTTGTTAAGCAAAGGCCCAAGTCTGGCAGTTCAGATTTTTTGGAGAATGATTTATAAGCAACATTACAAAGGGATATAGGCCTGAAGTCGATAGGAGTTTCAGGACATGTTTTCTTTGGGATAAGAACAAGGTGTGTGTGATTGATGTTTGGTGGTAAGGATTCGGAAGTGAGATTTTTTTGAATCATTAATGTAAGATCCGTACCAACAATGTTCCAGCTTTTTTGGTAGGACGCTGCAGGATATCCATCTGGACCAGGAGCTTTGAAGGGTCTCATTTGCTTAACTGTTGTTCTATCTCATCATTGGATGGAATGAGACATAGATTCTTGTCTTCCTCCTCGGTGGTCGGATTGGATGATATAGAGAATGTTGGATCCAGTGGTTGAGTATCTTCTTCCTGGAAGATGTTCCTGAAAGGATCAATCAAGGTGAGAGCATTGCTTTAGTTATTGGTAGTCACCAAGAACCATCTGCCTGTTTTAGAGTGTGGATACCATTCAAACGCTTTCTGTTGGAAGCTCTGATGTGTGGAAACACTTAAATGTTACATCTGTCACCTTCAGAAATCCATTTGCATCTGCTACGTTGTTTCCAGAAAGCTTCTTCTAGAGAGAATAGATCATTGAGTTCTGCTTCCAATCTTCTTTTCTATAGACACAGTAGCAAGTGGAAACAGAGAAAGCCAGTTAGCATCAGCATAAGCTTGATCAAGTCGTTCTCTGATACGATGACGAGGGTGTAGCCTCCGGTTACTCCATGTACAGGCTGGACCAATAATGTTAAGTTTAATTATTATTCTCTGATTTTTTGAATAATGAGTTGTGGAGTCCTATTCCAAGGAAGTTAGTTTGTTTTACTAGGTCATTGGGGAGAAATTATTGGGTGGTCCGGCCTTACCACGTGGTAATAGTGAATGGTGAGCCCGACCACTAATTTTTTGATACTTGGCATAATATATTATTGTTGGGAAAGAAGCGCGGAAACCTTTCCCCAAACCGGAGAGTACCTGCGAGAGGACCGAGCAAACAACGCACGAACCAAAAAACAAGCACACAAAAACAACCACGCAGACACAGAGAATTTTTGACGTGAAAACCCTTGCGGGAAAAAACCACGGGACGATCGGAGTCCAACCCTGAGAAGCCTTCACTAATGAAATAGAAGAATTACACCCTCTACAAACTCCTCCCGATCCAAATCGGATCCCCACAACACTCAGAGACAAGAACAATGATCACAAGGCTACGAAGAACGAGAACGACGAGTAGAGATTACCCGAAACACGATCTCCTTCGAAAACGACCTTCGATCCTCCGTCTTCTTCTCCGAAGTTGCAATGGCACTCTTGCCTCCTTCTCTCTCAAACTTGTGTTGTCCAATGCGATAATACGATTCTGAATTAGGGTTGAGAAAACTCAATATATCTCCCTAATCCCGCAACCAACCTGGACCGTTGGATTAGATCCAATGATGAAAACTCATCCTGAAATCCGCTTCAGCCCCCCGACACACAGAGTTCGGCCAGAACTCTGTGCGGGGCAACCAGCACTGGATGGCCAAATCCTGGAACGGCCAGACTGAGTTCGGCCAGAACTCGGCCTGGGACCGAGTTCGGCCCGAACTCGGCAGACTTGGTCCAGAACCCCCTTTGGGGCAGTAGCAGCAGTAACAACTACTTCCGAGCTTCTCCGACATCGGACGGCGCTCGTCGCACTCCGGGATCTTCTCCACATAGGTTGGGAACCCCACCCACTCCAACAAATCTCCCCCTTCACAACTATGGGGAGGACGTCGTCATCCCGACGACCTGCCTGCAGTACTCAAACTTCCCTCTTGGTAGAATCTTCGTGAACATATCAGCTCCGTTGTCGTCTGTATGCACCTTCTCAAGCTCCGCGTCCTTCTTCTCAACCACATCCCGTATCCAATGATACCGGGTCTCGATGTGCTTGGACCGGCTATGAAACGTCTGATTCTTCACAAGATGGATAGCACTCTGACTGTCACAAAGCAAAGTATACTACTCTTGCTTCAGTCCCATTTCCTGCAATAGCTTCTTCATCCACAACAGCTCCTTGCAAGCCTCCGTCGCCGCAATGTATTCCGCCTCCGTCGTCGACAAGGCAACACACTTCTGCAACCGCGACTGCCACGACACTGCTCCTCCCGCAAACATCATCACGTAGCCTGAAGTCGATCGCCTCGTGTCTACATCTCCAGCCATATCAGCGTCGGTATACCCAACCAGCTTCGGCTCGTCACCACCAAAGGAAAGTCTCCAACCAGCAGTGCCCTGAAGATATCGTAGAATCCACTTGACCGCACTCCAATGTACCCTTCCAGGATTCGAAAGATACCTGCTAACCGTACCAACTGCATGAGCAATATCTGGCCTCGTACACACCATGGCATACATAAGGCTTCCCACAGCTGAAGCATATGGAACCCGCTCCATATCTTCCTTTTCGTCCTCGGTAGATGGACACTGCTCCTCAGTGAACTTAAAGTGAGCCGCGAGGGGGGAACTCACTTTCTTCGATCCGTCCATCCCGAAACGCTGAAGTACCCGGTGAATATACTTCTTTTGGGACAAGTGTAGCAGCTTGGACTCTCTCTCTCGGCTGATCTCCATCCCAAGAATAGTCTTCGCTGCGCCCAAATCCTTCATAGAGAAGGCCGCGCCCAGTTGGCGCTTCAACTCCGCTATCCTAGTGGCATTCCGACCCACTAATAGCATATCATCAACATAGAGCAACAAAATGATGAAATCATCATCGGCAAAATACCTCACAAATGCACAATGGTCCGACGTCGTCCGTGCATAACCATGCTCCCCCATAAACGACTCGAACTTTCTGTACCACTGCCTCGGAGCCTGCTTCAGACCATACAAGCTCTTCCTCAACCGGCAGACCAAATATGACTTGCCCTTCTCACAGAATCCCTCCGGCTGCTCCATGTACAACTCCTCCTCAAGATCACCGTGGAGGAACGCCGTCTTCACGTCCATCTGCTCGACCTCCAAGTCGAAACTGGCTGCTAATGCTAGCACCACCCGAATAGACGAATGCTTGACGACAGGCGAAAAGATTTCATCATAATCCACGCCTTTCCGCTGACCGTAGCCCTTGACTACCAGCCTCGCTTTGTATCGAGGGCGAGTAGCATCATCCGTCTGCTTCACTCTGAACACCCATCAATTTTTCAAAGCCTTCTTGCCCTTTGGCAACCGCACCAGATCATAAGTGGAATTTGTGTGCAAGGAACTCATCTCCTCCTGCATAGCCACCATCCACTCCTGCCTGTGTTCGTCTTCCATAGCCTCTGCGAAACTTTCGGGCTCTCCCCCGTCAGTCAATAGCACATACTCATCCGGCGAGTATCTCGTAGATGGTCGACGATCCCTGTTGCTCCTTCTTAGTGGAGCCACTGGTGCTGGCTGTATACCGACAGCCTCCTCCCCTTCAGGAACTGCCTTCCCGGCATGCTCATCCTCCTGAGGGACACCCTGACCACCATCAGCAGGCTGATGATCAAGGTTGGGTGCAACTCCATGTATCGGCTCCTCCATAACTGAATCCTCCGCGATGTCCTCTGGAAACTGCTCGAAGCGAAATGACTCTAACTCAGGCAATTCCTCAGCCTCAGAAGGCGTCTCGGAATCCTGAGTGTTGGTCATGGTCTGATCCTCGACGAACACCACGTCCCTGCTTCTGTAGAGCTTTCCTTCTACTGGGTCGTAGAGTCTATAGCCAAACTCATCCCGACCGTAGCCGACAAAGACGCATCGCCTCGTCTTCGGCTCAAGTTTGGTCCTCTCGTCCTTCGGTACATGCACGAAGGCCTTACAACCAAACGCCCGCAGGTGACTGTATGACGGCTCCCTGCCGTACCATACTTTGTCAGGCACATCACCCTGCAAAGAAGCACTAGGAGACAAATTAATAATATAAGCAGCTGTGAGAAGAGCCTCACCCCAATAACTGCCCGGCAAGTTTGCTTCTGACAGGAAACACCGCACCCTCTCCATCAGTGTCCTGTTCATGCGCTCCGCTACACCATTGAGCTGAGGTGTCTTTGGCGGAGTCTTCTGGTGTCGTATCCCTTGCTCTCTGCAATATGCATCAAAGGGACCGATGTATTCGCCGCCATTGTCGGACCGAACACACAACAACTTCTTGCCCGTCTCCCTTTCAACGGAGGCCTGAAACTCCTTGAAAGTAGGCAGCACCTGATCCTTGGTCTTTAAGGTATAGACCCAAACCTTCCTGGAACAGTCATCAATAAAAGTCACAAAGTAAGAAGCACCACCAAGAGATTTTACCTTCATAGGACCGCAGACATCCGAGTGAATCAACTCGAGCAACGCCGGCTTCCTCGAACTTGGGTGACTCTGGAAAGACACCCTATTTTGCTTCCCAGCCAAACAGTGCGTGCACTTCTCCAACTTTGTAGACTTGAGCCCCGGAATCACCTTCCTGTTCACCAAGTAGCTTATCCCCTTCTCGCTGATATGGCCGAGCCGTCTGTGCCACAACTCGGTAGACGCGTCACTGACTGCGTTCACCTCCTGTGCCCCCTCTGCGCTCCCCTCCATATAGTAGAGACCGGACTTCTTGCTTCCTCTGACAATCACCATCGAACCTCTGGAAAGCTTCCACTGACTATTCCCGAAGAGACTGAAGAATCCCTCGTCATCCAACCTTCCAACCGACACCAGGTTGAAACGGATATCAGGGACATGACGAACATCCTTGAGAACAAGAACCGCACCCGTCTTCGTTCTCAAATACACATCTCCAACGGCAACCGCCTTCGACACATCTCCGTTGCCCATCTTCAACACGCCACAGTCGCCTGTCGTGTAAGTGGCAAACAGTGCCCCATTGTGAGATACATGTGCTGAAGCTCCTGAGTCCACCAGCCAAGAATTGTCATCGCAGGCGAGGTTAGTAATGACCTCATCACCTACGACGATCACATCGCCTCCATGCACCGAGGCCGCCGCTGTAGTGTTCTCTTCTTGCTTTCCCTTGTCGCCCTTCTTCTCCTTCTTCCAAGCGAAACAATTCCGCTTGATATGGCCCTTCTTACCGCAATGGTAACACTCTGAGTCCTCGTAACGATCCTTGGACTTCCCCTGCTCTTGTCCTGCCACCACCTGGACCCCTGCTTTTGCCCCTTCCGCGGCTCTCTGAAACAAGTGCCTCTGAGTGGTAGGATGTGGATGAAGTGCCCTGAGAACGTCTCCGCATCTCTTCATTCAACACCCCGCTCTTGGCAAACTCCAGACTGACCACGCCCTCTGGAGCAGAAGCGATCATAGATACTCGTACGGTCTCCCACGAGTCTGGCAAGGTACACAGCAGCCACAGTCCCTGAACTTCGTCGTCGAACTTGACTCCCATAGAAGATAGCTGGTCAACCACGCCCTGGAAATCACTCAAGTGATCCGTAATAGACGCCCCATCCTTGTACCACAGACCCATCATCGTTCGGATCAGGAACAACTTGTTTACCCCGGTCTTCTTCGCATACAAGGATTCCAGCTTATCCCACAACGTCTTCGCGTGCTCAATATTGGCAACGTGGTTGTACACGTTCTCATCAACAAACTGCCGTATGTACCCACACACCTGTATGTGCTCGAACTTCCAGTCCTCCTCGGATTTATCACTGGGCCTCTCGGATGCAAATACGGGTAGATGCAGCTTCTTGACAAATAGCAAATCCTTCATCTTGCTCCGCCAATAATGATAGTTTGTGCCATTAAGATTCACCATGCGCACCGGCTTCGCGTCCATCTCTCCTCTCTGGTTCCTCTGTCAACTCCTGACACCCTTTGAACCCAAAGCTCTGATACCACTCTGTTGGGAAAGAAGCGCGGAAACCTTTCCCCAAACCGGAGAGTACCTGCGAGAGGACCGAGCAAACAACGCACGAACCCAAAAACAAGCACACAAAAACAACCACGCAGACACAGAGAATTTTTGACGTGGAAACCCTTGCGGAAAAAAACTACGGGACGATCGGAGTCCAACCCTGAGAAGCCTCCACTAATGGAATAGAAGAATTACACCCTCTACAAACTCCTCCCGATCCAAATCGGATCCCCACAACACTCAGAGACAAGAACAATGATCACAAGGCTACGAAGAACGAGAACGACGAGTAGAGATTACCCGAAACACGATCTCCTTCGAAAACGACCTTCGATCCTCCGTCTTCTTCTCCGAAGTTGCAATGGCACTCTTGCCTCCTTCTCTCTCAAACTTGTGTTGTCCAATGCGATAATACGATTCTGAATTAGGGTTGAGAAAACTCAATATATCTCCCTAATCTCGCAACCAACCTGGACCGTTGGATTAGATCCAATGATGAAAACTCATCCTGAAATCCGCTTCAGCCCCCCGACACACAGAGTTCGGCCAGAACTCTGTGCGGGGCAACCAGCACTGGATGGCCAAATCCTGGAACGGCCAGACCGAGTTCGGCCAGAACTCGGCCTGGGACCGAGTTCGGCCCGAACTCGGCAGACTTGGTCCAGAACCCCCTTTGGGGCAGTAGCAGCAGTAACAACTACTCCCGAGCTTCTCCGACATCGGACGGCGCTCGTCGCACTCCGGGATCTTCTCCACATAGGTTGGGAACCCCGCCCACTCCAACAATTATATCACTACATTTCTCTTATTTTCTAGGTCAAATTTTTTAAAGTTTTTGAAAGAATTTTTTTTTTATATGCCAAGTGAATTTCTATATATTAAATATATTTTTTTTATAATTTTTTGAAATTTTTAATGCCAAATATTATGCCAAGTGTCAAAAATTAGTGGCCGGGCTCGCCATTCACCAGTACCACGTGGTGAGGCCGGACCAACCCATAATTTCTCGTCATTGGGAGTATCCCATTTGTTTAGGAGTCTGTTCTTCATGGGACTAGTTATTCCATGTTTTTAGTTGGTTTGGTATTATGTACGTGTATTTATATTTGCATCTCAGTCGTGAATATACCACAGTTCAAAATTGCTTTCTAACCCTTGTCTTTTGAGCTTTCTAAATTTTCAACATTTGGTATCAGAGCAGACACCCGAAGGGGCCGGCAGGATTCGAGCCCCCCAATCGTGTGTGCACGTTAGATTTCAAAAAAATCAGAGAGAATAATAATAGAACTTAACACCCTCCCTTAAACTGCAGCAGACAATCAGTTTAAAGAAATAAAAAAACACTAACGTCACCCAGCAATATCCTTAAAGGAGCAAACTCCTAGCAATTCTCTCAGCTTCACAAACACAGGAAATTTGAGAGGGTTCGTTAGAATATCTGTTACACGGGACAAATTAACGTTCAGGCTTTTGACGGTTGATATGATCATAGTACAACTGATCCTGATCAAATGAAAATTGCTGCATCGACCTTTCCCTCCACTCTCAGCATTCAAATTCAGTTCAATGGAGCAGCTACTTCTTCCTTCTTCTGTTCAGCCTCGTCTGCGGTTACAACGGTGCTCTCTACTGCAGCAATCTTCTCTTCGCTCGGTGCTGGAGTTGGAGTTGGAGTAGTCTTTGCGACTTCATTGCTAACCCCTGTACTGGGTGCTTCCTCCTTTGGCTCCTTTTGCTTTACTTCCTCGCTTACT
Organism: Iris pallida; assembly: GCA_029216955.1. Classification (NCBI taxonomy): domain Eukaryota; kingdom Viridiplantae; phylum Streptophyta; class Magnoliopsida; order Asparagales; family Iridaceae; genus Iris; species Iris pallida. The sequence goes on from JANAVB010032820.1 coordinate 1,665,400, forward strand.
TTGGGAGCAACGACAGCCTCCTCCTCCTCGACCGTCGCCTCCTCATGCAGTTTAGGCTCCTCTGCTTCGGACTCAGAGAGGTCTACCAAGGGCTCCTCCTTATTCCCAGTGCTCTCACTTGTTTCCGCCTTAACCTCGACAAGGGGCTCTGCTTCCACTGCTTGTTTGACCTCCTCGACGAGGACGATGTTGTCAACTGGGAGCTCGGCCTCGCTTTTGAGGTCCTTGGGCCTGCTTGCACAACCACCCATGGATTTCGGATGAGGAGAGTACTGGAATCCGATGGGGGTATTGGCTTATTAAATTAGTTGTACTCCCCTATAGTTTGTACCCATTTTGGTAACTGTCCATGTTAGAGATTATATTTGTAACTAATGTAAATCTGGCCCATAAGTCCAATCATGTAGACAGCCCAATCATGTAGACACTATATATATTGTAACCAGCCCCCATCAATAAGAATAAGGCATTATTATTTCCTACATGGTATCAGAGCCTCCCGAAAAACCCAAGCCGCCATCTCCCGAAAAACCCTAGCCGCCATCTTCCTTACCGTGCCCGACCGCCATCTTCCTTACCGCGCCCGACCGCGCCAGCCTACGCCCGCCGCCAGACCGCGCCTGATCGGGCCGACGCCCACCGCGCGCCTGATCGGGCCGACGCCCACCGCGCGCCTGATCGCGCCGACTCCCACCGCGCCTGACCACGCCGCCCATCGCGCGCCTGATCGCGCCGACGCCCACCGCGCCTGACTGTGCCGTGCGCCTGATCGCGTCGACGCCCACCGCGCCTGACCGCGCCTGATCGTGCTGACGCTCGATCCGCGTCCATTCTGTTGGAGGTTACCGCCCGATCTGCGCCGATTCGTCGGATTCGTCGATTCAGCGGCCGATTCGCCGTCGACCCCGTCCAGCAGCGGCCGATTCGCCGGCGTTGTACTTTATTTTGTACACCCGACATCCGGCCGCTCGCCCCTACGCGCCAGATCCGGCGCCCCTGATCGCGGCAGGTTCGTCGTGAACCCCGTCCAGCAGTGCCAATTCGCCGCCGACCCCGTCCATCAGCGGCCGATTCGTCGGAGTTGTACTTTCTTTGTACACCCGACATCCGCGATGGCTGATGATGCTGCGTCCAGCTACTCCATCGCGACTGGCGGTGGAGGTGCACACAACCTAAATTATCCTAATTCGAAGGATCCATATTTTTTGAGTTCTGCTGATCAACCAGGAAATATCATTACTCCTATTGTTTTACGTGGACCGAACTATGCTGAGTGGTCTCGGTCGATACGTCTCTCCCTGATCTCTAGGCGAAAGATCACCTTTCTGGAAGGCACTGAAATCAAACATGTTAATGATGCTAGTAAATTGTTTGATTAGAGATGTGTGCAAGCGCTATTGGTTCAATAGGTTCTTAATACCATTTATCCGTTTCTGAAGAAATCTTTACCGTACTTTGAGGAGGTTTATCCATTGTGAAACTTGTTGGAGAAAAGATTTGTTGTAATTAGCAATGGCACTCGGAAGCAACAAATTAAGGTGACTTTGGCTGAGTGTAAACAAACGGCTTCGATATCTGTGGAAACCTACTTTAGAAATTTGCAGTCTTTGTAGAATGAACAAGCTGCTTATTTCTCGTTGCCTACTTGTACCTGTGGTGAACTTGCTGCAAAGCTACGGGCTATGAGGGATGAAGACCACTTCAGGACTTTATGTATGGGTTGAATGCTGAGTTGTATGGTCATACCCGATCTAATCTTCTGGCTCAGGATCCTCAGCTAAGTTTAGATCGGGCATACCAGGCAGTTCGTGAGGAGGAGGATATGCAAAAATTGTAGGTCCAATCTGCTACTGAGGAGGTGTTGGCACTGGCTGTCAAGACTTCACCTCGTCTTTCTACTACTTCTAATAGTAGAACTTCATATTCCAGGGACAAATCAGGTATGATCTGTAGTCATTGCAAGAAAACAGGTCATGATGTTGCAACTTGCTTTACCAAGATTGGCTATCCAGAGTGGTGGAAGACTCGTCCTCGGCGTGAGGGCGGACGTGGTGCTGGTGGTGGCAGAGGCCCGGCACCACAGCAGAGACGTGATGGGGGACGCGGTACTGGTGGCGCAGGGGTTGTTCATCATGTCGCCGCTGCTGGTCATGGTGTCCCTGCTGGTCTTGCTGGGAGTACGGCGGATATGATGCATGGAGGGTATCCTTCACCACTCTCTGGTGAACAATGGCAGAAACTGATGAGCTTGCTGGGTAACGACAATCCTTCCAACCCTGGTTCTTCAAACACTGATCGTCTGATGGGTAAGAATTCTTCTGTCACTTGGATATTCGATACTGGGGCTACTCTTCATGCGACGGGTTCTCGTGACTGTTTAGTTGATTGCTTTGAGGGCCCTGTCTGTCCTGTGATTTTGCCTGATGGGAGCACTATTGAGGCTGTTCTGAGAGACAAAGTATTTTTGACTGCTTCATTAGCGTTGACGGATGTTCTTTATGTTTCGACATTGACTTGCAATTTGATCTCTGTCTCATAATTGATTGGTGCCAGAAATTGTGATATGTTATTTACTCATGATTTATGTTTTGTTCAGGACCGAAGTACGAGGATGGTGATTGGAGCAGGTGAACAAAGGAGTGGACTTTACTTCTTGGGGGAGGTTCCAACTTCTTTGGCTTCGGTGATCCTGGCATGCAAAGAGAGTGATTCCGAGGTTTGGCATAGTAGACTGGGACATCCTTCAGATAAAGTAATACAGACTTTACCTTTTCTCTCTGGTAGTAGTGTATTTTCTCATAAGGCTTGTGATATTTGTCATCAAGCTAAACAGACTCGTGATGCTTTTCCTGATAGTAGTAGTAGTCGTTCTTTGAACTTATACACTGTGATCTGTGGGGACCATATCGTGTTCCGTCATCTAATGGGGCACGATATTTTTTGACTTTGGTGGATGATTTTCTAGAGCTGTTTGGGTTATTTTATTGGAGGATAAGTGTGCTGTTTATTCTATGTTTCTTAAATTCATTGCTATGGTGAAGCATCAGTTTGGGGATGATATCCGTCGTGTGTGGAGTGACAATGGCACTGAATTTAATTGTTTACGAGATTATTTTTCATCTCAAGGAATATTGTTCCAAATATCCTGTGTTGGGACACCTCAACAGAATGGAAGGGTGGAACAAAAATATCGACATATTTTAAATGTAGCCAGGGCATTGAGATTTCAGGGTTCACTTTCTGTGGATTTTTGGGAAAAATGTGTTCTGAGTGCATGTTATTTGATCAATAGAACACCTTCTAGTATCTTGCATTTTAAGTCACCTTATGAAGTTTTATATGGTCCGGCCCCTTCGTATGATCATCTATATATTTTTGGTTGTCTGTGCTATGCGTATGATTTCAAATCTCGATATGATAAATTTGCTAGCAGGAGTAGAAAATGTATCTTTGTTGGGTATCTATTTGATAAAAAGGGATGGAAACTGTATGATTTGGAGACTGGTGAATTTTTTGTGTCTCGTGATGTTACTTTTTATAAAAAAGAATTTCCTGGGTGTGGCTCTGCTAGCGAGATGTCTTCTGCGATACGTCATACATCTGTTGAGGTACCGGAAGATGATATAGAGGTTTTTGGGATGATGTCGGCTACGGTTGCTGAGGCCATAGTAGTTGCTGGCGGCTCGACGAGTGGCGAGGATGCACAGGTAGCTGCAGAAGTATTGACAAAAGAGTCTGCTGGGGGTGATGCGGATACTACTGATGATACAGGGGATACAGTGTTGCCAGAGGTGCCCGACGAGGTAGTATTGGAAAGAGGAATGAGAAAGAAATCACAGCCAGTACGATTACAGGATTTTGTGACGAATGTTGTTCGAAGTAAAAGTCCCCCCTTCACCACAGTTCATCTGTTCCCGTCACTTCCTCAGGTACTTCGTATCCTTTAACACAATTTCTAAGTTATGACATATTTACTGCTGGACACAGAGATTTTCTTGCAGCTATCACTACAGGCGTTGAGCCTACTTCATATCGCCAGGCCTCGCGAGATTCAGGCTGGCGTGCGGCTATACAAACTGAAATACAGGCTCTGGAAGATAATGGGACATGGAGTCTAGTCGTTTTGCCTCCTGGGAAGAAAGTATTGGGAAGTAGATGGGTGTACAAAATAAAGTACAACTCCGACGGCAGTGTTGAGCGCTTAAAGGCACGGCTGGTTGTGTTCGGTAATCATCAGGTTGAGGGGATCGACTATTCAGAGAGATTTTCCCCGGTAGCTAAGATGCCTATAGTTAGGGCGTTCTTGGCTGTTGCAGCTATGAGAGGCTGGACTTTGCACCAGATGGATGTGCACAATGCTTTTCTTCATGGAGATCTGACAGAAGAAGTGTATATGAAGTTGCCGCCAGGTTTTTCGTATAGTGAACCCAACAAAGTGTGTCGCCTGCGTAAGTCTCTATATAGATTGAAACAGGCACCACGTTGTTGGTTTGCTAAGCTTGCTGTTTCTCTGATATCCTATGAATTTATTCAATCTCATTCCGATTATTCTCTTTTCTCTCTTTTTAAAGGGAAGGTAGAGTTGCATGTTTTGATCTATGTGGATGATATGATCGAATGACTCAGGTGCTTTAGACGCTTTCAAAAAGTACCTTAGTTCTTGCTTTCACATGAAGGACCTTGGTATATTGAAGTACTTTCTTGGCATAGAGGTAGCTCGGAGTGCAGAAGGAATTTCCTTGTGTCAAAGGAAGTATGCTTTGGAAATCATTTCAGAATACGGCTTGATGGGGTCCCGACCTGCTGGCTTTCCTATGGAGCCCAATCACAAGCTGCCAGAATCGACTAGTCCAAAGATGGCGGATGCAGAGACTTATCGGAGGCTGGTTGTGAGGTTGATTTATCTATCATTTACTCGCCCTGACTTAGCCTATGCTGTGCATATCTTGTCTCAATTCTTACAGGAGCCTAGACAAGATCATTGGCATGCTGCTTTGAGAGTTGTCAGATATCTCAAACATGCTCCGGGATAGGGTATTCTTTTGAAAGCTGATTGTGATCTCCGTCTTTCTGGTTGGTATGATTCCGACTGGGCCAGTTGTCCCTTGACTCGCCGCTCTGTTACAGGCTGGTTGGTGTTTCTGGAGGGATCTCCTATTTCTTGGAAGACCAAGAAGCAACCGACTGTTTCCCGATCTTTCGCTGAAGATGAATATCGATCTCTTGCTGCGCTTGTTTGTGAGTTGAAATGGTTGAAGGAGTTATTGGTGTGTTTGGGCGTTCGCCAGGAGTCTGCTATGTCGGTGTATTGTGACAGTCAGTCAGCCCTGCACCTGGCTCAGAACCCGGTATTTCATGAGCGCAGTAAGCATATTGAGGTGGATTTGCATTTTGTTCGCGGTACTATTAGAGAAGGCACCGTAATAGCCTCGCATGTTCCTACTTCTTCTCAACTGGCTGACATCTTCACCAAGCCCCTTGGAAAGCATGTGTTTGATTCTTTATTTCTCAAGTTGGGCATTTGTGACTTACATGCTCCAACTTGAGGGGGGATGTTAGAGATTATATTTGTAACTAATGTAAATCGGGCCCATAAGCCCAATCATGTAGACAGCCCAATCATGTAGACACTATATATTGTAACCAGCCCCTTGAGGGGTATCTTGGTATCTCATGATACCAATTTAGTATCTTAAGATAAATATGAATTACCTTTACCTTCAAGGTAAATGATTAGTTTACTTTATGACCAATGTATTGGTTTTGGGATGCCAATATGAGCAAGGTTGATATGGTATCCTAGTGTTAGTGGGTTAGTGTCTAAGTGTTTGAGTTTGAGTAGGTGATGTTAGATTGTAGAAGGGTTATATAGATAGGTATATATATTTTTGGGTTATATAGTATCTATATATATTATGAGAGTATATAGATATAGGTTATGGTTCATAGTGAGGATATGTATCTACTTGATATATGATATCTATATGTATGTAATAGGGTGGTACTATATGGGTAAGGATATATGTGATATATATGTAATGTATATTATATAACTAAGTTTGTGTGCCTTGTTATCTATGTGGTTTAGCTATGTGCCTTGATTTAGGCTATGTGTTAGATAACAATGGTACTAGTATACTTGATTGTTTCTGCCGTAGACTTGTTTAGACCTAGAATTGACTAACCTAGACTAGTTTGACTATTGTTGACCAAACCTTAGCTAGTTTGACCACATTAGACTAGTTATTCTGGTTTGACTAGACTAGTTGACCAGAGTTGACCAAGAGTTGACTTTGATCTAGATTAACTTAGACTCATGTAGATTATATTATAATTTCAATTATTATATAAATTGAACTCTTTATAACCTGTGTTGCTCTAACTAGGACTCTGTGATTCCAAATGGCCATCTTTTCATATCAGCTGTTCAGGGTATCAGGCGAGTACATTCTCTGATCATTTGATACTTGTTAGGATTTATATTCTTGCTCTAGAGTACTTTACTTGATGCTGTCACGTTGTTAACACGGATTAGTACTATATGGATCTTTACATGGAGATGTTATCCCCCTCGAAAGCATCAGATACATCATGTCATGTGCGTTTCACTTTCATTATGTACTCTTGTGCTTTTATTATTCATGTACACTCTTGTGATTCATGTACTCTCATGTTCATAGAGCCCTCATGTATACCTTCATATACACCCATTTATGGGCCCCTCATGTAAAATATTATACAATAACATAACTTGTCTGGATCCTTGTGTATTGATTGGGGTACGGGGAAGTAGAAGCAGTCATGTGAACAATTCTAAGTAGTCATTGTATAAACTCTTTATTGCAATCATGTGCAAATTCAATCCATTCACATGTCTATCTTGTACTCTACATCACTAGTTACTGATAGTTCTCTACTTATAGTAGCTATTTACATTACAGTTCTCTCTTTTTTACTATATGTACTTTCTTTCAGTGTTTCATATATTTTACTTTATTTCATGCTTTATATTCCTGTCTTGATATGAACTGTTAAGATTATGTGCTCGTTCCTGTCTTGGCTGGACCTGTTGAAAATATTATAAGTAACCTGGAGATCACAGCTAGCCTAGAGGACCAGTAAAGGTTAGAGTAGATTACTAGTTTATGGCTTAGTTTCACTTTTAGAACTTGTTTGTAATAAGTGGAGATTTAGTTGAATTTGAGATTGTTTGAGATATTGTTATTTAGAAGTCTGTTTAAGTTGTTAGACTCCTGTGTTATCTTATCGTGCTTAGATTGTGATTGAGTATTATCTTATGTTATACTTGTCCTCCATTCGAAGTTGAGATTATGACAGGTACATTATATATATTGTGTGAGAGTTGTTGATTAGATAGTGACCTAGAACAATGTTCTACCGTCGACACTGCGGCGTAGGCTGGACGTACCCACTTCTCGTGCCCCTACACCGGGTGCGGGTCGTGACAGACTCGAAAGGGGTGCTACCCCCTGCGCAGGAAGCTGCATCATCTTGGCCAAGACGGTCACCCTCGGGGACGTCCAAGTCTATTGTATAATTCTAGTGGATTGCTACCTCCTGCGTATCCTCTTGGAATACCAGGTTGTTGCATACGTTCAGGGGAGTACCACCCCCAACTTCGTTCACCCCCAGGGACATCGAGGATGAACCTCTGGGTGTTGGAAGCTTCTTTCTTGAATGGGTGCCTAGGTAGACACCCCCCGTGATTGTGGGTGGCAATCCTCCAGATGAGAGTTTCCTTGTCGTGCTGGCTGAGGTTGCCGAGCTGGAGGAGCCTGTCTTCTTTCCTCCCTTACCGGCAGAAAAGTTCCGAGTCAAATTACATGAGGCGAAAGGAAATTCCTCGTCTCCCGAAATTTGTACTTCTTTTCCGATTTGTCGTCGGACAGGTGCTGGCTGGTGCAGTCGCTGGAAGACGGACTGCCGGTCTTTAGGTGCTGTCGACTTGTTGCAGCAGCAGTTGATGACGACTTGGGTACAGTGATGTCCTAGAGAGGGCTCACCGTATGCCAAGGTCGCCGGCTCTTATGCGGTCTCTTCTTTGTCTGCATGGATTTCTCCTGTGCCCCCGATAGTCCAGCATCGTAGTATTTTTCTCTGCCGAATTTAGGAAGAGCAGGGTCCTCTACGGTTCGAAGTGAGACCGCATGGGAGCTTTGGTCACCGTCTTGAGTGGCAAAAGAAGTTCCTTCCAGAGCCTGGCGAGGGGCAGTGGTCTTGGGCCTCCGTGTCCTGTGGGCTTTTTTGGGTTGACTCGCTTCTGTGCTGGACTGGTGCTCCCATCGGAGAGCATTTCCTCAAATGCTTGTTAGTCAAAGCGAACAACAAGCATCTGCTGTGTAGAGCCGAGCTTGGACGTGTCGGATCGTGTCACCAATTTTTCATCAGTAGAGAAAGAAGTCCCCAGCAGAGTCGCCATCGTGTTTGCCATTAATTATCAAAACAAGAACTACAGAGGAACTGGATTTGATTGCAAACTCATAAGTACAAAAGAGAGCCTAGGAAGAAATCCTAGAAAACAATCTAAGTACAATTGTTTAATTTTGATTCTGGGGGTGACGGTGGAGGCTCGGGAGAAGTGTAGAAACTCTACCTTACTCCTTAGACTATCAGATGCAGTCTTTGCTCTTAAGAAAATTGCCAGCCCTTTGCATGGGTGTGATACCCTACTATTTATAGAGGCTTCTGGATGAGGCATATTTTGGGCCACATGAGTGGTCAAGTAGCCACGTGGCCGTAACAGTGCACCAAGACCCGGTCTTCATTGGTCAGCTGGGTGTCCGTTGAGATTTTTTTGTTGCAATATATCTGGGTGGTTCCAGACTTTGTCAATTCGCCATGTGTCCTACCACAAAATCTATTGAGTGAGTTTGGAGAATTTTGGACTGCACAAGGCTCATGCGGCTCGAAAGTAGGTCGCAGTCTCCCTTGGCCACATGACATCCCTGCTTCATCTTGGTCGCATAGTGGTCTCAGGGGCCTTCTTTCTGCGATTCAAATTAACTTGGCCGCAGAGTTGTCATAGGAGCCTTCCTTTTGCGGCCCGGATCAGCTAGTCCGCAGAGTTGACATAGGAGCCTTCCGTCTGCGGCCCGAATCAACTTGACCGCAGAGTTTTCAAAGGAGCCTTCCTTCTGCGGCCTGGATCAGCTAGTCCACAGAGTTGACATAGGAGCCTTCCTTCTGCGGTCCAGATTAGCTAGTCCGCAGAGTTGACGTAGGAGCCTTCCTTCTGCGGCCTGAATCAACTAGGCCGCATAACGCCTATGCGGTCGGTATTTTCATGCTTCTACAATTAGGACTAACCTTAGGCCGTGTAAGAGGGATGACCTGTTTTTCTAACTTTATCTCTAACTTTTTAGAGATTGCACAAGACTCCTCATATTTGGCAGTCATATCTATGAGTTTGCTCAGCGAATAAGTGTCTCTTCTTCTCTATGCCATAAAATTCTTGTACCTTGACATAGTCTCTTTCTTTTGAGGATAGCCTTATGATAGTCTACTTTAAGCTTGGCTATCTTTTCCGTATTATCGGTAGTAGATGTCTCTTTAATATCTTCAATAAGATTAGACAATCTAGCTACTTCGGTTGTGTCTACTTTAATCTCTTTGCGAGATAGCTTGTACTTGTCCAATACATTTCTGTGTTCTTTAAGTAGTTCACTAAAAGCATTTTCTAGTTCTTCGAAAGTAAAATCATCATACAGAGGGTTTTCAGATACCTTATCAAATGCCATTAGACATACATTTGCAATGCTGCTGGGTCTGTCCTCCTCCTCTGACTCACTGGCCACCCTTTTGTGCCAGATGCTTGTGTTAACATACTTTCGACCGATTGCAGCTTTCCTGCTCGATCTTGATCATTCATATGGACTGCTCTTCTTTGACAGTAGACAGTACTTCCTTATGTGCCCTGACTTCTTGCATCTGAAGCATATTATTTCTTCTTCGTTGCTTTCGTGGATGTCCTTCTTTTGGTTTGATCTCTCAAACTTCAAGAACTTTCTAAAATTTTTAACTATCAGGGCCTGGTCATCACCGTCGAATGATTCTTCGTCAGAGTTATTGCATGAGACTCTTCGGACTTGTGTTTTGAAGATAATTGATTTCTCTTTGGAAGTTGCTTCTTCAAATTCTTGCAAGTCTAGCTCATGGGTCATGAGCTTGCCCATCAGTGTCTCCAAAGTCATCATGGTGAGGTCGTTTCCTTCTATGATTGTGGTGGCCTTCGGGTTCCAGTTCTTGGTTAGAGCCTGTAGAACCTTTCTAATCTTCTCGTGATTGCTGTAATCCTTACCAAGGGACTATAAAGGATTAGTAATATCAAGGAAACGAGCGAACATTTGGTTTCATCTTGAAAGACTCGTATTCCTGTATTAGTCTACTGATTTTGGATTCTTTCATTTGGAAAGTCCCTTCATGAGTTACCTCAAGAACTCTCTAAATTTCATTAGACATTGTACAGGTTGATACGCGATTGAACTCAGTTTTGTCAATTGTACAGAATAGTGCATTGATGGCTCATGCATCTAGAATAGCCTGTGTCTTTTTATGCTCTGTGTATTTGTCATGGGGCTTGTCTACTAATTCACCATCAATCACTATTCTAGATGGTTTCTTGTAACCATCTATAACTATCAACCAAAGATCGAAGTTTAGTGATTTAAGAAAGAAACTCATTTATGTTTTCCAGTATGTATAATTTGTTCCATCAAAATAGTGGGGGTCTATTTATGGATTGCCCTTTCCTGTTGAATATCGATTTAACGGCTGCCATAGATATATACTCTTTAGATGGTGTTATATATATATATATATATATATATATATATATATATATATATATATATAAAACCTGCTCTGATACCAATTGTAGGACCATTGAGAACCTCTAGAGGAGGGTGAATAGAATGTATGCATGTGCAGCAAAAATAATCACCAATTAAAAATTAAGCAGCTATATATTATGGCAGATAAAAGACAATAAATAAAATGTGGTAAATTAAGAGATAAGATAATCAAACTCAGTGACAAAACGATGTATACTGGTATCCCTCTGAGAGGACTAGTCCAGTCTCGAGTACTATTACTCGATGTTAATCCACTACGAAACAAGCTAATTGAGAGCTTGCAGTCTTTTACAACATCGTGCTTGGTGAGGAGCGCACAACCGACTCCACAAAATGAGTTCGAAAATTGGAACATTTTCTAAATTATAGCCTCTGATAAAACTCTTCAGTACCAAAACTCTAGATTGAACAGAACCATACCGGCTTTAGCTAAGAGTGGTATAGGCTTGATTTGAAAGCTTTGCTCATGCAATATACTTTATAATGGATAGAGAAGAGAGTAAATGAGTGAGTTGAAATGGTAAAAATTCTCCTCTATTTATAGTATTTTTGTATACCGAATTCGGGCAGAGTTCGGGCTAAGTTCGGGTGCATGAATCTCGCATTCGAACGTTGTAGGCATATATGGTGGAAGACCAAACTTAATTTTGAAATACCCTAGACCAAACTCGGGCCGAGTTCGCTATGAGTTCTTTCTGGGTCAGAACAGTTTGTTTTGGGCCAATTTGTGTTCAGTTTTTGGACCTTTTGGATAGTGGACTTAGAAGTATGAATATGTAGGCTTTTTAGATAGTGGACTGATAAAAACCTAGGTCAGTACCAATCCTGATCAACCTCACATATATTTCCTAGACTCAATAAAATTGAAAATACAGAAGAAAAATATAAAAAGCTTGATCTTGATTCTCGTGCGATATTTGTTCTTGATGACGATGCGATGGCTGTACTTTAAAGCGGTAGGATTTAGACGTAGATGCAGACATTTTTCTTTTGAATTCTGTAAGCCTGTAGCAGTATGTATATTTTGTGTATCGACCAAAGTTGACGTTGATTATCAAAATCAGGTGTGATTATTAACTAATAGGCCAACAATATGCTCCAAAGTCTATAACTCTCTCAAAATTTATTGTCAAACCTGCTTAACCATTGTCCTATTCTACTACCTTTCTATCTAACCTCCTTGAAAAATAATGGTCCCAACTCTTAATAGAAATGAGCTAGGTAACTACCTATAGTTCTTTTGCATAGCTATCAACTAGATAGTTATTCACAACATGTATATCAGCTATCTAATTTATGTAGTATAATATCTATCAGAAATATACATATATGTAGCTATCTACAAGATACATGTAACCCTCTAGAGTTGAATCATGAAAGAGAGTGGGCCAATAGGTGTTGAAAATGGTACTAATGAGTTCTAGAAAAATTAAGGGAAAATTCTATAAGAAACATGTGGTAATGGAAATAATTTTTGAAAATTGGATCACCCACTAAGATCTCAAATAAGGCCGAAATTAAACACATCAAGATAATTTGGTAAAGTTTTTAATGACGATAAGAGGCAAAACACGGTATGGATATAGTATCAATAGTATTCGAAAACCATATATATTCGAAATTATTTCACCTAGAATTCATGCCCTACTAGTGTACATCTGGCTGCAGTGAACCTTTGGTTCCATGACTGAAATAATGATATGTTACCGAATATTCCATCAACTTTATCCATTTGACAGAACAACTCAAGATATCAAAACATGATGTATTTAGTACATAGTCTTGATAATATCCAAAAACCTATGAATACCTGAAATTACTTCAACTTAGAGTTCATGTCTTGCCAGTGTGCTGCTGGCTGCAGTAAACACGTAGTTTCCATGATGTAGATAAATGGCTGCAGTGTGTATCTACCAAGCCATAGTAGGTCATCGAATAATCTCTCAACTTTATCCATATGAATTCCGAATGAGCTTTTGAAAATTCAAACAAGTTCTAAGTCTTATTCATGATAGGAAGTGAACATGGAAATTTATCAGTGTAAATATTTGTTCTGGAGACATTTGCTCTTGCGAATCAAGGGATCGATTACTGGTAGGAGAAAAAGGACTGAAGTCAAGAGGAGTATATGTTCTCCGACCTTTCCATTTTCAAGGATTTGAGGACATAAACTTAGGGAATTGATCAATCTTGACTCAAAATAGAAATAGTACAATTTCAAGTTGAGTGAAAGAAACCAATGAAAATATTTCCGGCTCGAGGGAATTACTTAAGGGGTATTGACCTATACCAGATCTATTTTGAGGAAACAATTCGTTATGGCCAATAAAAAGTTTGGGGAATTCGATATGTAGGTTGGGCTAGATAGCTTGTCTATGGGTTATAGAATAGAATATTTGAATTGGTCCAAAGAAAGCAAAACCGAAATGGCTTAACAGAACCGACAAAAAGTTTGGACGGCTTTTGGAACATCAGTCATTGATAGGCTTGCTAAAGAGGAGTCAAAACTTCTAAAATAGCAATTGGTCTAGTCCCTAAAGAATTTAGCAACTGACAGAGATAGGAAAAGATAATCCTTCAGAAACACAGATAATATATAATCCTTCAGAAACACAGATAATATATATATATATATATTATATATATTAAGAAATGGACCTGCATGGGCTAATACATTAGATATATATATATTAAATGGACCTGCATGGGCTAATATATATATATTATATATATATATATATATATATATATATATATATATATAAAATCATACAATCGTCCTAAGTTATCATTGAGCATTTCTATATTGCAGGCTCCTAATGGTACTCGTAATATATATATATATATATATATATATATATATATATATATATATATATATATATATATATATATATATATATATATATATATATTTATATATATATATATATATTAATATATATATATATATATATAAATATTTTTATATATATTAATATATATATATAAACTCGTAAATATATATATATATATATATATATATATATATATATATATATATATATATATATAAATATATATATATATATATATATATATATATATATATATATATATATATTTACGAGTTTATATATAAATATATATATAAATATATATATATATATATATATATATATATATATATATATATATATATATATATATATATATATATATATATATATATATATATATATATATATATATATATAAACTCGTAAATATATATATATATATATATATATATATATATATATATATATATATATATATATATATATATTTTTTGATATATATATATATATATATATATATATATATATATATATATATATATATATATATATATATATATATATATATATATTTATATATGAACTCGTAAATATATATATATATATATATATATATATATATATATATATATATATATATATATATATATATATATATATATATATATATATTTACGAGTTTATATATATATATATATATATATATATATATATATATATATATATATATATATATATATATATATATATATATATATATATATATAAACTCGTAAATATATATATATATATATATATATATATATATATATATATATATACATATAAAATCATACAATCGTCCTAAGTTGTCATTGAGCATTTCTATATTGCAGGCTCCTAATGGTACTCGTATCCTATGCACCATTAGATGGATCTGCATGGGCTACTACTAAAAATATGTCATGTCCCGCTCCCGCATGATCGGGTACAGGTTGTAGATACGTCCAGCCTATACCGCAGAATCGGCAATAATGAACTATCTAGACCTCGATAATCATCAAAATGCTCAAATAATTAATTTACTCACCACAATACTAACCGCATGCCCAAATATAAAATCACCACATCATCACACATTTCACTCTCTTTAGTACATCTTTTACTAACATGTCCGGAGACAAATCCGATGAAATAGTAAAGCAACATCATCATAGGTATAATTATCTATAACATATACATCATCATCAAATCTGAAAGTAGGTCTATACATCATTAGTCCTAAGTCATCAGTGATCCTCGTGTTCCCTGTATGCCAACTAAAGCTATCACCTCATCCGGTAAACCATAAATTCTAAGGTAGAAGTCATCGTCACCTGCAATGTATCCAGTTAGAAAAGTAGCAAAGTACAATCCTACGAAATAAATATGTACAATATAAAACTGCAATACAATAATAATGATATGGACTAACTTGTAACTGGACAATGATGCAATAACTGAAACAATAAACAATCAATCAATGCAGTAGTGAATTGAAATATTAGTCTAATATATGACCGTCTGGGGAGCACAATAAGCACAATGGTACCATAGTACGATCTGGCCTAGCCACACGTGCACGATGTGCTACTATACTATCCATAATATCACAATATGGGGATTGATCATATATAGAATACATATTTCCTCAACCCCGACTCATAATCAATCAATGGACAATAAGCATAATCAATGCACACTAGAACGTGTCATTCAAGTGTTCAATATGGAAACCATTCAATGCTGAAATACAAAGTAAATGTCAAGTAGTACTATACTTGCCTTGTCCTTGAAAATCAATGAGTCTCAATGTCCACCTAGAATAGGACAAGAATATATAGGTCAGAATCCAAAATATCAATCTAGCTAATATTGCAACTATCCATATACTAGCTAAATATATATACTAGCTAACAATATTTTAGAAAATATATATTCTATCATTAATCAAAATAAATACTAGTAAAAATACCTTAAACTATATTTATAAAAAAAATCATTTATATTTAGAAAATACATGCTAGCTAAACTATTTACAAAATATTGATATTAAGAAATTATCTAAATATTAGCAAAACCAAAATAATAATCATGGAAAAGCATTTTTAGAGTAAACATATATTTTGATATCTAAAAAAAATATTACAAAGAAATATATATTTAATACTGTAACACCCAGTTTCTAAAATGAGGGTAATTTTGAAATTTTATATTTTAATTTATTTAATTATGATATTTAATATTTTAATATAATTTTTTAGTGATTTTTAATCATTTTAAAACTATTTAAATCATGACTTATGATTTTGGTGTTTGGCTAGTGTAACCGTAGAAACTGTCTGTCCTAGAGCCTAGCCATGTGATTAGGATGTTTAATTGGTACATTTTAGCCTAGAGGGTATTTTGGTCATTTTAGGATTTATTTGAATTTATTATGATTTATGGGAATTTCTGTGAATTTAATATTAATTAAATATTGCTATGTGTTATGTTAGTCTTGACTAGTTTGAGACTTGTAGACTAGCATAGAACCTAACCCTAGCTATGGTAACCCTAACCTAACTAGAGTTAACCCATTTTAGTCATTAGAGATTGGTTTTAGAATGAGGGGATTTGGTTTAGTGAAATTAAGTCATGACTTATGGTTTAATACAATGACTTATGATTTAATGACTTGTGAATTGAACCATAGGCCCATGACTTAAGCCCAAACCCCAATAAGCCCACCCATGGCAGCTAACCTAGGGTTCCACACCCTATTTAATGCCTCTTCCATTTGTTCTTGCCTCTTTTATTAATTTCTTCAAGTTTTGAAGAAAGAGGTTTGTTCATTCTTCCCCAACCCATAGATTATTCATTTTAATTCCTTTTCTACTCTAGTCTTTTGTATTAGTTCCTAATCCAGCTCTATTTCATGTCCATGGAGAGAAATCTCAGGTTAGGACCAATTTGGAGCACTTGGCCATCAAGAAGAAACCCTCCTTTTTGAAGCTTTTTCATGCAAATTGAATATATAGGTAAATCCCTATTCCCTCCACCAAATTTCATTTTCTTTGCATGGTTAGGAAGCCCTAGGTGTCCTCTCTCTGTTGGTATAGGTTTTGCAAAGTTTTGTGTCCGTTTGGTGTCCGTATCGAACACGTATCAATACATATATGTAGGTGTTTGATGAAATGCTCGAATGGATTAAACCTTTGTATTTTCTAAAACAAATTACATATTTGGGAAGCCCTTGATGTGTGTTTTCAAAACCCCACTGACTGAACACGAATTTGTGTCATTTCCGTGTCGGAAACGGCCGTGGACACGCTGTACGACACAACGCACAGGTGCCTTGATGACACGTACTATTTTTTCCACGAATTGGACACGTGGACTCGGGTCACTTGACACAGAGGTGGGGGCCATCACTGACAGACCCCCCCTCGAGTTTCAGGACATGTCGTGTCGTGTCGGACATGAAAACACGAGTGCACCGTTAATGTACTGCACTGTTCTGCGCGGGAAGAGGCCACTGATACGGCTTTTGCCTCGCGTGTAGACACAACTTGGACTCATGTCAGGAACCTTAAACCCTAGCCCTACACCCCCTCTTCGTGTGTGTACGAGCCCATAGGTGTTCGTGCCCTATGTTGTGCGCAATCGTGCACAACACGGCTGCACGAGGCCACGTTGAGACACTGATTCACTGTTTCGTTATTTTTATTGTCTGGACACTTCGTGTCCAATTTTCTAGACACGAATGGACCCCCCTAGACACGTGTACACATGGGGGACACGTCCATATGCCTGATAGTTGGTTTTCCTTAGGTTTTGGTTTTCGAAATGGGAAAAATCCCTATTTTCTGATATACTGTCGACTGATACCACATTGTTATTCAATGGCCTGAACTTTAATTTCTATTAATCTGTGTTAATTGATGTTTAAGTTTCATGATTGATCTGGGACATGTGTATTAAACTCTGTTAGTTCTAACTTTTAAATTAGATAGGTTCTTGCATTGAAAAATAGGAGTTTGGCATTAAGTTTGGGCTTTCAATGTATGGACTGATACTTCAGTCGAATGGCTCATTTCCCATATACCAGAATTGATTTCCATTCCTTCTAAACTGATTTTTGAAGTTTAGATTTATATTGATTACATGCTTGGATTGATTAGTTAATGGATTTCAAACTGCTCACTGTTTAAATCTAGTTTCTAGTGTAAACTGTCATTTAGATTTCATTTTCTGGGATTGAACACATTAATGAGTTTTAACTATTTGATTTTGAATGTTAGATATGTTGAATATTTTCAAAGTAAATGTTATGGCTGGTTCACATTATCGATTGGTTTGATGTTAACAAATAGGAAATTTCGAAGTTAGTTTTTTTGAGATGGATTCTTGAGCTGTCTCCTTGAGTTAACTGTCAGTGGTTAAAAAAATCTGAACACACAAATTTTTTCCCTCATCTAGTTCACTGAACATCCACACATCGCAATTTTAGAACTTTTAATTGTATGTTAGTTGTCAACAAACCTGAGATTGAATGGTGTGGGGCTTTATATTGTTTTATGTTAAGTTATATAGTTGGAATCAAGTTAGCATTTGATTGAAGGTTTTGGATATGTTGTAAACTGTCACCTGGTTTTCATTCTTGTAATGTAGGCTGTTAACACACACACCCTCACCCTCTCATGTTACACACACCAGTACCTAGTTTACATTGACACCTATCTAAACTCTATACACACACACATTGTTTGTATGTCCTATTTACACACACATGTATACCTAAATCTCTCTTTAAATCTCTATGTATATATGAACTAATGTGGGTTATGTTAAACTGAAATTTGGATGGGTTCAAATGTAGAAATCTGAGAGTTAAATGGCTTAAGTGTTCTTGAAATTGGTTGTTTAGGAGAACTGATATTCTTTTCTCTATTGAGACTGAAAATCTGGAAACTGTCATTACATTTTCCTGCTCTACCTGAGATTAGACACTCCTTACACACACACTTAAATATTTCCTGTACATGAAAATCTGAGAATGACTTCACACACAAACCTGAGGATAGTATGGTTAGGCTTTTTGGATTCGAATTAGTTAGTTGGCTTTAGAATGTTTTGACTGTACACTGCATGGGATGAACTGTCATGTTACAAAAACCTGAGAAGCATTTTCCAAAAACCTGAGAACTAGCCTAGGTTGATACCTCTAGACACACAAGCATTGGCTTGGGTTTAGTTGATTTCCTATTCTACTTCATTTCCCATTCCATTTTTTCTTATTCCATTTCATGTATATCATATATGCTGTACATATGTATAGATAGATTCATGGATGTTATATCTATGATTGATACTTATATTATGTAGGTATACATCTATGTTAGTGAATGTAATATATGTAGCTTTGTTAGGAATTAAACTGGAATTTAGTTTTGTTTCACTGAATAAGAGATACCTGAGAACTCATATATGTGAATGTTAACTTCCTATTGACACTTTGCTACACAACTGTCATGCCTCACTATCACTCCACACACAATGCACACTACACTATATAACCCTCACTCATTGACACTCTCACTCACACATTGCCTAACACTCATTCCATGATAACACACACATGTTCTTGTGCACTTTCATGACACACACACACCCATGAACACATACACATGCTCTTCTCTATCTCTCTCTCTATATATATATATATATATATATATATATATACTATACATGGCTAAATGTGTTAATGTGTTAAATAGAGTTTTCCTATAGTTATATATACATATATGTGATATAGGGCCTAGTGTTGAATTCTCTTTTCATGTACACCTCCATGTTCACACACACACACATAGCTTTACATGTTAGTTCCTTCCTCTTATATATATATATATATATATATATATATATATATATATATATATATATATATATATATATATATATATATATATATATATATATATAATGTTGATTATGCATGAATGTGATGTACCTTGATATGTGACTTGTGTTGGCTTGTATAGCCTTGTGATTGGTGTGTGATTGCTAGACTAGGCTTGGTTAGGCCTAGTGAGACTTGTTAGACTTGTTTGGGCTAGAACTTGACCTAGATGACCTAGCCTTGACTAGTATAGTTGATCAGAGTTGACCAAGTGTTGACTCTAGTCTAGTTTGACCTAGACAGCATGCAGATGCATCGTAGATTACATTTATCATCCTCTGTATACATCTTGATTTGTGTTGCTCTAAATAGGTGTCAGGTACCTCATCTCGGACAATATATTTACTTCAGACATTCAGATACGAGGCGAGTACATTCTCTGATCATTTCATATCCTGCTTAAAATTATTTTCTGCATTAAATTACTTTACTTGATACTGTCACGTTGGTCACACAGATTAGTATTATATGGATCCCTTCTTGAGATGTTATCCCTTCAGGGAGCATCGGGGTACTCTATGTTCTGTGCGTTTCACTTACATTGTGTATCACTATGCTTCTTTGGTTCTTTGATCACTTGTGACATATACTCATATGATCACAGAGTCTTCTTTGAATCCTTATCCCATTTATTGGGTTTTCCAGAATCTCCATTTATGGGACTACTATGTACCACCCTTCGGGGGCTTATCACCCTTTGGGGGCTTATCACCCTTTGGGGGCTTACCACCCTTTGGGGGCTTACCACCCTTGGGGGGCTGTTACATAGAATCATAACATAACCTGGTTGGATTCTTGTGTACTGATTGAGGGTACGGGGGAGTATAAATAGCCATGTGAACAATTCTAAAGTAGAATAGCCATGTACGCCTCTTTAGTTTAGCCATGTACAAATCAAGCCGTTCACATGTCGACTTTGTACTCTAAATCACTAGTCACTAGTAGCTCTTTACTTATAGTAGATATTTCTATTACAGTTCTCTCTCTCTGTTTACATACTGTATTTCTTCAGTATCTATATCTTACTTTACTGCATGATTATATTTTCTAACCTGCTATGAACTGTTGAGATGTATTGTGCTCGCTTCCGTCCTGACTGGACCTATTGAAAATTTTACAGAGGATGATGAGGAACCCTGTACCCCTTACATTGGAGCTTGCCTAGATGACACTCGCGACCTGGACCCCTGGGGAGGTTCAGGCAGCTGCTGAGGACGATACCTTGCTTAGTATAGATAGCTTAGACTGTTTCCTTTTCATGTTTAGTTGTTGTCCTTGATTCCAGAGTTTGTATATTTTTAGAGATGTTGAGATTGTTATTCATTTCTGTTGTACCTCAGTTGAGAATTTTCTTATCTATTTCATCGTGCCATATTCTATCTCTAGATTGTGATTGAGTTGTACCTCTGTGATGGCCTCCTTATGGAGAGTATTTTATGTTAGATAGTTATAGTTCATGACCTAGAACAGCGTTCTACCGTCGACATTGCGGCGTAGGCTGGGCGCTGTTACGTACTTGTACCCTCACAGTGGGTACGGGTCGTGACACGTTTTTAGTGGTGGCCCATGCAGGTCGAGTTTGTGTAGTGGTATTCGAACTAGAGTACCACTACAGCCTGCAGTAGGATTAGGATTATTTTTGAGGTACTCAATCACATTAGAAAAAACTCTTAACTGGATTCCTGCCATCTAAATTCCTGTTGCAGATTGCTTCCTTGAATAACTGTCCTCCCTTGAATTACCGTTTCTATCTCAGTATTGATTCCTTGTTTGATCTGTCTCCAGGATGGTGATCGAGACGCGATTGCATCGCTCTGGCTCAGCAGACGCTGGTGAGAGGCCTACCACCCCTCGTCTGATTGTGGACGCTGGGACCATAGCACCTCCTATTTCTACTCACATAGGAGCTTCTGCTGCTTTTGGGAGTGCACCTCCACCTGTCCGGAGGTCTTCCCCCGTCATTCCAGATATGTACCAGCAGTTACCTTCAGGGACAGTAGATGCGGCTCAGATATTTACCCTCTTCCAGCGATTCTTGGAGTTTTAACAGCAGATACAGCAGAGCCAGTCTGCTGATATCCAACAGAGCATACAAGATACTCATCAGTTGGTCAGGACGATAGTAGAGCTGGTGGCTGCTCAGTCACAGGGAGGCCAGATGCAGCCGTATCAGCCGAGGACTCCAGACATCCATTCCTTCAAGAAGATGGGACCCCGAGACTTCAAGGGTACAGAGGGCATCATATACGCTGATGATTGGATAGAGCACATTGAGGAGATATTCCGATTGGCACAGATACCAGCAGGATTACAGATCGAGGCAGCCGCCAGTCAGGTGCAGGACTTGGCCCGTACCTGGTACCAGACGGACCCGAGGGTTGGTACAGCCGGTCAGACTTAGGCAACGTTCAAGAAACTATTCAAGAAGAAATTCTTCCCTGATACAGCACTCCGTGCTTTGGAGGCGCAGTTCGAGAGTTTGGTTTAGGGGAACCAGGCCGTTGAGGAGTACGCTGGAGAGTTCAACCGTTTGAGCAGATTCATCGAAGACCTTACCGAGGTCGGGAAGGCGAGGAGGTTCCACAGGGGTTTGATGAAGGATATCAAGTCATATACCAAGAGCGGTCGCGATGCCACTTTCGAGCAGATTCTGGTAGGAGCCATGACAGCGGAGGACGATCTTGGGCTGAAGGAGAAGAGAATGCGGGACACTCAGGGAGCTAGTGGCAGTGCGGGCCCGGCCAAGAGGCCCCACCTGCCGATTCAGCAGCAGTATCCGCATCAGATGCCCCGCTTGCAGATTCAGCCATAGTATCCACAGCAGATGCCACCCCTACAGTTTCAGCAGCAGTATCCGCAGCAGATTCTACCTCTATAGATTCAGCCACAGTATCCACAGCAGATGCTACCTCTACAGTTTTAGCAGCAGATGCTACCTCCACAGTTTCAGCAGCAGTACCAGCAGCCGAGGGTCTACCTTCAGCAGCGACAGTTTCAGGACCGCGTACCCTTTCAGCAGGAGCAGCAGCCACAGAGGCAGCAGCAGGCCCCGGGACAGCAGCTTGTTATCATTTGCCCTTTTTGCAAGAGACCAGGGCACGATTGGGGCGAATGTCGGAAGAGGCTGGACAGATGTTTGCTTTACGGAGGATCCGATTATCGTCTGAGAGAGTGTCCCGAGTCATCGGAACAGACGGTTCAGGGAGCAGGAACTAGGGCTCCGGTAGGCCAGCAGAGGGGATTACCCTTACCGACTCAACAGCAGAGGTACATGCAGCATCAGCAGCGGGCCAGGGGAGGCCAGCAGGAGCGAACTTTCGCCAGGACAGTCGAGGATGCTCAGGCAGTTGGAGATCTAGTTGCAGGTTCCGTTCTTTTGATTCCATTCCGCAATTGCCTCTTATAACTGCCTTAAGAATTCGATTCTCCCTGTTCCTTGTTGATTTATCAATTTTGTTCTGTTGTTCTTGTGTTATGTTTGATTTTCTTCTGAGATGAGTCATATGGGCTAGGTCATCTAGTTATGGAATCTAGAATCTTCGATTGTCGTGTTAGCTGGCATAGTGAGGACATATAGTCAGATTTAGGATGTTTTTCTCGGGTGTCGGAATTTAAGGTTTTCGCTGCCAAGCATGCGACAATGCAAAAATTTTAAATACCATGATTCTAGAGGTATGTGCCTTAGTCGAGGACTCTGTGATTATCGTAGCCTTGCTCACTAGCATGACGAAGATTCTGAGTATCATGATTTTGGACAGACGCATATGATTATCTGACGGTATGTTTGAGACTTTGATTGTGGGGTGTTTGACCTAGAAGGACTACTACCATCTTAAATTTCGAGGACGAAATTTTTATAAGGTGGGTAGACTTGTAACACCCAGTTTCTAAAATGAGAGTAATTTTAAAATTTTGTATTTTAATTTATTTAATTATGGTATTTAAAATTTTAATATAATTTTTAGTGATTTTTAATCATTTTAAAACTATTTAAATCATGACTTATGATTTTGGTGTTTGGCTAGTGTAACCGTAGAGACTGTCTATCCTAGAGCCTAGCCATGTGATTAGGATGTTTAATTGGTACATTTTAGCCTAGAGGATATTTTGGTCATTTTAGGATTTATTTGAATTTATTATGATTTATGGGAATTTTTGTGAATTTAATATTAATTAAATATTGCTATGTGTTATGTTAGTCTTGACTAGTTTGAGACTTGTAGACTAGCCTAGAACCTAACCCTAGCTATGGTAACCCTGACCTAACTAGAGTTAACCCATTTTAGTCATTAGAGATTGGTTTTAGAGTGAGGGGATTTGGTTTAGTGAAATTAAGTCATGACTTATGGTTTAATGCAATGACTTATGATTTAATGACTTGTGAATTGAACCATAGGCCCATGACTTAAGCCCAAACCCCAATAAGCCCACCCATGGCAGCCAACCTAGGGTTCCACACCCTATTTAATGCCTCTTCCATTTGTTCTTGCCTCTTTTATTAATTTCTCCAAGTTTTAAAGAAAGAGGTTTGTCCATTCTTCTCCAACCCATAGATTATTCATTTTAATTCCCTTTCCACTCTAGTCTTTTGCATTAGTTCCAAATCCAGCTCTATTTCATGTCCATGGAGAGAAATCTCAGGTTTGGACCAATTTGGAGCACTTGGCCATCAAGAAGAAACCCCTATTTTTGAAGTTTTTTCATGCAAATTGAACATATAGGTAAATCCCTATTCCCTACACCAAATTTTGTTTTCTTTGTATGGTTAGGAAGCCCTAGGTGTCCTCTCTCTGTTGGTATAGGTTTTGCAAAGTTTTGTGTCCGTTTGGTGTCCGTATCGGACACGTATCAATGCATATATGTAGGTGTTTGATGAAATACTCGAATGGATTAAACCTTTGTATTTTCTAAAACAAATTACATATTTAGGAAGCCTTTGATGTGTGTTCTCAAAACCCTACTGTCTGAACACGAATTCATGTCGTTTCCGTGTCGGAAACGGCCGTGGACACGCTGCACGACACAGCGTACAGGTGCCCTGATGATACGTACTATTTTCTCTACGAATTGGACACGTGGACTCGTGTCACTTGACACAGAGGAGGGGGCCATCACTGACAGACCCCCCTCGAGTTTTAGGACATATCGTGTCGTGTCGGACACGAAAACACGAGTGCACCGTTAATGCACTGCACTGTTCCGTGCGGAAAGAGGCCACTGATACGGTTTTCGCCTCGCGTGTAGACACGACTTGGGCTCGTGTCAGGAACCTTAAACCCTAGCCTTACACCCCCTCTTCGTGTGTGCACGAGCCCATGGGTGTTTGTGCCCTATGTTGTGCGCAATCGTGCACAACACGGCTGCACGAGGCCATGTTGAGACACTGATTCACTGTTTCGTTATTTTCATTGTCTGGACACTTCGTGTCCAGTTTTCTGGACACGAATGGACCCCCCTAGACACGTGTACACATGGAGGACATGTCCATATGCCTGATAGTTGGTTTTTCTTAGGTTTTGGTTTTCGAAATGGGAAAAATCCCTATTTTCTGATATACTGTCGACTGATACCACATTGTTATTCAATGGCCTGAACTTTAATTCCTATTAATCTGTGTTAATTGATGTTTAAGTTTCATGATTGATCTGGGACATGTGTATTAATCTCTGTTAGTTCTAACTTTCAAATTAGATAGGTTCTTGCATTGAGAAATGGGAGTTTGGCATTAAGTTTGGGCTTTCAATGTATGGACTGATACTTCGGTCGAATGGCTCATTTCCCATATACCAGAATTGATTTCCATTCCTTCTAAACTAATTTTTGAAGTTTAGATTTATATTGATTACATGCTTGGATTGATTAGTTAATGGATTTCAAACTGCTCACTGTTTAAATCTAGTTTCTAGTGTAAACTGTCATTTAGATTTCATTTTCTGGGATTGAACACATTAATGAGTTTTAACTGTTTGATTTTGAATGTTAGATATGTTGAATATTTTTAGATTAAATGTTATGGCTGGTTCACATTATCGATTGGTTTGATGTTAACAAATAAGAAATTTCGAAGTTAGTTTTTTTGAGATGGATTCTTGAGCTGTCTCCTTGAGTTAACTGTCAGTGGTTAACAAAATCTGAACACACGGATTTTTTCCCTCATCTAGTTCACTGAACATCCACACATCCTAATTTCAGAACTTTTAATTGTATGTTAGTTGTCAACAAACCTGAGATTGAATGGCGTGGGGCTTTATATTGTTTTATGTTAAGTTATATAGTTGGAATCAAGTTAGCATGTGATTGAAGGTTTTGGATATGTTGTAAACTGTCACCTGGTTTTCATTCTTGTAATGTAGGCTGTTAACACACACACCCTCACCCTCTCATGTTACACACACCAGTACCTAGTTTACATTGACACCTATCTAAACTCTATACACACACACATTGTTTGTATGTCCTATTTACACACACATGTATACCTAAATCTCTCTTTAAATCTCTATGTATATATGAACTAATGTGGGTTATGTTAAACTGAAATTTGGATGGGTTCAAATGTAGAAATCTGAGAGTTAAATGGCTTAAGTGTTCTTGAAATTGGTTGGTTAAGAGAACTGATATTCTCTTCTCTATTGAGACTGAAAATCTGGAAACTGTCATTACATTTTCCTATTCTACCTGAGATTAGACACTCCTTACACACACACACTTAAATATTTCCTGTACATAAAAATCTGAGAATGACTTCACACACAAACTTGAGGACAGTATGGTTAGGCTTTTTGGATTCGAATTAGTTAGTTGGCTTTAGAATGTTTTGACTGTACACTGCATGGGATGAACTGTCATGTTACAAAAACCTGAGAAGCATTTTCCAAAAACCTGAGAACTAGCCTAGGTTGATACCTCTAGACACACAAGCATTGGCTTGGGTTTAGTTGATTTCCTATTCTACTTCATTTCCCATTCCATTTCTTCTTATTCTATTTCATGTATATCATATATGCTGTACATATGTATAGATAGATTCATGGATGTTATATCTATGATTGATACTTATATTATGTAGGTATACATCTATGTTAGTGAATGTAATATATGTAGCTTTGTTAGGAATTAAACTGGAATTTAGTTTTGTTTCACTGAGTAAGAGATACCTGAGAACTCATATATGTGAATGTTAACTTCCTATTGACACTTTGCTACACAACTGTCATGCCTCACTATCACTCCACACACAATGCACACTACACTATATAACCATCACACCCTCACTCATTGACACTCTCACTCACACATTGCCTAACACTCATTCCATGATAACACACACATGTTCTTGTGCACTTTCATGACACACACACACACCCATGAACACATACACATGCTCTTCTCTCTCTCTTTCTCTCTCTATATATTTTTTTTCTCTATATATATATATATATATATATATATATATATATATATATATATATATATATATATACTATACATGGCTAAATGTGTTAATGTGGTAAATAGAGTTTTCCTATAGTTATATATACATATATGTGATATAGGGCCTAGTGTTGAATTTTCTTTTCATGTACACCTCCACGTTCACACACACACACATAGCTTTACATGTTAGTTCCTTCCTCTTATATATATATATATATATATATATATATATATATATATATATATATATATATATATATATATATAAAAATATATATATATATATATATATATATATATATATATATATATAATGTTGATTATGCATGAATGTGACGTACCTTGATATGTGACTTGTGTTGGCTTGTATAGCCTTGTGATTGGTGTGTGATTGCTAGACTAGGCTTGGTTAGACCTAGTGAGACTTGTTAGACTTGTTTGGACTAGAACTTGACCTAGATGACCTAGCCTTGACTAGTATAGGTGACCAGAGTTGACCAAGTATTGACTCTAGTCTAGTTTGACCTAGACAGCATGCAGATGCATCGTAGATTACATTTATCATCCTCTGTATACATCTTGATTTCTGTTGCTCTAAATAGGAGTAAGGTACCTCATCTCGGACAGTACTTTTACTTCAGACATTCAGATACGAGGCGAGTACATTCTTTGATCATTTCATATCCTGCTTAGAATTATTTCCTACATTAAATTACTTTACTTGATACTGTCACGTTGGTCACCCGGATTAGTACTATATGGATCCCTTCTTGAGATGTTATCCATTTAGGAAGCATCGGGGTACTCTATGTTCTGTGCGTTTTACTTACATGGCGTATCACTATGCTTCTTTGGTTCTTTGATCACTTGTGACATATACTCATATGATCACAGAGTCTTCTTTGAATCCTTATCCCATTTATTGGGTTTTCCAGAATTCCCATTTATGGGACTACTATGTACCATCCTTCGGGGGTTTATCACCCTTTGGGGGCTTATCACCCTTTGGGGGCTTACCACCTTTTGGGGGCTTACCACCCTTCGGGGGCTGTTATATAGAATCATAACATAACCTGGTTGGATCCTTGTGTACTGATTGGGGGTACGAGGGAGTATAAATAGCCATATGAACAATTCCAAAGTAGAATAGCCATGTACGCCTCTTTAATTTAGCCATGTGCAAATCAAGCCGTTCACATGTCGACTTTATGCTCTAAATCACTAGTTACTGGTAGCTCTTTACTTATAGTAGATATTTCTATTACAGTTCTCTCTCTTTGTTTACATACTACATTTCTTCAGTATCTATATCTTACTTTACTGCATGATTATATTTTCTAACCTGCTATGAACTGTTGAGATGTATTGTGCTCGCTCCCGTCCTGACTGGACCTGTTGAAAATTTTACAGAGGATGATGAGGAACCCTGCACCCCTTACTTTGGAGCTTGCCTAGATGACACTCGCGACCTGGACCCCTGGGGAGGTTCAGGTAGCTGCTGAGGACGATACCTTGCTTAGTATAGATAGCTTAGACTGTTTTCTTTTCATGTTTAGTTGTTGTCCTTGATTCCAGAGTTTGTATATTTTTAGAGATGTTGAGATTGTTATTCATTTCTGTTGTACCTCATTTGAGGATTTTCTTATCTATTTTATCGTGCCATATTCTATCTCTAGATTGTGATTGAGTTGTACCTCTGTGATGGCCTCCTTATGGAGAGTATTTCATGTTAGATAGTTATAGTTCATGACCTAGAACAACGTTCTACCGCCGACACTGCGGCGTAGGCTGGGCGCTGTTACGTACTCGTACCCTCACAGGGGGTGCGGTCGTGACAAATACAATAATAATAATAATAATAATAATAATAATAATAATAATAATAATAATATTAACAATATTAGTAACAATACAATAAGAGTAATAATAAGGATAATAATAATATTACTAACAACAATAGTATCACACAACCCAACACCAGCCCACACAACAAGTCCGAACAACTAGCCCATATCCCTTTTCTTTTCTTTTTTTTTCCTTTCTTTTCATTTCTGGCCTTCCCTACTAGCCCGGCCCAGATGCCCAAGCCCACTGGTCTGCTGCTTTTCTTTTTTATTTTCCTTTTTCTTTTCAAAGGCACAAGCCTACTGGCCCAAGCCCACTCTAAAACCCTAACCAAATCTCATCCTCACTATCACACACACACACACACACACACACACACACACACACACACACACACACACACACACACACACACACACACACACACACACACACTCTTTTTATTCCATTCTCACAGCTGCTCAAGCCCAAAAAACTCTAACTAAAAAAGATGAGGAAGAAGATCGAAGAAGCAGATGAAGAACAAGAGAAAGAAGGAGGTCCAGAGCAAGAAGAAGAAATCGAGGAAACTCACCCTTGGCTTCGGTGCGGCAACGGTGGAGGGAACGACTCCCTCGAGTCAGCGGCGGCTACGGTCGAGATCCGATAGTAGATCTATAAAGGGCGACTCGGGGTGTTCTGGCGACAGTCAACGATGACGGTGGTCCAAATATGGCGAGAAGGCGACGGTAGTCAGGCACTGCTGGCTGCTCTTGTGGCAGTGAGCGGCTAGATCTGACGATAGGAAAAATCAACATGGTCGAGTGATGGTCGACGAACTGCGGTATGGTGTCGGCGAGTTTGGACGGTAGACGCGATCGAGCTCTTGTGATCATATTCGATCAACCAATGGCTGGTGGACGACGGCGGCTAGGCACGACGGTTCTTAATCTGATGGCGGGGCTAAAACTCCGACGAGGATGTTCTTGACGATGGAGCCCGTGTCTTGACTCCTTCAAAACACGACAGCGGACTTCTCCGACAATCGGGACGGCCGAATACGCTATGTCGTGGCAGACACAGCCAGACACGCAGACGTAGGTTTAGGGTTTAAAATTAGGATTTGGTGATGGACCTGTAACAGTGTCTGGGTCGAAGGACACGAGACACAGGAAAGATCTGGATGTACGTCCTGTGTTGAGGGACGCAGGACATAACAGTGATCAGGTTACATGGGTGTATCCGTGTCAGGTAATGAATGTAAATGTACAGAAAATAGAATTAGTAAAATGGACACGATGGGGACACGGTCATTAGGACCACTAATGATTAAAAATAATAATCAACAATTAATGGTGGCTATTTATAGCCTCATTAGGAAAGTCCTAGAATATTTAGGCACATAGGCTGAGGGTATATTTCTGGAATATTCTAGACTAATCTTGATTAATCTTGATAAGTCTAATAATTCGAGAATGTTTTCACTAAGTCATATGACTAGGCATTCCACCATGGATTTCCTAAATAACATATCCAGTTTGAGAAAATTACAAGTCTGTCATTACCATATTAGGAAAAATATAATTAGTTAAACTTAAAATAATCTTTCACTAATGATAATCAATTAATAAAAAATAATATTTTAATTAATCAAAAGTAATTAGTCTTGTCCAACAAGATAAACTCAATAATTATAGTTTAATTAAAATAATACAAATATTTTTAAAAATAATAAAATATTAAGAGAAAATTTTGAAATGCCCTTTATTAGGAACTTTGGGGTTACAAAATGACTTAGGTAACATAGGTAATATGCAACTTAGACTGACCCAAGTTTTCTAGGTATGAGTTGTTAGGCATATCAGTATTTTAGTAAGTAATACATATTTGTTTGTGATTTGGGTTGATTGATATTTGCATGGAGTATGATTCGTTGGTTTATGGATAGTTTGGTTAGACTTTGGTACAACAATCTCAGCATGGATTGGACAAACTCCAGGCAAGTATACATTGCTAATTTTATTTTCAGTATTTACATGTCTTCTTTATTTCAGTCATTTACCTCTAATACTGTTGCATATTTTTTCTGTTCATTACCTATCAATTGTCATTATTTTACATGTTTCCGATTACACCTGTTCCTGATTAGTCATGTTGACATATGAGGTGAGATACATGGATGAGTGATGCATTGCATGCTAGAGGACCTTGCATGTTCTTGTTTAGACATGTTTCTTTTTAGAAGACTGAATTGACCTGTCGTGGATGCGAGACCCGACAGTAACATTTAGGAGGAGAGGACGATTACTACTTGCATGGGCCATGCTGTGCACTTATACTCTATACTATGTATATATAGTTTCAGAATGAATACATGTTTTCTGTGATCCAGTCTCTCTTAGTTACCGTTGAGACTTTTGACCGGAGCTACAGCTATATATATATCCGGATGCCTTTTATATTTACAGATGCCTATGCTTGTGAACATCGTCCTTAAATTATATTGTATACATGTGGCTAGACATGATTAGTGTTAGTTGTCTCTGTATTTCCTATTCAGTTCATGTTATTTACTGTATTTTATTTTGGCATGTATGTAATGTTCCGCTCCATGTGAGATATTCGATTGGCTTGTTAGATGCGATCAGAATGTTGGACAGAGACTTGTGTTGAAAATCAACAGATTTGAGACTGATGCACTCTCTCTTAGCTGGCCAGATGGAACAATATAGAACATGGCTCGCTGGTGGAGCTATGTCTAGTAGAAAATAGATGTGACCGGATCAGGAAGATCCTTTATATAAGTGAGTAGAACTGTCCTTTCTTCCCTACTCCTTCATAATACAAGTGAGTAGAACTGTCCTTTCTTCCCTACTCCTTCATACTTAATAAAATGGAGTATCATGTTGCTTTATTATGTCCTTAGTTGTCCCATGCTTTAGCTGCTAAATAATAGAGATGCTTATGTTGGCTAATGTTGAGATAAATAAGATATGAACATTGAACTATTGAATGAATAACGCTTGAACTGCTAATATGAATCGATGCCTGAGAATGAATTGATAATATTATCCATGTTTAAATGTTGCTCATGTTAATAATACTGGAATAAATGAAATACTTGAATCATGTCCACTCTGTGTAATTGTTGCGTATATATAAGATGATGCCTATTTTTCTTATAAGCAAAGAAAAAAAATGTTAAATGCTCCTATGAAATGAACGAAATGGTAATTGTTCTGCGTGAAAGGAATGTATGAGAAATATTGCAATGAATTTATGCAATAAAAAATGCTGAGGCTTCAGGTTGCCGAGATCACCAAGTGGAATGATGGTAATAATGGAAATATTAAGTCGTTGAACACAACTTGGCTGAGATGAAATGATGCACTGTTGCCTTACTCACTTTTAATATTTTTACCATGTGTTTATGTTCACGATTGAGTCGGACACGCATTCGCATAGTCATAGATAACTTGTATACAAGTTATTGTTTCCTCGAACGGTACCCGGGGTGCTGGGACCGATTCGGCCTAGAAGGAAATACATCGTGCTTTGGTGGCACGAGGTATCGGGACATTCATTCGGGCTTTTAACCCAGTGGATGGCGCGTAGCTTACCCTTCGAAGTCCTATATGGCAAGTCCTAAATGGTGTACTAACACCAGTGGTCATGTAGTCAGGATATACGCTAATGAATGTTTTATGCAGGAATAGTAAGTGTATCAGCTAACCTGTATTTGATGCAGGTACGAGGGAGTCGGCTTTCGATAAGAAATCACTTAAATGTGATATATTTATTATACATGTTAGTTCAACTTGACTGCATAACATGCTAAATGAACTGATACTACAATTTTTACCTTTCCATAAGTGTTGCTACAACCTGCTTAACATGTTAATGTCAATGTTGCTAAAATGTTGTTCCTCCATCAACATTTCTATAACCCGTTAGGCATGATGACACTAAGTGTGCAATAATGATGCCTTTCCATGAATATTTATATAACATGTTTAGTATGTTAACACCAATGCTGCTCTAATGATGATGCCTCTACATGAACATTGCGAGAATATGTTTACTTGCTTCAATATTACTGCTCATGAACTGTAACTGATGCTAGGTCCCGTGAGTATCACCGGACATCTTAAAAAAAGATGCTAGGCCCCAAATAGAAAGATCACTATTAATAAATGTTTGCTCATATGACTACTTAGTGTTAGTTTAGGCAAGTGGGCTGGTTCTGCTTGCCAGTACATAGATAATGTACTGACCCACGTTGTGGGCACTTGTTTTATATGCTCGTGCTTGGGAAGTTCAATACACAAAGATTGGCTTGATCAGTCCCGCGACATCGAAGATTTGTTGGGCATGCAGAAGCTCTCCTTGAAAAAGATGATATCTTCTGTTTATAAAGGGCTAATGTATGTAACATTGTATATCTATTGTACCAGAGAGTTATAAGCCAAGTCGGCATATCCAGTTGTAAAGTCTATGTATCAAGTATCAATTGTAAGCCTAAAGGCAGGTGTTTTAGTTGGCTATCAAATGTACAATAAGATGTGTTATAAACTTGTATTCTTAATGCAAGCCTTGTACTTTACTTCAATTATCAATAAAGAGAGCTTATTTCTACATATCTTTGTTCGATTTTGAGTTATCTACTTATTTTCACTATTATGAATCAATAATGTATTCATTTCAACAGAAAGAAATATATTCTCATTATCTTCAATTTATCTGCTTTTGCCGCTGCGATGTGTTCCTATTTGAAGATTATCGATTTTGTATCATCTTTGCCTTGTACAAGCGCAACACCAGACTTGTACGACATCACGCCCAAGCGAGGACTATCGGTTCCCAAAGATAAATACGAGGACGAATGACTCTGCGGAATCGGGACATGACAAATTGGTATCAGAGCACAGTTTTACGTCCTTGGACTCTTATTTGATTCGCTTCAAATCAAAGTTGCGTCCGCGATTAACCAAAGTTGTATCCGCGATTACTCAACGTTAAATCAAAGGTTGGTTCCGCAATTATTTTGATATTGTTTCTGTAATCATTCTAAGTAGATTCGTGTCTGAAAAGTTTGTAACCCTCTTGGCTGCTCACTGGATGTTCCATACAACTAATTACATTGTGATGCTTATGAATGAATGATTGTTGTTGGTTTGGCCACTAGTGACCCAACAATGACTTGATGCCATAGTATGCTATTTTGTGAATAATGATCGTATTTTGGGAATAGAGAAGTGTATGCGATAACATGTTGAGAATTGCATGTGATGTTGGGGAGAATTGTGAATGAAACAATTGATGAATGAGTTCAACAAAATTGCTGAGTTGACTTATGTGTGGCGGCCTTATGATTTTGGGACCTGAGAATGTTCGCTTTGTATTATGACCAGTCTAAGTCATGATTGTCCAGAATAGACTTGGATTCTTTATGATTTACAAATAGCTTCATTTCTGAGTGGTATATTGCCTCTTCCACTTTAGAATAGGATGTATTTGGACCCTTTTATAGGTAGCAAGGAGACTATCTATGAGTATTGGGTAGTAGTGAGACTTAGCTGGGTGATGACTCAGACAAGTCGGATGGTAATTTTACTATGGGTAGCGAATTGGACTAGAGAATATTGTGGCTTAGAACAATGAACTATAATTGTGATCGGTTCAATGGAAAATCTTGTGTGTCTATTGCAATTTGTTGCTAATATGAATGTTTAAAAATATTATCGGTGACTTGGATGAATGTTGGAAATCGGTGCTTTGATCCTAAGGTGTGATAGATGCTAATCCATCTTGACCACCAAGGGATTGAATTAGTAAAATATGAGTTTGTGCTTGATGAGATGGATAGTCGTTGCATACGTGCAGGTATGCTCGAGAATTTAAAGTGTATCACAAAAGTAACAAGTAGTGACTCGGAATACTCGTGTTGCATAAGAATGGTTAATTGAAATATAGAATTGTCAGATTGGATTGGAATGTATTACTCAACCCTTACAGTAGATTTTAAGAATGTCTGTATGAGATTTGATGGCTGGGAAAAATGAATGGGATTGAAAATCGCAAAATATGTCGGATAATGTCGGTATATGGTGTGACAGTATATGTGACTGTCGGTTGGGATATAGATTGCTGGGTTATGACTTAGTGGTATGACTTTGTTATACAGACCGAATTGTATGATTCCATAGTTTTGTTGAGACTATCGAAATCGATGACCCTTGAATAGTTAGCCTCAGTATATAGATCCGTGTGGGTACGAAGGAATTGGAACTGCAATTTGAATATTGGAAATTATATGTCAGACTGGGAATTAGACCGTAATATTGCTAGATCAATTTTAGTCGATCGTTGGGGTAAGTCTAGAATGAGCCTCTGTTGGAATTACTTCCTTGAGGATGACCCTGGATAGATAGACTTGACATTAGCGACCGTGGACTGCAAAACCAATTGTCGGTATAGTCGACATTGGCGATTAGTTGTTCAGACTGAGTTGATACGCATAGGTTTGTGTAGGGCCTAAAAATCAAGTTGCTCCCCGAACATACTAAGTGATCAAGTTGTGCCCCAAAAATAAGGTTGTGCCACTGATATGAAGCTCAGAGAACAGACTACATCGCTGAACAGGTTGCGCCACATATCAGACTGCGCCCAGTCTTGTTGCGCCAAAATCTACGTGGCATCTGACACTTAATGACCATCATTACCTGACAACACTGACAACTGATAAACACAGTGAACGAGGAAAATCTCTTCGAATCCCATGAATTGTGTCGCTCAAGGAGAGTTGGTTGACAGCTGTCCTGTACGCTTCGTCAGTTGCGCCTAGGCGCAATCCAGACAAAATCTGTAGTTGCGCCTAGGCGGAATCTGAATGACTTCTGCTCAAAAGCTGCCACGTGTCTAGGCGTTGATAACCGAAGCTCGCACAACCTGATGAAGTTGAGATAACTTACATTCTAAAGCAGGATGACGTGGCGCACATGGTACTAATCTCTCAAGACGTGTATACTATCCTGTACATGACCACGCGCATCTCAATCACATGATGCCACGCGTCTAAATACAGTTAGTACACGACTTAACAACTGAATGAAAGTTGGCGCAATAGGAGGTTGGCGCAATCCAATGTGGCACAATCCAGCCTCGTGTATATCAGAATAACTGCTAAAACAATTATTTCTTGAATTCTATAAATAGAGTTTCTAATCATTATGAAATCATCAGAGAGACATACACACAGAGATCAAGAACTCTTACAAAATTGCTGCTGCATTCTCCAGAGGCTACAGTCTTCAAGTTCACATAGTCCAAGGGATAAAGTGATCGTCTTCTGATCAGATTCCTACAGTTGTACTTTCCCAGAATTCATTGTACTTTGTACTATTCTTTTTCAAGTTTGGAATAAAAACTTTTTGTTTTTGCAAACAGTTTGGGTAGAGTTCCTTGGAACTATCGGTTGATTGTTGGCCCTAAGTATAAGAATTTAGTATGCTCCCCTAGTAGTCGTCCACCTTAGGGTGTCACCTAAATGATTAGGTTTAGTTGTTGGTATAGCTAGCCTTAGAGACTTGACCAAATAATAGGTAACCGTTGGCGATCCATAGGATGACCATTTGGTATTGAATGAGAGATGGTGATGAGTACGACCAAGAAAGTAGATGTTGCAATGTAAGCCTCAGAGATTTGGCTAGTGAAGTAATGTGAAGGCCTTAAGCGGGAACTGCAATCGTGGGGCAAGACTTGAGTTGGGTGCATCGAGCAGTGAATCATTCCATGAGATGGAATTGACTGCTCATGATGGGAATGCGGGATCGGTATATAAAGTCGGGTAGTTGGATTAACATGGAATGTTGCATAGAATTGTACCCTTGGCTCGACAATTGATAATGAGTGACTTCGGATTGTACCTTTTAGAAAAGACGAATTGCCTCGGTGGGAAACGTTGTTAGACTCGGAAAGGAATTGAATTGCATCTTGATTGGTGAACTCTTAGTATGGTTGGTTTCAAGTTAGACCCTGTAGAAGCATGGAATTTCAGGGCGCATCTATGTGCCAGAATTCCTATGTGCTCAAATACTACTCAGAATATGTGCCAGGGAACTCAACAAAGTACTTGGCACATCAAGACAGCAAAAGTATAGACAACAAGAGACGATTTTTTATTCATATAAAAGTCTATTACATGTCTAAAAGGCTTTACCAAGGAGAACTTCTTCAAAAAGAAAGATCCTAAGACTACAGCCAGGCGCAGCAAAGTGCCATGCGCCTCCCACCAGGCGCATCATCAGTCAGACGCATCACTTCAGCGTCTCAGTCAGGCGTGTCTCTTCAGCGTCTCAGTCAGGCGCAGCCTTCAGCGTTTTAGTCAGGCGCATCTCTTCAGCGTCTCAGTTATGCGCATCATAAAGTCTCAGCATATGCGCCTTACTTCGACCCGATCAAATGCTTCAACTAATGAAGCATTTATTAAGCAGAACATGAGTGGACGATCAACCCCACCCTAGCTGGAGGAAGAGCTCTCCAAAGCCCAAGGAAGAGGAGAGCACCGCAGCTCCGATCCGCGGCTAAAGAAGCAGCTTTCAACACAACTAGAATGGGGAACACCCACTATTACAGGAGGAAGAGCTCTCCAAAGCCCAAGGAAGATGAGAGCACCACAATTCTGATCTGCAGCTCTTCCAGTATAACAGAGACGAGGCTCGAGCATTCCGATCTTTGGATGCAACAGGCACCATCCGCCTACCTCAGAAGCCCTCGACTCCGACTTTTGGATGTAACAGTCACCTTCGAGTGCATGAACGAAGACAAGTCGTCGCATCTTGTCAAAAGAATGTGCTCGAGCAAATAAGTTTATTCGGGAAGACGTGAGAGAACGAGAAGCAAACTCTCTCCTTGCCACTATTTATAGGCCGGGCAAATCAAACCCATGCGCCAAGTGGCGGGCTCTCCGAATCCCGTACAATGAATTTGTATTTATGGTGATGAACCTGACGCTTCGAATTCGGCCAAGTCAAAACGGCTATTTAAAGCACTTAAAGAACACAAAAGGCGGACCAATAAAGGTACGTCATGCAAAAGGATGCGCCGGTCATACACCGCGTATCGTACAGACGCGTCCGTCCGTTCCAAAGCGTCCCGTATGGATGCGCCCAACAGAGCACAGATCCATGCGTCCTAGTCAACATGGACCCATGTGCCCAGTTCGGTTCGTAACCCATCAAGAAATTAATGCTCAAGTGACAAAATTGGCAGCACGTCCCCCGAGGACTGGACAGTTAGCAGCTTTTTCAGAAGATGAAGCGTCGCTAACATCAGCATCATCATTACTTTCCTCCGACGGTTACGACCGACGTGGCCGACCAACCACTCACATGCGCCTCAGCGGCCATGTACCTGAAGACTTGCATGCACCTCAAAAGCCGTGCGCCCAGACTGGTTCGTGACTCCTGAAGGTTGTGAGACAAAGTCTTCTCATGCGCCGAATCCCAGACGCATCCTACCAGATCACTCTCCACCAAATCCGAGATCTTTGAGCCATGGACCTACGACACTTGTCCTTTGACTCAATTTAGCCTATGAAGGGGTGCTAATCACCCAAGATCTCAACAACAGAAAGATCCTCTCCCCTGCTACGTGCCAGTCCACAAAAATAGCATGAAGAATTCAACCCACAAATGATGGTGCATCATCCATACACCTCCTACAGCTCCAACCACGTGGCGTTCCCACGTATAGGCACATCCTATATATACGCGCATGAGCAGCCAGCCTGCAAACTATAAATAGAGGGATCATTTCTTTCTTACGGACAACGTAATATACATACGTACACAGACAAAAAAAGGCATCAGAGTTATCATCCACCAAGATCGGAAGAGACACTCAACGTCTTCTTTCCATCTGCAAACTTTAGCACCCAAAGCAACTCAGACCTTCAGAGAACCGAGAACCGTCGTCAGATCATCAACGGAGTCAACGCATTACCACTCGCTCCATCGACATAGGAACCCAGATAAACAAAAGTGTTCTCCTAGGACTACATCTAAGTCCTACATTGTAACACTGTTCTGTTTGTAATTAAAATTGTAATAAAAAGATTTTAATGGTAAACAAGCTGGCAACTCTGCTGGGGACCTCTTTTTCCTCCACCGAAAAAGCTGTGTCATAATCCGACGACGTGAAGGTGGGCTCCTCCTACAAGACTCTGGTCGTACGCCTCAATCAACAGGCGTATGAGGAGTTCATCTCTGAAGACAGCGCAAGTCCTTCGAAGCGGCTGCCAAAGCCGAAGAAGACTCGCCAAGTCTGGGTGCGCAAGGCCGAGGCCCCTGGCACCACCACTGAAGGGGACGCACCGATGCAGTCCACCCTTCTCGCTGACGTTCTCAGCAGCCAGGATGCGTCCACCGGTGCAGTGCATCTCTCGGGAAAGCGTGGTGCTGACCACATTCTCCAGCCATCTCCTTCTCAGACAAGGAAGATGCGCCGACGGAGCATGGGCGCATCTAACGCCCTGCGCAGTAACTATGATGTGCCACAGAAGGCTTCTGTCTTTGACAGACTCACTCGTTGTCGTAGCAAGGAGAATTTAGACTCTGAGTACTATACACCCCAGCGGGCTGGTACGAAGAAGTCTAATCAGCACGGGCCATGCGCCTCAAACGTGCTATGCCAGTGGCAAAACAGAAGCATCCGCTCACAATCAGGCGCGCTGCTGATGGTAAGCTGTATAAGATTGACTCGGGTGCTTCTGCACCAGAAACGAGCCGACCTTCAAAGTCCTTGTCTCACTTGGGCGCATCTATTACGTTCGCAACCAAGTCGAGCAAGGCAAACTTTGTGGTCTTGAACCCCAGCGCCTATATAGGATGTGCGTCTGTGGCTGGTTCAAGTTACTGTAAATATTGTACCCCTACTACTGATCTGAGCGCATCTTCTGCGTTGGTTCAGGGGGCGCAGCATTCACCTGACTACCCCGGCGCTTGGCCTTGCCATGCGCCTGATGGAGGTTTGAAGGTGGCACTCTCACTTGACCACCCTGACGCTTGGCCTTGCCATGCGCCTGATGGGGGTACGAAGGTGGCACTCTCCTCCAATGATTTGCGTAATGTGATCAATCACAAGCGCCGATCAGGAGAGTCGACTGACAAGCACAATGCGCCCCTCACAGGACACACCTGTGCTGTAGTCACCATCAACTGTCGTTGCAAAACAACAGTCCCACCACCAAGGCAGTCTGTGTTCCAGCGGCTGCAATCATCAACACCCCTCCAACGTCGCCTCGGGAAGAAGGTGTCAATTGAAGAGGAGCCAGAACTAAAGGTTGCTTCTTGCAACATAATCTCTAACTCCTCGTCAATTCAAAAGGTGACTGGCAACTCCTCGGTCTCGTCCTCATCCAAGAGCCAGCCGAGGAAAACCAAGACAACTGTCCCGTCCTCTGGAGTGTTTGAAGGCACTCGGGGGAGAAAGAAGATCTTGGAGGAAGCTGAGGGTAGTCAAGCCCTTTTTGATCCTCCTTCTGAAGACGAAGACGTCCTCTAGAGCATATCTGGGGGTAGCCAAATCCTTGCTGATCGTCCTCCTGAAGATGAAGACATCCTCCAGAGCATAGCTGGAGGTAGCCAAGTCCTTACCAATCTTTATCCCCAAGACGAAAATATTCCCCAGAACATAGCTGGGGGTAGTCAAGATGAAGCTCCAGGAGAAGTGACTCCTCTACAAGAGAGCGAGA
The DNA here is from genome assembly GCA_029216955.1 of Iris pallida. Classification (NCBI taxonomy): domain Eukaryota; kingdom Viridiplantae; phylum Streptophyta; class Magnoliopsida; order Asparagales; family Iridaceae; genus Iris; species Iris pallida. The sequence goes on from JANAVB010032820.1 coordinate 1,706,065, forward strand.
CTGAAAGCGAGGCTTCAACCGATCCATCCACTTCCAGCCATGTCATGACAGTATACATGACTGGGGATAATACAGAGTCAGATGCGCCGCCAGCAGACCTCGTCCAGCGCATGGATACTTTGGAAGGGGGACTCAAAACCTTCTCTGCCTCCATGCAAACACTGACTCAAGCAGTGTCACGACCCGCACCCGCTTGAGCAAGCCAGCTACGTATCGAGCGGACTCCAGCCCGACTCGAGTACATATAAGCTGTCAAGGTCATGTGTATCATGTCTAATCTAACTATATCTCAATCCACAAAAATCATATAAACAAGAATGAACAAGTATGGGTCATGGTCTGCAGCCCATTAATATATTGTTCGATTAGACTCGAAGAATGATGTGAGTCTATAAATAAACAGAGTATATCATGATATGGAATATAAAGCACGAGAAGATAATAAAGAAATAACACAAGCAAATACTTGTATAATGCATCGCAATCCTCTACTATCCTGCTCTACTAACTAACTCCATGTAGTCGTTAAACCTGAAAAGATCATCAGGTCCTCAGAGGACTAGCAAGATACATAAAATATGCCTACTAATATGACAGTAAATAACAGGTGTAGAGGATAAGAACAATGCAAGAAGAACATCTAAGGACGACGAGTCGTGAGGAAATGTAATACTAGACTTGGCTACCAATCAATCGATTAACCTCTATAGCTTGTAGTACAATGCAAGATACTCCCAATCTATAGTAGATTTTGACTGTAATACAATGCAAGATAATCCCAGTCAAGATTAGCCAATTCTAGTATCGATCTCCTCTCCTAAAGGATACAAAGTCAAGTAGACTCCTATAAATCGTAGTACAATGCAAGATACTCCCAATTTATAGTGTCTTTAGTCAAGTCAATCAATCAAGCAATATATGCTATAGGTCGTAGTACAATGTAAGATACTTTCAATCTATGGCATGTCTCAAGTCAAGTCAATCAGGTGATATCAAGGTAGAAGAATCGGCTATAGGTCGTAGTACAATGTAAGATACTCCCAATCTATAGTATATCTCAACTGTAGTACAATGTAAGATACTCCCAGTCAAGATTAGTCAAGTCAAGAATAAATACAGAAACTGACAACTCAATCGCAAAGCAAGGTAACATGATAAGACCAATAATCTAGCAATGTCAAATACCCTATACATGCACGTAATCTAGAACAAGTAAGGCAATCAAGGACGAATCAATCACAATATGGAATCATGTGACAATATGAAAAGGAATACAATAAAAGGAGAGAAACCATGTAAATACTGTATATGTTCGGCAAGGTATACTTGTCTGGAGGTTGCACGGAGAACCAACAATATATCGCCAATCAACAAGTCAGAAAGTCCAAGTCATCACAACTGTCTCCGAAAGCTGAAATAAACGTTACCAACATTCTCAGAATAGTCAAATTAGCTAGGATTGCCTGTCCTTAAGTCCAATTCTGGATACAGGGGCAAAACGATAATTTTGGGCAAAAACGATGTCCGCCGTTGGACCCGTTTTGCACCGAAAAGTGTGCCAGAGTCAATGGTCTCTAAAGTCATCAAACTACATGTCTATGGATCCAGTTTTCTGATACGAACCCAACCGTATGTCCAAAGTTGGATTCCGGCAGGCCGTGCACAAAATCACCCGTTAGTCAGACCGGGGGCCCGCGAAACGGCAATTTTATCAACTGTCTCAGAATCGGACCAAACTTGGCATACAGGATCAGAAAAATGATACGGTCCTGTTGGCACAAGTTTCGTCTCGATCTGACGAACGTGCACGAAGTAATTGGGAAACTTGCACAGAGGCCGATACGGGGAATTTCTACGGATACGCATCAAATTCGTCGTGCACACGCGACCAATTTGAATTTCGTCAAAGCCCACACGACCACGAAACCGTTATGCATCTTTCGATGCCTTCGGTTCACGACCACGTCGCCCGGATTGGCAGGACACACGTTGCATCGGAAGTTTTTCTACTTTCAGAACAGATTTTTCCTCGATTTCTAATCAATTTCATTTACTGGATACAAAGCCATAAATAAAACTAATAATGAGGTTTACATCTCGGTTAGGTTCTCTTTGACTCTGTTCAAACACAATTTTGAAACAGCGGAAGGATTGGCGAGAAATCGCCTTCCAAGCAGAAGTTGGGATTGGATTCAGGTTCTATTTTTGAGCAGATTTTTCCGTGAATTCAAGTCAATTTCTCCTAGGCTTTTCTTACGATCTATACAAATCTAATTAATGTGATGTGAAGTCGGTTGGGTAGGAAGCATACCAGAAAAAGCGGCTCGGGAAACGACGAAGCGTGGTGGCGGGGAAGTCGTCGCAAACTCGCATATCCTGTTCGCTTTTGCTGCTCTGCTCAGTCCGCCCGCGCGCAGACTGCGACGGTGACTTCGGCCGGCCGGTGGCCGATCCTCGGCGGTCAGGGAGGCTGAGGGCGGCGCACTGGGGTGGCGCGCACCTAGGTTTAGGGTTTGCCGCACCCTTCGATCCTTCTCTTTGTATATAAATGGATGTTCGGCTGTCGAACAGGGTCGGGGATTCGGTTTTACTGTGTTGGAAAATATATTTGGCTGGCTGGACTTATGCATGGCTGGGCTGGGACCACTCGGGTGGGGCTCAGGCTTGGCCCAGTTTGGGAAAGGATTACTGTGGGCCGGGTTTACTAAAGGGTTCTGGGCTTTAGTTCGGTTTGGGGTTTCATTACTTCTTTTATTTTACTTTATAATATATACATATATATAATTACCTATATATATATACATATACATATATTTAAATACCTATATATATACATATACGTATAATCAAATAGTATCTATATACACACATATACATCTATATATGTATATATACATATAAGCAAATAATATTTATATACAAACATATATATATATATATATATATATATATATATATATATATATATATATATATATATATATATATATATATATATATATATATATATATATATATCTATATATATATATATATATGTATATACATATACATATAAACAAATAATATTTGTATACAAACATATATATATCTATATATACATATATGTATAACCAAATAATATCTATATACACACATTTATGGCTATGTATAAATGCTTATATAAAAATCTCCATACATCCTAATAAATCCCTATAACTTTAATTCCTAGGGCAGGGCCTATCTATATAATATGAACCCATAGATTATAACATTTATTTGACAGAATAATATTACCAAAATAATATTATTAATAATAACCTCAATAACATTGGTAATAAAATAATAATAATAATAGTATAACAAAATTCAATAAACCAGTAATGGTGTATATACCATTACGTATAGTCTAATAATCTTGTCCTATTTTTAAGATACAATATTCAATAAAATATTTAATAAATGTATAACACTCATTTGTAAATCTACTGCTAAAACATTAAATAAAATACAACTATACATGTACACAATACATATCTACACGGACGTCTCTGGATGCACCTACCCGACTACGTAGGCTTAGGCTCGGTTCGGGTGCAGTCCGAACTAAATTGGTACAACCGAGTCACCTAAAAGTCAAATAATATTAATAATAAATAATTAAATTGTTTATAGTGGCCATGTCGTAACTTGGCATGGTTTTCCTAGTTTGGACACACTTATGGCCGGGTCTTCCTCTACCATGGCTAAATACTAGTCAAAGCACGCCACTGCACTATCCGTACCATGATTTCTAGTCGTCTGGTACTTCAAAACTCAGCCATGGCTAAAATCATCTACCGTAAAAACTAACTAAATAATTATTTATAAAAATTCTAAAATCACTATTTAAATCAAATAAATAATAAAAAAATATTTTAAAATTTTTGGGAAGGGAGGCTACAAGCAGTGTTTGAGATACGGTCAGCTTTGGCCAGGGCACCTTCTACCGGTCCTGACCTAGGGGACAATGGAGAATCAAGTGTACCCCTTCAACGGGTATCCTTGGATACAGATCGCCGTGAAGCACCTCGGACGTCGGAGCCATCAAATGCTCAACTCCAGGCGGTACCACCTTTCCCGACTTTCAGCTCCACGGAAGACGTGGTTGGGATGATCAGGGACTTGCGCGAGCGCTTTGAGTCCAAGAACAGACAGGAGGAGCGCCAGAAGATGGAGATTTAGCGACGGCCAGATCCGTCGCCAGTCCGACGGGAATTTCTATTAGCGACCGATCACTGACGGGTTTTGGCCAAAAAAATTCGTCGGCAATTAGCTCGTCGCTAATAACGGTCTGTCGCTACGTAGTCGTCAAGCGACGGACTAGCGACGGCATTTCGACTTCACAATACGAAGCATAAGCGACTACTTTCCGACGGACCGTCGTCCATTTCAAGTATTAAATACTGAACTGTTTAGACAATAGCGACGTAAAGTTCCATCGGTAAACCGTCGTAATAGCGTATCAGAGTGTATCGTTCCGTCGCTAATCCGTCTACTGCCGTCGATAACAAAGGACGGATTAGCGACGGTTTGCTGACGAAAAATTCGTCAACCAGGTTCTGGAAATGGTAGGCATTTCCAGCACCATGGCGACGGATGAGTCGTCGCTATTCCGTCGATAACTGTCGCTAACAAAAGACGGTTTAGCGACGGAATACGGACGGATTATCCGTCGACCATCTTCTGGAAATTTTTGGTATTTCTAGAACAAGGGCGACGGAAAAGTCGTCGCTATTCCGTCGAACTATATACCATCAGAACTTTGCCGACGGATATTCCGTCGACCACCCATCGCTACCTGGAAACATTTTCAAATCTCCAGTTAGCGACGGATTTGCCGTCGAACAGTAGTCGGAAACTGGTAATATCCGTCGCGAAACGGTCACTAGTCCGTCGCTAACTGAGAATATTTTAAAAAAAAAATTACAGAGCTTTCCCTGTTCGCAAAAATATGCATAAACCAAACCAATATATAATGCACACCAATTATCCAACAATCACATAGACCAAATATATAATGCACACAAATTATCCAAGAATCACATAGACCAAATATGCACATACGAATTTAATGCACACCAATTATCCAAGAATCATATAGACCAAACCAAATTAATATAAAATAGACATCAATTATCCTGAAGAGTAACCTAATATCCGTCGTTATAATCCGATCATAGCACAAATATTCCAAAATTTCCACAAATATTCCAAAATTCCCACAAATATTCCAAAATTTCTACAAATATTCCAAAACACATAAGAAAATCGACTTTGGCCTTAACAAAGACCACAAGTCAGACGATGAATCCTCACAGCCAGGGATCATAGTTGCGTTGAGGCATGTACCATTCTATCAGCCACTTTGCATACGAAGGCTCAATCTGGTTGAGATCTTCTGTAGGGACAGGAGGGTCGGTCCCGATGCTACTACTCTCTGACGGTGGCTCCTCCTTAACTTCAAGCTTGGGAGCAATCTCTTCCCTGATGGTCATCGGTTCTTCCTTGATCTCGACCTTTGGTAACACCTCCTCCTTAACAGTCACCGGCTCTTGTTTGACGATGGGGACTTCCTCCGTGTCGACCTCCAAGGGTTTCTTGTCTCGACCCCTTCCTCGACTAGCAGCACCACCTCGACGAGTCCTAGGAGCCATCTTTCTGACAACATAAATTTTTATATAGGGTAAAGAAATTTACTCAAATTATAAAAGTTGTAACGTTGGTTTTTTGCGTTCATCATCATTAGAGGGAGCAGCACTGGAAAAGTTGTGACGTTGGTAGCATGAGAGAGTAAAAATCTGTATCACAAGACTAACAGAATTACTATGTAATCATGTACTCACCAATAATCGGATGTAACTGGAGTCGTTGGGCCTATTGTACAGTAATTGGTGGATCTGCTGGTATAGGCCGGATGTACTTAGTATCTAGTGTATCAGATTAGTATCGGTCTATCGGTTTGGTATAGGACGTATCATATTGGTATTGGCCTTAACAAATTGGTATCGTCCTATATCCGATATGTACATGTATCGGTCGAATAGCTAGGATTCATATTGGCCTTATCGATTTGGTATCGGTCATATCCGATAGGTATCGGTCGTGTTGGATTAGTATAGACCATTTCGGATTAGTATCTTGGAAGGTTTAGTAACAACTGTACTTGGATTTCTCTCTTCTTGAGCTAGAATACCATTGCAAGAGAATCACCAGATCATGATTGGCCAGTTACAGTAACATACATGCTTTCTTTTCCATCAGAAAAAGCGAGGTTGAAAAGGAAGTATGTATGTTCTGTAACTGGCCAGCTACGCTCTTGTGACTCTCTTGCAATGGTAATCTAGCTCTAGAAGAGAGAAATCCAAGTACAGTTGTTACTAAACCTTCCACGATACTAATCCGAAATGGTATATAATAATCCAACACGGCCGATACCTATCGGATATGACCGATACCAAATTGATAAGGCCAATATGAATCCTAGCTATACGGCCGATACATATCGGATAGGACGATACCAATTCGCTAAGACCAATACCAACCGATACGGCCCATACCGAAACGATAGATCGATACTAATCCGATACGGTCAATACTTATAAGTACCTACGGTCCAGGAGGTTGATCCGCTAGTACATCCATGTACGATCAACGAAGTAACGATCCATTTCAATTTGGATGTAAAAATCTGTATCGTAAGACAAATTAAACATAATCAGTTCTATTTCACATGCTTAATTGCCAAGTATGGGAACGAATGGCTCAGAACACAACCCAAAATTCATTCTAGCATACATTAGTGTGAATCATCTATGTTCTGTACATATGGTGTAGTATATGTTCTTATCGTATCTAGTATCTGAAGGATATAACAGAATCAAGATGAACTCACATAATATAATACTAAGACATCATCTACTACTATATAAGATATAGTGATAGGTTGTCGTATCATCATTGCCGAGGGATGAGGGTCGGAGGACAGTCAACTTTATCTACGGATACATAGTTTCTGTCTCGCCAGTCGAATGGCTTAATTGCCAAGTATGGGAACGAATGGCTCAGAACACAACCCAAAATTCATTCTAGCATACATTAGTGTGAATCATCTATGTTCTGTACATATGGTGTAGTATATGTTCTTATCGTATCTAGTATCTGAAGGATATAACAGAATCAAGATGAACTCACATAATGTAATACTAAGACATCATCTACTACTATATAAGATATAGTGATAGGTTGTCGTATCATCATTGCCGAGGGATGAGGGTCGGAGGACAAATACCGCTCGAGTGAGCCAAAGGCATGCAGCCACTTCCCCCCCTCCATTCACCCTCTCCCTCTCTCACGCTATCAACGTTACAACTTTTCCATCTCAAGTTCTGATCAAGCATTTTCCTTCTCCTCTCCTCCACCATAGCTCTGAACCCATCTGTTCCTTCCTACTTCCCTTCTTCTTATTTGACTCTCTCAGCCACATATGATATCCAGCTCAAGTGTAGAGTCGGGGAAGAAGAAGTGGGCAGGAAGAGGAGGGGGAAGCAGTACAGCCGGCGGCATGACCCGGAGGAGTACAGAGGTTTTCTTCAACATACATAGGAGATCTATAAGGATATATCTTTTCATAACATATCACCTTGTCAAAGACCCTTAATGTGACAACCATGTTACCGCGGTGTCAGAAGACTAACATGTCATAATTTTTTAAGCCGTGTGTTTTGACATAATCCTCCAAACTCTTTCCTGCTATGTAATAATACAAGATTACTACATAGGAGGAAAGAGTTGGGAGGATTATGTCAAAACACACGGCTTAAAAACTTATGACATGTTAGTCTTTCGACACCGCAGTAACAAGATATTCACATGAAGGGTCTTTGACAAGGGGACATGTTGTGAAAAGATATATCCTTATAGTTCTCCTACGGATGTTAAAGAAAACCTCTGTACTTCCTCCGGGTCATGCCGTCGGCTGTGCTGCTTCCTCCTCCTCTTTCTGCCCACTTCTTCTCCTCCGACTCTACACTTGAGCTGGATATCATATGTGGCTGAGAGAGTCAAATAAGAAGAAGGGAAGTAGGGAGGAGCAGATAGGTTCAGAGCCATGGTGGAGGAGAGGAGAAAGAAGATGCTTGATCAGAACGGATGGCTCAGAATACAACCCAAGATTCATTCTAGCATACATTAGTGTGAATCATCTATGTTCTATACATATGGTGTAGTATATGTTCTTATCGTATCTAGTATCTGAAGAACGTAATAGAATCAAGATGAACTCACATAATGTAATACTAAAACATCATCTACTACTATATAAGATATAGTGATAGGTTGTCGCATCATCTATGCCGAGGGATGAGGGTCGAAGGACAGTCAACTTTATCTACGGCTACATAGTTTCTGCCTCGCCAGTCGAATGGCTGCAGGGACTATGTCCTGATCACCATGTCGTACCGTAGACTAATGCAAATGGAGATGGAAATATCCGTCGCTAACCGGTCACTAGTCCGTCGGTAACTGAGAATTTTTTTAAAAAAAAATTGTAGCACTTTTCCTGTTCACAAAAATATGCATAAACCAAACCAATATATAATGCACACCAATTATCCAACAATCACATAGACCAAATATATAATGCACACCAATTATCCAAGAATCACATAGACCAAATATGCACATACGAATTTAATGCACACAAATTATCCAAGAATCATATAGACCAAACCAAATTAATATAAAATAGACATCAATTATCCTGAAGAGTAACCTAATATCTGTCGTTATAATTCGATTTATCTTCAAGTGTGAGAACGGATGGCTCAGAACACAACCCAAGATTCATTCTAGCATACATTAGTGTGAATCATCTATGTTCTGTACATATGGTGTAGTATATGTTCTTAACGTATCTAGTATCTAAAGAATGTAACAGAATCAAGATGAACTCACATAATGTAATACTAAGACATCATCTACTACTATATAAGATATAGTGATAGGTTATCGTATCATCATTGCCGAGGGATGAGGGTCGAAGGACAGTCAACTTTATCTACGGCTACATAGTTTCTGCCTCGCCAGTCGAATGGCTGTAGGGACTATGTCCTGATCACCATGTCGTACCGTAGATTAATGCAAATGGAGCTGGAGCCAAAATACAGAAACCAAAATACAAAATACAGAATCAAATCCCTGGGTTCGCCGAAAATACAAAACACAGTTCTAATTCATATGTATTTTAAGTGTGAGAATGGATGGCTCAGAACACATCCCAACCGGAGATGATACTCTGAGAGATCCATATGAGTAGGACGTATACTCTGAGAGATCACCTTTACAAGAATGATATCAGTAGTGGGATTGAGTGTTGGAGGAGATATTATCAGAGTATACGTCCTACTCAGATGGGTCTCTCACCGTTACTAATTTTTTCTGACAGAATGGTGGATGTGCTCCGTCAACAGATTCTTGCTCCGAGCCAAAACTTTGCCCCGGAGCTCAAGTGGACATCCTTCGTGTAGAGCTCGAGTGAGAGGTTCCTGACAGCATGGTGGTCTCCATTGTTAAAGTATCCGTGCTCGTCCTACAACTAATATAGGATGAGCACGGATACTTTGACAAATGAGACCACCATGCTGTCAGGAACCTCTCACTCGAGCTCTACACGAAGGATGTCCACTTGAGCTCCGGGGCAAAGTTTTGGTTCGGAGCAAGAATCTGTTGACGGAGCACATCCACCTTGCTGTCAGAAAAAAATAGTAACGGTGAGAGACCCATCTGAGTAGGATGTATACTCTGATAATATCTCCTCCAACACTCAATCCCACTACTGATATCATTCTTGTAAAGGTGATCTCTCAGAGTATACGTCCTACTCAGATGGATCTCTCAGAGTATCCTCTCTTGTTGGTTGTCGTATCATTATTGCCGAGGGATGAGGGTCAGAGGACAGTCAACTTTATCTACGGATACATAGTTTCTGCCTCGCCAGTCGAATGGCTGCAGGAACTATGTCCTGATCACCATATCGTAGTCCAATACAATCTAGAGATTGACACAGTACTAATTCATATATGTAGTCCAATACAAATAGTCTAATACAAAAACAACCCAATACAAATAGTCCAATACAAATAAGTACTAATAGCTAATGAGAACCACGCAGCTCACGCAAACGCTCAGTGATACGATCACGCAACCACCTCAAAAATGCGAGATCTTTGGTGTGAGAAAAGATGTCGTCCCTTGCAAGTGCTGCATGAATAGAACTCCCGGTCTCACTAGCTACCAGTGCTGGATGAATAGAACTCCTGGTCTCACTAGCAACCGGTGCCACTTCCTCCTTAACTGTAGGAGGAGCCACCTCAGCATTCAATGTTTCCCTCAAACGACGTGTCGCTCCTCGGGTCATGGGTGCCATCTGGTAAGATCGATAGTCACAAATAATATAATTGTAACATAAGCAAGCTAACTAAAGGAACCATCATGTAATTTGAGTACATTTTTGAAAGCCGATAAAGTATAAAAAATTTGATTTTTTGCCAAGTGTGAGAACGGATGACTCAGAACACAACCCAAGATTCATTCTAGTATACATTAGTGTGAATCATCTATGTTCTGTATATATGGTGTAGTATATGTTCTTATCGTATCTAGTATCTGAAGAATGTAACAGAATCAAGATGAACTCACATAATGTAATACTAAGACATCATCTACTACTATATAAGATACAGTGGTAGGTTGTAGTATCATCATTGCCGAGGGATGAGGGACGAAGGACAGTCAATTTTATCTACGGCTACATAGTTTCTGCCTCGCCAGTCGAATGACTGCAGGGACTATGTCCTGATCACCATGTCGTACCGTAGATTAATGCAAATGGAGCTAGAACTAGAGCCAAAATACAGTACTACTTCACCATGTCGTACCATTTTACTCTCTCTCTATCTCCTCCCCCCCTCCGGTGCTCCCACTCTCTCCGGCGCTCTCACACTACTAATTCCTATGTGTTTTAAGTGTGAGAACGAATGGCTCAGAATACAACCCAAAATTCATTCTAGCATACATTAGTGTGAATCATCTATATTCTGTATACGTATCGTGTAGTATATGTTCTTATCGTATCTAGTATCCGAAGGATATAACAGAATCAAGATGAACTCACATAATGTAATACGAAGACATCATCTACTACTATATAAGATATAGTGATAGGTTGTCGTATCATCATTGCCGAGGGATGAGGGTCGGAGGACAGTCAACTTTATCTACGGCTACATAGTTTCTGCCTCGCCAGTCGAATGGCTGTAGGAACTATATCCTGATCACCATATCGTACCGTAGATTAATGCAAATGAAGCTGGAAATATCCGTCGCTAATCGGTCACTAGTCCGTCGCTAACTGAGATTGTCACATACACATATGTATATCACAGCTAGATGTATAGATATATACATCTATATAGAAGCACAAAACTGATAGAACTCGTACTGTCCTTGAGACGGTGAACATATACACCATGAATCCAAACCCCATATTCACATTTTACCCCATATTCACATTTACTAATCCAAACACCACCAAACTAATGGATAACGCCTAATATGGATAACACATTATTTAGCCAATATATAAACTCAGATAAATTTGAGAAGCAAAGCCCCCCGCCGCCCCCGACCAAAGCCCGCCGCCCCAAACCCGCCGTCCAGTAGTTCGGTTGCATATATATATGAAGAGTGCTTATGGCTGTGCGTCGGTTGCATATACCCCCGTCGCCGCCGCCCCAAGCCCGCCGCCCAGCCCCCGACGCCCCCCCAGCCCCCGACGCGCCAGCCCCAAGCTCGCCGCCCAGCCCCCGAGGCCCCCGCCCCAAGCCAGCCGTCCAGCCCCTGACGCCCCCGCCCCAAGCCCGCCGTCTAGCCCCCGACGCCCCCGCCCCAAGCCCGCCGTCTAGCCCCCGACGCCCCCGCCCCAAGCCCACCGCCCAGCCCCCGACCCAAGCCAGCCGCCCAGCCCCCGATGTCCCAGCCCCAAGCCCGGCGCCCAGCCCCCGATGCCCCCTCCCCAAGCCCACCGCCCAGCCCCCGACCCAAGCCAGACGCCCAGCCCCCGACGCCCCAGCCCCAAGCCCACCGCCCAGCCTCCGACGCCCCCGCCCCAAGCCCACCGCCCAGCCCCCGACCCAAGCCAGTCGTCCAGCCCCCGACGCCCCAGCCCCAAGCCCGCCGCCCAGCCCCCGACGCCCCCACCCCAAGCCTGCCGCCCAGCCTCCGACGCCCCCACACCAAGCCCGTCGCCCCCGCTGCTCCTATACGACACCACGAGAGAGAGAGAGATCGAGAGAGAGAGAGAGAGAGAGGGGATTACCTTTGGGAGAGAGAGGAGAGGACACCGACGCCGACACCGACGCCGACGTCGACGCCGACACCGACGTCGATCACCGAAGTCGCGGGAGAGAGAAAGAGAGAAAGAGAGAGGAGAGAGTGAATTTGGGGGGAATGCGAAAAGTTCCCTCCGCCGTTTCATTTAAAGTTTGGAACGTATATTTAGCGACGGACTAGCGACGGCTTATAGCCCGTCGCCCGGTAGTCGCAATTTTTGATACTTGCCGACTGAATATTCGTCGCTACGTAGTCGAAGAAATGTCCCGCCAATTCTCTACACAATTTCCGCCAAATAATCGACTGAGTAGCGACGACTGGCCTTCCGTCGCTATATCTCCGACACCCTAGCGACGGATGTGCGACCTTTCCTCCCTAAATTTAAAATAAAAAATATAAAGGCGTGTGGTCGGTAATTCGTCGACGAGCGGCCACGAAGCCGTCGCTAACACCGACTGAAAATTTTCGTTGCTAATTGTCCGTCGCTAATTTACTGTATTTTGGTAGTTATACCCCCTCGAATGGAACAAAGTGGTTTATTCTCCTAAGTGTAAACCACAAACATTGATGCCATACGACGGGAAGGACTCTCCACGCCGCTATCTGACGTACTTCCAGTCTCAAATGGGACATCTTCCGAAGGAAGACGTGCTACTCACCAGCATATTTGTCGAAGCGTTGAAAGGAGTGGCTTATGACTGGTACTGCAGTCATCCCGACAACTCCATATCTTCCTTCGACGACTTGACACGTCTCTTCCTCGATCGTTTCTACGTTGGAGGGAAGGACATGACAATAGCATCCCTCGTAGAGATACGTCAGAAGGAGAAGGAAACAGTTCGAGCATTCATCGAACGGTTCCGACAAGCCTGCTTCAGACTGCCCCCGGGCATGCCAGAATATGCACTCCTCTCTTCCTACAGCATAAACATGCTGCCTGCGATCAAACTCTGGGTCAACTCCACTCCTCCTTCCGACTGGAGTTCATTGATCATCGAGGCCGAAGCAGCAGAAAAGAAGGCGTCCAATGCTCGTCTTCTGGGAGTCAGTTTCCCTGTCTTTGAGGATATGGAAAAATGGCCTACAGCCAACAACCCTAGATGAGAGACGAAGGGGAAGCAGGCGTTGACTGTCAATGCCTCCAAAGGTGCATCAGCACCTACTCAGAAGCCTCTACTTGCACCAAGGCCAAATGAGGTTTATTCTTTCAATGATGAAGACATCTTGCAACTCTTCGAGATATTGAAGCAGGGTGACAAGATCAAGTTATCGGACCCAAAGCATCCTGACGAGGTTGGAAGAGTGGACAATCCGAGGTACTGTCACTACTATCAGTTTATCAGACATCCAACTAAGGACTGCTACGTCTTCAAGAACTACATCCAGTGCATGATCAATATGGATGTCATCTCCGTCGACTACGAAGAAAAAACGATCTCGGCCAACCTGGTGTCCCTCCAATTTGGCACCTTGCCGCCAACCACAACACAAGATGGCATTGTCTCCATCCTAAAGGCGACAATGGAGGTGGTTAATCTACCACCTACTCGTGACAACGTGAGTGGACTGATCCCACTCACCACATCTCGGAGAGAGATCTTATGGGTTCACCCCGATCTCGTCTCCAAGGTTACTCAACCGGGGGTACGCTCTTCCTCCAAAACCAAGGACAGGAAGATCAAGTCTTGCCGTATGGTATCTTCCACTGCGGAAAAGACACTTCTTGTACAGACGTGTTCACATCAGAATGCCCCACCTGACGAAGCTGCCGTCGAGGTGGTTCCTCCTTGCACCGTCCCTGCTGCCCAGGAAGAGGGCCCATCCAGGCCTCTAGCAGCCAATAAATAGAAGCATATAGAGGCCCGTTTCGACAAGCCTTTACGAAAGAAGAATGCTTCGGGGCTAGCCAAGCCCCACAACTTCGACATACTGGCACAACTTGCCAGTACTCCTGCCCGCCTATCTCTGTTTGAGCTTCTTCGTCTTTCCAAGGACACTCGTGAAGCTCTCTGTGAAGCCTTGAAGGATGCTGAATCTTTCATCAGTCAGGTCAACCAGCCTGAGGATACCCCGACCACATGTGCGTACTGCCATTGTACGGATGAAGTTATCCCCAACATAACCTTCACCCAACAAAACATGCTGCTCAAACACAACCGACACAACAGGCCCCTGTATTATACAGGATATATCGGTTCCGTCAAGGTGAAGTAGATTCAGATCGATCCAGGGTCTTCCCTCAGCATCATCCCAAAGACGCTGCTCTCAACACTGGGGATCCTAATGTACCGTCTGGCGCCTTCCAATACTACAATCAGCGGTTTCAATGCTAGCAAAAGTGAACCGTTGGGCAAAATATGGCTAAAATATCATATCGGTAACCTGTGAACTGAGGTGACTTGCTATATCGTAGACGCTGACGGCAACTACAACCTCCTACTGGGTCGTCCGTGGCTGCATGAGTACATGGTGGTGCCATCTACACTCTACCAATGTTTGAAGTATGTGTCCACCAACGACATCATCTGGACAGAGTTCACGGACATTGACCCTTTCAAGGGGGTCGAAGCCTACTTCACTGATTCTACCCTGTACAAGTCATCCGACGAAGGGGAAGCCAATGATGCTGATGATGAAGCAGAAATGGCAGCGGAGCCGGACATAGAGCCAGAGATGATTCCCGACGCTCATTTGAAAATTCGACTCAAAGGGAAACCGCCTCAGATGCTGCCTCCCATGACCATCAAGCTACGTGGAAAAGCACAAACTTCTCTAGGTAGAACACCTACTGAAGCTCCCTTGAAGATACGGCTCAAGGGAAAGCTGCCTCGAACATCAGCTCCCCTTGTGGCAAAACTACAGGGGAAGGTACCAATCACTGAAGGCGCAGTTGAGGCACCTCTGAAGGTGCGTCTTAAAGGCAAGCATCCGCAATCATCCGTCTCATCCAAGCTGCCGGAGAAGGCCCACATAGCCCTCTCGGACCCCAAGGTCAAAGCTGCGGTGGAATCTCCCGAACCAAACCCAGTACTCACAGATGAAGAGCTAGGGGATTACATATCTGCTGATGTAGATGCACCCTCTCTGGACAATGTAATCCTGCGAGACAAAATCTCGTGTTTTATCAATAATAGAGTGTCTTCTAATTATTCTAGTCTTCCACATTAGAATGCCATGTATACATTAGATAACGCTCTACCGTCGTTACGAAGACAAGTAACGACCGTCAATCATGTAAATCGAGTAGTCCCGTCACAACGGGTCTGTTTCGTAGTCCCACCGCAGAATCGAGACGAAGAATCCATCATCTTCGGCAATATCGAGCGTCATCAAGACCTCCCGCCACTGGAGCCAGAACCAGATATCGGCAGAATACAAGTCTATCGGTACACGGACAGGGCAAAGTACCTCATCCAAAAGATGGGTTACGATCTAAAAACAACAAAGGCCTGAACTACGGCAAGGGTAGACGTCTTCCTCTCCGGCTCCCAACACCTAAAAGAAAGCCACAAGACTACTATCATCTAACTCGACGGAGGGTAGGCTATGTCACGCCACCGACAACTCCAGAGAGTTCGGAGGCAGAAGAAGTAGAACATTCTCATTCGTCCGAAGCATCAACTTGGGATTCCGATACCAGTATCGGCTCAGTCTTCAAGAAGGTGCTATCAGTCAACATGGCATCTGCACAATCTCAAGAAGATGAAGGTGAAAACTAAATGCCAGAATTCTTCAAGAAAGAACCTTGGGCTCAATGCCTAGGAGCGCAGTGGGAGTCTCGTTTTGAATTACGTAAACCCTCTACCGAAGACGAAGTCGAGCAGATCGACCTTGGAGATGGATCTTCTTCCAAACCCATCTTTATCAGCAAGAGTCTAAAGGGACCAGACCGGGAATCTTTAGTCCGACTGGCTAAAGAATATATCGACATCTTCGCCTGGAGCTACGAAAATATGTCGGGACTTGATCCCCAGATCTCAATGCATAGGCTTAACATCTTATCTGATGCCAAGCCTATAAAGCAGCAACAACGACGTTTTCGTCCTGACGTCATGAACGCTATCGATCAAGAAGTGGAAAAACTCCTGACCAGCGGGTTTATCCATGAAGAACAACACCCGGATTGGGTGGCCAACGTTGTCCCTGTCACCAAAAAGAATAGGAAGATACGGGTCTGCATCGACTTCAGAGATCTCAATGCTGCTTGTCCGAAAGACGAATTTCTATTTCTGATCACCGACGTAATGATCGAAAATACATGTGGCTTCGAACGTATGTCTTTCATGGATGGGTATTCGAGCTACAACCAAATCAAAATTCGATGACGCAAAGCACACGTCATTCAGGACATCGAAAGGGGTTTTCTGCTACACGGTGATGCCCTTTGGCTTGAAGAACGTTGGTGCTACATACCAATGAGCTATGAGTACCATCTTCCATTAACATTTACGCAAAACAGTCAAATGTTATGTTGATGACATCGCTGTCAAGAGCCGTCTTAGAGGTGATCACCTACAAGACCTAAAGACAGTCTTTGATCTCATGCGAGCACATCAACTCAAGATGAACCCCGCTAAATCTTTCCTTGGAGTTTCTAGCAGAAAGTTCTTGGGCTTCATTATCACGGCGAAAGGCATTCATGTCGATCCCGAGAAGACCAAAGCCATCCTTGACATGGACCCTCCGAAGAACCTCCGAGAACTTCGAGGCCTGCAGGGACGTCTGGCATACATCCGAAGGTTTATAGCAAACCTTTTCGGAAAGTGCCAACCCTTCACCCAGCTCATGAAGAAGGGAGTCTCCTACGTCTGGACAGAAGAATGCCAGAAAGCTTTCGATGATATCAAGGCTTACTTGACTAGCCCGCCAGTCCTGGTGGCACTCGTCGCATGCAAACCATTCTCCTCTACGTCAGTACCATAGATCGTTCCCTCGGCGCTCTGCTGGCCCAGAACAGCGATGCAGGCTACGAGCAAGCTATCTACTACCTCAATAGGACACTGATCGGGACTGAATACTGGTACAACCCCGTTGAAAAGGAGTGTTTGGTTTTGGTGTTCTCCATCCAGAAGACTCGCTATTATGTCTCGGGCCAGACAATTTATGTCATCTCCCGAGTCAATCCGCTCAGGGTTCTTATGACGAAGCCAGGATCATTGAACTTCCGACTAGCTACATGGGCGATCCTGTTGACGCCGTACAACATGGTGTTCGTCCCACAAAAACCCATCAAGGGTCAAGCTCTGGCCGACTTTTTAGCTGCACACCCTATCCCAGAGTCCTTCAGACTCTATAAAGACATCCCAGATAAGGTCTAAGAATCAAACGTCACCGAAGAAAGCTCCGTCTGGCAGATGTTTTTCGATGGCACTTCAAGAACAGGCCCCAAAGGCCAAATCATCACTGGAGTAGGGGCAGTCTTAGTCTCCCCCGATTAGATGGTTGTTTGCCATTGATTGTAAAAGTATAGAACAATTATCGGAGGACTGAACTTAGACTCACAATACAAACTCGCTCGTACAAAGAAAGCCTAGGGACGAAAATCTAGGTACAGCAGTCTAAGTACGATTGTTTATTTTAGATTCTGGGGGGTGACGATAGAGGCTCGGGAAAGCGACGGCCGCTCTGCCTTACTCCTTGGACGATCGGTACGCAGCCTTGACTCGGGGAAGATCTGCTTGGTCGTTGACAAAGAAATGCCTTCTTGCTCTCTCTTTGATTGCTCTCTTGGCTTCTCTCTCTGTGTATATTCTTTCTCTGACTATGGGGGAAGTCTCTCTGTGTATACGTATTCTTCTCTGGCTTTTTTTTGTATATCTCTCTATATCTCACAAGGGAATGGCACCTTACTATTTATAATAGTGGGATGTGATCACTAGGGTTGCCAATGATTAGCTCTTGGAGATGGCGGCGGCCTGGGGATTGATCAATCCAGGCCGTTCGTTTCTAATTGTGACGAATCAGAACCATTAAGGATAGATTACACCAAATCCCCATTAGCAATTAATCCTGATTGGCATAAATCTTCCTTATAATGATTCTCTAATATCTGCGAATAAATCAAATTTATTCTCCTGCCACGTGCCCCAGATTATTGGGATTCGACCCAATCTTGGATTGCCATAAATCTGGGAGATTGATCAGCTGAGGACACGTGTCCTGAGAGCCAATGGTGAGACTGGAACCGCATGCAGATTGGGCCGCATGAGATTTGGGCCGCATGAATTTTGGGCCGCATAAGACTTGCGACACGTGTCAGGGCTGTCTGGGCAGTGGCCCCCTCCTTCAGACTTCTGAACCATATGATGAGCCGCATGGACCGCATAATGGTGTGTCTGCTTGAGCCGCATGGGCATGATCTTCTTGAGCCGCATAGGGATGATTCCACTCGAGCCGTATGGGACAACTTCACTCTGAACTGCATGGGAAGTCTTCACTTCGAGCCGCATAAGCACACCCACGTGGCAGGGCCACGTGGCATTTTGTTGCTCTCGGGGGATCGTGTCAGAGATTTCTTTCTCTTCCCTAGAGATTCATCATCATGACAGAGTCATAATTACCTGCTTTGGTGTCAGGTCTGTCAACTTTTCAGAGGGGTCAGCCGTCAAAGCAATTAATGCAGCATGGATCGGAGGGGAGCACTGTCACGCCATATGTCTTCTGAACCGCATGGAATGCCTCCGGCCGCATAGCTCCTTATGCCGCATGACTCCCTGAGCCGCATGCATTTTCTGAGCCGCATGGGTCTTTCTTGGCCGCATGAGTCAATTTCTTTAGTATTTTCCATGCTTCTACAGGACCCCCTTCAAAGTTTTCAATTTGTAAAATTGAAATACTTTGAACAAGAAGCATGGTCGTATTAGCCACATATGCAATCCCGACCGCATAGATGTCCTGGCTGCTTGGATGTGTTATTCGCATGACTGTTTCAGCCGCAGGGGATGTGTTAGCCGCATAGATGGTCCAGTCCACGTGTGCGAGTCTTTATTTATCCCCAAGTTGCTTCAGCGCCGTCTTTGTAGGGGAAATCTCAAGGGTCAGTTCATTAAATCTTTTTGGATTTGATGCCTTGGGTGAATCTTGGAGACGAAACCCAAGGAGTCGGTTTCGCTCTTCAAGAGTCGGTCATTGGCCCACGTGTCCGCCTTCTCCCCTCCTCCTATAAATAGGAGGGGTTTGAAGAGAGAGAAGACTTC
Source organism: Iris pallida (assembly GCA_029216955.1). Classification (NCBI taxonomy): domain Eukaryota; kingdom Viridiplantae; phylum Streptophyta; class Magnoliopsida; order Asparagales; family Iridaceae; genus Iris; species Iris pallida. The sequence goes on from JANAVB010032820.1 coordinate 1,725,669, forward strand.
TTTATTTTCTTTCTTCTCTTATCTCGTTTGCCTTTCTTTTCTTCGATAATTGATGGCTCCCAAGAAGATCGTGGCAGTGAAGGACAAGAAGGCGGCCTCCACTTCCACCTTGGGTGCGGTTGCTGCCCCGCCCGTCGTCGTGCCTGCTGTTCATCCTGACGTCCATCCCCCCATTGTTGGTAAGGACAATGTATGAATTAAGGAACCCCAACCGCCATGGCTACGTCGCATACTTTATGCACGAGCCTTTGTAAATCGTATGTTCGCCCTACGGCTGAGCTGCGAACCGCATAAGAAAAATAATTGTGTCTGTATGTGCGCCTTATTAGTGAAACCGCATAGGTGGCGCATAGACTTTTATTATGCGGAACCGCATAAGCAGTCTTCTGAACTGGAGCCGCATGGGGCTTTCTGGAGCCGTATAAGACTTCTGAGAACTTCATGGGGGGCATGGATATTTTCTTGAGCCGCATGTGGTTTGAAAACACCTAATCAGCTCTTTTTTTATTCTCTGTTTAACTTATTTTTTCTTTGTCTGTTCTTCAGTAAATTTGCCGGTTAACACCGCCGGAGAACTCTTGGTGGGTAGCGCTCAAGCTGCTCTCGGCTATAGGTACGACCATATTATTCAGCACGTGGCGGATCAGTTTCCGAGCGATGAGCCTATGGCCAGATTGAATGCCATCAAGAATCAGCCTTTCCATTTCCTTAATGCCATGATGAATTTTGGGAAATTCGAAGGAGAGTTTTTGAAGCCTGCGTTCTTTTTTGGAGACGCCTTGACCGTGGAGAATGATCATATTCTGGAGGTGTCGGAGGATTGGAATTTTGTTTCTAACATGATGGCGATCCGCATCCCTCAGATGGAGCGACGCTTTCCATTATCTTGGTTCAATATGCTCCCTTTGGACCGAAAGATGGAGGGGACTCTAACCCCTACCAGGAGTGGGATGTTCGTGGGGAACATCCGTCATAATAACCATCTGAAGTCCATGGTTGCTGGCAAGGTGCATACCAGTTGTTCTGTGACAGGGTTGGTCCCAGGTTCTTTCCTGAATGTGGCAGGTCCTAACTTCACGTTTTCTACCGCCGATACTTTTATAAATCGACTTGCCCGGAAAGGCTCCTATCCCATTGGTCGGTTGACGTTTTCTGGTTGGATACACCCTATTTCCTTGTGGATCAATTTATCTACCTGGATCCTGCAGAAGTATGAGGCTTTTTTGTGCGAGATTGGCCTGTACCATGCTATCCGAGGTACCAGTCATGGCTTGTTCATGAACAAGAAGCTATTCATGTCCCTGCTGGAAATGTATAATTGTCGTACAGGGACCTTTTACACACCTGTAGGGGAGATGGGACTTGCGCTCCATGAAATGCATGCGGTCTCCAAGCTTCCTTGGGGGGACGAAGCATTTGAAGCATATACTCCCACTAATGAGGAACTCGAAGATTTGGAACGACGGTATCCTGGCTTTGCGGCCCTTTATCAGGAGATATTGTGTCATTATAACACATGCCATCAGATAACCCGCAAGGATAACCTGGAAGGGAATGCTCCCTACACCAAGGATTGGGTGCATTATCTCTTCTCAGCAGATGCCTCAGGTCTGGTTACCTCTCGTCGCCCTAGGTCTCGGGAGGCGGTCAAAGAATTGGTGTCATCTACTAGTGGCAGATTCGGGAGCCAAACCGATACTTTCGATTACTTTTACCAGGATACTCAAGAGCTGTCTGAGAAAGCGCTTCTGGCGGGATTTTTGATGATCTGGCTACGAAATTGTGTAGTCTCGGGAGGAACCGGTTCTATTGAGAGAATTAGTTGTAACTTCATCCTTCCGGCTGTGAAATTAGTCTTGCGAATCAGGCTAGCTCTCCTTCCGGCTATGGTGTGTAGCATACACCGTGGCCTTCATACCTTCACGTCCAAAGTCATTGCCCGCGATGTGACCAAGGATTTTGAACGAACTGAGTTACCTTATCATTATTTGATAGGGTGGCTGCTGATACATTATCCATCTTTGATGAGGTCGGGCTCTGAGGGCGGTGCGACTGATGTTGACGCCCTTATCTTCCGTTACCGTGATGAGCCTTGGGAATGTGAGGCCATGCGGGTTTGCCGGATGGCCTTGGCAAGGGCAGATAAGTATCATATTTTCGTATTCGTCCCTCGCTTTTCTGCCAGAGACATAGAGACTGTGCATATAGACGGTATTGCGCCTCCTCAACTTCTGGATGGCCAGATGCTCTTATGGTTGCGTAACATCCGTCCCTCACATCTGGTGTACCGTAACCGCAATATTGTTTTTCTGGAGCCGTATCTGCCTAGCAGGTTTGCTCGGCAGTTTGGGTACAGCCAACTTTGTTTAGACAGCCCCAGCTCTTGTCTGGGTTATGAGGGAAGTCTTCTTGATGGTATCAGAGCTTGGCAATATTATGATTCGTTCCATACTTGCACCATTTTCTTGGTCCCTGCTATTAAGGAGTCAGTGGAGATCTTGTATATGGCGACTCTGTATCATGTCATGGCGAACAAGCCCCCGGTCGATTTTAACCCAGGTACCAGTTTTATTGCTGGCACCGGTTTGGAGGAAGGCTCTCAAGGGGCCAAGAAAAGAAAGACTAGAGCCGAAGTGCCAGATTTGGATTCCGCTACTGAAGGTGATGAAGGCAACAAGCATAATGAAGATGACTCTATCCTTCCAGTGGTAGGCGCAGAGGTGGGTCAGTTGCATGTTTTGTCAGATGAGATGCTGAGGGATCAGTCCCTTGTTGTGCCTGGTCCTATCCCGAAACGTAGCAGGCAGGTTCCTCCTGTAGGCAGTGTTTCTCGATCCCGGAAGCTGGTTGCGACTAGGCACCGTCCGCCAGCCACAAAAGAGAGTGGAGAAGAAGTCAATCCTGCGTCAGAGGTAACAAAACTGCTCTCGATCCCTTCTTCCTTCTTTCCTTTGAGTTTCAATCCTGATTGTCTTCGTTCCCTCTTTTAGGTGTCGGGGGAAGAAGAAGAGTTTCAGGATGTCGAGGCGGTGACCCAGGATGACGGGGCCTCCCATGAGCCTGTTCCTATTCAAGAGGACGCAGATCAATCAGTATCCCCCCTTCAAGGTGACGGGGTCAGGGGACGTGACTGAGTTTAACTCGGGGATCTCGGGTGGGGGGACCATGCCAGTTGTGGATGAGCCGCGACCTTCATGTCCCTCCCCTGGTAAGATTAGCCGAATCTTAACCCGTGAGGAAGCCTATCTGCTCTATCATCATGTCCTTCGGGTTACGTCGATTGACTGTTATTCTGGACATTCAGGTCCTGCTCCTTCAGTGCCGAGGATGGACGTCGTCGAGACAACCCCAACCGAAGGGGCATCGGTGGAAAGGGGGTGTACTTTCTCACTGCCCGACTCGTCTTGATGGGCCTTCTGGGGGCCCGAGTTTAACGGGCCAGTTCTCGGGGCAGTTGGGGCAGGGAACAATGGTCCTTGCATCATCCTCTGTTCCAATGGCTTCGAGAATCGACCTTTCTTCCCTGCCGAGCATCCAAGCTCTCCGGGCGACGGAAGACGAGTTGGCCGCTATTCATGCATCGTTCTGCTCGGACTCTGCTCCCTTGGTGGCGAGCTCTAGCGTTACTCCTCCGACGTTGCCGCTCCGGCTTCCCCTGACGCCCTCCTCTACTGAAGTTTTGAACGACGCGTTGCAGGACGTAGTTGCCAGTTTCTATCGTCATTTGAAGAGGGGAATCGAGGCCGCTGTAGAAAAAGGGACCTCTTTTACCTTGGCCCGAAGATGCGCCCATGGTCAAATAAACATCCTTAGGGATCTTCCTGATGATGCAGGAATGGCTTCGCTTCTGGAGATAAAATTGCTGGAGGCTGATCAGCTGGTGTCCGAGCTTCGAGTATTGCGGCAGGCTGATCTGCCTGCTGTTATAAACGAGGAGCGGAATTTCCTTATTGCTGTTATAGAGAGGACTAGAGCGGCTCGAGATAAGACCAGACCGGCCGCACTGAAGGATCTCAGCGACTTAGCTGATCGGTATGATCAATTGAGTTATACGACCGAAAATGTTGTGGCTTGGAAGGAGTCTGTCTCTCGTGAGATTACCGAGACGCGGGAGCAGATCCTTGCGCTTCAGAAGAAGTTAACTTTCCTTGAGTCTGAACTCGAGACTGCCCGCAATGACAGGGGGCTAATTGTTCAGGAAGCTGACAGGGTTACTCAAGCTTTGACTGACCTGGAGGCTGTCTTGAAGAAATTGGAAGATGACTGTCAGGCGCTCCTGGATTTGGACAATGAGGAGCGGTTACTCCAGGAGGCCGAGCGTCGCGCTCGACAATGGATTGAGCGGAAGACCACCTCAGTGAGAGACCGCCTCCTAGAATTGAGTAACACTGAAATGTAGTCGACCTTTTCTTTTCCCTTCTTTTTCTTTCTTTTTTTTTTGAAAGGGACGTGGTCCCGAAATATGTAATGCTTTTTTTTTTCTTCCTTCAAATAAAGAGTACTTTCAATTCTACCCTTCATTTGTATTGCTTGCTGTGCTTGTGATATTGTGGTGATGTTCTCCCCCGCATAGGGGATATATTTGTGGACCTGTTACCTATGGCGTACCTTGGTTTTAGGTAGAGATAACAAGTTTCGGTCAGGATGCCTGAAGCAGCCATAGCAAAGTGGTCATGGGTGCTCTTGGTATTGAGAAAAGAATTGCCGTAGAGCAGCTGGGCTCCTGGGGCATGATGAGGTGATAGGTTTGTGTTAAGAAATTTAGCTGAGGATATTTGTGGGCCTATTACCCTTGGCATATCCTGGTTTAGGATACGGATAATAGGATGAAGGGGAACTGGCATACTTGCTCAGAGGTAACGAGGATATGGCAAGTAGGAAAGTTTTTTGAACGTAGAGTCTTCCTACTCAGAGGTAATGAGTACATGGCAGGAGCGAACTCGACGGAGGGTATTGGTGGTCAACAGAGGATATTTGTGGTCAACAGAGGACATTTGTGGTCAACAGAGGACATTTGTGGACCCATTACCCTTGGCGTACTCCGGTTGTGGGTACAGGTAATAGGTCGAAAGGGGATCATCATACTTTCTCAGAGGTAATGAGGACATGGCAAGTATGAAGGTTTCTTCGACGGAGCCTTCCCATTCAGAGGTAATGAGGACATGACAGGAGTGGGCTCAATGAAGGAGGGTACGTAGAATAACTCAGAGGTAATGAGGACATGGAAATTTTATATAGGGGTGATTTGTTTTTGGCGGAAATGGGACGACTCAGAGGTGATGAGGACATGGTCGTCTTGGAAATTTGTGGATCCGTTACCTTTGTTGTGCACTGGGAGTGCAGGTATTAGATCATGAGGGAGGATCTCTTGTAGGAAGAAAGTTCAGCGGTATGATCATACATAACTTTCTACCTGAAAGAGTGACCAGGATGTGAGTTCAGAGGCACCGTCGGGTACATGACTCGAGAATCTGGAGAATGGTGAGTGTGAGTTCAGCGGTACCAGCGGGTACATGACTCGACAATCCATGAATGTTGGAATCAAAGTATAAGTTCAGAGGTACCAGCAGGTACATGACTTAGAAATTTGGGATATCTTTATGGAAGAAGGGCATGAGTTCAGCGGTACATGCGGGTACATGACTCGAAAATCTGTGAATGTTAGAATCAAAGTGTAAGCTCAGAGGTACCAGCAGGTATATGACTTGGGAATTTGGGATATGAGTTCAGCGGTACAAGAGGGTACGTGACTCGATAAGTTGGAAAATTAGGGGGTTGAGTTCAGTGGTACCAGCGGGCACATGACTCAAAACTCTGGAAAATGTTGTTTAAACATAGTATTTCTTCAGGAACTTGCCATTGACGGGCAACATGAGCAAGTCTCCGTTCTGCTTGGCAAGGCGGTAAGCACCATTGGAGAACACGGCCTCGATGATAAATGGGCCTTCCCATTTTGGCTGGAACTTGTCGGTGGTCTTGTGAGTCATGACCATTGGCCTCCTGACTGCCAAAACAAGATCGCCCACTTGGAATGTTCTGACTTTGACCTTTTTGTTGAAGGCTCCTGAGATGCGTGCTTGGTATAATTCGATCCTTTGCTGAGCTAGGAGGCGTTTTTCATCTAAGGCCTCTAACTCTTGTAGTCGACGTCGGTTGTTATCATCCGTTGTCAATTGATAAGTGAGGGCGACTCGGAGTGAGGGAATCTGAGTCTCTAACGGGAGAACTGCCTCACTCCCGTACACCAGAGAGAATAGTGTATTCCCGGTGGCTGTTCGAACTGTGGTACGATAAGCCCATAAGTACTCGCCGAGCTTCTCGTTCCAGTCGCGTTTGTTGGAGGAGACAAATTTCTTGAGGAGTTTGATGATTGTTTTGTTGAATGCCTCTGCTAACCTGTTTGCTGCCGGGTTGTATGGTGTCGAAGCGACATTCTGAATGCGGTGTTTGTCGCAGAATCGGTAGAATGTGTGGCTTATAAACTACGGACCGTTATCATGGATGATCCTTCGGGGCAGTCCAAAGCGGTAGATGACGTGGTGCTTCAGGAAGCTGATTACGTTCGAAGTCTTAACTTCGGCGAGTGGGACAGCTTCTGCCCACTTTGAGAAGTAATCAGTGATCGTAAGTATGAAGCGATGTCCTCGGAAGGAAGGTGGGGTGATTGGACCAATGATATCCATTCCCCATGCTTCGAATGGCCAGGACGCCACTGTCGGATGTAGAAATTCGAATGGTTGGTGAATGAAGTCTGTGTGGACTTGGCAGGCCTTACATTTTCAAGCATAATCTATTGCATCAGCCACCATCGTGGGCCAGTAGTAGCCCATCCGGTGAAGGCGGTCTTGCAGCTTAGGGCCAGGCTGATGGGCCCCGCAGACACCGTCATGAGCCTCTCGTATGGCTTCTTTGGCTTCTGCGTTCGACAAGCACCGAAGTAGTAATCCATCGTAGGAGCGGCGATACAGCATTTTTGTCTCTGTATCGTAGAAGAATCTGAGAGAACGCCGTCTGATAGAAGTAGCCTCCTTCGGGTTCTCGGGCAGGATGTCGTAGAACGAAGTCTATGAATGGTTGTCTCCAGTCTGGCGCTTCGTCGATCATCTGCGCAGAATAACTCGCCATGGCTTGAACGTTGTTCTTGGGGCAGACCAGCTCATGGCCGATTACATCGACCGAATGATGAGAGTGGTTTGGCACTGCTAGGGAAGCAGCCAGGCCTGCTAGGGCATCAGCTTCGATATTTTGGAGTCTGGGGACGTGTTCGATGAAGAATCCCTCGAATGATGAGATAATGTTGATCGCTATTTGGTGGTAGGGGATCATGTCTTCATGGCGGACTTCGTACGTCCCCCGAATCTGGTTGACGATTAATTGCAAATCGTCGTATGCTTCAAGGTATTCTACCCCCAGTTCTCTTGCGAGTTGGAGGCCAATGACCAAAGCGTTGTACTCGGCCACATTGTTAGAGCAGGGTTCCGTGAGAGAGTAGGCGCGATTGATCACTAGCCCGGTAGGAGAGACCAATACTACTCCGACTCCGACGACGATGTTTCCCTTGGGTCCGGTTCTTGAAGCACCATCGAAGAACATCCACCATATGTTATCGTGGGTGGTTGTATTTGAATCGGCGACCTCATCTGGGATTTCTTCGTATATTCTGGATGATTCCGATCCTGGATAGGCCGCCAAAAAGTCTGCCAGGGCTTGACCTTTGACAGCCTTCTACGGGACGAAAATCATATGATAGGGGGACAGCAATATCGCCCATTTAGCGAGGCGGGAGCTGAGTGCCCCTGGTTTGGTCATGAGGACCCTGAGAGGGTTGATTCGTGAGATCACATGTATGGTTTGCCCCGTGACATAGTGTCGCGTCTTTTGAATGGCGAATACCAGGGCGAGGCATTCTTTCTCCACAGCGGTGTATCGGTGTTCGGGCCCGACCATCATTCGGCTGAGGTAGTAAATGGCCTGCTCGTGGCCTGCGTCGTTGTTTTGTGCCAGCAGGGCACCGAGGGATTGTTCCATTGCTCGTACATAGAGCAGGAATGGTTTTCCAAGGACCGGGGCCACCAGGACTGGAGGATTTGATAAATATTCTTTGATGTCATCGAAAGCGCGCTGGCATTCCTTGTCCCGTACGAATGAGACTCCCTTCCTCATGAGGTGGGTGAACGGTCGGCATCGCCCGAAGAGGTTGGAAATGAACCTCCTGATATAAGCTAGCCTCCCTTGGAGGCCTCTAAGTTCACGGAGATTTCTCGGGGGACCCATCTCCATGATTGCCCTCGTTTTCTCGGGGTCTACATGGATACCCCGTACAGTGATGATGAAGCCCAAGAACTTCCTGCTGGATACGCCCAAGAACGATTTTGTAGGGTTTATCTTCAGATTGTGGGCTCGCATTAAGTTGAACACCGTTCTCAGGTCTTGCAGATGATCTTCCTTACGGCGACTCTTGACGGCGATATCGTCGACATAATATTCCACTGTCTTGCACAAATGTTCTCTAAAAATGATACTCATGGCTCGCTGATATGTAGTGCCAGCATTCTTTAGACCGAATGGCATGACTGTGTAGCAGTATGTGCCAATCTGGGTTCGGAATGAGGTGTGCTTTTCGTCGTCGGGAGACATCTTGATTTGATTGTACCCTGAGAATCCATCCATGAATGACATACGTTCAAAGTCGCATGTATTGTCGATCATGATGTCTGTGATAGGAAAAGGAAATTCATCTTTGGGGCATGCCTCGTTCAGGTTGCGGAAGTCGATGCAGATTCGAATCTTCCCATTCTTCTTGAGGATGGGTACTATATTGGCGACCCAATCAGGATGTTGCTCTTCACGAATGAAGCCGTTGGCTATTAGCTTATTGACTTCGGCTTCGATCGCGTCCATGACGCCTGGGCGGAAGCGTCATTGTTGCTGCTTGACTGGCTTTGCATCTGGCCGTATATTGAGTTTGTGGAAAGCGATGTCAGGATTTAACCCTGGCATGTCTTCATAGCTCCAGGCGAACACATCAATGTATTCTCTGACAAGTTCTAACAGCGACTCTCGTTCTTCGTCAGTTAGGCTTTTACTGATAAAGATCGGTTTTGGAGAAGATTCGCTGCCGAGATCCACTTGTATGACCTCATCTTCAGTAGGAGGTTCTCTCAGTTCGAACCGCTTTTCCCATTGTGTGTCTAATTGCTGGGCCCATGGCTCTAGCTCAAGGATTTCGGGGATGTCTTCGTCTTCCTCATAAGCGTCGGTGAATGCCATGTTGACTGACATGACTTGTCTGAACACATCTCCGATGCTGGTATCTGAGTCGGAAGTCGGTGATCCGGTTGAATGTGACTGCCAGTCGCATTCTTCATCTGAGCTTTCAGGGGTCGTAGTAGGCGTTACATACCCTAAACCGCATCGAGTTTTGTTATAGTAGTTCCGTGGTTTGCCCGCCGGGGCTGGCGTCTTCAAAAGTAATCGTCGTCCAGTGCCGTAGTTCAGTCCTGGCGTTGTCTCTAGATCATACCCCTGTTTCTGCATGAGATATTTGGATTGAGGGCTATAGAGATACAGAGGCAGTCTTCCAACATCTGACCCGAAGTCGACTTCTTCCATGGCGAGGGGATGCGGGTTGTTCGTCCGGCCGAAGATGATTGGGTGGTCCCCTCCCTCGATTATTCGGTAAGCGTCTTCTACTGGAGTAAGTTGGATAGCGGTGTACACATTTGTCACCTGTGTATGTAGGTGAGTGCCTATACCGTGTTCCATAGCATACATTGTACATAGCTTATTGAGCTCGGTGTAGTTCAAAGATAACCCTTTATTGATGAAGTAAGGTATCTTTTCTAGAGGGATTACATCATCTGCGGAGGGAGCGTCAGTGTGGACAGCCACATACTTGGCTAGCTCTGGTTCCTCTTCGGGTACCTCCTGTGTGAATGAAGATTGAGAGGGCGTCCTAGTCAGCTTGATCTTCAGAGGTTCAACTGACGGAGCAGAGCGTGGAGTTGTCGGTAGACTTGCAACCCCCAGTCTGGCACTTGATGTGGAGCGAGGGGTGGCTGGTTCGCTTGAAGTGTCAGACCTCGCATCGGGGTGACGACCTTTCTTAGGCAGGCGTATCGTCAGAGGTCTATCGGAGGGATTGAGCTTCTCTGTTTGGGATTGACCGACTCTCGGCAATCTGATGGTAAGTGGCCCTGTCGTGGGTCTCGGTACCTGGCCGGACCTTGGCAGCCGGATTCTCAACTGCTCTTCCTGTGCCGAGAGGCTGATCGCGTCCTTACACAGCGTGGCCGTAAGGGGTGCAGAATTGCCTGGTTTGCGAGCCTGGAGGTGGATTGTCAGAGGTTCTTCTGATCCCGTGGTTGCTTCAACATCAGTTTGTTTATTTCCTCCTTCAAGGTGCCTCTTCGACTTTTCGTATAGGCAGGAGTCCGAGTAATAAGATTCGACCCCTTTGAAGGGATCGATGTCAGCAAATTCTGTCCTCACGAAGCCGTGCTTATCGACATATTTGAAGCATTGGTGTAGCGTGGAAGGCACGATCATGTAATCGTGTATCCAAGGGCGCCCCAAAAGGATGTTGTATGAAGTGTCGGCATCTATGACGTAGCAAGTGACTTCTGATTGGAGATCGCCAATCTGACATTTCAGACGGATCTTCCCGATTGGGTAGCTCCTGCCCGAATTGAACCCGCTGATGGCGGTGTTTATAGGGGTCAGGCGATGCATCGGGATGCGAAGATGATGCAGTAGTCCTTTTGGAATAATGCTTATGGAAGACCCAGGGTCAATGTGCATCCGGTCCACCTTTATGTCGCCGATGTAGCCTGTGTAGTATAATGGGCGATCGTGTAGATTAGTCTTGATGAGCATGTCTTATGGAGTGAAGACGATGTTGGGCATTGCTCCCGTACAGGCGCTGTCTTGGAGGTCTGCGGGCTGATTTTCTCCTATGAGGTTGACCTGAGCCAGGTACGCGTCGACATTTTGAAGTGCATCGCTCAAAGCTGTGCGGACATCCTTCGAGAGCCTCAGGAGTTCATATAAGGACAATTTGGCCGGTGTATTGGCCAATTGTGCCAAGATGTTGAAGTTGTAGGGCCTCTCCAGCCCCTGAGATGTTTCCTTTCGGAGGGATTTGTCGAAGCGAGTCTCCTTCGGCCTAGGCTTGTCGGTTGTCGAAGGCTGAGCCGGTCCCGGAGCATCCGTGGTAGTGGACGGATGATCATCAGTCGAGTTTTCAGCCACAGGTTGAGATTGTGCTCCGGATCGAGTAACAACGGCCGTGACTTCCTCTTCATCTGCTGAGGTGGTGCGGCAGGATCTGACTTTTCTACTTTTTTTTTTAGAAGATGGAGTGGACTGTGTTACCTCGTGGACTAGGTCCGGATGGACCCACATGATTTCCCCTCGTGATGTGGTGAGGGGTACTAGACCAGCAGCTTGAGCAGACGGGAGATTAGCAATCTCCATCGTTGCCAGAGGGATGGGTATAACCCCGTCCTGGGTCTCTGTTGGAGGGAAGCTGCCGAATTGTACGGACACCATGTTGGCTGCCACGGTTACCTCCTTAAAATCGATGGCCAGAGCGTTCGAATCGATGAGGTTCTGGATATATCGTTTCAGTTGGTAGAAGTCGTGCGTAGCATGGTGGACGTAGCGGTGGTAATGGCAGAACTTTGGGTTCTCCAGATCAGCCGGCCGAGGCTCCCGTCTGGGTGGAGGAAGCTGAATCCTATCTCCTTGGATGAGCATGTCCAAGATAGGCTTGACGTGACCGTCTTCAAAAGAGTAAGTGATTTGAGGCCATTGTTTGTCCGCAGGTTGCGACTCAGGTTTCTGGGCTGTATCGGCCACCATAGCCTGCTTGCCTCTGTTGTCCCGGTTGTTGGAGGGGCTACCCCCATTGTCGTTGGTGGTGCTGGGACGCTTGCCCTTGTTCTCTCCCTCTGAGATATGTAATCCCAGTTGGCGAGCCTTCTTTAATCGTTCTTCAGCACTTGTAGCACTAATGATAAAAGCCTTCCAGTCCTTGAATTGACTCTCGCCCATCCAGAGACTGATTGTTGGGAGTAGTCTCTTTTGGCAAATTTCGATCAAGGAAGAGTCCGGATTGCCAGATGGTAACTTCATTGCGGTTTGACGAAACCGCTCAATGTAATTCCTCGTCAGCTCTTTCTCTCCTTGAATGACGTCCATGAGGGTAGACATCGTGACGTCCTGCCCTACCTCATAGAACCTCTCCAAGAACAGGCGTTTGAAGCCAGCAAAGGAATGGATGCAATTGTCCGGCAGGTTGCGGTACCAATCGAAGGCGACTCCTTCCAATGCCCCAATGAATAATCGCGTGAGGATAGCGTCATCATAGGGCAGATGGTCGGTAGTGACCTCAAAGTAAGTGATGTACCGACTTGCTGAAGTCTTGCCATCATATGGGTTGATATTGAACGGCTTATATCTTGGTGGAAAGGGAACATCCCTCCATTCAGCAGGATATGGTTGCCGTATCCTGAGGTCTTGAGAGTTTTCTCGGGCATGGAACATTGCTCGGAGTTCCTGAACCTCTCTTCTTACTTCTCGGGCCTCATCTGTCGCGGTAGGGGCCGTTATCTCGGGAGGATTGTTGCCCGGGTTCGGTGCCGCTGAATTTGAATCTACGTTGATTGCGGGACCCGTGCTTGTCTGGCCAGGTATCACCCCCTGCAGATTAGGAAGCACCGCTTTGATCTCGTCTACAAACTTGACCAAGGCGTGCAATATAGCCTCCAAAGTATCGATGTGCTGGCGATCACCGGAACCGCCTTGATTGCTGTCTGTCATGAACACCGTCATCACATGAGGAGTAACGGAAGGAGTGGTAGAGGATGTACCCTCCGAGTCGTACCCGTGTATCGAGAAATCATCAGGATATGTGGGGATGTTCTCTTCAGGTTCGGACTCGGAAGGAACACTACCCCTAGCTTCGGAGCTTGCTTCGTCTAGGATGTCCTTGGGGACGTCGGTATCTGTTGTATCCGTCGGAGGATTTGCTTCCTCCAGTCCGTATTCCTGGAATGTCGGATTGTCGTGGATGTTTGGAGGAGTGCTACCCCCAGTTCCGACGAACCCCAATGTTGCAGACGACGAACTTCCTACTGCAGCAGTTTTCGTCTTCGAACGGGTGTGTTGAAATACTCCAGTGGAGGATAACCCTTTAGACGACGGTTTCTTAGCTGCAGTAGTTGACACCTTTGGGCTGGAGATGCTCGTTTTCTTCCCTCTTCCCTTGGCGAGAACTTTCTGCACGGACTTGCAGGACACAACAGGAGGTGCCTCGTCTTCTGAGCTCGGGTGATGTAGTCTTTGGAAGACGGATGGCCGGTCTTCCGTCACCGCCGCGTTGCTGCAACAGCAGTTGACGATGATCTGGGTGCATTGATGTCCGTGTGAGGGCTCTTTACACCCCGAAGCTCCTTCTCTTTCCTTGTGTTTGTGGAGGATAACCTCACGCAGGTCAGAGGAACCACTTTGTCTGTTTGCCGCCGGGGGCTGGACTTGAGTGGTTTTATACAATTTCCCATCAGAGGCCCGCGTGATAATTAGTGGAACGCCCCGATAGTCAGAGGTTGGGGCAGTCGTCTGGACTTGATGAGCCCGCGCTGCCCTAGACTTCCTCCTTTTAGCACTTGTGGGTGCGTAATAGGAGGAGTCTAAGTCGAATACCACAGAGTCTGGATTATCATCCAGAGAATGATCAGAGTCAGGACCGCATAAAAGCCGGTCGAAAACTGATTGAGAGAAGCGTGGGACGGATGCTATGCAGCTAGCATTGGGTACCGTGCAGGCTATCTGCATGCGGCTGTCTATTGTTGTAGGATGAGTCTTTATGCGGTTAGGAGTCACGACCGTGCAGGCTGACCGCATGCGGTTGGCATCTGTGGCCGCATGGATTTTCTGCAAGCGATTGACTTTAATAGCCGCATGAGTCTCATCCGTGCGGTTGGCAACTGTAGCCGCATAAGTTATGCGGCTGACAGATGTGGCCGCATGAGTTTTCTTTATGTGGCCGGCGGTTGTAGCCGCATGGGCTTTCTCCCTGCGGCTAATACTCTTCTGCGGCTCGGATCGCGTAGAGTTCCTCTTTGCCCCTACAAGTCCAGCATCATAGTGTTTTCTTCTGCCGGACTTGGGGACAGCAGAGTTGTCTACGGTATGAAGTGGGGCCGCAGGGGAGTCTTTCTCGCCATCTTGAGCAATAGAGAGCACCCCATCAAGGGCTTACGGAGGAGCAAATGATTTTGGCCTCCACTCTTTGCGAGCCTTTATAGTGCGGGTGCGCTTCTGGACCGGGCCAGTGCTACCTTCAGAGAGCATCTCTTCGAACGCCTGTTGGTCGAAGCGTACGACCATCTTCTGTTGTATAGAGCCAAGTTTGGCTGCGTCCGATTGCGTCACCAACTCCTCAGCCGTAGAGAAGTTAGTCCCCAGCAGAGTCGCCATCGTGTTTGCCATTGATTGTAAAAGTACAGAACAATTATCGGTGGACTGAACTTAGACTCACAATACAAACTCGCTCGTACAAAGAAAGCCTAGGGACGAAAACCTAGGTACAGCAGTCTAAGTACGATTATTTATTTTAGATTCTGGGGGGTGACGATAGAGGCTCGGGAAAGCGACGGCCGCTCTGCCTTACTCCTTGGACGATCGGTACGCAGCCTTAACTCGGGGAAGATCTGCTTGGTCGTTGATGAAGAAATGCCTTCTTGCTCTCTCTCTCTGATTGCTCTCCTGGCTTCTCTCTCTCTGTGTATATTCTCTCTCTGACTATGGGGAAAGTCTCTCTGTGTATACGTATTCTTCTCTAGCTTCTTTTTTTGTATATCTCTCTATATCTCACAAGGGAATGGCACCTTGCTATTTATAATAGTGGGATGTGATCACTAGGGTTGCCAATGATTAGCTCTTGGAGATGGCGACGGCCTGGGGATTGATCAATCCAGGCCGTTCGTTTCTAATTGTGATGAATCAGAACCATTAAGGATAGATTACACCAAATCCCCATTAGCAATTAATGCTGATTGGCATAAATCTTTCTTATAATGATTCTCTAATATCTGCGAATAAATCAAATTTATTCTCCTGCCACGTGCCCCAGATCATTGGGATTCGACCCGATCTTGGATTGCCATAAACCTGAAAGATTGATCAGCTGAGGACACGTGTCCTAAGAGCCAATGGTGAGACTGGAACCACATGCAGATTGGGCCGCATGAGATTTGGGCCGCATGAATTTTGGGCCGCATAAGACTTGCGACACGTGTCAGGGCTGTCTGGGCAGTGGCCCCCTCCTTCAGACTTCTGAACCATATGATGAGCCGCATGGACCGCATAATGGTGTGTCTGCTTGAGCCGCATGGGCATGATCTTCTTGAGCCGCATAGGGATGATTCCACTCGAGCCGCATGGGACAACTTCACTCTGAACCGCATGGGAAGTCTTCACTTCGAGCCGCATAAGCACACCCACATGGCAGGGCCACGTGGCATTTTGTTGCTCTCGGGGGATCGTGTCAGAGATTTCTTTCTCTTCCCTAGAGATTCATCATCATGACAGAGTCATAATTACCTGCTTTGGTGTCAGGTCTGTCAACTTTTCAGAGGGGTCAGCCGTCAAAGCAATTAATGCAGCATGGATCGGAGGGGAGCACTGTCATGCCACATGTCTTCTGAACCGCATGGAATGCCTTCGGCCGCATAGCTCCTTATGTCGCATGACTCCCTGAGCCGCATGCATTTTCTGAGCCGCATGGGTCTTTCTTGGCCGCATGAGTCAATTTCTTTAGTATTTTCCATGCTTCTACAATGGTCATCCAGCGTACTTACTTCCTTTCGAAGCCGTGCTCCAATAATGTTGCCGAGTACAACGCTTTCATCATGGGACTCCAGCTGACGCAACAGCTGGGGGTGGATCATCTGGAAGCCTACGGTGACTCAAAACTTGTCGTTAACCAGATCAGAGGGCAATACGAAGTTCGTCATGAAAATCTGGTTCCTTACCATGAAGTTGCATTGAACATTATTTCAACCTTTACCAAGTTCATCATAGAACACGTACCTCGGTTACAAAACCTGGAAGCTGACGCTCTGGCTGGCCTCGCAGCCTCATTGGCAGCACCCCTCGGGACTCAACACTACATCACGGTAGTTGGTCGAGACTTGGTCTGTCCTAAAAACAACCTATGCTCACAAATGGCCCATGCCATGTCAACAAGTGCTGGTGTTAATGTCCGAGACTGGAGGTTCCCGTTCATAGACTTTGCTGTCTACGGAATTCTCCCAGAAGACCCGAAAGAAGCCGTCTTAGTCAGGAGGCATTCTCTTCGATTCTATTACGATACAGCTACTAAAATGCTGTACCGACGCTCCTACGATAGACTTCTCCTTCGATGTCTGTCCAACGAAGAAGCAGCCGAAGCCCTTCGAGAAGCTCATAATAGGACTTGTGGGGCTCATCAACCTGGCCCTAAGTTGCAGGATCGACTGTGACGCATGGGTTACTACTGGCCAACCATGGCAGCCGATGCTGTCGACTATGCCAAAAAGTGCCATACGTGCCAGCTCCACGTCGACTTCATCTATACACCGTCGGAACCATTACATCCTACGGTCACCTCCGGGCCCTTCGAAGCTTGGGGCATGGACATTGTAGGACCTATCACCCCTCCTTCATCGAGGGGACACCGCTTCATCCTAGCTATCATTGACTACTTCTCCAAATGGGCAGAAGCAGTTCCACTGGCGGAAGTGAAAAGCTCTATGGTGATCAGCTTCATCAAGCATCATGTCATTTACTGTTTCGGAGTATCCCATAGGATTATCCATGACAACGGTCCACAGTTTATCAGCCATGTTTTCGGCAGATTCTGTGACAAGAATCGCATTCAGAACATGGCATCAACCGCCTACAATCCGACAGTAAACGGATTGGCCGAGACTTTTAACAAGACTATCGTCAGGCTACTCAAAAAGGTCGTGGCATCTAACAAACGCGACTGGGACAAAAAGCTCGGTAAATGCCTTTGGGCCTACCGCACAACGGTACGGACTCCGACGGGCAACACTATTCTTCTTAGTCTACGGGAGCGAAGCGGTACTGCCTCTCGAGATCCAGATACCCTCACTCCGTGTAGCGATCACAAATCAACTAACAGAAGAAGACAATCAACGTCGCCGTCTGTGAGAATTAGAGGCACTTGACGAAAAATGTCTCCTAGCTCAACAGCGCATCGAACTCTATCAAGCCCGTATATCACAGGCTTTCAACAAGAAGGTCAAACAGAGGACTTTCCAAGTAGGCAACCTGGTTTTGGCAATCAGGAGGCCGATGGTGTTGACTCACAAAACACCAGGAAAGTTCGAGCCCAAATGGGAGGGACCTTTTATCGTAGAGAGGTATAATCAAACGGTGCTTACCGCCTCGCCCGATCAAACGGGAACTTGTTCATGATGTCCATCAACGGCAAGTTCCTAAAGAAGTACTACTCTTGACATCTTTCAGATATGTACTTCCACCTCTACCTAGCAAGGGAGTCAGTGGACCTGATCATCGGAGCTCATATACACCTTCCTTTCACAAAAAATCTATTCTTTCAGAACCCAGTTGTTCCATTACATTCTATCTCCAGTAGAAGGACAACCACGTCCACATTACCTCTGAGTTGCTCCTCTATGCCCTATAAAGTAGAATCTTACGCTCTGTAAGACTACGCTACCCATCATGTTTACCACGTCCACATTACCTCTGAGTAAATATCCCGTACAGACAACCCATGTATTGCCGTACATCGATCGCAGAACTTCTATGGCCACATTACCTCTGAGTAGTTCTGTGTATCTCCCCAGAGTCACTCCTACCACGTCCATAACACCTCTGAGTAGGAAGATTCCTATATTTGAACCCCATATTCGCCACATCCATATTACCTCTGAGCAAACATGTCGGTTCTCTCAAACTTATTATCTGTACCTAATGACCAAGGTGCGCAAAAGATAATAGGTCCACACAAATCACAGGTTCATGACAAAAGATAAACACACCACAAAATTCCTTATTTTTCATCTAAATAGTAAAGGATTACATCCCCAGCATATAACAAAAAAAAGAGAGAAGACTACAAATCCCTAGGCATCATTGGGATTGGCGGACAGCTCTTCGATCCGACGCCTCAAGTCTGCAGCCCGGGACTCTGCAGTCGCCAGGACCCGACGTTCAGCTTCTTGCCGCATTATCTCCACAGCCTCGGAAGCAGTATCGTTCTCATGCTTGGCGTCCAACTCCTGCCGTTGGTGCGTCAGAGAAAGAATATGGCGAGTAACAACTGCCTCTTCCTCCTTGGATGAGATGTGCTCAGCCTGGGCCCGTTCAAGATCTAACATAAGTTGGGCCCTCTGGTCTTCTAAGAAGCGAATCCTGGCAGTAACCTCCGCTATACTTGCCTCCAATGAGGCCCGCAGCTCCACCTGCTCCTGTGTGGATTGAGACAGTCTCTCTACTGCAGCCTCAGCAGCGGCCACCTCATGTCCCAGATGGCCACCGTGGCCTAATAAGATGACTCAACCTCAGCCATGAACTTCTTCTGTTCTGGTTCTATCAGAGCAAAAAAGTCATTTTGCTGGATACTCTACAGTTCAGAAAGATACTGGTCGAGATCAACCACCGACTCCTCCAGAATTACAGCCATGTGATCGTGGCTACGGTGTAAACGTATCAAACCAATGGAAGAGAGTGTCATGACTTTCACTGTCGCAAAACTCTCATTTGCATTCAGCACCGTTGATACGCCCTTCTGCAGCATCTTGTATACTACTTCAACAACAAACTGAACATACTCATCTGCATCAGCCAGCACTTGAGGCGTCATGGCAGGAGTTACAGGAGGTACTGTGATAGACGGCGGGCCTGAAGAAGACCCACTGACTTTAATCTGCGAGGCTGAAATCTCGGCATCAACGGACTCTCCCTCAACAGGGGCTTGAACTTCGCCACTGGCCCGAGGAGCCAAGAGAGCGGAAGGAGCCGAGAGGGGCGTCGATATCGTACCCCAAGTAGAAGGAACAACAGGGGGTTCCAGCAAAACCCTTACCCTTCTCAAGCTCGGAGGGACCACCGACGTCAGGGACTATCTCTTCCATCTCCAACATACTATCAGCAGGCCGTGCGGGACCTTTCCCCACTGGCAAAGCAGCGAGATCAGCACTTGTTTCCTGACTCGGCTCCCCTGGAGTCAGGCTCGGCGGATGCGTCTCATCTTCCTCACCGAATCCCTCCACGGGAATAGAATCTGTCGCTACCTCCCGGTCGGCCGCCACCTTAGCCTCCACTGCTGAGTCGGGGGTAGGGCTCGGCAACGCTGCAGCCGACCTCCCCTCATCATGACAAGGAGAAGAATCAGCCCTCTCCTCTGTTTCAACCATGTCTGTTTATCACTACAAGAAAAGAGGGCTTTTCCGACGTTCTTTTCGTCCGACGTTTATGCAAACGTCGGTTTAGTCATTATATACCAACGTTTTAAGATACATGTTGGGGATTAACTGCATTTGTGTTTAAAGTCGAGAAATTTACCGACATTTGGACAAGAATGTCGAGTATTTGAAAATTATGCGATGTTTTTCCTAGCATATACCGACGTTCGGAGAATGTCGTGATATTTACCGACATTTTGGCAAGCATGTCGAGTATTTGGAAATTATGCGACGTTTTTTCTGGCATATACCGCCATTACGAGATAAACGTTAGAAAATTTCTTCATATCAGTTTCGATATTTTCTTAGACATAATACACTGACGTTTTATAATAAATGTTGAAAAATACCAATGTTTGCTTGTAAACGTCGAGAATTACTGACATTTCCTCCCTGGCGTATATGTTAATAAGCTAAAATAGTGTTAAACATTACAAAATGGTGCTACATTTTTCCATAACTCAACTCAGCCCGCTCTTTTTCCCCTAAAATTTTCATCCCTCTATCAAACCCCTATACTCTCTTTCCTTCTCCTCCTGTTCTTTACCTCCTTCACTTCTCTACGACCGGAGCAACAGTGTTTTGATAGCTTGAGTCAACAGCATCAGCAATAGTGGAGCCATCTAAGTCGTCTCCCTCACCCCTGCGTGCCTCCAGATCGTCCTCCACCATCGAGGACTGCTGACTTTTCCCACGATCGATTCCCTCGTCAATGCCCTCCATTGTTCTTCTCATGTCCCAATCGTGCTTCCATTCGTGCTCGGTAAGCCTAAATCTCCAAGTCCAAAAGAAATTGTTTTTTTCCATTCTTTCAAAAAACCCTAATGGAAACCCAGATTTGCTATCTAATCTAGGGTTCCAAAGAATTAGGGTGGAAACATCAAAAATGAATATATTTTTAGTGACTTTACCAGCTTCTGACTACTTGCTATGGGGATGTTCGTCCAACTGCTGTTCAAAGAGGACTCGGACGTATGATAGGAAACTAGGGTTTCGATATGCCTTGAAATTATCCAACGACATGTTGAAGTTTCACCTTGGTAATATTGTTATGTTTTAGTATGTTTTATTAACTATATGATATTTTATTGTTGAAAATACCAAATTCTCGGCTCGAGGAAAAGCCTTCGTCCCTACCAATCTCAGAATCCCATCCCTGATGGGACATGTGCTTGCATCGATGCATATCCCTATGTCTACGACATGTTCGATGAAATGCTTGTTTAGTTTGATGAAATACCATGAACCTATGCTTGCATTGCTAAAATTGAAAGTGTTCGACGTTCACTACATCCACAACAAGGGCATCCTGACCCTGAACTAACTACTAATACGGCCCATGGGTGACGAACCGTGGGCAAACAGTATTGTAGTACAACTATTGTTGCTGTAGAAAGAACTGATGGATCTATTCAAGGTAAAGTTTTCTAATGGAAATAACAAACTTATATAAAATTTTGATTTATAAGTTGGCAGAATACATTGATTGATTTCGCACATATCAGTGTCATGGATAATTCATATATTATTTTTCATTTTAATGTACCTCTTTTGTGAATTTGATGATCTCAAGAACCAAAGGAACTGGTTGCTGGCAATGATTTCTATGCCTCTCCGCGTATTGACCCAAAAGGAAAAAAAATGGCATGGGTTGAATAGAGCCACCCAAATATGCATTGGGATAAAGCACAACTTTGGGTTGGATATTTTTCTGAAAATGGGTAAATACTGTTTGCTTAGCTGATTTTTCTTCTTTTCATTTTAGTCAAGAGAATAAAGTATTTAATTGTTATCCAAATATAACGTCTGAAAAAAAGAGTAATATCCAGATGTCAACTAGTTCTCAAAATTACACTCCTAGGCATGAAATTTGTTATTCTTGATAAGAAATCTGTTCCATTGTGCCCCACTCCTCATCTGCATGAGATTCTATAGATAAAAAGACATAGACTGCTACTTTATTTTTGGAATTACCTTTTATTGGATATGGCTTTCCTACCACATCATGATATGGTCAATCCATACCAATGGTGATCGCAGTGTACCATAGTCTCGGGCCTGCTGGTTCATATTTTTCTTGCTTTCCCTTCTTTGACCTACTGCATAACTATAACTTAAGGCCATAAATATAGTATGGACACTCTAGCAGAACATCTAACTACCCCTTAATTTGTCTGCATATACGTTATACAACTCTTATCATGATTTAGTTGACTTGTCATTGTTTTTCAGCTTACACTTGCATTGGCCAAGTAGTTGGACCCAAAATTTAAGGACTGAATTTGACTTCTTTTTTTAGAAGTGAAAATGAACCAAGTCACTATAGCAAGGTCTCAAACTTTTCTGAGTTAAAGTTTCACGTACTCTGGTCACGTAGTTGTTGTAAAACTCAATTCTTGTAAGAACTTCAGAATCTCAATAATCTGCCAAGGTCTTGGATTCCTTTTTTTGATAATTTTTTTGCTTAGAATGTGAGCACCATATTTTGATTTCTGATGAGAAGCATTGATGTATTTCTTTCTTTCTCAAGAGTTCACTTTATGTAGCTTGCATGTATGTATTGACCCTCTCTTTTCAGTAACTTATTAATTCTAACTATTTGTATATCACTTTTCATGCATCTTTGAAGAGACTTGTGCAAGCGAGTTTGTGTTGCTGGTGGTGATAAAACATTAGTGGAGTCCCCTGTTGAACCAAAATGGTCTTCGGAAGGTAATTTTGTCATTCTATCTCATATTCAATCTTGGTTATATAAAATGTGAAATGATTAAACATCTTTTAATAATTTGGATACCTATACGATGTTCACTTTCATCGTTTGGATGAAACAACAACACCACCCTTAATGCCAAATTGATACGACAAGTTTATTTGAATAACAGTTCTCTCTACTTTAGTACACAACATTATATATCCTGGCACTGATCTCCGGTTATTAGTTCAAGATTCGTAATCGTAGCATACTGTTAGGAGATAAGTCACTGTCACATGTTCAAGTCGAATTGCATTTCATGTCATTTTACTAGTGGAAATGATATGCAAGGTTACTGTTCTGAGGTTGAACTTGGCTAAGGGAATATGGATGAAGTTAAATGAAACAGAACAATTTTGTCATATATTGCTCACATGGACAAATGCATTGCTTTTTCGTCACAATCTTTGTATACATATCAGAATAATCATTTCCACAGCTAAGGGATGTGTCAATGTTATGTAATAGTGGGCTATTGTAATATTTGTTAATATTTTATGGGTATGTGTCAAGGTTTAAATAATCAGACATTGCAGATACATATCCATCCTTACTGTTCAAAGATATAATATGACACTTATAAAGTGTTTAGACAAGCATGCATAAAGTTGATTTGCACGTCTTTTTCCATTAAACCAAGAGGCTGGAGGCATAGACATAAACCACTTCATCAGTTAAGCACAGGTCATATTGCAGAATTTATTTACTTTCAAGGTTCTTTTGTTGGCCACTAAACGATAGGATTACATTTGAGTAGTCTTGTTAGTGATACTTATTTTGCTAGATGGGATTGGCTGTCATTTTTTATTGGTCAATAAAAAAAATAAAACTACTTTTTTGGTTTGATAAATCCACCCTTACTGGTCAAATAAACAACTTGCAAGGTTTTTGACAAGCATACATGAAGTTAATTTGCACGCCTTTTCCACTAAAGCATGCGACTTGAGACGTACACAGAAACTATTTTATCTGTTAAGCACAACACATATTGCAAACTTCTTTACTTTCAAGGTTGTTTTGTTGGTTATTTAAAAAAAATGTTAATTACTAGAGTAGCCTTGTTACTGATCCTCATTTCATCTAGGATTGGCTGCCATTTTTTCTGGTCTATAACTATAAGGGAACCCTACTAATCTAACTTCATATGTTTACAATTTTGATCATCAACAGATAACTCACTAAAAAATTCTAGAATAACTCATTACTTAATTTTCTCATTTATCTAATAAAGTTTGTGGCTGACACAAGATTTTGATTTATCAGATACAACATATAGGAATTGATCTGTTTCCGCTATGCACGTGTAGATTTATGTGCATTCTTTAACCTGTCATAGTCTTACCATTTGACATGTCTAAAAAAAAGCTTATAATCATTTTTTTGTAGGCTGGAACTGACAGATACGCCGGGGGGAACAAAGGTGTTTCATACAAACAAGGGTGTTTCATTTTATATGATTCATCAATCACGTGTGCCTTTGTTGTCGCTACACAAATGAATGATTTGAAGCTTTTATATTGGTAATATATCAATATGAGGATATTTAGCATTTATTATATGAAAAATGTATAGTTCTTTATACTGAGCAAGTAGTAGTAAAACATATTAAAGCATCCTAGCATTAATAACTATGACTTTTAATACGGAAGAGTTAAGTAAACTTAAAAATGCTGAACAACATCATGTGTACCACATTTTTTTATATCCATTTATGGTAAATAAATCTTTATTTTTCATGTTTGTTACTTGTGAACTGGTGTAAGCTAATATATTGTTTGGAAGTTGGGCTGCCAAACTTACTGAGATTTATACAATTGCATGTTTCTTTAGAGGCC
This sequence comes from Iris pallida, assembly GCA_029216955.1. Lineage (NCBI taxonomy): Eukaryota > Viridiplantae > Streptophyta > Magnoliopsida > Asparagales > Iridaceae > Iris > Iris pallida. The sequence continues at coordinate 1,749,758 of JANAVB010032820.1, forward strand.
TACCTCCCTCGGTTTTCACAACAAGCTCAGTATTATATGACACCAATGTATTTTTTTGGTAACTTAATGTAATCGTGGGTTTAACCTCTGTATTTTTATTGATATAATGTGATACTTTGTCGTCTTTACTTTGCTAAAAAGGAACACTTGCACCTATTCTTTACTAAATGTACAGTTAACTTAAATATCTTTGTCTGAAATTCAAGTTAAGATCTTGACAGAAAGAAGTTCTTTTAGTTTTTTCGGATACCTCCATTTTTTTGAACTAAATAGAATTCCATGAAAGGCAACACATAAGATAGCAATGAGTCACCCTAATTTGGGGATATTTTGGTTGAATTCATCCAATATGGGAATTTGAGTATTTCACAGTCTTATGCATAATGTCTAAAAGTTTGTTAAGCTATCCATCCCTTTCAATTACTTTAGAAGAAATTGTATACGTTTTGAACGTAGTCGTCTTTTCCGTGTAAAAATCATTTCAGAAATTACATTGCTGGATTGCCTTGTTTCATGTTTCAAGGTATACACACGACGAGGAAGAAGCTGAAGACCAAGAAGAGACTGGATGGAAATATATTCACGAGTGTTTAGGTATCCACAGAAAAAATCATTGTTCGCGGCATGCCTTTCTATAAGTATTTGTTGCAAGGTATATTTTGTTTGTCTTTGCTATTCCACGAGAACGCTTGCATAGATGTTCGATTCATAATACGTTCACATGTTTAGTTGAACTTTTTTAGCTGTCATGTGATTTTGTTTCCTTTCTAACTGTATCGATCTTATTGTTTAATTCGTAATGCAATATTGAAGGAGAAATATCCTCATACATTAATATCTAAATTCTTATGCTTTGATCAACAATAATACTGCTTACATTTCCTAATTCTAGACAGCTTTCCTGTACAGTACTTTTCAAGTGAATAACTCATTTCATACCCAGTTCCCAAATTAGTTTCTGTGGTTTGATCTCCGTAAACAACCATCAGTCCTTGCATAAGAAATTTCTGTTGTAGTGCTTTGCAACAAAGTGGCCTAATGGACAACACATAAATTATATACTCCTGATATTTCTATATTTTTCAATATCTGAGAATTTTAGCTACATTTCAAAATAATATATAATATAGTTTACCTTGGTAAATAGCCCATTGGATGGTCTCCAATAATGTGCTTCCATAACATTTTTGTACTTAGTTACAATGTTACAGATTCTGTATAAGTTGCAAATACTCTGTTTCAGGTGTCGCTTGCTGCAGGTTTAGGATTAATCTTGTAGGTCGTTCGGGCTATTGGTGGTGACTGGAGCGAATTCTACCAGTACTTTAGAGAAATTAAGTTTGTAAGTCTGCTAGAAAACTATAAATATTTTCTTAAAATGTTTCTTGAAGTCACATGTTTTCTTAATAAGTACAAGCTGCAAATTATTGACTATATGGAAATTTTAGAAGCATCCTCGAGTATTTTTACCAGTACAACCTTGTTAATGTATTTTACTGAATAACTCTGTTAATCCTCAACCTTTTACACTTGCAGATCCATCTTACATGCATAGATTTTTTGCTACTCAGCTTTTGCTTCTTTCTGGGTCTATGATGATGACTACTAGGAAATGATGAGAATTCCAAACTCAAAAAAATGCAGTGGTTCGATAGGCCAACTGTAGCTTGTTTATGAGCAATTTGTGTCATGTTTGTGACCGAAGATTTCCTTTTTGCAGCTGCTATTTGCAACACTGGTTCCATTTTCACTTCATATGTTAATGATTATTAACACTCGTTTGCTGTTTAACTCGTTATGCCATCTTTTGCAGGTCGACGAAAATTCTGCAGGTTTCTTTGACGCCAAAATCTCACTTCTGGCAGTGTTGGATCACCTTTACATAAGTTTAATGGTCATAAAGCTCCCGTTCTCTGTGTAAAGGCCATTAGTCTCTTTTTTGCTTCATGATTTATGATTTACACCAATCCAAGTTTGTACTTTAAAGCTTACTGTAATCCGAATTGGTGAAGTACCCCTTTGTAACAAAAACAGACGAGTAACATATCATTTCGTAACTACAGTGCAGAAGAGCTTTATTCCATATGCACCTCTTAATGTTCTGGTGTATGCATTATAGTAGACGTGTGAAGTAATTTTCCTAAAAACCTTTGTTCTGTTGTATGCAATATAGTAATATTGCTTTTGAGGTTTACTATTCCTTAATATTCTAGTATACGTTGATTCGAAGATCTATGATATCGACTATGGAATGGTTTGGAAGTTAAACATATACCGATATTTTAGTGTATTCAATTTTTTTTTAAATTGATATACCTATGTCGACGTTTTTGTTAAAACGTTGGAAAATTGTTGGAAAAAGGTTGGAAAAGTAAATTCCAACGTTTTTGCAGAATGTTGGGAAACTAGTCCAATTTTTGACGTTTTTTAAAACGTTGGAAAATTTCACCCCTTATTACACAATTTTCAACGTTTATTAAACGTTGCTACAAACGTTGGCTTTAACTATACCGACGTTTATCTTAAATGTTGTAAATTCCCAACTAGGGCAACGACGACGTTTGTAAAAAATGTTGAACAAACGTCGGGAATACATATGCCAACATTTTTTTATTTTTTTCCAACGTTTATAAAACGTTGGAAAATATCAATTTTCTTGTAGTGTATCCTGCAACAGGCTCACTCATCTCTAGAGGAACGACATCTGAAGAGGACGAACGCCACTCCACTTCCTCATCTGGAGGCCCCGTATCTGCTGGATCCTCAATGTCAGAGGCCCCCACGGCGGCTTACACCCTCCCGGGAATTGCTACATCCTCAGCTTCCTTTCCAACATAATCTGGAGATACTAAAATCTCTGTAGGAACGATATCGTCCGGATTCTCCTCCAGGGTAAACATCACAATCGGCGGAATGCGCTCTTCAGATGAGCCCGCCACCTCCTTTGGTCTGCTAGCACCCGATTTTGGAGTTCGAGGTCTCCTTTTCAGCGGTTCCTACAAAAAGAAAGCATATGTCACAAAAATGACAGAATGAGCCAGACTATGGGGGACGTCTTTACCTCACCAGGAACTGATTCCATTGGCATTACATGCGGCACTCCCGTAGCTCCCACCTTTGGAGTCGTCGCTTTTCTCGGCCTTTTTGGTGCAGACGAACCGGCTTCTGCGTCAGCCCACCTCTTTCCAGCTGGGGGATCTTTCCGAGTGCCTCCCGTTGATGCTGCAGCAGCAACCCGATATCCCGCCAACTCTGGTGGACGATATGACCGAGCCGTCGCCAATATGCTTTTCGTAGTCTCTAGCTGAGTTCCAACGATGAAACTAGTCTCCCTGTCATATTCAGGAGGCACAGTATTCATGGCGCAATACAACTTAACAGCCGAATACAGGATCTGTGGCCGAGGGTTATGAACTAGTGTATTGAAACGAACCCCAGTGCACCCGGCATTGTAATATTGCCAACCTCGGTCTCCATCCAGTAAACTTCAAGCAAACCCCAGACTGTTACTGGGTTCCGCAACATTAGCTGGGTGTAACCAAACTGGCGAGCAAACCGGCTCGACAAATACGGCTCCAGATAACACTTATTCTGGTTACGGTAGACCAAGTGGGAAGGCCGAATACTCTGCAACCAACAAAATCCCTATTTCGGCAGAGTGATCGCATCCTCACCGGAGTCCTCCAAATCTTGGTCAGCCTCGAAATCTTTGAAGATAGGACTGACCTTGAAGATCTTCTACCCCTGAAGATAAGACAAAACTCTCCTACAGACGGAGACGCCGGTGTGCAGCCACTTCCTCTTATAGAAGCGACGGATAAAGGCGTCACCTTCAATATGATCGTCTTCAGGACCCGGACTCATCACGTTCGGGTGATGCATAATTAACCATCCCATCAGATAATGGAATGGTAGCTCAGCTCGGGAAAAGTTGTCTTTTCTGCCCCTCTCATGGGCCACATCGTCAGCAAAATCTCTCAAACTCCGCAGCAGGTTACACACCATCGAGGGGAGGAGAGCCAAAGGGCGACCAAAAATCAGTTTTACTGCTGGCAAAATGAGGTTCCGGGTCACCCTCTCTACAGAGCCTGACCCACCTGAAAACACGCAGTCCCGGAGCCACATCATCAAGTAGGTAGTCAATACTGCCTTGGACGACATCCGGTGTATGCAATGCCAAAAACAACCGTATACGTCCTCGCCACTCTCATTTGAACGAAGAGCCATCTTGCCTAGTCGGCTCATTTTGGAGGTTACTTTCGCGGGCTTCAGTCCCTGCGGAGTCGTAAACCGAATCTTCGTAGAGTCCGCCAGGTCCTGCTTGAAGACATAATCCCTCCAAGTAGTCACATAAGGCTGTGACTTGCCTTTGTCTTTCCGTTGCATCAGATAATGATGGCTCGCCACCTCCTTGAAAATAGCCATCATCTCCGGGTCCTTCTCTTCCAGAACAAGGATCTCTTCATTTGTTGGGAAATATTCCTCATACGGTTCTGAGCCCCAGGGAAGCTTGGACACCTCGTACATCTCATGGAGAGCCAATCCCAACTCCCCCACCAGAGTAAAGAAAGTGCCAATCTGGATATTAAACATTTCAAGGAGTGCAAGGAACATATGCTTGTTGAGGTCCACGCCTGCCTGTGTGGCACGGATAGCGGCAGTCAGCCCAATCTTTTTAAGCTCAGTCTTGAACTTCGACAAAACCCAAAGGGTCAGTTCGTCCCACTTTGGCACGTGGTGACTCCAACCTTCAACCCTAAAACCACCTTTCGGATACATAACCTTCGATGTTAGCATCCGAATTGCAAAGGTCGAAGCACCAAAGGCAAAGGTGTTATTAGGGACATCACTATAAAGCCTCCCAGGGCACGAAGTTCGGCAACTGAACGAGGTCCCGGCTCGCGAAGCGGCCAAGGTATCCCTTTGATTCGAAGTAACATCAATCGAAAGGGTACCCCCCACTGCCCTTCTTTGAGAAGGAGTAAGTTCCCATGGCATCCTTCTCTTGGAATCCAGATGGTAGAAGGCCATCAGCGGCAATTAACGTTCAAGCTGCCACATGTACAGAACCATGCCCTTCGTAGAGAAGAACCAGTCTTCCTTGATCTTCAGTACCTTTGCCTCGGTAGAGGTCAAGCGGTCACCAAACAGAAAGGCAGGTTTCAAGAAAGTCGCATCCTCGGACTCAGCAGATTTCAGTTTGCCGCTCTCCATCATACTTTGGAGAAAAACAGGTGACTGATCCCGGATTTGCAATATTCTCTCGGAAGGTTGATTCAGTAGGATAGCAGTCTTCGCAAGGTTAAAAACCTCCTCGTCGAAATTAATCCCTATTTGGCAAAGAGAAGCATCCAGAAGGCTTCATTCAGCAAAGGGATAGTCATCGATACTGACACAGCAAAGACAAAAGTCAGACAATATAGAGACTTTAAGAAGACAAAGTATTGGGTGTATCAAGAAGCCTGGCACGGCATTTGGGTCTAAGCCCACGTGCGTCAGGATTGAAGCTTCGGCGCATCATCAGGGTCTAAACCCATGCGCGTCAGCAGTAAAGCTTCGGCGCATCATCAGGGTCTAAACCCATGCACGTCAGCAATAAAGTTTTGGCACATCATCAGGATTTAAATCCATACGCGTCAACAGTGAAGCTTCGACGCATCATCAGGGTGTAAACCCATACGCGTCAGCAGTAAAACCTTGACGCATAATCAGGGCCTAAACCCATGCGCGTCGGCAGAATAGCCTCAGTATATCATCAGGACAGAAGTCCATGCGCGTCAGCGACAAAGAGTTAGGGCACAAAAACATGATGCAACACATCCATGTGCTCCAGACTCGTCCAAAAAGTTGGGAGATCATACCCACCCGTCACCGCAGGCCGAACATCAGCCGAAGTCTCAATGGCGATGGAAGTGTCCTCCTCAATGAACTCCGCACGCTCCTTCCCTTTGCCAGCACCACCGCGAGGAGTTTTGGGGGCCATCTCGTGAAATAAGAAGTTAGGGTTTTTCGAAAGAAGAACTCTAGAGAAGAAGAAAGCAAAGAGGAGAAGAACCCTCTCTCTCAATCAGACGCCTATTTATAGGCTTGGTCATACGCGAAAATCGATGAGGAGTGACGTCAGCCACCGCTTGGGGTTCTGTAAAATAATAACTGCAAATAATCCAAAAAGATCATCATTAATCTTTTTTGATTACTTCCAAGCGTTATCATTTGCATTAACTGAGAGGAGCATGCACCGCATCATTGATGCGCGGAGTAATCATGTGCCCGAACAGTCATGCGCCCCGTTGAAGACACCACCATGCTTCTTATTCAAAGTATTCCAAAACTTGACAAAAAGTTTTGAAAACTTTGAAGAGGGTCTTGTAGAAGCATGGAATTTCAGGGCGCATCTATGTGCCAAAATTCCTATGCGCTCAAATACTACTCAGAACATGCGCCAGGGAACTCAAACGAAGTACTTGGCACATCAAGACAACAAAAGTATAGACAGTAAGAGAAGATTTTTTTATTCATAAAAGGCTTTACAAAGGAGAACTTCTTCAAAAAGAAAGATCCTAAGACTACAGCCAGGCGCAGCAAACTGCCATGCGCCTCCCACCAGGCGCATCATCAGTCAGGCACATCACTTCAGCGTCTCAGTCAGGCGTGTCTCTTCAGCGTCTCAGTGAGGCACAGCCTCCAGCATTTCAGTCAGGCGCATCTCTTCAGCGTCTCAGTTATGCGCATTATGAAGTCTCAGCATATGCGCCTTACTTTGACCCGATCAAATGCTTCGACTAATAAAGCATTTATTGAGCAGAACAGGAGTGGGCGATCAACCCCACCCTAGTTGTAGGAAGAGCTCTCCAAGGCCCAAGGAAGAGGAGAGCACCGCAGCTCCGATCCGTGGCTAAAGGAGCAGCTTTCAACACAACCAGAATGGGAAACACCCACTCTTGCAGGAGGAAGAGCTCTCCAAAGCCCAAGGAAGATGGGAGCACCACAATTCTGATCTGCAGCTCTTCCAGTATAACGGAGATGAGGCTCGAGCATCCCGATCTTTGGATGCAACAGGCACCTTCCGCCTGCCTCAGAAGCCCTCGACTCCGATTTTTGGATATAACAGTCACCTTCGAGTGCATGAACGAAGACAAGTCGTCGCATCTTCATCCTCGGGAGCATCATGTCAACAGAATGTGCTCGAGCAAATAAGTTCATTCGGAAAGACGTGAGAGAACGAGAAGCAAACTCTCTCCTTGCCACTATTTATAGGCCGGACAAATCAAACCCATGCACCAAGTGGCGGGCTCTCCGAATCCCGTACAATGAATTTGCATTTATGGTGATGAACCAGACGCTTCGAATTCGGCTAAGTCAAAACGGCTATTTAAAGCACTTAAAGAACACAAAAAGTCGGACCAATAAAGGCACGTCATGCAAAAGGATGTGCCGGTCAGACACCGCGTATCGTACAGACGCGTCCGTCGGTTCCAAAGCACCCCGTATGGATGCGCCCAACAGAGCATAGATCCATACGTCCTAATCAACATGGATCCATGCGCCCATTTCAGCTCGTAACCATCAAGCAATTAATGCTCAAGTGACAGAGTTGGCAGCACGTCCCCCGAGGACTGGACAGTTAGCAGCTTTTTCAGAAGACGAAGCGTCGCTAACATCAGCATTATCATTACTTTTCTCCGACGGTCATGACCCACGTGGCCGACCAACCACTCGCATGCGCCTCAGTGGCCATGCGTCTGAAGACTCGTATGCGCCTCAAAAGCCGTGCGCCCAGACTGGTTCGTGACTCCTGAAGGTTGTGAGCCAAAGTCTTCTCATGCGCCCAATCCCGGGCGTATCCTACCCGATCACTCTCCACCAAATCTGAGATCTTTGAGCCATGGACCTACGACACGTGTCCTTTGACTCAATTCAGCCTATGAAGGGGTGCTAATCACCTAAGATCTCAGCAACAAAAAGATCCTCTCCCCTGCTACGTGCCAGTCCATAAAAGCAGCATGAAGGATTCAACCCACAAATGATGGTGCATCATCCATGCGCCTCCCGCAGCTCCAACCACATGGCATTCCCACGTATAGACGTATCCTACATATGCGCACATGAGCAGCCAGCCTGCAAACTATAAATAGGGGGAACATTTCCTTCTTATAGACAACGTAATATACATACGTACAGAGACATAAAAAGGCATCAGAGTTATCATCCACCAAGATTGGAAGAGACACTCAACGTCTTCTTCCCATCTGCAAACTCCAGCACCCAAAGCAACTCAGACCGTCAGAGAATCGAGAACCGTCGTCAGATCGTCAACGGAGACAACGCATTACCACTCGTTCCATCGACACTGGGACCCAGATAAACAAAAGTGTTCTCCTAGGACTACATCTAAGTCCTATATTGTAATACTGTTCTGTTTGTAATTAAAATTGCAATAAAAAGATTTTAATGGCAAACAGACCCTTGGCTCAAATATTAGAAATATTTTGCTTGGATGTGTAACTTATCTGAGTTGTCCATGATGTTAAGTGTTGATGGCTTGAAAGATATCACTTGTGGCAGATGACCGTAGCAATAAGTAAATCTAAAAGATGCCGATAGACTTCGAGAATGCTTAAACCAAAATTTAGGTATTGAAATATGTAAGTCGGATTTGGGGAAGAAAGTTACACATGTGGCTTATCGAATCGTATTATCACGAAAGTTGGCTGAAATACTTATATTTTGGGGACGCCTAGAGTATGTGTATTGATCCAAACAAAATAATATGTGGCGACCAGGATAATACCGTAGGAAGAGCTTATTGAATCGTACTACCACAGACTTTAGCTGAAATATATATATTTTAGGGACGCCTAAAATGTGTGTATGAATCTAAATGATGTGGTAGGATGCGACGAAGATAGAGCTATATTGAAGAATGTTGGTGAATCAACAAGAAGTGTAAATATTTTGGAAAAAAGAAAGACGGATTGAATCATTGATAGATTAAGTGGTACAGTTGGATAGCAATTTCGAGATGGTTGAGTAAGCTGAAACGGATGTTGAACTGAAGCTGAATGAAGAACTTGTTGTAACTAAGTGGATTAGTAGAATGAGTTGTTCTGTTACATTTCAAGGTTGAAACTTTTTCTGAGTGGTATATTATGTAATTTCGTACTCCGTACAAGACATTTGATTGGCTTGTTGGATCCGATCAAAATGTTGGATCGAGACTTGTGTTGGAAATCAAAGGATTTGAGAATGATGTACTCTCTCTTAGCTGTCCAGATGGAATGAGTATTGGAACATGGATCGCTGGTGGGGCTATATCTAGTGGAAAATAGACGTGACTGGATCTGGAAGACCCTTTATATAAGGGAGTGGAACTTTCCTTTCTCCCCTGCTCCTTTATGCTTAATAAAATAGAGTATTGTGTTGATTTATTTTGTACCTAGTTGTCCCATGCTTTATATGCTAAATAATAGAGATGCATATATTAGCTAATGTTGAGATGAATAAGATATGAATATTGAACTGTTGAATGAATAACACTTGAAATGCTAATATGAATCGATGCCTGAGAATGAATTGGTAATATTGTTCATGTTTAAATACTGCTCATGTTAATGCTGCTAGAACAAATAAAACACTTGAATCATGTCCATTCTGTGTAACTATTGCATAGATATGAGATAATGCATGTCTTTCTTATAAGCAAAGAAATAAATGCTAAATGCTCCTATGAAATGAATAAAATGCTAGATGTTCTGCATGAAAGGAATGTTGTAAGAAATGTTGCAACGAATTGATGCAATAAGAAATGATGAGACTTGGGATCGCCGTGAGCACCAAGTGGAATAATGGTAATGATGGAAATAATGAGTCATTGAACATGACTTGGATGAGATAAAATGATGCATTGTTGCCTTACTCACTTTTAATATTTTTACACATGGGTTTATGTTCACGATCGAGTCGAACACGTATTCGCGTGGTCATGGACAACTTATATACATGGTACTGTTTCCTTGAACGGTACCCATGGTGCTTGGACCGATTTGGCCTAGGTGAAATACATCATGCTTTGGTGGTACGAGGTATCAGGATATTCATTCGGGCTTACAACCCGGTTGATGGCTCGTCATATACCCTTCGCAAGCCATGCAATCTAGCGGTTCTGTGATAGGAATCAAATCCAAAATGTAGCCTCTACTGCCTACAATCTAGCGGCTAATGGGTTAGCAGAAGCCTTCAATAAAACCATCATTAAACTTCTTAAGAAGTTCGTGTCTTCAAACAAGCATGATTGGAAGCTCGACGAATGTCTCTGGGCCTATCGTACAACAGTCCGGACTCCAACAGGTAGTACACCATTCTCTTTGGTTTATGGGAGAGAAGTAGTTCTTCCCTTAGAAATCCAGATTCTTTCTCTTCGAGTAGCCTTAGCCAGTGAGATGACTGCCGAAGAAAGCTACCGTCTACGACGACAGGAGCTCGAAGCGCTAGACAAAAAATGCTTGTTAGCTCAGCAGCGCATTGAGCTATACCAAGCACGCCTTTCCAGAGCCTTCAATAAAAAGGTGAAAAAAAGAATCTTCCAAGTTGGTGATCTAGTCTTAGTAGTGAGAAGACCAATGGCCATGATGTACAAGACAAAAGGGAAATTCCAACCTAAATTTGAAGGTCCTTTCGTTATAGAATCAGTGTATTCTAACGGTACGTACTGACTAACGAAGCCTGATGGTGACTTTCTCATGATGCCTATCAACGACAAGTTCCTGAAGAAATATTATGTGTAACCTTTGGTAAACAATGTTCACATATGTTCAGTCATGTAAATGTACAGTGCAATGTTTATGTGATTTAAAAAAATTATCTAACTATTATCCGTATTTCAAGAGTCTTAAATACGACATGGATAATGGGTCCTCTAAAAAGATTTCCCAGTGGAATCATTTCTAGTTTTGACTCTGCCCAAACTCGGTTTGACAAAAACAAGTCACGTCCCTATTACCTCTGAATTATTTTTCGATAATTATTTCCCCAGTGGAATGATTAAGAAATGTTTTACCACGTCCATATAACCTCTGAGCAAAGCATTCATCAAGGATAATCACATCCATATTACCTCTGAATTATCTACTCCTACCTAATATTATATATCTTTCCACGTCCATATTACCTCTGTTCAGATATAGAACATCTTCTGCTATTACGTCCATATTACCTCTATTAGCAGCTTCTTTCAACTTATTATCTATATTCAAAAACCTTGAATATAAAATGGATAATGATTCCACATCAAATTCTCCAGCGGAATACTCACCAGAAATATCCTTACTACGTCCACATTACCTCTAGTTCTGATATTTCACAAAACTATATTCATGAATTTTAAAAGCCAAAAGATTTTTTATTCTTTATTTAAAACGTCTATCAAAAGACGGAAAAAAGATACAAGAGTCTTGACGGCTAAAAAAAACAGTTACAAAACGAAAGACTTAAGGGATACACAATCGATTGATACTATCCCTCAGAGCCTTGATCTCAGCCTGAGATTTGACAGTGGTACGATGACGTGCTTCTTCCTGCCGAGCAGCTTCATCCTCGAAAGGAATCAGTTTCAGATGCTCATCTTCCAACTTCACCAGCTGAGCTTTCAGTTGATCTGAAGTTGTGGCAGTCGCAGCAGCCTGAACCACGTAGTCTTCCTGCTTAGATGCAGCTGTTCGCAAGTCAGCCTCGAGCTGAACAATCCCTTCACGAAGCTGCACAATATGGTTGTACTTTTCAGTAATCTGGATGTCCAGCTTATTCTTCGAGGCAATACGAGCTCTACTGGCAGTATCAAACTGTTCATACTGATCAGCCAGCTCGCTGATCTCTTTAGCCGGATCCTCTTTTCTCACCTGGAAAGTAGCTTTCTCCTCCTCAATAGCCACAATCAGAGCCACGTCCTCTTCAAGAAATGATGATGTTGTGCTTCGCTGACTGATCTCTCGGAATTTGGCCACTTGATTTTTCAGGTCAGCCATGACCTTCCTTAACGCATTAGCTCGCTCTTCATAGCCAGCAATGCTTTCAAGAGCTGTCACCTGGCATTCAGCAACAGCCTTCACAGGCCCGAAGGTGGCATTTCGGTTCAAAACTCCAGGAAGTTTTACTTTCAAAACGGAGTAGAAAGCTCTTATGACTTCCTGAGCCATCTCGTCATCTTCAGAAGAGGTCGTTGGAGATAAAGCTTGATGAGGATCTTCTATCCCAGGAAGAGCTACTTGGGAGGAAGCTAAACCTGACAAATAAAGCAATACACATATCAGTAATAAAAGAAAACTTACTTAAAAAAGGAGTTGTAAGTTTATACCTCCTGCCGGCTCATCATCAACTGGAACTAGAGAAATGAGAGCAGGCCCAGGTCGCTCACTGTCAACATCTGCCTGTTCGCCTTCTATGGTCCCAGCTAGACCTGAAGCAGATTTAATAATGGCCGCCTCAACAGGCCGATCAGGAACTTCTTCAGTAACCAATGCCGGTTTACTGGGAGAACCAAGGGCAGCTTCCTGTCTAGCCCCGGTATCTCGACCAACCTCCGTGCTTTGTTCACTTTCCTTGTCTACAAGGGAATATATGATGGAAGTCAGCCTCACAAGTTGTAGGCAAAATTGAAGTCAAAAAATCTCATCCGAAGAAAAGTGCAAGAATGACATACCCAGAAGAGGGTGAGCTGATTGGACTTGATTTTCAGCCAAGTCATTCATTATAGCTCCTATCGCAGACATATCCCCCAAAGAAATGTCATATGAGGGACTAGTTTTCTGATCGCCGTCATGGTCGAGGCCTTCAACCTGATCATCCCTTCGCTCAAGCCATACAACTGAGGAAGACCCGCCCTCATCCATCGGTTGAGGACGAGCAGGGGACACTGTTGTTATGTTTACTTTTTCAGGCAAAGAAGCACTTGTCGCAGTCGCAACTTTAACGTCCTGTGCAAAGGACAAACACAATGGTGAGAAAACTCCTAACGGTTTGACCAAAATGGCTATGGAGTCTAGGAAGGGATCTACCTCCCGAATGGTAACGGCCTGCGACGCCGTCTGCCGAGAAGATCTTCTGTGAGGAGGCGAGCCGACACTCACGTCCGCGACCTTCTTTCTCCCCCGAGAAACAATAACCTTCTTCCTTTTGGGCCATGGAACCAGCTCGGTGGAAGCTTTCCTCTTATGAGGAATGTCAGGAAGAGGTTCTTCAGTATCCTCTCCCCGAGGCGCTACAACAATAGGCTCCTCAAGAATAACTCTTTGCTGCAGCGCTACAGCCGGTTCAACTGGGGGTGCGGCGCCCTCCTTTCTGTAACTCTCTATTGCACGTACTCGTCCTATATCAGCAAGAGTAGGGGCAAACCTAGTCCCCGATATTAAACTCTGCTCATGGTCATACCGAAAATAAAGGGTATTAACCTGAATATAGAACTTGGCAGCAGCAAAGAGCATGTGGGTGTCAGGCTTATCTTCGGACAGGGTAAAAACTGCCCCCGTACATCCAGCGAGTAGCTCCATGCACGTGCCCTGTCGATCAGACTCCCTATCGACTGTAGATGAGGGCTGGGATTGCCTAAGAGATGCTGGCTGTAGCCGAATTGCCATACAAAGCGACTCGGCAAATAAGGTTCCAGGAAAGTGTGGTTCCTATTCCTGAATACCAGATGGGAAGGCATGATGGACTAGAGCCAACGAAATGCCCCAAAAGAAAGGCAAGTAGTGAATGCTCCCTCATCTACTAGGATGTCTCCTGTACGGCCACTACCAGATGAAGGCGACACTCTGAAGAATTCATAGTTCTACAGAAAACTTAAAGTCTTTCTACAAGCAGGCACGCCTGTAACGGTCCAGTCTGTATCTCTGAATCTCCGAAGAAAGGCATCTTCTGCCAAAGAGTCTACCATCAGCCCGGCATTCATCAATCTGGGACAATGTAGCACCAACCATCCCATCAGATAATGAAAGGAAAACTCAGTCCTAGTAAAATCCTTTCTGCTATCGGATGTTATCGCGTTCACGACGAAGTGTCGCAAACCCCATTGGATGGTACAGACCATCGCTGGAAGCAGAGCAAGTTGGCATCCAAAGGCCAGGTTTACAGTCGAAAGTATCATACCCTAACTTATTCTTTCAATAGACCCTGAACCACCAGGGACTACGCAATCATGAAGCCATATCATCAGGAAAGCGGCTGGCACCGCCTTTTCTGACAGCTTGAACTCGGTCTGCCTGAAGAAATAATAAACCGAAAAGTTTCCATCAGGATCATCACTATCTTCGGTGTCTACATCTCTGTGATCTGCCATCAACTGCTCTATCTCGGAGCTCGTCAAGGGCTTGCGAGACGAGAAAGAGACTGAACCGTCCCCTTCTTCTCTGGTGAAGATGTAGTTGGTCCAGGCCCTCATATGGGGAAGGGACTCCTCAGTCTTACCCTTCTTCGTAATCTGGTGACAAATAAAAAAGTGACAGAGTAACTCTCTGTACACCTCCATCATTTCGAAGTTCCCAAATCCAGAAGCTCTGCATCACAGGGAACCTATTTCGCGTATGGCTCCGTCACCCAAGGAAGTTTGGATATCGCATGCATCTCGTAAAGAGCCAAACCCATCTTCCCATCCAGAGTGAAGAAGGTGCACGTGTGATGGTTGTATAACTCCGCCAAGGAGACAAACATTGGCCAGTTAACCTTAATGCCATACTGGATGGCTCTAACGGTATAAAAAAGACCGACAGCTTTTAGGGTGGCCTCGTAAGTCGAGAGCACCCATCTAGTAAGGTCACTCCAGAATGGGACAGAATGTCTCCAACCTTCCATCCGCAGCTTCCCCCCGGATACGACTTCTTCTTTGACAATATCAAGTTGGAGAGAGTCTCAGCAGCGTAGGGGTGAAGATCAGTCGGGACATTGTTCATTATGACACTAGGTTGCAGCCCCCTCATAGAGTAGGACATGGAACCCTTGACACACTTGAACATGTCCTTCTTTCGGTCACCAGAGTTGAATTAGATCCTACCATAAACAACCCCATGCAGTTCAGGGGTCAGGTCCCATTTCATCTGCCTCTGCACAGCTAGATCAGTAAACGCTGACAGAGGGTATTGGTGCTTCATCGATGGCAACCATATTCTTTGGTTATTTAACTTAACTTCCAGAGGGTCTTCTAGACATATCATCTCGTCATCCTCGAATCCTACACTGTCACCAAACAGGAAGTACGGCTTCTTCAAACGACGTGCCCCTCCGAGTAAGAGCTTCTCGTCATTAATCATCTGCTTCAGAAAGGTTTTTATCCTGTTCAAGTATGGCGATCGTCCGTTCCGTAGGTTGGTCAAGACTGATCTTGGCCTGAATATTGCTGACCATGTTGGTTATGAGGCTTGTGCCAAGGACTTGGCAAGCAGAGCCGAAAGGGATTCCACCAAGTTTTGGGATACACATGTTAACTGCAAGGACAGAAAAGAAAGTCAGACTCAGAATCTGTAGAAAAAACTAAGTATTGGAAGAATCTTGTGCGTCCAAAGGACTATGCGCCCAAAGGGTTATACGCCCAAAACAACATGTGGGCACATAACATACAACAGCATATGGGCACATAATATACAGCAGCATATGGGTGCATAACATACAGCATCATGTGGGCGCATAACATATAGCAACATGTGGGCGCATAACACACTATAGTGTTGGCGCATACTTCTATGGGTGCATAAGAATGCTCAAAGAAGCATGTTGCCTTGGACGCATGCGCCCACGCAGAAGAAAAGTCTGAGCGTCGCAAATTAACGCTCAAGACTTTGTTTTGAGGCATAGCCTCACCCAGGATCGGGTTTTGGACTGGTGAGGACGCTGTCGCAGGAGGAGAGCCACTCGGTGCAGCCCCTTTGCCCTTCGCAGATCTCTTGGCGACCTTGGGAGACATGGTTCGTGCAGAGAGGAGATGAAAAATCTATTGAAAGTTCTAAGAGAAAAGAGAATAATGAATTTTTCTCTCTCTTCAAGGCCTATTTATAGGCATGGGCCAACCACTATGCGTGCACTACTCCTATGTGCCTACTGCGCACTATACGCCTACTACGACTTATGCGCCGACGTGAAGACCCAGTCTGTTGCACATTATGCGACTGCCACTTGCTGACATGGACAACGCATGAAGGATGGACCTCTTCAAATTCTACCCCGATGAATCTGTCAGTTCAGATTTTCGAGCAAGATCTCAACAGCCATCTTTTTGACAGACTAGCCAAACTCTATGCACCTAAAGGGAGAGCTATGCTATGTGCTCACTGCATCACGAGGAGACGGTCCATGCTTCTTTTAAAGTATTTTGAACTTGTTCAAGTATCAAAAACTTTGAGGGGGGTCTTGTAGATGCATAAAAATTTTAGCAGACTTGATAACCATGCGCCCAAGCCAGGGAAGACATATGTATCCAAGTCACCAGTGAAGCCATATGCACCCAAGTCACCAGTAAAGTCATATTCGCCCAAGTCACCAGTGAAGTTATATGCGCCCAAGTCTCCCGAGTGAGCTATGCGCCCATGCGCCCACTCTAGGCTCCTCCAGAAAGGGACGTATAGCCCTATTTTAGGCTATATGCCCAAGCCAGAACAGCCCCCGACTCGGTCAAATCCATGACCAATCGTGCATCGAATCATACGGCCACGTCAGTCTCCACGAGCAGTCGTGTACCAAAGCATACGGCCACGTCAACACCACGATCAACCTACGATCACACATTCTGCATGCGTCTACACCCTATGTGCCCAAAGCAGGACTATGCGCCCACATGAAAACTAGTGTGTTTTCTCATGTGGGCGCATAACATCATTCCAGCACAAGAACGACTATAAAAAGGGGTCTCATACCTCTTCAAAACACAGAATGGAAAGCATTTTCAAGAGCCAAATTGCTGCACTTCTTGCCAGTGAGCCGAGAGTTAGCAATTTTCTTAGTTTTTCTCCCACTTTTGTAATCGGAGTGTTAACGGAGTAAAGGAGCAACTGCCGCTCGATCTCCATCATTCCATTCCCTAGAATTCTTTTTGTACTCGGGGATCCTCAGCGTAGGATCTCTCAGGCATACTCAATTTTTGGTGCCTTGTGCCAATAAAAAAAAACATTATTTTTTATTTGTCCACAGTCATGTGCGTTTCACTTTCATCATGTACTCCTGCACTTTCATTATTCATGTATACTCTTGTGATTCATGTACTCTCATGTTCACAGAGCCCTCATGTATAACTTCATGTGCACCCATTTATGGGCCCTTATGTGAAATATTGTACAATAACATAGCTTGTCTGGATTTTTGTGTATTGATTGGGGTACGGGAGAGTAGAAGCAGTTATGTAAATAATTCCAAAGTAGTGTAATCATGTGCAAACTCTTTAGTGTAATCGTGTGCAAATTTAAGCCGTTCACATGTCTATCTTGTACTCTACATCACTAGTCACTGATAGTTCTCTACTTATAGTAGCTATTTATATTAAAGTTCTCTCTCTTTTACTAGATGTACTTTCTTTCAGCGTTTCATGTATTTTACTCTATTGTATGCTTTATATTCATATCTTGATATGAACTGTTGAGATTTTGTGCTCGTTTCTGTCCTGACTGGACCTGTTAAAAATATTACAGAGGATGACAAGGACCTTTGCCCTACCTATTATGGAGCTGCCATAGATGACACCTGCGACTTGGACCTTCAGCAGGATCCATCAGCAGTAGAGGATGTTACCCCTATAGTTTAGGCTCGTTAGCTTAGACTTCTATCTTATTTGGATGTTTTGTCTCATTTAGATACATTGATGTATATATTTAGGATCTTGTTGTTATTTTGGATATTTTGTGGAGTCGTTATCTTAGACACTTAGACTTCTTCTCTTATTTGTATTTTATTTGGTGATCTTCATATCATATCTTATCTATCTTACCATACTTCTACCTTAGTTGTGATTGAGCTGTATATTTCTGTTTTGTCCTCCGATTGGAGAGTATATATTGTACAGGTACCTTATCATGTTAGATATATATGACCTAGGACAACGTTCTACCGTCGACACTGCGGCGTAGGCTGGACGTACCCACTTCTCGTGCCCCTACAGTAGGTGCGAGTTGTGACAGACGGCATTCAAGAACCTGATGAACATGGTATTCCACCAATACCTTGACAAGTTCGTGGTGGTATTTATTGATGATATTCTCATCTATTCAAAGATGCCAGAGGAGCACGAGGAGGATCTACAAGAGACTCTCAGGAAGGAGCAGCTGTATGAGAAGATGTCGAAGTGCAAGTTCTTCTTAGATATAGTAGAGTTCTTGGGGCATGTTGTGTCTAGTACTGGGATTGCAGTTGATCTGAAGAAGATTGTAGTGGAGACCTGGACTGCCCTGAGCTCAGTTACAGAGATTCAGAGTTTCTTCGGTTTGGCAGGCTATTACCGAAAGTTCGTACAAGACTTTTTCAGGATTGTCGAGCCAATGATCCAACTCACCAGGAAGGACATGAAGTTTGTGTGGTCTGAGGATTGCCAGGTTGCATTCGAGGAGCTGAAGAAGATGTTGACATCGGCTCTTATATTAACATTTCCATCATGGTTAGTGGATTTATTATCTATAGTGATGCTTTGGGAAAGGGTTTGGGTTGTGTTTTTTAGCAGCATGGGAAGGTGATTGGCTATGCATCCAGGCAGTTATGTCCTCAAAAGAAGAACTACCTACTCATGATTTGGAGTTGGCAGCGATAATCTTTGCTCTGAAGCTGTGGAAATACTATTTAGGCGGAGAGCGAGTGGAGATCTTCACAAATCACAAAAGCTTGAAGTACGTATTTACCTAAAAAAAGTTGAATATGAGACAGAGAAGGTAGTTAGAGTTAATGAAGGATTTTGATATCTCCTTGCAGTAACACCCAGGGAAGGCCAATGTAGTTACTGATGCTTGGAGCAAGTATCCGATAGCTATGTATTTAATATTTGACCATCACCTGTTGGCAGATTTGGAGAGCTTGGGCATTGAGGTGATAGTTACTAGGATTAAGATGCAGATATGGGGTTTATAAATTCAGTCTGAGCTGATGGACATGATCAAGTTAGCATAGTTTGATGATGTGACTCTGAGGAGCATCAGAGAGCAGGTTCAGGCAAGATTATTGGATGACTTCTCTATTGCTGAGGATGGATCATTGAGGCACGATACAAGATTGTGCATGCCTAGCGAAGAGCTAAAGGAAGAGGTTCTTCAGGAGACGCATCACTCTCAGTAATCTATGCATCCTGGTACCAAGAAGATGTATAGGGATCTGAGAGAGCACGTGTGGTGGTATGGCTTAAAGTGGGAGGTGACACAGTTCGTATCTGGTTGCTTAGTGTGCCACCAGGTGAAAGTAGAGAGGTAGAGGCCAGATGGAGTACTTCAGCCATTACCCATTCCAGAGTGAAAGTGGGAACATATTACCATGGATTTTGTGTCTGGACTTCCATGATCTCCAGGAAAAAAAGACATAATTTGGGTCATCGTTGACAGGTTGACCTAATCGGCCTACTTTTTGTCTGTAAAGTTGGGTTTGTCTACAGAGAGGCTAGCTAGGATGTATATGAGGTAGATCATCAGGTTGTATGGGATTTCTGTGAAGATAGTCCCAGATCGAGATAGTCATTTTAATTTCTATTTCGAGAGGAGTTTGTAGGCTAGCTTGGGCATCCAGTTCAAGTTTAGCACCGCATATCACCTTCAAACGGATGGGCAGTCGTAGAGGACTATTCAGACTCTCGAGAATATGCTTCGCACCTGTGTGCTAGATTTTAGGGGATCTTGGAAGGACCATCTCCACTTGGTAGAGTTTGCTTACAGCAACAACTACCAGACCAGTATAAAGATATGGACGGAGGTATCATACTCCTTTGTCTTGGGACAATATTGGTGAGAGAGCTTTCCTTGGCCCAAAAATGATTATGGATACAACATAGAAGGTCAAATTAATTAGAGATAGACTTTGGGTGGCACAGGAAAAATAGCGGTATTGGGTCGATAGCCACCGGAGACCCTTAGAGTTTGAGGTATAGTCTAGACTTCTTGCGTTTCTATCTGATTGTGGTTGTTTGTTATAGATTAAGTGTTAAGTTTTTTTTATGATAGATTGGTGATTTAGTATTCTTGCAGACTTCTCCGACTCAGGGCACGATTCGCTTTAGTGGAGGTGGAAAGCTTAGTCTGCGATTCATCGGACCTTTCAGTGTCCTTGAGAGGGTCGGTGCAGTGGCCTATCGACTAGACTTACCGCCTGTATTAGAGGGAGTATACAATGTGTTCTACTTGTCGAAGCTGAGATGGTACATGGCCGATCCAAATCATATTTTGGACCACTCCGAGATCGAGGTGGGCCGGACTCTCAGTTATCTAGAGCAGCTAATTGAGATTTTGGATAGTCGGAAGAAGGTGCTCCGGAACCAGGTCATTCCTTTGGTTCGTGTCGCATGGAGGCATCACTCTCCGGGTGAGTCTAACTGGGAGAGGGAGGACGACATGCAGGAGCGATACCTTTATCTCTTTGAAACTTGAGGTATTAATCTTGTTTGTTCTGATTTTATTTCCTGTGATAGTTTTACCTTTTAATTTTGAGGACAAAATTATTTTAAGGGGCGTAGACTTGTCACTACTACTTTTTCGAATATGGTTAATTTTGTTATTTTATATTTATATTACACTGTGCATATTTATTTATAAATATTGTGTTAGTTATTATGGTTAGTGGCTAGCCTAATTGTTGGACTTGTGTTAGTGAACCGGTTAGCATAGATATAAAATTAGAGCCCAATAATTAGCATGTCATGACTCATAAACCAAATCATTTGATTAGGCTCAACTAGACTCATTAGTCATGACCAATTAGTTAGAATAGGAATTACACTATTTACCGAAATAGGTCTAAACCCTTCTATACATTAATTAGATCTCATGAAAACATTTAGAGGGCTATATGGACATTCTCGATTGGCTAAACCTAGCCATAAGTGGCTGACCAAGAAGGGAGGTTCCCGTTCATTCCATTCCATTTTCATAGTCTCTTCCTTCCTAATTTGGTGTTCTTCCCCATTTGGAACTATTCCTCCACCAATCGATCCCTCTCAAATCTCACTCATTCTCACATCCATTCCTCTTATTCTCTATACTAGAAGGAGCCTAGGAGGTTGGAGACTAGGAGCACAAAAAGAAGTGTCTATTTGATAGGAGCTACGTGTCCAGATCGTGTCCATTTAGATTTTTATTGGGAATATATCCTCCCAATAGGTATACACCTCATTTTTCTTGCTATTTAGACTCTATTTGTGTGAACCCTTAAGAATTTATCCATGGACTAGGACTACCCATAGAAAGAGTTTTGAGACCCAAATGACTCCCTATTTGAAAGTTACAATAGGTTTTGTGCCATTTTTGGAGAAATTTTGAGAATGGTGCACCAAGTGTTTGTTATTAGGTTTGTGATCTATTTAGTATATATTTGGTTGTGTGTGTCTAGATTAATGCCCACAAATGGATGCGTGTAGGTCGTGTCATGATACAGTAGGATACAGTGTCAATTTAGGGTTTTTTGGCCTCCTACACTTGTGGTACACATGTCCTATTACACATGACACTTGACACTAGCCTTGTCATGCTCTAATTATGCTCTAATATACATTTTAGAATTGCCTATGAAGTTTGGTAGGATTCGAACAAGATTTGGTATAGGTATCTTGGCCGTATCATAACCATATTGTAGAATAGTACGATACGGGGGGTGATGCACATCAAGTGTTTGTGTTTGGGCCTATATGTGTGTCTTATGGCTACACATGTGTAGGTGCACTCATTAACCTTTTGTGTGTGTGTATGTTTATATACGTGCATAGGTGCATGTATGTGTATAGATAACATAGTATGTGTGTATAGATAACATAGTATGTGTGTTAGCTGACATATATGGGAAACAGTGAATCAGTCCACTGTAGGACTGATTTGGGTTAGAGTTTAGTATGTGAAATAACTTGTGTGTGTACATATTTTAAACACATGTTGTGTAGGAATGGTTAGGAAATTAGATAGATATTTAGATATGAAGAGTTAGTGACCTGTGCACTCATGAGGTGGCAGCAGTGTAGGGGTTTCAAGAGAGAGAGAGTGTGTGTGTGTGTCACTTTAGACCCATAAGGGAATAGGCACATAGGTTGTATGTATAGATTTGTAGATAGATAGGAAAGGAGATAAAGGAGTTGGGACTGATTTTTTGCATCAGTTGACAAGCATTTGGGGACTGTTGTAAGCAACAGATAAGGGGGATCCTAGGAGCTTAACAATAGGAGTGGCAATAGTATTGGCAGTTTGGAAGAGGGAAAGTTCCCTGTATAGGTGATTTGAGGGCCTGTACTTGGCCAAGCAGGCCTAGGCACTTGGTATATGAGGAAGTGACAGCATTAGCGGCTGTTTGGAGGTTCTGTGCAGGCCAATAGGATTTGTGCAGGCAACTTAAACATCAATTTGTCACAGCTAAGTACCTGATGCACCAGGCAGCTATTTAGAGTAGAGGAAATTCTATATTTTACTTGCAGCTAGGACAGGGTCAAGGTCTTAGGCTTGTAAGCTAGTAGCTTGTACGAGTACTACTTTTGGCAAAAGAGGGTTGCACTGGTGTGCAACAGTAGGCAGTGGTTATGTTTCTTGTGCAACATAGGAAGGAGGGGGTCTCATGTACAAGGCCTGTACACTGGTTGGCAGTTATGAGAGGGAACCAAGTGGTTGCAGGCAGGGGAACTTACTTGTGCAGGGTTAGAAACTGGTAGGGCAGTTGTCTGTGTATTGTACTTATGGCTAGAGTGCATCTGTGCACACAAGTGCACAAGATTTGTGGAAACAAGGATTGCATCTAGTGTTCAGGTGGAGGGCAGTCCAGTAGTAGGTGTTTAAACCTGTGCACACTTGCGCACAAGAAAAATGAAGAGTGCTCAGGGTATATATAAGGAATGTGTGTCTAGTTGAAGGCCAAGGTATCATTGGGAGTTAGAGTTAAGGTAAGTCGGCCTAGCGTGATTGTGTAGATAGGTGTGAAGGTAGAGTATTGTGTTAGGATTAGATGTGAGACAGGAAGTAGAGGAGGATATTGAGCTAGGGTAGTAGTGTGTTGTGTAGTGAGTTTGAGTTAATAATTAAGTGCATTAGAGTATCAATAGAAACATGGATCTCAGAGAGGTAGGATGCTCTAGTACTATAGTATTCTATCTCTTGGGTGCCAAGGTATTATTTGATACCAGGGTAATTTTAGGTATAAGATATTATTGGTTTTGGCATTGGGTACCAAGAGGGTAGATAGGTATTGATACCAAGGATGGCTCAAAGCCAAGGTATTCAATATTAACTTTTATTAGCTAAGGATAAAAAGTTTATATATATATATATATATATATATATATATATATATATATATATATATATATATATATATATATATATAGTGCTATATGTTGATTCATGTCGTGTTACATGTCTTGTTACATTCTTGTACGTGATATATCATGTTCACTTGTTCTTATACTTACTTATAGTTTTTTTCATGTCTTGTTACATTCATGTACATATTACTTTATCTTATATATTATCTCTATTTACTGTCACATAGTCTTTATCATTTACTGGAACTATTATTAGAGATGTACTTCGCTCAAATTCTGACTGGATATATTTTACAAACAATTATGATGACGGTTGTCCTACCTACTACGGCCCTCAGGATGTAGTAGGTGTAGACCAGGAGGCCCTGATCCAGGAGGGCTTAGCTCCAGCTGAGGAGGCTTTAGTAGCGACTCAGTTAGACTAGGTTTTGTACTGGATATGTCTCCAGCCTTATGACTCTGGCATGTTTATTATTTCAGACTTGCATTAAGATAGATGACTCTTAGACTCTGCACTTGTATTATGTTATATTAGACTTCTGGATATTTTTCTATATGTTATTATCTTTTATCGTGCATTTTATCTTCCATATAGACTTGTGATTGAGTACGAATATATCAATATTTGTCCTCCGATTGGAGATGAGATATCTTGACAGGTTTATTATATACACTGTTAGTTAGTATAATAGACCTAGACATCATTCTACCGTTGATACTACGGCGTAGGCTGGGCATTGTCTCGCACTCATACCCCTACATCGGGTGCGGGTCGTGACATAGTCATAAGCAGCTTCTTGAATGAGGATGTTTGATGTAAGCAATTTGTTGAATCATCGCAGGAGTCCACTCTGGTTGCTTCCTACTGGAAGGAAAGACTCAAGTCACATGCAAGGATACGGTACAGTTCTTAGGATCCGGTGAGTGTGGACCACAAAGCAGGCTTCTACCATTGTGGTGTAGGGATCATTTTAATAAGAACTGTATAAAGCTCAAAAATGAGAAAGCTTAAGGCAAGAATGATCAGGAGGATCTCACGATGTTTGGAGATAACATCAATCGCAGCAACTGCAACAAAGGAACCTTATGGCATTTATCATGACAATAGTGGGATCATGGACACGGAGGCGTCATATCACGCTACTCCGAATAGAAGGATCTTAACGTCATACCGAGGTGGTAGGTTTGGACTTGCGAAGATAAACAAGTAGTTGTGGGAATTAGTGATATGCACTTGACAACAAAATTTAGCGAGAAGCTTGTTCCCAAGGGGGTGCAACATGTACCGAGTTTGTGCTACGATTTGGTTTCGGTTGAAGGCTAGTGGATGATGGTTGTCCAATCTGTTTGGAAATAAAGATTGGATGCCTACGGAAGGTTTCCAACAGCTGGCTCCAGGAGATATGTTGTGGTATGTACAGGTTAGGCTGCTGAGATGTACATAGAGACCACATACATCATATGCAGGCTCGAGGACGTTTGACATGATTTTATGGATCATAGGAAACTTGTTTTGGGGTCTTTGAGATGTTTTGTGGGATACAGATGATTTGTCGTCGAGATAAAATGACGAATAGTGATGAGTTGAAGATTGAGGGTCACTCTATCGGTCCTATAACATTTGGTCGGTCTCCAAGAGGGAGTTATTCCGCAGATCTGATTTGATTGACATGTGGTTTTCCAAAACGTCATGGAATGACATTGGTTTCAGTAGGTGGAAGCTATAGAGAAGATCAAGGTGTGCAGCAAACTCAATCTGATAGAGGCATAGCTTCATTTACACAGTTTAAAAGGAGATATGGTCATCGACGACTGTGTATGATATTGTACTCGAGGATTCATGTGTACGCGGGAGAGTGTCGTATATAAAGGTAGGAAGGTTTCGGAGCTTAAATCTTGAGGGGATCACATCGTCCGCTTGGTTGGGCCAACCAAGGGTGAAGAATGTCGTTGGAACAGTAGCACATTTCGGTAGAAGACAAAAATCGGGGACAGACAACCAAGACTTGTGGTGAGGCTGATCGTCAGAGACTTTGGTTTTGACCGTATCATTGATGTCGACTGTAGTGTCTCGTCCCAACATCACGCCCGTTCCTCGTTGCGACGTGAGGAGCGCGGTTAAGAAATAATGTCGCTATCGATTGGTCATAACCGTTTGAATAAAAATCCTTTTTCCGTTATGGATCGGCTTCTTTGGAATCAAGTCCCATATTCAGCGGGCAACATTTTGAGGATAGACTCTGTGACTGAATTTGAAGAGACCTCCCGCTGCTCTGTATTTATATCGTAATTGCTTCCTTAGCTTTGGTTTTGCGAATACGTTTTCATGAATATTTTTGATAGATTTTATTGCTTGAGTTCTTCGAACTTTACACTTCATATCGAATCCCAGAGGAAATGATAGAGTATTGATCGTTTGCTTATGTGATTTCAGGTGATCGCGTAGGTGAGCGCACGGCTTAGAAGACTCGTTTCTCTCGTCCATTCAAATAACAGTGAGTGGCTCGACCTTCTCTTCTTGACCCTCTTGTTCTCTAATCAATCGATAATATCAATAATCCGAATGCTAGATATAGAGGCATGGACTCAATGTTACATAATTATTTTCGTAGAAATATACATCTTTACTTGTGTAGAACTGCTATATAATTTTTATACCATGAAATAGTTCACATGCTTACTTATATTATGCTTTCCATAAAACTCAGTTGAGTAAAGGGAAATGAAATCAACGAATGAATATTGCAAAATGATAAGGCGGGACACGTTGAACTTGGTTAAGATTCCTATGAATTTATAGACCATGCTTGAGTAACTAGTTTTAGTTTAGCATGGTCATAGACAACTTGTGCATAAGGGCGATGTTTCCTCGAACGGTAACCTAGGGCAACATGGCCGATTTGGCCTGGGCGAAAAATACGATATAACTTAGCTGGGTTTAAGCAACGGGTAATTCGAGGACTTTCAGCGGAGCTTGCTACTTGCATTAAATGGATCCCGTCTAACTAGGCTATGTCCAAGACGGCTAGTCAATGCCAGTGACCTCCACAACACACACTATTTTTAGCTATTGTTGACAAACTGGCCAGAAAAATTATGGTAGGCTTTATACTGCAATGGCATGCTCTGTCGTGGGTAAGTTATAGGATAATTTACCGTATTTTTATCTTATCAAACTGCTTATATGAAACTGACTAGGATGGCTAGAAAGATCACTAAAATATGCTGCATATTTTATATAATTTCTTGAACGAAATGAGAGTGTGAAAATTAATTTATCATTCACAAGTACACGATAATGTACTAATCTTCGCTCTCCACAGATATTGCGAACCAAGGAGACGTGTCGAACAACTGAAGGCGACATTTGAACCTTTTGAAGCCTACCTAGAGTGTGAAGGCATACTCAAATCTTTTGAAGACCCTACTCCAGTCCAAGGAAGATGACTCAACTCTCCCCAATCTAAGGTGTTTTGAATATTTTGGTTGTATAAAGGGGTGTGATGTTTGGAACGGCTATCTCATTGATATTCATTTTTAAATTGAGTCAGTTTGTAAGCCCACGTGACAACTCTCTTTTGCATCTGTGTCAATGTAAATATAATTTTAGTTATCAATGAAAAGAAAGTTACTTCTATACAAATATGTTCAAATTACTCTGCGTACTCTCTTAGATGATTTGTTTCGGATAACCTTATGTAACTGCCTTGTGTGAGTGCAATTTAGGCCCGCACGACATCACGCCAGGGGACGACTATCGATTCTACCAAATTGGGTCATAACATAATGGTATCAGAGCACGGCTTTACTTCCTCTGGTTTTTCATCTTGAGTCCCGAAAACCTTTGACCTCTTGTCGATGACATGATTTGTTCCATAAAATGGGTCGTAATATTTTTTGAGACTAATATGAGTTGCCTTCTAATTTTCAGAAGTTGGAGAAGCTGCAGCCGCGAACGAAGAAAGTGCTTTGTGTTGACCCAAACTGGATCGCAGTCAACCTAATCTTGATAATTAACAAGACGATATCTGTTATAATCCAACTTGACACATCAAGCTCCATCGAGCTCGAAAATAGAACGTCATCACATATCAGTTCAAGACAGACATCATCGACGATTGCTTCGACAGTACTGTTGTTACTTGCACTCTGAGTCTGTATTTTTTACATTTTATTGAGTCTAGGCTATTATAAGTTGAGTTGCACTGAGTATCTCAACCCTAGACTTAATACCCAAGCTCCACCAAACAAACTCCAAAACCTGCCAAGTCCAAATAGCCTACTTAAACTTTCTATCCCGTAGGAGACAAAGTTCGGGCCAAACTCTGCGCCACACAGAGTTCGAGCCGAACTCTGCCCCTTAATTTTAGGACCTAATTTTTGGGGCTTGCTGGTTGCTAGTTGTCCAACGGCTAAATTTTTAAAATTTTGGGACAGAGTTCTAGCCGAACTCTGCCACTCTGGACTAGTATATATAGGCCTTGATTTCTCTCATTTTCAATCATCCAATCTTCTCATCTTCTCTTCTCCTATAGTCTATATATTCAAGAGCTTATTCTTCTCATCTAACTAGCCACAAACTTCCCAAGCCCCCAAGGTGCTCAATGCGAGTCAATTAGAAGTTTGTGTGCAAGAGTTTCAAAAGAAGTCACTTAGATAATTCCAAGTTTCGCCTTCCGCGAATCTGTAAGAAGTTGGCATGCTCTTCTGAGTAAAGGCACGTGGTTGTACACTATTTACAAATAGTAGATTTAAATCTTGAGCTAGAGTTCTCAGGCCTGGACTAGTCCTCCATGAGGAAAACCAGGTTAAAAACTGCTGTGTCTGCGTATGCTTCTCTGATCTCTATTCATATTTCGCACTTATACTCTGATTATTATTTCTGTTGGTTGGACTTGAAAAGAGTTAATTTTTAATTGAATATTATCGACACATACTCTATTCACCCCCCTCTAGAGTTGCCTACGCGTACTTTAATTGGTATCAGAGCTCTGTTCTCTTATATTGGATTAACATCCTAAGAGCTGATCCATGGCAACCATATAACCTACCTTTTGCAACTATGGTGAGGGACAGTCCACAAATCGGCCACCCTATTTGACGGAACTATCTACACCTATTGGAAAACTAGGATGAATTTTTATCTCAAGTCTCTAGACTTTGATCTGTGACCATCGTAACTGATGGTTACAAAAAGCCTGCCAGAATAGCTATCGAGGGGACTCTTGTTGAAAAATCCCATGACAAATATTCTGACCACGAAAAGAAACAGGCAAGTTTAGATGCTAAGGCTATTAATGCTCTCTTCTGTGCAATAGACTGGACTGAATTCAACAGGATCTCTATATGCTCCACCTCACATGAAGTATGAAGGCTTCTGGAGGTGACTCATGAAGGAACCACACAGGTTAAAGAATCAAAGATCAGCCGTCTGACACAAGAATACGAGGCATTCAAAATAAAGCCAATTGAGACAATTACTCAGATGTTCACCAGATTTCTCGACATCGTCAACCCTCTATCTTCCCTTGGCAAAGTATATTCCAACCATGAGAAGATACGCAAAGTGCTAAGAGGATTGCCGAAGATCTGGAACCCCAAGGTCATGACAATTATCGAAGGAAATGATCTTACAGCTATGTCACTAGAAACTCTGATGGGAAAGCTGATGACGCATGAGCTTGACCTCAAAGATTTTGAAGAAACTGCTTCAAAAGAAAATAAAATTGCCTTAAGAGCTCATCGTCGAAGAACCATTTCAGAGGAAATAGATGACGACGATTCTAAAGGTGACGAACAAGCACTCATTGTTCGAAATTTCAAGAAGTTCCTACGCTTCAACCGAAGGAAGAAGGAACAAAAAGACGATGAGGAAGAACCCACCTGCTTCGGACGCAAGAAGATAGGACACGTTAGAAAAGATTATCCTATAACAAAGAAAGAAAGCAGATACAAAAAGTCGTACAAGAAGCCAACCTCAAGGAAGTATGCCAACACTAGCATCTGGCACGAAAGTGAAGCCAGTCATGATTCAGACGAAGAAAAGGACTCTCCGCAAGACACGATAAATGTCTACCTAATGGCAACTTCAGATAAGGTAAATAATTCTCTTGACGACTTTTTTTTGATGAACTAGGTGATGCCTTTAGTGATCTACTTGAAGACCACAAAAAGGTTATTAACAAATATAAACATGCTAATGATAAAATCACGGCTCATGAAGCTGAGATCCATTGACTTTTATGCTTATTAGAAAATGTTAGAAACACTACACCCACGAAAAATAATGAGGAGGTATCTAAGCTTAAGTTAAGCTTACACGATGCCGAACCTTTTATTGAGAAGCAAATACATAATATCACTGCTTTAAATAAAGAACTTGCTGAAGAGAAAAACAAGTACAAGATTGCTACTGGTAGAATAAATGGTCTTACTGCTAAATATGATGAGTTGCATGCTGCCTCTAAGAAATTAGATATTAGACAGGGCAAACAGGTTATTCAACCTCAAACTCAGTCTCATAATCACAACACTTACACTAAACACCAGACGGCTCAACACAAAAGAGCACGTCATTACAAGAACACTCATCAACATACCACACAAAAACATGCCTTTATGTACACCTACTCCCATGCAGCACGTAAAATATACACATGTAGTTATCATCATCATGCTGCTACATGTAATAATTATCATCATCCTGTTAATACACACAGTTATTATCATCATCCTACTACTATACATAGTTATCATCCGACACCCACATATAGACATCACTATAATCCTGCACCCAATACCAATATGCATGCTACATCTATTTACTGTGGTTTATATGGACACATATCACCACAGTGTAGAATTAGAAAACTAGTGGATATTAATCTATATGCATGGGTATCGAAGACTAACTTTTTAGGACCCACATGAATCTGGGTACCAAAGGTCACATCTACTCGTGGTGTAGGTGGACCTTCCTTCTCAAACTAGAAGCAAATGGATTCTCGATAGTGGATACTCGCGACATATGACTGGAGATACTAATCTATTCACAACACTATTGATGAAAAGGGAAGGATATGTATCCTTCGACAACAATCTGAAAGGCTATATCATAAGTAACGGTACAATTGGTTATCCTTCTTCTTCCGTTATTAAGGATGTCTATTTAGTGACCGAGTTAAAGCATAACCTGCTCAACATTAGTCATCTTGCTGATTGTGGATATGATATTAACTTTGGTAAAACTAATACTTTATTAATGATAGATCATCTGGAGACATCGCTTTCGAAAGGATAAGAGAAGATAACATATATATTTTCTATCTAGAGATACTAACAGTGCAGGTAGATACCTTTATGCCCACAAAGATGAAAGGCTATTATGGCATCAGTGTTTTGGTCATGTAATATGGACACCCTATCGAGACTATCTACCAAGATGTTAGTAAGAGGATTGCCTGAAATCACATTAAAAAAGGACATGGTATGTGCCGAATGTGAAAAGAATAAGGCCACCAAATTTTCTTTTAAATCCATCAACACTGTAAGTACTACTAGACCCTTGCAATTACACCATACGGATTTATTTGGTCCAAGTTGAGTAGCCAGTCTTGGCGGAAAACTCTATGCTTTTGTTATAGTTGATGACTTTTCAAGATTTACTTGGGTTTTCTTTCTTCCAAATAAAAGTGATACCATTTCAGTTTTCAAAGTTTTTGCTAAAAAGGTCCAAAATGAAAAAGGCTACATGAATACTCGTATCCGAAGTGATCATGGTGGCGAATTCAAAAAATTTGATTTTGAAAAGTTTTGTGATTTAAATGGCTTTAATCATGAGTTTTCTTGTCCTAGAACTCCTCAACAAAATGGTGTTGTGGAGCGAAAGAATAGGACTCTTGGCGATATAGCTAGAGTCATGCCGAATTAATTTTCTCTTTCGAAATATTTTTAGGCAGAAGCTGTCAGCACAGTGTGCCATGTTTTGAATAGGGTTTTGATTCGACCTATTTCGAAAAAAACACCCAATGAGCTTTGGTTTGGTAGAACTCCAAATGTTTCTTACTTTTGAGTGTTTGGCTGTTGCTGCTTTATCCTGAATACCAAAGATAACTTGGGTAAGTTTTACGCTAAAGATGACGAAGGTATTCTTCTTGGTTATGCTGCCAAGAGTAAGAGATATAGAGTGTTCAACAAACGCTCCATGATTATTGAAGAGTCTACTAACGTAACTTTTGATGACGACAATAGTACAACTATTATTCCCGATGATGATGAACCATCAACTTCCACTCCTGTGGATACACCACCCGAAACCAGTTCTCTGGAGAGCTTACCAAAGAAGTTCCAATTCGAACCTTCACATCCAAAAAACTTGGTAATATGTGAGGTATCGAAAGGGGTAACTACTCGATCTTCTTTAAGAGAATCTATTGCTAGCACTGCTTTTATCTCTCAAATTGAACCTAAAAATGTTTTAGAAGCTTTTAACGATAAATTTTGGATATTTGTAATGCAAGAAGAACTCAACCAATTCGAACGAAATTAGGTTTGGGAACTTGTTCTTAGACCTGCTGATCATTCAGTCATTAGTACCAAATTGGTTTTTCACAACAAAGTTAACGAGGACGGTTCGGTCACTCGCAACAAGGCTCGTCTCGTACCTCAAGGATACAACCAAGAGGAGGGTATCGACTACGATGAGACATATGCTCCTGTTGTACGACTTGAATCTATACAGATATTTTATGCCTTTGCAAATTTCTAAAACTTTAAACTTTTTCAAATATATGTGAAAAGTGCTTTTCTAAATGGTTTTATTAAAGAAGAGGTTTTTGTCAAGCAACCCCCTGGTTTTGAAAATCACAAATTTTCTGACCATGTTTTTAAACTTAAGAAAGCTCTTTATGGCCTCAAACAAGCTCCTAGAGCTTGGTATGAACGCCTTAGTACTTTCTTACTTGATATATGTTTTTTAAAAGGGAAAATTGACACTACACTTTTTATAAAATCCCTTGATGATACTGTTTTGTTAGTACAAATCTATGTAGATGATATCATATTTGGGTCTACTAATGAGGGTCTATACAAAGATTTTGCCAAGTGTATACAGAACGAATTTGACATGAGCATAATGGGGGAGCTCAACTACTTCCTTGGACTATAAATCAAACAATACTCGTAAGGCATCTTCATCAATCAGTCAAAGTATACAAAGGATATGCTGAAAAAGTTTGAGCTTGACAACATCAAACCTATCAACACTCCTATGGCTACTACAACAAAGCTGGAACCTGATGAAAGTGGCAAACCAGTCGATCAACATAAGTATCGAGGTATGATTAGTAGTCTATTGTATTTAACTGCTAGTCATCCCGATATTATGTTTAACGTTTGCTTATGTGCTAGATATCAAGCTAATCCTAAAGAATCACACATGACCGCTGTTAAGCGTATCTTTAGATATCTTAAAAGAACGATTACGGTAGGCTTGTGGTATCCCGAAACCACTTCCTTTGACTTAATCGGATATTCCGATGCTGATTTTGTGGGATGCAAAGTCGACCGTAAGAGTACCAATGGCATGTGTCATTTGTTAGAAAAGGCTTTAGTCTCATGGTTTAGCAAAAAGCAGAATTCTGTCGTACTATCTACAACAGAAGCTGAGTACATCACAGCTGGTCATTGTTGTGCACAGATTCTGTGGATGAAGCAAACTCTTGAAAACTATAACTTACTATTCAAGCACATATCTATTTTCTGTGATAACACTAGTGTAATAAATTTGACCAAGAACCCAGTATGTCACTCACGCACAAAGCATATAGAGATTAAAAATCATTTCTTACGTGATCATCAATAGCACGACACTATTAACTTAGAATTCATTGACAGTGAACATCAGCTAGCATATTTTATTACAAAACCACTAGCTGAAGAGCCCTTCAATTTTCTTCATCGAGAGTTAGGAATTTTGGATGAAACTTTCATACAATAAATTGTACCTGCATAAATAACGGTTATAACGTACATCATTCATGGTAACATTGCTGTGGGTACAAGCCGAAAGGGCCCTTCTGACAACAAGGCGTAAAAGCCTAAGCGACACGATGTACTAGTCTTCGGACTACCGCTAGCTGGGATGCGGCCCCTACAGCTAACCTAAAGCAGTTTTACTGTGATGATCATCGTTTTAAACAATATTTATTATATGGCTATACTATTTTTATGGCTTGTAACATTCAATATTTCAAATTCAAGAATTTTTCTATCAAAAATTTCTTTTTAAAACCTTTTCTATGTTCTGGAGCCAGAGCCACAGAACTCGGGCCGAACTCTGCCCTACACAGAGTTCGGGCCGAACTCTGTGTGCCTGCTTCCAGAACCCCAGTTGCTTCTGGCCATCCAATTTTTCATCTGACGGCCACGATTTAACCCAACCTGCTAGCACTAATGCTCATATAACCGAACTCTCTCTCTCACACACATTACTTTTCTCTTCTTTTACCTCCTTCAAAACCCTTGCTCCTCAAACCCTAACCCTAGAAAACTTAAATCTTAGGGCTATCTTTCCCCACACTCAAGATTTAAGGGTTTTTGGTGGATCTCTTCCATCTCCAACTACTTTTGTGAGGTATAACTGATATTTTTCATCTCGTTCAAATTCATCTTTTCATTATCAATGTCTCCAAAATTATTTGGTAGAGGAAAGAGGTTGAGAAGTGAGGGGGCATCTTCATCTAACCCTCCTCCTAGTCATCCTTTCTTCAATCCACCAAATCCCAACACCTATAATGAGCAAATTTTTGTCTCATTGGATGCATCCAATGAGTGGCCGCTCACGTAGTATGTTCCCGGGCCATCCCATAAACTTTATAATTTTTTCGGCATATGACGCACTTTTTCACGATTTATGCCTAGATGAACTCGTCACAACTTCATCTCTTGTTTATCTCAACGCCATACAGGTGTTTTACTATAATTTAGCTCATGACGACACTAGGATTTATTCCCGTGTCGCCGGCATTGACATATCTTTTGACGATTTCGAACTTGCCAATTACCTTGACTGCCCGGAACCCAACACTTGGAAAAAACTTGTTGATGCTTGACAGTTCCAATTTCCAGGTGATACCACTCTTGAGGTTTTCAAGGATGCGTTGTGTTCTACTAACACACGTCCTTGCAATCTTCGAGCCAAATATCTCAACAACTATTTTTATGAACTTCATCGGATCATCTTTTCTTTGATTTTGCCCAAAGCGGGATCCACCGATGAAGTCACTTATCTTGAGATATCGGCTCTATATTATCTTCACTTTTGTCTTCCTTTCAACTTCCCTCGCACGATGATGGACTGGATGATTTGTGCGAGACCGAAACCAAAATCCTTGGTTTATGCCATGTACCTTCCAAAAAAATTTTGTGCCTTCAACATCCCTCTTGATGACTGTCAGTTCCTACCTGCTCCTGCCTCTCTGTCCAAGGTACGTAGGACTATTGCTGCTGCTGCATCCTCTTGACTCTGATGCTCCTAATACACCTGAACCCGAGCCTCCTGCTACTATTGATTCCATCCAGACGATGTTGCGCGATCGCTTCCATTTGGAAGACGACCGCTGGTCCCAGTTGGACTATTGTACCACCCTTCAGATGAGTGCTATCAGCAACTCGCTACACGACCTCCAGTATACCCTGGCCATCCATCCTACTATATCGTTCCCTATTGTACGGGAGCCTTCTTGCGAAGGTTACCATATTGATGACACATGGGTCAGGCGGTATCTGGACCCGGACGTGACATTTGTTGACCCTCGTCGCTCTTCCAGCGACCCTTTAGACTCTGCTGGTCCATCCCGTGCTCCATGATGGTCGTGGTTTATTACATGCTGATGCTGCTGATGTTAGGCTGTAGTTTCCTTTTGCTATATGTAGTAGTTTTAAAACTTTGAGTTGTAGTATCTCTATTTCCTTCGTGTATTGTATTTCTTTGAAAACTATGCACTTTGGTTTAGTACTGAGGAATAAACTGCTAGTAATTTCTCTCTTTATTGTTATGGTTCCTAGTTTTGTGATTGCATGTATCCACTTTGTCTATTTTTATGGGGGAGCCATTATTTTATTTTGCTAAATGACAAAGGGAAAGAATACTTGATATTTTCTTTGGGAATACTTAATATGTGCATTGAGCTTCCATATATATTATGTTGTGCTTGCTTGGATTAGATCTTGTCTCAGGAAATATCCATTTATAGGGGGGCCGACATGTTCATCTACGGGGGAGCTATTATTTTTATTCCATGTGTCTAGGTATGAATGTTGCGACATACAAATATCGTATTTTTGTCAATTATCAAGATAAGGGAGATTGTTGACCCAAACTGGATCTCACTCAACATAATCTTGATAATTAACAAGACGATATCTGTTATAATCCAACTTGACACATCAAGCTCCAAAACAGAATATCATCACATATCAGTTCAAGACAGACTTCATCGACGATTGCTTTGACAGTACTGTTGTTACTTATACTATAAGTCTATATTTTTTTACTTTTCATTGAGTCTATGCTATTGTAAGTTGAGTCGAACTGAGTATCTCAACCCGATACTTAATACCCAAGCTCTACCAAACAAACTCCAAAACCTGCCAAGCCCAAATAGCCCACTTGAACTTTCTGTTCCCTAGAAGACATAGTTCGGGCCAAACTCTGCCCCATACAGAGTTCGGGCCAAACTCTGCCCCCTTAATTTTAGGACCTAATTTTTAGGGCTTGTTGGGTACTAGTTGTCCAACGGCTAAATTTTTAAAATTTTGGGATAGAGTTCTGGCCGAACTCTGCCTCTCTGGACTAGTATATATAGGCCTTGATTTCTCTCATTTTCAATCATCTAATCTTTTCATCTTCTCTTCTCCTACAGCCTATATATTCAAGGGCTTATTCTTCTCATCTAACTAGCCACAAAACTTCCTAAGCCCCAAGGTGCTCAGTGCGAGTCAACTAGAAGTTTGTGTGCAAGAGTTTCAAAAGAAGTCACTTGGACAATTCCAAGTTTTGCCTTCCGCGAATCTGTAAGAAGTTGGCGTGCTCTTCTGAGTAAAGGCACGTGGTTGTACGCTATTTCACAAATAGCGAATTTCAATCCTGAGTTAGAGTTCTCAGGCCTGGACTAGTCCTCCATGAGGAAAACCAGGTTAAAAAATGTTGTGTCTGCGTATACTTCTCTGATCTCTATTTATATTCCACACATATACTCTGATTATTATTTCTGTTGGTTGGACTTGAATAGAGTTAATTTTTAATTGGATATTATCGACACATACTCTATTCATCCCCTCTCTAGAGTTGCCTACACGTACTTCACTTCGAGCAGCTCAAGTAGCTCAAGGGCTGAACCCTCAAACGCCTCCATGGAACGGATGTTGTGCATGCTGGAAGTGCAACAATGGCAGGCCGACGCCAATCAGTGCCAGAACGAGCATCACCAATGGCAAGTTGATAAACAGTAGAGACAAGAATAGACACGACAGACTCAGTTTGAGACCCGATTTGAGGCACAATTCAAGTTTCAGCAAAAGTAACTTGATACACTTCTACAGATTGTCCAGACAGTTGTGGCCAATAGCAACTCTGCAACGACACATATCGTAATCGAGCCTGCGGCCTGGCCGATTGAAATCAAGCCCGAGGAGCCTGAGCATCAACCCGCGGCACCAAGAAGTTATGGCTTCGAGGTGTCAATATTCAACAAAAAATGTTTACTTTCTTTATCGGCACCAAAGATTCTTCTCTGGCGATTGATTCTTGGAGGAATTGGAAGATCATTTCGAACTTCTAGGCATCAAGGAGTCTAAAAAAGTCGCATGCGCTCAACTTTAACTCCGATTAAATGCGAACGAAGGGTGGGTCATGCAAAAGCGAGTGATCTGATGCGACGGTGAGACGACGAAGATAACTTAGGCCACCTTCTGAAAGGCATTCGAAATTGAGTATCTTTTCGTAGTTGTTCGACAAGAGAAGAAGAATAAATTTAAGTAGTTGATGCGAGGAAACATGACGATGCGGCAGTACATAGTAGAATTTAACAAATTAGCCAAATTTGCTGGTTCATTCGTCCCTACTACAGATAGTCGTGCTCGGCGGTTCGAGGTGGGTCTGCGGCCCTCTATTTGTGCCCTTGTGTCAGTTTTAAAATACAAAATGATAGGCGATTCTCTCAACCACGCTCATTGCCTTAAGCGCCAATACCTTCCAGTCGTTGCTGGTATTGTGCATACTTTCAATCACAAGCACTCTAGCCATGCCGGAGGTAACAACACGATTAAGCATCCAAACAATGGTCACTACGACAGATATCAATGGCAGAACCCATGGCCTTGCTGCACCAGATGTTACCGGTTCGGTGACACCGTTAACGGCTGCCAGATACCTAAAGGTGGATGCTAGAATTGTGGTAAAAAGAGCCACAAATGTGTTGATTGCCCGGCTAGAAGACCAAACCCAATCGTGCCTCTACTACAGTACCGTCCAGATGATCGAGGCTCGGCACCTCGACCTCTTCAGCCTGCACAATCGATAACAAAGACCATCGTCCAATGCTCAAGGGCACATCTATTTTATGACTCGAGATGAGGCATTTGCCTTAAATATAGTAGTGACAGGTACATTACTGTTTGATAATAAGCTTGCTCGTATACTATTTGATTTAGGTGCCACATATAGCTTATATCGACAGACTTCACCGTAGAACACAAATTTTTTATGGCACCGTTAGGCCTTAACCATAGTGTTAACATACCGTCGGACACGTAACTACCTACATACTTCAGCTGTAGAGATAGAATCATTTGTATCAGAGGTAAAATGGTGTATCTTGATGCGATAGTTCTAGGTATTAAGGACTATGACATCATATTGGGAATGGGTTGCTCGATGCTTGCAATACCATCTTTGACTACGTAGGAAAGAAGGTCACCTTCTGTATACCTGGAGTGGCAAATTCTGCTACTCGTATGGTGAAGCGTCGATGACATATATAGTGATTTTAGCATTTTTTGTTCGAAGGATGCTGCATTATGGCTGTAAGGGATACTTGGCATCCGTGTACGACATGATACATAATGGTGCAAAAGCAGGTTAAACCAATATTGTGGTAGAATTCTCCGACGTATTTTCGGATGAGCTACCCGGTATGCTACCCGGTCGAGAAATCAAATTCACCATTGATACCTTTACCGACACCTGACCAATTTTTAAGGCTCCGTACAGAATGGCCCTTATAGAGCTGAAGGAACACAAGGTCTAGTTGCAAGAATTGCTCAGCAACAGATTCATCCGGCCGAGTGTTTTCGCTATGACGAGAGCCTGTACTGTTCGTAAAGAAAAAAGATGGGTCGATGCATCTGTGTATTGACTATGAGAGCTGAACAAAGATACCATCTGGAACAAGTGTAACGCCCCAGTCCCAAAATACGTAGGACCAAATACGTAGACATGCCAGCTGTATGTATACGAAATACATGGACCTCGTATGTATACATCAGCTGTAAATGTAGTAATCCGAGACAACTAAATCTCATCCACAATGAAAGGAATAATAATATAGAAATCAACTTGAATATTTATGATACAATCGTTGGGCGGAGACAAAGTCCACAACCAACTAATTTAAATAGAGAAGAAATATACAAAGAAAGTGATTGGTCGAGCGAAGCAATGACAAGTCCAAAAGCAGTCATCACGAAGGAAGGAATGGCCTTAGCTAGAGCACCTGCAAGAAATCACGAAAGCATACACCTGGAGAGATCACCATGTCCTCAGAGGGACGTAATAAGACACATAATATCATGCCGATAAACTAAATAGTAAGAGCACAATAGAAAATATACATGCGTAAAGGTTCCTAACCATTCTATGTGATATATATTTTAAGAAGACAACGTTCTACGCAGGAGCTTAGGTGTTCAACATAGATGGAGAGAGAGTGGTAGTAGGTAGCGCTCATAAGAGACACTATCAACCATGGGCAGAAAGTAGCTCTCATACGAGAACTATCGGCCCCGGGGTAGTAAGTAGCGCTCATACGAGACACTATCGGCCCAAATCTATGTGTGTACTGAACATGTAGCCCCTACGCTAATAACCGTCTTCCTCCTCCCCATGATACTACACATGCGTCGCCTCCACGACACTGTTTAATCTTTAATAACTGCCAAGTCTTCTACAAAAATCTATTAGCAGGTACATCCTAACGTACGGCCTTTACGCACCGATGTACGGTCGATACGCAAGTCCGAAGCTATATGCGACTTGCAGCTCACACACAATCCGTGGCACATCGTGACAGATTATGAGATGCTTTAAACATACGGTGGTCCCTTAACTCTAAGCTAATTGCATAAAATATAATAATTTGCATATATATATAATTTTAAAAGAACAATATAAAGAAAAAGCATGCATGATATTGAGCAAGAAATTAAACAGTAAAGGCAAGGTGTCTTGCCTGGTAGTGGGCCTGGAGTGATGTGATGATCTGATAAGTCCGAGTAGTCCATTAGCCAAGATTGATGTATATGAGTCCGAAATTCACAAGAAAATAGGAATGTGGGATCAGTCATGATTACTGGTGATAATCGTGGAAA
Source organism: Iris pallida (assembly GCA_029216955.1). Classification (NCBI taxonomy): domain Eukaryota; kingdom Viridiplantae; phylum Streptophyta; class Magnoliopsida; order Asparagales; family Iridaceae; genus Iris; species Iris pallida. The sequence goes on from JANAVB010032820.1 coordinate 1,789,851, forward strand.
ATTTGTGGGGGAGAAATATATATACTTGTCTTAAAAATTATTTATAACTTATTTATACTAATGGAAAAACTATTTTATTGATCAAAATATTCGTAGATAATTATTCCTTAAAAAAATTATTTTAGACAAGTAGTAGATAATTTAAGAAAATCAGTTTTGAAATTTGATGAAAATACTACACTTTGTAAACAAAATTTATTAAATAAATATTTGACAACATTAATAGCTATAATTAACTGGTCATAAATTTAGCAAAATATTTATATATATTATAACCAGGATAATAAATTATACAAATAATAGTACTAATGATAAAAATAATAATAATAATAATAATGATAATAATAATAATAAAAATCATATTAGTAATAGACAGTAAAGTTAATAATAATAGAACTAATAATAATAATAATATTAATAATAATAACAATAAAAAAAACCTTACCACTAACACAGCTAATCCCTTTTAAAATGTTAATAATATTAATAGTATAATAATAACAACTAAAAACCTTAACACAGCAAATCCCCCCCAATGATACACAGAAGAGAGAGAGAGAGAGAGAGTGGTGAGGGAAACTTACTGAGAGGAGAGCGGCGGTGCTCACTGGCCGACGGCGCGGCGAGGGTGGAAGAGCGGGATCGGAGTCGAAGAGCAGGTGAATAGGAAGGAGAAAGCGGGATCACCGGCGGGGGCGGCTTGCGGAAAGCCACGGCGGAGGCGGCGCTCTGGATTCGGCGGGTGAAGAGGCTGGGCGTTGGAGGGTGCGGCGGAAGACGGGAGGAGGGACGGTGGTGCGGCGTCGCTGGAGAGATTGCGGCGGCCGAACGGCGGAAGCAGCAGAAAAAGAGAAGTCGGAGGGGCGCGGTGGGTGTTTCGGTGGAGGCACGAACGGCCTAGGGCGGACGGCGGCCTGGGTTGAAGAGGTGGTCGGCGGTGCTGTGGCCGCGTCGGGAAGCGCGGGTGATTTGAAGGGGGTAGAGGAGATCTAGGGAGAGGGAAATCTCCCCGGAGGGGTTCTCCCGGCGGCGCCTCCGCCCGGAGTGAGGAGCTCGGCGGGCTCGTCAGAGCTCCTGCGCGCAAGAGTGGCGCTGGTGGGTTCGACGGATGAGGCGGGGGCGGAGCTTGCGGGATGGCATGGCTCAGCGCAAGCGGAGGGAGTGTTTCGGGAAGGCGGCGGCCGCGTCGAGGTGAGCAATTTCGTTTCCCCCCTTCTTCTTTACTTTGGAGTTTGGACGGTGGTCCGTGGTGGTTGATGGCGACAAGGAAGAGGAGTCTGGTTGTTGGCGAGCATGGTGGTGATGATGGTGACGGTTGCCGGATTTGATAGTGGTGGTGGTTGTCGGGGTGTTGTAACCGGCGGTGGTGATGGCGATCATTGGTGGGTTTGGATTTGGGGTTGAGTTTGGATGGGTCGTGTCGGGTGTGTCCGATACGACGGCGACGGAGGTTCGGATCTGTCGGACCCGGGGTAAAAATGTATTTGTATAATAAAATACATAGTGGATGGGGAAGGGAAATACGGACACGATGCACGATGCGGGGATGGTTGTGGAGTAGTCTATGGATGAGTACCTGCCAATTTATAGGACATGGGAATTCCCATTTGGATAGGATTAGGATTATTTAAAAACTAGTAGATAAATATTATTTCACTCAAATCTATTTAAACTAAGCCTTTATAAATCAAATATAAATTTAAATCCAATTTCAAATCCAACTCAATTAATTCTAGAAAATTTCAAATCCAAAATAAATGATTCCAATCTTTAAATTAAACTTATTTAAATTAAATAAAATCTAATCCAAGTTTAAACTACCACAATAAATTCAAAATACCTTTTCTAAAAATAATAATAAATAAAATTTCGAAAATCCCAACAATTATTCAATTAAAATACTTGTTAACGTAAATAAATACAATTAGCCTTCGAAAAATAAAAATATACGCGAATTAAGTTTTCACGTACTTCGCATATGATAGAACATTATAAAAATAAAAAAGAGGATATCATTTCTTAAGTTAAAATAAAATAAGAACCTTTTTTTTTAAATTAATAAATTATTTTTGAAATTTTGATGCGACGTTTTTCACAAATTTTAAGTAATTAAAAGTAATTACTATATTATTTTGAAACTATAAAATATAAAAAAACATTTTTCTAAAAATATGTACGCTCGCACATATTCGCATTCGTCGAGCAATTACGAAATACGTCTTTTATACACCACGTACAATACGACAATGCGACGTACAATACAAAAATTTTAAATAAGTACCAAAATCGATAAAAATATAGTAGAAATTTAGGGGCTTTACAACAAGTATCTACTTTCCCTTATAAATGACTTGTTCGATCAGTTACAAGGCGCCTCGGTCTTTTCGAAGATTGATTTTAGCTCTGGTTACCATCAACTCAAGATCGAGCCAGATGACGTGTCAAAGTCTGCCTTCCGCACTTATGATGGCCACTATAAATTTTTGGTATTGTCGTTCGACTTGACAAACACCTATGCTGCATTCATGGATATAATGAATCGGATATTTTGATCTTTTCTCGACAAGTTTGTAGTAGTTTTTATCCACGACATTCTCGTCTACTCGAAGGACAAGGCACAACATACATAGCATCTGTGGACCATACTCCAGACCCTTTGAGACAACCAGTTGTATTCAAATCTAAGCAAATGTGGATTCTGGCTGAGCAACGCATAATTTTTTTAGCATATCATCTCCGTAGAAGGCATTTCAGTCAATCCAAAGAAAGTTGAAGCGTTGTTGATTGGAAACGACCAGAGTCAGCAAGTAAGATAAGCTTCCTCGGCTTGGCGGGATACTATCGACGCTTCGTAAAAGACTTTACGAAGATCACATCGCATTTGACTCGCCTTATTCAAATGGGTGTCGCGTTCGAGTGGTCAGACGACTTCGAATCTTTCTTCCAGGAGCCAAAACAGCGTCTTATTTTGGCCTCGATACTCACACTTCCGGATGGGTTAGAGAGTTTTCAAATCTTCAGTGATGCTTCAACCCAAGGCTTGGGATGTGTGCTCATGCAGCGAGACAAGGTGATATCTTTTGCCTCGAGACAGTTGAAGCCGCACAAGAAGAACTGTACCACTTACGACTTAGAGTTAGCAGCGATTATGTTTGCGTTAAAATTATGGTAACATTACCTTTATGGTGTGACATGCATGATTTATACAGAGCACAAGATCCTCAAGTATTTTTTTACTCAAAAGGAGGTTAACTTGCGGCAGAGGCGATAGTTGGGACTGATCAAAGACTATGACCTGACGATTGACTATACGCTGGGTAAGGAGAATGTTGTAGCAGACGCACTGAGACGAAAGTATATAGCCTCGCTATCCATCAACGACGAGCTAATGTGTGACTTAGAAGGAGATGGTGTAACGCCCCAGTCCAAAATACGTAGGACTAAAAATGCGTATACATGCCAGCTACGTATCAAATGGACTCTAGCCCAACTCAAATACGTACAAGTTGTATAGTAATGACCAACTAACTATACTAATCAATAATATCCCTAAGTCTCAATCCATAGTAATATAGAATACAAGAATGAACAATATATATCATAGTATGCAACCCATGCTATAATTGTTCGAATATACTCGAAAGAATAACTTGAGACTACAAATACTAGGCTAACAAGCAAAATGTAAATAAATAGAAATGAATATGTAACCGCAAGAGAGACATAAAACAGTAAATAGCAACCATCATGATTAGCAAGCAAGTCCGCTCAGTCGAATACTAGATAGATCACCAGATGCTCAGGAGACATAGCAAGGTACATACAACATGCCAATGTACAGAAAATGAAATATGTTCTACGGGTATCTACTATATCCGGTCTACGTGATATGCATGTAAGAACATTTCCTATAATATCAAACTTTGCCTAAGAGGCTCACAAGCTCCTCCGCAGGCTATTGTCCCCAGTACCGTATCATGGGACCAAGGGCAATAAATAAAATGATTGTCATAACTCTACTACAGAGATAAAGGCACAAAATAATAACATGCCACAATACAATTAGTCCGATATCTTAGTCGAGTTCTCTCCTCTCCATGTCTAGAATCTAGCAAGTCAATTCCAAACAATCATCTATATAATAAGAACAACAAAGAATCTAGTAAACTACGACGAAGTCAATGCCATGAATACTCATGTAAACCTCACACAATGAACGTGTTGGTGTCCTGTAGTCAATCGTGTCAATGTACATGACATAATGTACGCAATGCCTAATGTAATACTCGGTGCCATTATCATGACTTTGGTACCTATCTTTGTAACAGATACTAAGTATCAACGATCCTACGTCATGTTAGTGCTAACAAAATAAACAACAAGAAAATAAAAGAATCTGTAACCAAGGTAAGGTAAACTTGCTTGCAATCTCTATCCGAGTGTGCGTCTGATCAACTCCAACATCTTCGTTACTTCTGCCAACTCCAACATCTTCATTACTCCGTTACACTGCCTGCAACCTCTGGTCCTCAAAGCCCTAAATATATTTAGATTATTCTATCTAGTTTAAATATATTTCATATTTGACAAATTAGGATTTTAGTCCTAAAATAATTTTCTACTATTTTTAAATATTTATCTAAAACATACATTGACTAATAAAAATATAGTTTTCATGTATTGTAAACATTTTTCTAAAATAATATATTTATTATTACCCCCATCCCTTCGATTATCAATTTTGACCATGACTAATCATATTCTCTTGCAAAACTGGACTTCCTTATGTTGACCCTAGCTAATTGGACTGTTCTGGACTCGATAGAACATTTTGTCCCATCATCGGAGGCCATCTTACGAAGTTGTAACACCAAAGTCGATTTTGTGTCATCATGACCATCGCACCACACCAAGTGTCACTACTAGGCAAGATTCCGTACTATTTACTATATGTCTACTTGAGCTCACATATTGCATGCATTTATTTTTTGTAAAATCAATTATGCTACATTGTCATATTTAGATGCAATTCTACTGTATAGTTCTGTGTTCTGCTACTTAACTATTTCTATACACATTAAAACTAAATTTAATAGACAACCTGTATTTGTTGGCCTTGACACATGTATGCCACGAGACACGAGTCGCATATAGATCTCGTACTTGTATATCGATTGGCCCGCGATACATATATAACGAATGTTAGGTTATAACTACTAATAGGATTGCATCATAGTTGACTAGTAGTTATTAGAGTTAGGACATTGGGTGGGGAGAATACGATTAAACGTTGACCTCCATCCTATTTATCGTAGAGTCGCTCGCTACTGAGAAACGGTATGTAGACTATATGCTATAGACTCGTTCGATACTGAGGAATGGTATATAGTATTTAGACTCACTACTAAGGTACTGTTTATTTTATCTTGACCGACTTAGAGATTATACGACCATGTACTATTCTCGATTGTATCACACCAAGAGTGGTTAGGTGACCTTTATCTGTTAGGTATATGTACGTTCTATGTACTTATGCTTTATCGCTTGGAACAATATTTTGTTGCGAACTATGCCACACCTTGTCATTGTTTGGCTGTAGGTGTGGTTCACTGCTTCGAAGATAAAATATTGAATCTTGTTGTGGTCCGGATACTACAACAAATTTATGGCATATGAAGGTACTTCATCATGGATTATGGTTCCATTTTCTGTCATTGTTTGGTTGGGGGGATGGTACACTAGTTCGAGGGTGGAGTATTAGACCATGTTATGATTTAAATTACTTTTCGTAGTTTATATTCAGTTATATGATATATTTTTTTGTATCTTGTTATGCCTCTCTGGGATCTCTCTAGGTGTGTGTATTTTTTTTAACTTTTTGCAGAAATTTTAGCCAAGATCGTGGTCTTCTCCTTCCTATCGAAGAGAACATGCTCTTGGATCATCTTTGCTGCTTGCACTCCTTATTTTGGTATTTTCTTCTTTTATATTTAGTAGTAGATTTGTCTCCATCTAGCTACATGTAAAATGATATTTCATATCTGATTCTATAAAAACTTTATTCTTTTTTTGGTGGATGAGATTAGTTACCAGTGATTATATAATATTTATAGCTTACTATATTTATTATATGACTAGCATGTTTACATACATAGTTCTACGTATTTTGGGACTGGACGTTACATATTTTTGTGGTGGTCCATGTAGGTCAATGAATAAATTGTTTGGTTACATAACTGTACCAAGCAAGCCTGCATATAGGATTAGAGTCTAGGATCTCATCCACATGCTTGATCTTCTTCCTTGATTCATTCTTAAACTCTCATTTGACTACCTTGAATTGCTTCTTGCTTGATTCCTTTTCTATTGTAATCTTATTTCTCGTGCTTAATGGAGGATAGGAAGATGGCTTGTACTACGTGTATATGCTCCATTCTTCAAATTATACTATTAGTTGAACTCTTGTAAGTTGGGTAGCATGCCTCACAACCTAGCATCCCATTGTCCTTATGATCCATTAATGAAATATAGTTGAATGGCACTAAATATATGCTAGAGTAGGAAGATAGGTCTACCGAGATCCTAGAGTTTTAGAGGTCCCTAATCCATTTGGTCGACCAAAGCCTTAAACAAAAAAATAGTAGGACAACTATAGAGGCACAAATACCGGACGATTCTTAGATTTCTGTTGAACTTGAACTATTTATACTTTCTTTTCTCATAATCTCGCGTACTTATATTTTTGGACTACCTTGACTAATATTGCTATTATAGCCTAGTTTTGCAAGCTTATTCTTTTATCGAACTTGTTCAGAATATATTTTATTGGGGACGTCTACGAACATATCGTCTAATTAGAATCAGTATATTATGGTCTGATCAACCTAATACACTTGTTTCGCTCTACATATGATTATTCTACGTGGATTAAAAAATAGTTAACAAATATACTTGACCTCTAGAATCTCATCTGCAACTACCATGACGACTCTCTTTTGAACTATTCAATCGCCTTTGAATTTCGTATTGGCATCCGATCACATCTCCCTTGAACTGTTTATTGTTTTCCGTCTTCACCTATTCTAGAAAAACAAACATTCGTGCTTAAGGGTAGATAGACATAGAGTATCCCACTTAGTTTATCATACCACCTATGGCCATTATAGTTGTATATACACAATTGTAGCTAACCATCGACCAAGCCATGTGACTACATCCTCGTCTTGAGTTACTCGTCCTTTCCCTCGACCCTAGATCTATTATCATGACCTTCTTATCACTGGAAAGTTGAGAATGATTAAAATTATTTCTTTGATCGAGCACTAACTTAGGAGACTAATTTTCTTTCAAGAAACCACGTCTCACGAATCTCTTCTTATTCTCATCTTGATTACGTAACCCTTATTCCTTTTATTTTTGTGCGTTAACTAGGAACTCTCATTCATTGCCCAACCCTTATTCCTTTTATTATTATTATTTTATTATTATAATAATAATACTTCTTAATGGTGCTTGGAGGCATGCCTCCAAGGGGGCTCGAACCTGCGCCACTTCGCCGGGGTGCTCCACCATTCCCAACGGGCTACGGCCACGGGGACATATATATATATATATATATATATATATATATATATATTATATATATATATATATATATATATATATATATATATATATATATATATATATATATATATATATATATATATATTTAAATTAATACCATAACTACCCCTCCGCACAAACTCAGATCTGGATTACGATTCTCGTCTTCTTCTTCTTCTTCTTCTTTTTCTTCTTTACGAGAGATCTGAATTCCATTGCTCTCATCTTTAGCCGATTTCTTCTTCTCCGACAATTAGGTCAATTATGGAGAGAAGATCTTCTTTTTCTTTTCCATAAGAGTTAGCATCGTTTTGAAAGAAAAATGAAAACTCTTGAATCTTTATTCATGTCAAATTTCTTTCCACAAAAAAAAGGTTTCTCACACGAAGAATAGTCATTCTCCTGCATTTTTAACAAGGAGAATGCCATTCTCCGTGTTGAATGGCATTCTTCGTGTTTCTAACACGGAGAATGGCCATTCTCCTGTGTTTTAACATTTGAATGACCATTTTCTGTGTCATTTAACACGGAGAATGTCATTCTCCGTGTTATTAAGCACGGAGAATGGCCATTCTCCGTGTAATTTAGAAACGGAGAATGCCATTCTTCTACGTTTTAACACTGGGAATGACCATTCTCCGTGTAAATTAACACGGAGAATGCCATTCTCCGTCTTAATTAAGACGGAGAATGGAATTCTCCGTTTTATTTAACACGAAGAATGGCATTCTCCGTGTTTCTAACACGGAGAATGGCCATTCTCCTGCATTTTAACACTGGAATGACCATTCTCTGTGCTAAATTATACGAAGAATGGCTATTCTCCGTTTTATTTAACACGGAGAATAATTAAGACGGAGAATGGCATTCTCCGTTTTATTTAACACGGGGAACGATATTCTCCGTGTTTCTAACACGGAGAATGGCCATTCTCCTGCGTTTTAACACTGGAATGACCATTCTCCGTACTAAATTATACGGAGAATGGCCATTCTCCGTTTTATTTAACACGGAGAATGGCATTCTCCGTGTTTCTAATACGGAGAATGGCCATTCTCCGGCATTTTAACACTGTAATGACCATTCTCCATGCTAAATTACACGGAGAATGACCATTCTCCGTGTAAATTAAGATGAAGAATGATCATTCTCCGTGTAATTTAGCACGGAGAATGGCCATTCTCCGTGTAAATTAAGACGGAGAATGTCAATCTCCGTTTTACTAACACAGAGAATAACTATTCTCCGTGTAAATTAAGACGGAGAATGACATTCTCCGTGTTACTAACACGGAGAATGGCCACCCTCATGCGAAATTAAAAATTTTCATGTTCTAAAACGGAGAATGACCATTCTCCTACATTTTATGGTCAGTTGAAACTTTGAAGGGCCATAAATTTTGACTGGGAGGTCGAAACGAGGCCCGATTTGTCCCAAAATGAGCGTATCTTCGAGGAGCCTGAGATTAACTGCTTTTTCGATAGACGGCCTTCCGAAATTTTAGAATCGTAAAAAAAATGATGTTTGGACCTCCGTTTTAGCACTTTTGCCGTTTGTCTCGGTCTTTCTGAAATTTTCTGACGATTTTTTGAGGAGAAAACCTAGATTCAAAAGTGAGCAGCGTATGGAAGAAGATGAAGTATCGAAACATTTTTTTAAGAGTAGTTTCGTGGGTGTTTTCAATAAATTAGAAGGAAGGGCAAAAAGGTCATTCGGAACCCTCTTTATATATTTTTTGCTAATTCTGGGTACGCGATGAAATGTTATTGTGCGGTGGGTTTTTCATAAAACTTTTTCGTTTTTTGGGTATTTCATAAATTTCCCCATACTGATGACTTCTAGCCTACTGGTTAAGAGAGATGCATGCAATCCGAGTAGTCAGGAGTTCGAATTCCAGTGGGAACGATTCCAAAAATAATTTACCTGGTTCCAAAATATATATACATATATACATGTGTGTGTGTGTGTGTGTGTTGGAAGAAGAATATTAGAGATTTATTGAATTTAAACTTTTTGGACTTATTAAATTTCTTTCATGAGATACCGGATTCAAATATATATATTTTTGGAATCTAAATTGTGTGAGTTAAGATTTGGTAGTAAACCTCAAATGGAGTAAAGAAGAAAAGGAAACATGTTCAAGGAATTAATTTTTTATGGAATATAAATTTGAGGAGAAATAGATGAAGAGTTGAGTATCGAAAGGCATTGATGATTTTGTTAAACCAGAAACTTGATAATTATGACGATATCAACGTGAAGTTGAATTTTGAATATTAAGAATTAAAAATTGATATTGAGGAAGTTATTACCTATTTGCGAGATTATACATTCATAGGACCGATGGTAGTGTCAATCGAGATTAGACACCGATGAGTTGCCATGTATGTGATCATCTCCTTAATTACACCCATTGATTTATTTTTCTAGTTATCTAAACTGCAAATTGCTTGTTTCGTTGTATGTCGTCTCTTCTCCTCACCCAATGATTTGATTGTGTTTTTATCGAGAAATTTGTGTATCTCTTCAACCCTATCTACCTTACTTATTTCTTAATTTCGAGAACGAAATTCTTGTAAGTTGGGTAGGAGTAAACCCCCTAAATTTCAATATAGATTTTTATATTTGTATTTATACGTTGAGGACGAATACTTATATACAAAATATTTGATTATATTTTTGATATACAAAAGTTTTATTATAAGTTCTTTTTAAAAGATATATATTTTGTTTCAAAATATGTATAAGGTAAATGTATTTTATTTTGCTTTGAAATATATAAAAGGTGTCTCGTCGGATTTTAATCAAAACTTTATTTTTTATTATTATAATGCTATATTATTTGTTATATAAATGTTGGTAATAATTTAGAAAATAATATTTTTCATTTTGAAATATTATATACTATTTTACATGCGAGGTACATGAAATAAATTCATTTATATTTAATTTTCAAATTTTATTTGGAAATTATTTTAAATTATAAAATGATATTTTAAATTTATTTGTTGTAATTTAAATCGAGATTTGACTTTATTGAATTAAATTTTAAATGGTTTTAAATTAAAGATGAGATTATATAGTTTCAAATTTAGATATTATTAAGTTAGTTTTAAAACAATTTAAATTAAATGTGTGAATTATCTAGTGGAGTTTAAATTTTCTAATTTTTATCTAACTAGGAGTCTCCACCTCCTATTTAAGGAGAGCTCATTTGCTCTTTTTCCTAGAAATCTTATAACCCAAAATTATAAAACCAAAAGTGTCTGTGTACCGTGTCGGTGTCCACCTTTCTCGTGTCAGCTTGCTTTGGCCTTGGGTCCAACCCCGGATGTCTTTCCACTATTCTTCGAGTCCATATATATATATATATATATATATATATATATATATATATATATATATATATATATATATATATAGGGAAGGAATATTGCACCAAACTTATTGTATCAATTGTTGCACCAAACGATCTCAACCACACATTTATTTCTATCAAAAGCCCCCCTTAGAAAACCCTCTAAAAACCCCCCTCACTCTAATTCATAATTTAATGTTATTATTAATGTTAATATTAATGTTAATATTAATATTAATGTTAATATTAACATTAAATACTAAAATTAACATTAAACTTGACATTAAAATTAATATTAACATTAACATTAACATTAATATATAAAAAAATTAAAAAAAAATTAATATTAATATTAACATTAATATTAACATTAATATTAACATTAACATTAATATTAACATTAATATTACGAATTAGAGTGAGGGAGATTTTTAGGGGGTTTTCTAAGGGGGGCTTTTGATCCACTCCCTAAATATATATATATATATATATATATATATATATATATATATATATATATATATATATATATATATATATATATATATATATATATATATATATATCCTAACTCTGTGTCCGACACACCCGGACATCCAACCCAGTGTCACGCAGGACACGAACTGCGACGCAAACGTACCCTAAAAATTTGTACAACCACCGTTCTCCGATGCTCCTCGCAGTCGTCGGAGCACATCACCACTATGGCCGCCCTGTCCCAGCATGTCCCCACTGATTCCCAACTACCCGCATCTCCATCCCTACCGTCGTTTTCGGCCAGCAACCTCCACCGCCACCATTAACTCATCTTCCTACCACCAGACGCCGCCCAGACACTCTGCCACCACCATACCATCATGATCCATCGTCGAACCACCCTCAATACCAGCGTCGTATCCTCGGTTGCGCTTTCAACTTATCTCCATAATCCGCACAACTTTTCTTATCCTCCTCTCTCCGCATGTCGATCGGCGGGCTCGAGTACCAAGGTCGTATCGTAGCATCTCTCGTTGCCAGCGCCGCGTACCCGGCAACACCCACCTCTAGACCACCAGATCCGGTACGGTGCTTCCACTCTGCAGAATCCCAGCCACGTGCCTCACCCAACTAAGCTTAGCCGGCACACGCCTTAGCCCGTCCTTCCCAGCCCGTAGCCACTCCTTCATAAATCACATAACCGATAAAGCTTGGCCGAGTGATGAGATCCTCCATCTAGGTCGCGCCTCTAGCATCGGCGTCTATTATGGCCATGTAATGTCAAAATCCTCCTGTGAGCTTTCTCCACTGTCCTCTCCATCTCTTCTCCCTGAGTGCTCTCTTCCTTCATTGATTCCTTTCTCTAGACCTTTCTTTCCCTCTCTATCCTCCTTCTAATTTCCTTACCCTTTTTTCTTCGTTTCTCGTTCCCATCCTCTCTCCTTCCTTAATAGTTGTGAATATTATGTGAAGGGTTAGTTTCATTTACAAATATTTTCTTTTCTTTTCTTTTATGTATTAGTAGTATAAATGTATTAGAATATACTAGAATTATTATACTATTCTTGGTTAATGAGAGAATATTATAACCATATATCTATGTATTTTCTGTTAATACTTGTATTAATTAAGTAATGTTTATTAAATTAATATTTTTATTATGATACAAACAAAAATATCATATTTGGGTTGGGCTCTATATCTAATTTTAAAAACTGGGCCTTGAAGCTCTAAATATATTTATATTATTCTATCTAGTTTAAAATATAGTTTATATTTGACAAATTAGGATTATAGTCCTAAAATAATTTTCTACTATTTTTAAATATTTATCTAAAATATACTTTGACTAATAAAAATATACTTTTCAAGTATTATAAATATTTTTCTAAAATAGTATATTTATTATAAAACACATCCCTTCTATTATCAATTTTGACCATGACTAATCGTATTCTCTTACGAAATTGGACGTTCTTATGTCGACCCTAGCTAATTGGACTATTTTGGACTCGATGGAATAGTCTGTCCCATCATTGGAGGCCTTCTTACAAAGTTGTAATGCCAAAGTCGATTATGTTCCATCATGACCATCGTACCACACCAGGCGTCACTAGCAGGCAAGATACCTTGCCATTTACTGTCTATCTACTTTAGCTAACATATTGCATACATTTATTTATTATTTCTTTTTTGAAAAATAAATTGTGCTATATTGTCATATTAAGATGCAATTCTACTGTCTCATTCTATTTCTTGCTACTTAACTATTTCTATGCACATTAAACCTAGATTTAAGAGATCACCTGCATTCATTCGCCTTGACACATGTATGCCACGAGATACGAGTCGCATATAGATCTCGTACTTGCATATCGACTGGCCAGTGGTACATATAGAACGAGCGTTAGGTTATCTACTAATAGGATTGTATGATAGTAGACTAGTAGTTATTAGAGTTAGGACATTGGCTGGGGAGAATATGATTGGACGTTGACCTCTACCCTATTTATCGTAGACTAGCTCGCTACTGAAGAACGGTAGGTAGACCCTATAGACTCGTTCGATACTGAGGAATAATATATAGTATCTAGACTCACTACTGAGGTACTGTTATTTTATCCTGACTGACTTAGAGACTATGTGATCATGCACTATTCTCGGTTGTATTACAAATAGAGTGGTTAGGTGTCACACCCCAGTCCCAAAATACTTGGGACCAGATACGTATCATGCCAGCTGTATACATACGAGTATAAGAAATGTTCATATGTATACATAAGCTGTAAAATATAGAAAGCTATGACAACTAAATAAATCTCATCCACAAATATGGAAGTTCAATGATATGTTCAAATAGTCATTTGTACAAACGTTTGACGGAGAAACATCCGCTACCAACCAGTTAAATAAGAAAGAAATGTACAAATACATGATTTGGTCGAGCGAAGCAAATGACGAGTCCAAGAGCAATCATTACGAGGAAAAAGGGGGAAGACATGGCCTTTGCTAGAGCACCTGCAAGAAACCACGAAACACACACACCTGGAGAGATCACCAGGTCCTCAGAGGGACGTAACAAGATACAGGAAGAACATGCCATTATAACTGCAATGTAAACAATATAAACTACAACACAACATGGTACCTAACGATCTAGGTGTATGTACTTTGAGGATAACGTTCTACGCAGGGGCTGTACGGATTCACGCAAGCAAGTAATAAATAGTGGCCAACAAGTAGCGCTCATCCGAGATACTATCGGCCGGGTAACACGTAGAGCTCATCCGAATCACTATCTTCCAAAAATGTGTAAAATTAATGTAGCCCCTATGCTAGTAGCTGTCCCCTCCACCCACTGATACTATACATGTGTCGTAACCATGATACACAAACACATGTCGTTTACACCACACTGTCTTATAATAGATAATTGTCAAGTCTTCTAACATGCATCTATTGACAGTTATTCCTACGCATGTGCACGGAAGATCAGTCCACACGCAAGTGACCTCTATATGTTACTCATAATCTCACACACAACTCGTGTACAATCGTGACAGGTTAATGAGACACACTAAATTTGATGGTAGTCCCTTAACTCTAGGTCCAAATGCAAGAAGAAAATAAATAACTGAAAATAAAATTTGTAGAAAATATAACAACTAAATATTAAATGCAACTAAATAATATAAGAAGTTAAAGGTGGAAAGGTATCTTGTCTCGGGTGTCGCCTGGTGTGGTGATCTGACGTGTCCCAATTAGTCCAATAGCCATGTCGACATGTAGAGGTCTGAAGTCATAGGAAAAATGGGAATTTGGATATAGTCTCGAGTAAGGTTGACATATAGTGAGCATTTACGGAGAAGTATTGCACCATTTTTAATAATACAAAAATATAAAAATAATTTATAGCTATCATTTGAAAACACATAAAAACTCATTTTAAGGGAAAAACCTATTTATGTCAAAATAATAGTCGTAAGCCAAAAGCTATAGAATATCATGAATAATACTATAATTTACGTTTGAAATTAATTTTTAAATTGCATAGATAGGCTAGCCCTAATAGCTTATATAGTATCTTAGAGATATTATGTTTTAAAAGTATCAATACTATTTGACTAATTAAAATATATATCTCCGTATATATATATATATATATATATATATATATATATATATATATATAATTTATATATATATATATATAT
The DNA here is from genome assembly GCA_029216955.1 of Iris pallida. Classification (NCBI taxonomy): domain Eukaryota; kingdom Viridiplantae; phylum Streptophyta; class Magnoliopsida; order Asparagales; family Iridaceae; genus Iris; species Iris pallida. Next base: position 1,805,004 of record JANAVB010032820.1, read on the forward strand.
ATATATATATATATATATATATATATATATATATATATATATATATATATATATATATATATATATATATATACATTTTTGTCATCGTGTACTTAAAAATAGTATCAAAATAGTATCAATAAATCATAACAATATAGATAGTACATAAAGTATCATGTATCTGTCAAATATAGTATTAGTCAAAATGTCTTATTATATATATATTTTTTTAGAAAAAGGAAGAAGACAAATTCTATAGTAATTACCATAGCAGCTATTCTGCTGTTATTCATAAAGTCCTTTACATAGAAAAAAGAAAAGAAAAAAGAGAAAGGAATTAGGGAAAGCAACAGAGAGGGAGAGGGTTTAAGTGACGAAGAAAGAGGGGAGGAAGGAGAAGGGCTCGCCTCGAGTTGGGCGGAGAAGCGCGACGGCGAGACCGCGTCTCCGTCCGGTGCTGGAGGAGGCCGGGATCCGCGGGCTCACGAGCCGCTGTTGCCGGCGGCGAGATCTCCGTGCACGAGGGAGACAGACGGTTGGTCGTCGACACGCGGCGGCCGACGCGGAAGCGGAGGGGCTTACCCGGATGCTGTCAACGCTGGTGGCACGCGGTCGATCCGGCTGGAGCGGGGAACACGGGGGCGCGACGGCCGATGTTCGCGGGAAGGCGGCCACGGCGGTCCCGGGATGTCGGGGTGGTAGCGGCACCGATGACCGGAGGTAAGGGTGGTTTTGGGGTTTTACTTTCCTTCATGTTTGTCTTCTGGTGTTTTATGGCGGTGTCGAATGTTCGTGGTGGTTAGGGTTATAGAGTTTTCGGGTAGTGGTGGTGGTGATGTTGTTATTGGCGTGGCCGGGTCTGTGTTTTGGCCGGAGTCTTTGGTCGCCGGAAGGCAATGGTAGGGGTGATGGTGATGATGAAGGTGGGTTCGCCGGTAATGGCGAGGATGGAAGAAGTGGTGCTGGTTGTTTTGAGGATAGACGGGCTTCGGCGGGTGGCTGGGATGGCGCCGTTGCGAGGTCGGCCGTGGTGGCCCGGCGGGGGTCGGTGATGGCGATGGATGTGGGTAGGGTTAGGATTGTTCGAAGGTATCGGGTGTGTCATGTCGGGGGTGTGTCCTGACACGAGATAGATGAATGTAAATAACTGGAATAAGATTTGGTTGTCACAGACACGATGCACGATGTGATTGTGGTGTAGAAATTGGAGGAGTAACTCTCCTTATATAGGAGGTGGGACCCTATTTGGATAAGAATTTGGATTAGTTTAAAACCCAGTAGATAATCACCTATTGATTCAAATCGATTTAAAATTAATTTATCAAATCTCAAGCAAATCTAGATAAAACCTATTTTTAATTTAAAGCTATTTAAAATAAGTCAATAAAATCTTTTCCAATTTAAATTATCATAATTTATTAGATATGAAATCAAACAATATTTAAAATATCTTTTTCGAAATAATAAAATAATGATAATAATTAATTACGAAAATAAATATTTTATACATGAATTAAATTCATGTAGCTCGAATAAATATAGAATATTCATTTAAATCTAGTTTTAAATGGCCAATTAAATTAGATAGTATTATTACAATAAAAGCATAAAGTGTTGACAATTTCCGAGGAGATGCTTCTCACAACTATTAGTATTTAAAAATAAATAAAATATTTATCACCTATTATTGGAAATCCATATTATGTAATGAAATATTTTCTAAAATATGTACCTCACACATATTCGCATTCGCGAGAGAATACGACAAATGCAAACTTGTATGTGGCGTACAAATCCGAAGTACAAAATTAATACAAAAAAAATCGTAGTAGAAATTAGGGTGTTTACATCCTACCCAACTTACATGAATTTTGTCCTCAAAATTTGGGAATAACTAGGATAAGTAGAGTTGAGGAGATAGAGTGAAAAATCCAATCAAATTTTTCGGCGAGATGATAAAGCATACTGAGGAATAATACATAGTATCTAGACTCACTACTGAGGTAATGTTATTTTATCCTGACTGACTTAGAGACTATATGATCATGCACTATTCTTGGTTGCATTACAAATAGAGTGGTTAGGTGACCTTTATCCATTAGGTATATGCATGTTTTGTGTACTTATGCCAGATCATGGCTTGGAATAGTATTTTATCATGAACTAGTGTGCCACACCTTGTCCTTGTTCGGTTGTAGGTGTGGTTCACTGCTTCGATGGTAAAATACTGAATCTTGTTGTGGTTCGGATACTATAACAGATTTATGGCATGGGAAGGTACTTTATCGGGGATTAGGGTGCCATCTCCTGTCCTTGTTCGGTTGGAGGGATGGTACACTAGTTCAAGTGTGTGAAGAACAGATAGGCAATTCTAGAGGGGGGGTGAATAGAGTTTATAACAATAAGAGAGTATACCTCAAAAGAGTAGTAGAATATGGAAGAGAATGATCCAAATGCTAGGCTCATTGAGTTTGGAAAAGAAAACCTCACTAAATTAAGAATTCTAGGGTTAGGGTTTGGAGAGGATGAAGTTGGAGAGGGTTTGGAGGTGGCAATGAAGAAGAAAGAGAAGGAAAAACCTAAAATATGAATGTGGGTCGGCTGGTCGAGTGAAATCTGGACCATTGGATCAAAAGAAATAGAAGACAGAGAACGATCTTGGGTTCTGAAAACAGCAGACCGAACTCGTCCTGAACTCTGTGTGAGGCAGAGTTTGGCCCGAGTTCTGGGTGCTGGGGCCAGAACTCAAAATAGAAAAAAATGGCCAAGTGTTGGAGAAAAAATAAATTGAATGGAAAAGATTTAATATTTGCAAATGTTTGATAAAAATCAAAAATTTGATTGAAAAAGAAACCATGAATGGAATAAATGGAATTGAATTTAGAAAATTTTGAATTAACTAAGTTACAAAAGAAACTAAACCATATAATAAACAAGGATATATGACAATGATTATTACGATGAAACTGCCATGGGTTAGCTGTAGGGGCCGGATCTCAGCTAGCGGTAGTCCGAAGACGAGTGCACCGTGTCGCTTAGACTTTTATGCCTTGTTGTCAGAAGGACCCTTTCGGCTTGTACCCATAGCAAAGGCATCATAAAGATATATGTCATAATTGTTATTTACGTAGGCCACTTTAATTAATAACTGTTTCATCCAAAATTCCTAATTCACGACAAAAAAGGTTGAAGCGCTCTTCGGCTAGTGGTTTGGTGAAAAAATATGCTAGCTGATGATCTCTGTCGATAAATTCTAAGTTAATGGTGTCGTGTTGTTGATGATCACGCAGAAAATGGTGACGAATCTCAATGTGTTTCGTGCGTGAGTGACATACGGGGTTCTTAGTCAGATTAATAGCACTAGTGTTATCACAAAAAATAGGAATGTGCATAAAAGAAAGGTTATAGTCTGCAAGGGTTTGCTTCATCCACAGAATTTGTGCACAACAATGACCAGCTGTGATGTATTCAGCTTCTGTTGTGGATAGTACGACAGAATTCTGCATCTTGCTAAACTATGAGACTAGATCCTTGCCTAATAAATGACACGTGACGCTCGTACTCTTACGGTCGACTTTGCATCCCATAAAATCAACATCCAAATAACCAATAAGTTCAAAGGATGTGGATTTGGGATACCACAAGCCCACTGTAACAGTACCTTTAAGGTATCGAAAGATATGCTTAACGGCAGACATGTGTGATTTCTTAGGACTAGCTTGATAGCGAGCACACAGACAAACACTGAACAAGACGACTAAAAGTTAGAGTTAGGCAAAGTAGACTACCAATCATATCTAGATATTTACGTTGGTCAATAGGTTTGCCGCTTTTATCAGGTTCCAGCTTGGTTATAGTAGCCATGAGAGTGCTGATTGGTTTGACGTTGTCAAGATCAAACTTATTCAGCATATCCTTTGTGTATTTTGACTGGCTGATGAATGTTCCTTGTAAAGTTTGTTTGACTTGGAGTCTGAGGAAGTAAGTGAGCTCCCCCATTATGCTCATCTCAAATTTGTTCTGCATACACTTAGCGATATCTTGACATAGATTGACATTAGTAGACCCAAATATGATATCATCAACATAAATTTGAACTAAAAGAATGGTGTCTTTAAAAGTTTTGATAAAAAGTATAGTTTTGATTTTCCCTTTTAAAAAACCTTTATCTAGTAAGAAATTGCTTAGGCGTTCATACCAATCTCTGGGGACTTGTTTGAGGCCATAGAGCGCTTTCTTGAGCTTGAAAACGTGGTCGAAAAATTTGTGATTTTCAAAACCAGGGGGTTGTTTTAGAAAGACTTTCTCTTTAATAAAACCATTGAGAAAAGCACTTTTCACATCCATTTGAAAGCGTTTAAAATTTTGAAAATTTGCAAAGGCATAAAGCATCCGAAAGGATTCAAGTCTTGCAACTGGAGCATACGTCTCATCGTAGTTGATACCTTCCTTTTGGTTGTATCCTTGAGCTACTAGACGAGCTTTGTTGCGAGTGACTGAACCATCTTCATTTATTTTGTTATGAAAAACCCATTTAGTACCAATAATCCATTAGTTAGCTGGTTTAGAAACAAGTTCCCAGACCTGTCTTCTTTCGAATTGGTTGAGTTCTTCTTGCATAGCAAAAATCTAAAATTCATCATTAAAAGCTTCTAAATATTTTAGGCTCAATTTGCGAAATAAAAGCAGTGCTAGCAATAGAATCTCTTAAAGATGATCGAGTACTTACTCCGCGTGATACCTCACCTATTACCAAGTTTTTGGGTGTGACGGCTTGAACGCGAACTTCTTCAGTAAGTCCTCTCGAGAATTGGTTTCAGGGGTGGAATTCATCGGCGTGGAAGTTGATGGTTCAACATCATCGTCGGGGATATCTGCTGTACTATTTTCCTTATCAAAAGTCACATTAGTAGATTCTTCCACAATCATTGAGTGTATGTTGAACACTCTATATCCCTTACTCTTGGCAGCATAGCCAAGAAAAATACCGTCGTCAGCTTTGGCATCAAACTTGCCTAAGTTGTTTTTGGTATTTAGGATAAAACAACGACAACCGAACACTCTAAAATAAGAGACATTAGGAGTCCTACCAAACCAAAGCTCATAGGATGTTTTCTTCGAAATAGGTCGAATAAGCTGTTGGCCCATTGGTCATGGTCAAACCTGATTTTAATAATTGATCAAACTCTGTCTCGATATAAATGTAAGTCAATTTAGATGTTTATCTATGACGTTTTGGACACTGCTCAACAATGGATATCTATGATGTTCAAGACTGAAGCCGTTTGCCATTCCAAATGTATTTATGTCAAAGCAATATAATTTTTCATTTTATTGAGTCTAGAAATACATTGTACACCGAGTCGTACTGGCAAATAGGCTATCCAAAATTATTTTTCAAAACTTACCTATCTCTTTAAAAATGACCTATGTTTTTGAAAAATATCCTTTTTACAAAAAGCTTCTGAAGGACTTTTCAAAAAGCCAAAATTGATTTTTCTCAAAAATGAACTGACAGAACCCTAGCAGAACTCGGCCCGAGTTCGGCCAGAGTTCGACCAAGTAGAACGTTAGTGAACGTTTGATTTTGAACTTGGTCATCCTTCAGTTGCGGTTTGTTACAAAGAGTTCTGTCCGAATTTTGTCCGAATTCTGTCAGAGTTCTGTCTTTAGAAAAACTATAAATAGAGAAATATTTCGATCATTTCAAATCACCAATTCACTTTCAATCTCTTCTGTTCTTAAGCTTACATTCTTCCAAAGAGTTCTAAAAAGCTTTTATTTTCAAATCCCAAGTCAGTTTCAATCCTCTAGTCGATTTGCCAGTGAAGTACGGTCTAAAAGTTTTAGAGCGGTTGTAATCAGAGGCTTGATAGAAGATTCAACTCTTCACAATTGAAGTTGGTCGAGTTTTTTGTATCAAAGCTCGCGTCTATAGAAGTTGTAAGGACTTCGTATGAAAACTTGCGGAAACCAGTATAAATCTTGGTGTTTGTATTTGTCTTCTGATCACTTTTAATTTCTGTCATTACTTTGTGATTATTATTATATCTGTGATCTAACTGCTAACAAGAATTTTAATTAGCAATATTCCGCTGCCTACTCTACTCACCCCTATCTAGAGTATTCTGCTTTACGATTTCGTTCCTACAATTGGTATCAGAGCAGGTTCTCCATCTAGAGGTATATCAAAGCGGGTTATACAGGTAAAGCAAGGTAAAATTGCAGTTATATTTAATTGTTATATAGATCACAGTATTACACATGGCAACTGTGAAATTCATAAGTGAAGGCCAAGCCACAAACAGACCTCCACTGTTTGACGGCACAAACTACATTTATTGGAAAACATGTATGAGTTTCTTTCTGAAATCTCTTGATTTTGACTTATGGTCTGTAGTTATTAATGGCTATAAAAAGCCACCTCGTATTAATGTTGATGGTGTTTTAGTTGAAAAACCCCATGACAAATATACAGATGAAGAAAAAAAAGGCCAGTCTTGACGCACGTACTATTAACGCTTTATTTTGTGCTTTAGACATAACTGAATTCAACAGGGTGTCTACTTGCACAATATCAAACGAAGTGTGGAAACTTCTTGAAGTAACCCACGAAAGAACAACACAAGTCAAGGAGTCAAAGATCAGCAGACTTACTCAGGAGTACGAGGCGTTCAAAATGAAGCCAAGTGAATCAGTCACTCAGATGTGTACAAGATTCTTGGATATTATAAATCCTTTATCTTCACTAGGCAAAGATTACAGTAACCATAAGAAGATTCGCAAACTTCTATGAGCCCTTACAAAGAACTGGATTCCAAAGGCTACTGCAATCATTGAAAGGAACGACCTCTCAACAATGTCTCTAGAAAAACTCATGGGTAAGCTACTCACTCACGAGTTAGAACTTCAAGACTTTGAAGATGCTACACCAAAGGAGAAGTCAGAGAAGACGATCGCTCTCAAGGCTTAACATAGAAGAACCATCGAAGATGATTATGATGACAACGACTACGACTTTGAAGATCATGCTCTTCTGGTAAGAAAATTTAAGAAGTTCATAAGATTCAATAGGAGAACAAAAGACAGCAACAACAACAACAATGAGGAAGATCCTATTTGCTACGGATGCAAGAAAAAAGGAAACATGAAGAAAGATTGTCCCTCAGCATCATCATCAAAGAAAAGCAGCAAATATGACAAAGGCTACCTGAAGAAATCTACATAAAGGAAGTACGCCAACGCAAGCATATAGCATGAAAGTGAAGCCAGCAACTCAGAAGATGAACAATTAGATGACGCTGCAAATGTATGCTTGATGGCTTGTGATCAGGTAATTACTAATCCTCTATTTGATCCTTATGATGATTTTACCTTTGAGCAACTAGGAGAGGCTTTCAGTGAACTGTTAGATGATTACAGGAAACTGCGTAGCAAATATAAAACCTCTAAGAAGGTACTTAAAGAGTACAAAGGTGAAATATGAAGACTTACCGACCTACTAGATCATGTTAGAGATAATGACTCTTCAAATGAGTCTGGTGAGCTTTCTTCTATTAAATTGTTGTTACACGAGACTGTTAAGCTATCCGAAGAAAAAGACCAAACTATTATCCAGTTAAAGGAAGACCTATCTAAGGAGAGAAAGAGTCTCCAGTGTGCACAGGTCAGATTAGAATCACTTACATCTGACTATACTAAATTGTATGACACTTCCAAAAAGTTGGAAATTAGTTTAGAAAACGGCCTGAAGTTGCTGCTTCCTATTCTAACACGTGTCAATTACCGAATCATCGAAACACGCCTAACACTGTCAGACCAAACCATACCAAGACTATGCCCAAGAAGACTAATAGGCATGCATTCTTCTATACTAGAAAACCAAAACCTACCAATCATGCACCTCACACTACTTTCAACACTCAATATGCTAAATGTTATTATTGTGGCCTCATTGGTCATATATCTTCTGTATGTAGAATCAGAAAGTTAATAGATTTAAATATTTATACATGGATACCGAAAACTAACCAGTCAGGACCCTACAAGAAATGGGTACCAAAAGTTTCATCTGTAAATTATTTTGTAGGTGGGACACCCTTCACATGCTAGGAGCAAATGGATCCTCGACAGCGGTTGCTCACGGCACATGATCGGTGACGCTTCATTATTCGCAACACTGTCGAAGAGGAATAAAAAAGGATATGTCTCCTTCGGTAATAATCTAAGAGGGTATATAATCGGTATCGGTGACATTGGTAAGGCTCCCTATCTAGTGATTAAAGATGTTTGTCTAGTTACCAAGTTAAAACATAATCTGCTCAGCATAAACCATTTAGCTGATCATGGTTATGGTATTAACTTTGTAAAAGATAAATGTACTATAATTGATAGTTCAACTGATAGTACTATATTTTAAGGTATTAGGGAAGACAATATATATGTATTCTATTTGTTGGAAGATGCTAACACAGTAGGTAGATGTTTGATGGCCAAAAGGGTTGAGAGTCAACTATGGCATATGAGACTCGGTCATGCAAACATTGATACAATTTCAAGATTATCTACGAAGAAGTTGGTACGTGGCTTACCGAATATTTCTTTCAAGAAGGATACGGTATGTAGTGAATGTGAAAAGAACAAAGCTACCAAATCTGCATTCAAGTCCAAGAATGCTGTAAGTACCACTAGACCTTTACAATTATTGCATATGGACTTATTTGGACCCAGCAGAATTGCTAGTCTAGGTGGTAAGTTATATGCATTTGTCATTATAGATAATTTCTCTAGATATACATGGGTTTATTTTCTTGCATGCAAGAACGATGCATTATCAGAATTTGTCACCTTTTGCAAGAAAGTACAGAATAAAAAAAGGTTCATGATTACTCGCATTCGTAGTGATCATGGCGGCGAATTTGAGAATGCAGAATTCAAGCAATTTTGTGACACACACGGTTATCTGCATGAATTCTTTTGCCCTAGGACTCCGCAACAAAATGGAGTTATGGAACGTAAGAACAGAACTCTATCTGAAATGGCTAGAGTTATGTTAAACCAATTTAGTCTACCTAGATACTTATGGGATGAAGCTGTAAATACAGCATGCTATATTCTTAATAGGGTTTTAATTCGACCTATATCGAAGAAGACAACATATGAACTATGGTTTGATAGAACACCAAATGTTTCTTATTTCAAAATCTTTGGTTGTAAATGTTTTATTCTTAATACTAAAGATAATTTGAGTAAATTTGATGAAAAGGCCGATGAAGATATATTTTTAGGTTATGCAACAAAGAGCAAAGGATATATAGTCTTCAACAAAAGAACCATGATCATTGAAGAATCTATCAATGTCAAGTTTGATGAGCTAAATCAACACTTAGACGATGATGACAATGAAGACATAATCGCACCAAATACAGCTACTGTAAAACCTTCACACAAAGATGCAGAACTATCACATCAGGCATCAGATGAACCTCCAAGCAAAGAAGCCAAAACTAGCAATCTTGAGACTACACCAAAAGAAATGAGATTCTTGGCTAATCATCCAAAGGACTTGGTAATTGGTGAGATTACCAAGGGTGTAAGTACTCGTTCCTCTAATAAAGATATAGCTTCTTGTGTTGCTGTTGTCTCGCAGTTTGAACCCAAAAATATTGATGAAGCATGTAGTGATAATTTTTGGTTAGATGCTATGCAAGAGGAATTAAACCAATTCAAACGGAATCAAGTTTGGGCTTGTTCCCAAGACCATTGACCATCCGGTCATTGGCACCCGATGGGTATTCCGAAATAAACTGAACGAGAATGGTTTAGTGACTCGTAATAAGGCTCGACTCGTAGCTCAAGGATACAATCAAGAAGAGGGTATCGACTACGATGAGACTTATGCCCCAGTTGCGAGATTAGAATCCATTCGCATGTTACGTGCATTTGCATGTTTTCATAATTTTAAGTTATTTCAAATGGATGTCAAAAGCGCATTTTTTAAATGGTTTTACAAAAGAAGAGGTTTATGTAGCTCAACCACCCGGTTTTACTGATTTCAAATTTCTTGAATATGTTTTCAAGTTGAAGAAAGCTTTATAGGGTTTAAAACAAGCCCCTCGTGACACTACTTTGTTTATAAAATCTTTGAATAACAATATTCTTTTGATTCAAGTCTATGTAGATGATATTATCTTTGGATCTACTGATGAATCTCTTTGTCAAGAATTTTTAAAGTGTATGCAGAATGAGTTTGAGATGAGCATGATGGGAGAGCTGAAATTCTTTCTCGGACTGCAAATCAAACAAACCAACAATGGGACGTTCATAAATCAAGCAAAGTACACAAAGGATCTATTAAAGAAGTTCGATATGGAAGCAGCAAAGCCACTTAGCACTCCAATAGCGACTTCAACCAAGCTTGATATTAATGAACAAGGCAAATCTGTCGACATACGTAAGTATCGAGGTATGATTCGGTATCTTACTGTATTTAACTGCTAGTCGACCAGATATTATGTTTAGTATTTGCTTATGTGCATGTTTTCAAGCTAATCCTAAGGAATCACATTTTTATGCAGTTAAGCATATCTTTCGATACCTTAAAGGCACTTCTTCTGTCGGCTTATGGTATCCCAAAACCACGTCATTTGACCTAATCGATTATTTTGATGCTGATTTTGCCGGATGCAAAGTAGATAGAAAAAGCACTAGCAGCACATATCATTTCCTAAGAAAAGTTCTAGTCTCTTGGTTTAGTAAAAAGCAAAATTCTGTTGCATTATCAACAACCGAGGCTGAGTATATCGCCGCAGGACGTTGTTGTGCACAAATTTTGTGGATAAAATAAACTTTAGAAGACTATGGATTGCATTTTACACACATACCTATTTTCTGTGACAACACTAGTTCTATTAATTTGACTAAGAATCCAGTATGTCACTTTCCTACTAAACATATCGAGATTCGACATCATTTTCTTAGAGATCATCAACAAAATGGAGATATAGACCTTGTATACATAGACACTCAGAATCAATTAGCTGACATACTCACAAAACCTCTAGAGGAAGATCATTTCAATTATTTACGTCAAGAATTAGGCATTTTAGATGTCAATAATATTAATTAATTTTGTTTTATTAATTAATTTATTCGATACTCATAAACTATTTTTGGGACAAGCTTAAAAAGAGTCTGTTTGTCACCACGACTACGGTCGAAACGAAGCGGTACTTAAGAGTTCCCCGGTGAACCTCCGTTAGCTGGGATAGTACTCCTACAGTTAATCTGAGACAAATGCTGAGTAAAGAATATTAATTTATAAAATAATATTAATTATACTATTTTGAGATTTAAAATTACTAAACTCTGAATTAAACATTTGAAATAAATTAATAAAAAAGATGTGGCCCTATTTCTATTATTTTTGATATATATATATAGCCAGGCAACCCTTGGCAAATTTGGCCCGAGTTCGGTCCGAATTCGGCCAGAGTTCGGCTGAGTATATATGTGTACCAGCCAGAACCCGAGGCCCCCATCTTCTTTATTCTTCCAAACATCCTCAAACAACAGCAGCCGTGCCTCCAAACCCTAGCTCTTCTCCACCCTTGTTCCTTCAATCCGTGTGGAGATTTTCGTCGAAACTTTGGATTCGTGCGAAGAATCTTGTCCTCAACCAATTCTTGGAAGGTATAATTCCTTCTCTCCTCCACTTTTCAATTCTTAGGATTTCTAGAATTTTGGGAAAGAATGCCTAAGTTCAATCCCTTCAAGAGGAAGAAGACCAATGCCAGTGAAGAGGCATCGTCTTCGAATCCGCATACGGATTGCCTCTTTTCTTCGGTCCAATCGGACGACGGTGCATCGGACGAGTTTTACTTTAAAATATCCGACCAAGCTTTATTATGGTATGCCGATTTTATTATGCATACTATTTGTACCGGTTCACCGATCAAATGGACTGTCTTTCCGGATCACTGCCCTTACTTTGAGGCATTAGGGTTACAACACTTTATCACCTTACAATTTTTTATTGCTACTAATGTCATTAGATTATTCTATTGTAATTTCGTGTTAGACACTTTCACCGTGAGAACACGTGTCGGAGGGATCAATATCGAATTTACTGATGAAACGTTCGCAGAAATCCTTGGTATTCCAAACGAAGGTGCCCCGCTCGATGACATCACTGATTTTGATTTCCCCGATGGTACGACTCTCATTAGTTTCAAGAATGAGCTTTGTGCGCCCGTACGTGCTCGTCCTGGAAAGTTCAAGGCTAATTACTTGAACTTGTTTAACTATGAATTACATCGCATCATCTATTCCACTTTACTTTCAAAATCTACTTCCAAAGATGATGTCACTGCACTTGAGCTCTCTGTTCTTTATCACATTCTTAAGGGGATTCCTTTTTCTGCCCCTAAGACTATCATTCAGATGATGGGAAGATGTCGCGGAAGAGACCGCAGCCTATCTTATGCGATGATCATCCCTCACATCTTTCAGAGATTTGACATTGACCTATCTACTTGTGCTGTTGACCCTGAACCCAAGTTTCTCAAACTCTCTCGTCGCAGTATTGCCACTATTCCTCCACCTACTGCAGCTGCTCCTCCTGTACCTACTCCTACAGCACCTGGACCTCCTCATTCTTACCCTATAACATTTGAGGGTATTCATCAGCACCTTTCAGATCTACAGTCATTCTATGTTGACACTTCCAGGGAACGTGAGTTCCGTGACGTGACTCGGTTCCAGGCTATTGCCAACTCCTTTGCCGATCTGAGATTTACGCAGACGGGTGACTCTGCTAGCTCTCTACCTCGCGACCCTTCTGTTTCTGGATACCGCGTTGATGATAAGGCGATCCACTCTCTGTTCCAGCCAGGGCACGCCTACGATTGGTATCGTTCTACTGGTGCTACTCCTCGCGACTATGTGGGTGAGTTTTACGCTGGTGCTCCTGGTACTTCTGGAGCTGGTCCTTCTGGACATGCTGGTGCTGCAGCAGCTGACGATGATGATGAGGATGATGACTTTTGAGTTGTTATGACTTTTGAGACTGATACTTTTGTCTTATGTGTACTTGGAAATGCTCGAACATTCCAAGATTTTATCAGTACACTTATTTTAGTTGTTATCAGCACTCTTTTAATTATTATGTGACTTCTCATAGACATGGTTTTTATTATGCCTCAATTTGGCACTTTAGTTTATCATTCAGCACTTTATTTGTTTCAGTTTTATTCTAGCATTATCTCTCTTTCTGCTTCATATTAAAACTGCCTGTGACAAATAACATGCCTGTGTTGTGTATACAATATCTTTTTAACTGTTTCTACCATGCCTGTGATGAATGTTTTATATATATATTTTTTGTGTTTCTTCACTGTTTGCTACTTATGCATTTATTGCGGGAGAGCTTTCTCTTTTGTAATTATTTTGCTAAGTGACAACGAGGGAGAAATAGATCTAACATCTTCATGCATACAGGTTATGAACAATTTCTTTTGATACATTTTTGAATTGATACAAACTTAGATGTTATATCGGCAAGGTTTGTCAATTATCAAAATGGGGGAGATTGTTGGCCCATTGGTCATGGTCAAACCTGATTTTAATAATTGATCAAACTCTGTCTCGATATAAATGCAAGTCAATTTAGATGTTTATCTACGACGTTTTGGACACTGCTCAACAATAGATATCTACGATGTTCAAGACTGAAGCCGTTTGCCATTCCAAATGTATTTCTGTCAAAGCAATATAATTTTTTATTTTATTGAGTCTAGGAATACATTGTACACTGAGTCGTACTGGCAAATAGGCTATCCAAAATTGTTTTTCAAAACTGACCTATCTCTTTAAAAATGACCTATGTTTTTGAAAAATATCCTTTTTACAAAAAGTTTCTGAAGGACTTTTCAAAAAGCCAAAATTGATTTTTTTTCAAAAATGAACTGGCAGAACCCTAGCAGAACTCGACCCGAGTTCGGCCAGAGTTCGGCCAAGTAGAACGTTAGTGAACATTTGATTTTGAACTTGGTCATCCTTCAGTTGCGGTTTGTTACAAAGAGTTCTGTCCGAATTCTGCCCAAATTCTGTCAGAGTTTTGTCTTTGGAAAAACTATAAATAGAGAAATATTTCGATCATTTCAAATCACCAATTCACTTTCAATCTCTTCTCTTCTTAATCTTATATTCTTCCAAAGAGTTCTAAAAAGCTTTCATTTTCAAATTCCAAGCCAGTTACAATCCTGTAGTCGATTTTCTAGTGCGGTACGGTCTAGAAGTTTCAGAGCGGTTGTAATCAGAGGCTTGATAGAAGATTCAACTCTTCACAATTGAAGTTGGTCGAGTTCTTCGTATCAAAGCTCGCGTCTGTAGAAGTTGCAAGGACTTCGTATGAAAATTTACAGGATTTTCCAATAGTGGATTCAACTGGAAGCTAGAGTTCCTCCGACAGGACTAGTCCTCACAAGAGGAAAACCAGTATAAATTTTGGTGTTTGCGTTTGCCTTCTGATCATGTTTAATTTTTGTCATTTACTTTATGATTATTATTATATCTGTGATCTAACTGCTAACAAGAATTTTAATTAGCAATATTCCGCTGCCTACTCTATTCACCCCCCTCTAGAGTATTCTGCTTTACGATTTCGTTCCTACATAAGCACCCTATTTAAAATATGGCAAGCTGTACTGACAGCTTCTGTCCAAAAATATTTCAAAAGTAAAAATTTATTCAACATGACTCTAGCCATATCGCCAAGAGTCCTATTCTTTCGCTCCACAACATTATTTCGTTGAGGAGTTCTAGGACAAGAAAATTCATAATCAAAATCATTTGTTTCGCAAAACTTTTCAAAATTAGAATTTTCGAATTCGCCTCCATGATCACTTCGGATTCGAGTAATCATGTAGCCTTTTTCGTTTTGGACCTTTTGGCAAAGATTTTGAAAACTGAAATAGTATCGCTTTTGTTTGTAAGGAAGAAAACCCAAGTAAATCTTAAAAAAATCATCTACAATAACAAATACATAAAGTTTTCCACAAAGACTGACTACTCTACTGGGACCAAATAAGTCCATGTACAGTAATTGTAAGGGTCTAGTGGTACTTACAGTGTTTATGGATTTAAATAAAGATTTGGTTGTCTTATTCTGTTCACATTCGGCACATACCGTATCCTTATTGAATATGATGTCGGACAGACCTCTTACTAGCTTCTTTGTCGATACCTGGATATAGTATCCATATTGGCATGACCAAGACACTGGTGCCACAAAAGTCTTTCATCCTTGTGGGCATAGAGGCATCTTCCTGCACTGTTAGTATTTCTAGATAGATAGAAAATACAAATGTTATCTTCTCTTATCCTTTCAAAAGCAATGTCTCCACTTGACCTATCATAAATGTAGCATGTATTCTTTCCAAAGTTAATATCATGTCCGTGATCAGCAAGATGACTTATGCTGAGCAGGTTATGCTTTAACTCGATCACTAAGCAGACATCCTTTATTACAGGAGAAGGAGGATAACCTATATTACCATTACCTATGATATAGCCCTTTAAATTGTTACCAAATGATACATATCCTTCCCTCTTTATCGATAGTGATGCAAAAAAATTTGCGTCTCCAGTCATATGTCGTGAGCATCCACTATCGAGAATCCACTTGCTTTTAATTGAAGAAGGAAGGTCCACCTACATCACGAGTAGATATGACCTTTGGTACCCAAGTTCTTGTGGGTCTTGAAATGTTAGTCTTCGGTACCCATACATATATATTAATATCAACTAAATTTCTAATTCTACACTGTGGTAAGATGTGACCATGTAATCCACAGTATGTGCAAGTAGCATGCCTATTTGGTGATAGTTATGTAAAACAGCAGGATAGTGACTATGTGTAGTGGCAGGATAATAGTTATGACTATGTGCAGTAGCAGGATAATAGTTATGATTAGGTTGAGAATAATGTCTACGTGCATATGGTTTATGTGCTGCATGGGAGTACGTGTACATATAAGCATGGTTACGTGCTGCATGTGGGTGATGTATTTTACTATTATGAGTGGTCTGGTATTTTGTGTGTATTTTATGACTGTGAGATTGGGTTTGAGGTTGAGCAACATGTTTCCCCAATTTGATCTCTAATTTCTTAGAGACAACATTTAGTTCATTGCACTTTGCATTCAGACCATCAATCTTAGCAATAGAGATCTTGTGTTTGTTCTTTTCTTCAGCAAGCTCTTTGTTGAGTGCTGAGATCTCACGTGTTTGCTTCTCAATAAGTGTTTCGATATCATGTAAGCTTAATTTAGGCTTGGATACCTCATCAGTAACTTCCATGGGTAGAGTGTCTCTAACATTATCAAGTAAAGAAGAAAGATTATGAATCTCTATTTCATAGCCTTTGATTTTCTCCTTGGCATGCTTATATTTATTATGACTTTCTTGTGATCATTTAGTAAGTCATTAAAAGCATCGCCAAGTTCATCAAATGTAAAGTCATTAAGAGTATCGTCAGTTACCTTATCGAATGTTGCCATTAGGCAGACATTAGCAGTGTCTCGAGGAGATTCATCTTCTTCCTCAGAATCACTAGCTTCGCTTTCTGCCAAATACTAGTATTGGCATACTTTCGCGAAGAGGGCTTCTTGTAGGGCTTCTCATATCTGTTACCTTTCTTTACAAAGGGACAGTCCTTTCGAACATGTCCAGTCTTTTTGCAGCCGTAGCACGTTAGTTCTTCCTCGTCGTCTTCTTGTTGTTCTTTTTTCATTCGATTGAAATGAAGGAACCTCTTGAAGTTACAGACTAGAAGAGCTTGATCGTCACCTTCTGAATTGTCGTCGTCAGTCTTTTCAGGATCAGCCTTTCGACGATGAGCTTTCAGAGCAATCTCTTTTCCCTTTGGAGCAGGTTCGTCAAAGTCTTTGTGGTCGAGCTCGTGGGTCATCAGCTTTCCCATCAAAGTTTCCATAGACATTTTGGTGAGATCATTGCCTTCTATAATTGCTGTTACCTTAGGGTTCCAGATCTTCGGTAGTCCCCTGAGTAACTTGCGGATCTTCTCATGATTGGAGTATTGTTTGCCAAGAGATGACAGAGGATTGATGACGTCAAGGAACCTTGTGAACGTTTGAGTGATCGTCTCATTCGGCTTCATCTTGAATGCCTCGTATTCTTGAGTCAGACGACTGATCTTAGATTCCTTGACTCAAGTGGTTCCTTCATGCGTTACTTCCAGAAGCTTCCATACTTCGTGCGAGGTGGTGCATGTCGAGACCTGTTAAATTTATTCCTGTCTATTGCACAAAAAAGAGCATTAATAGCTCTAGCATCTAGACTCGCCTATTTTTTTTTCTCGTCAGAATACTTGTCGTTTGATTTTTTGATGAGATCTCCCTCAACAACTATTCTGGTGGGCTTTTTGTAACCATCGGTGACAATGGTCCACAGGTCAAAGTCTAGAGACTTGAGATAGAAACTCATCCTATTTTTCCAATAGGTGTAGTTGGTTCCATCAAATAGGGGTGGCCTATGAGTGGACTGTCCCTCACCATGGTTGGAGAACATAGGTTGTGTGGTTGACATAGATCAGCTCTAAGATGTTAGTCCTTGTTAAGAGAACAGAGCTCTGATACCAATTGATGAACAGATAGGCAACTCTAGAGGGGGTGAATAGAGTTTATAACAATAATTTCCAAATAAAATTTAACTATTTTTACCAATAGTAAATAATCAGAGTAGTAAATGCGGAAATAAAAAGATCAAGAGAGCATACGCAAATACAGCAGATTTTTAACCTGGTTTCCCTCGTGGAGGACTAGTCCAGGCCTAAGAACTCTACCTCAGGATTAAATCCACTATTTGTGAAATAGTAGTTACACCTCGTGCCTTTTCTTCAGAAGAGCACATCAACTTCTTACAAAGATCGCTGTGGCGAAGCTTGGAATTTTTTAAGTGACTTTCTTGACTCTTGCACAAACTTCTAACTGAATAGAACTGAGCACTTTTAGGCTTAGAAAGCTTGTGGCTAGTAGATGAAAAGGTTAAGGCTTATATGAGGCTTATAGAGAAGAGAAGAAAAGATAATTGGATGATTTAGAATGAGAGAATTCAAGGCCTATTTATACTAGTTGGGATAGGCAGAATTCGGCCAGAATTCTGTGTCATGAATTCAAATTTTTGGCCGTTGGACAACTAGCATACAACAAGCCCTAATAATTAGGGTCCTGAAAAATAGAGGGTAGAGTTCGGTCCGAACTCTGTGTGAGACAGAGTTCGGCCCGAACTCTGTCTCCTTGCTGACGGAGAGTTCAGATGGGCTTTGTGGGCTAAGTTTGGCTTAGTGGAGCTTTTTGGGTTTGTTTGGGAATAAGGTTTAAGCCAAGAATACCCAGTGCTACTTAGTTTACATTTTGCTAGACTCAATAAATGTAAAATAGTATAGACTCTGAAAACGAGTACGCTGCAGGAGCGAGACGACGTCCGTCTTACACTGAGTTCTGTCTTGATGTGTCATATTTAATTATGAAAAGTATCATATTGTCAATTTGTCAATATTTGGTTGACTGTGATCCAGTTTGGGTCAATAGGGTGGAGTATTGGACCATGCTATGATTCGAATTACTTTTGAGCAGTTTATATTCAGTTATATGAAATATTTTCTGTATCTTGTTATGTACCTCTCAGGACCTGATGATCTCTCTCTCCAGGTGTGTGTGTATGTTTTCTTGGCTTTTTACGAGAATTCCAGCCAAGATCGTAGTCTTCTCCTCCTATCGAAGAGAACATCCTCTTGTTCATCTTTGCTGCTTGTTGTCCTTATTTTGTTATTTCCTTCTTTTACAGTTAACAGTGGATTTGTATCCATCCAGCAATATGTAAAATGATATTTCATGTATGATTCTATAAAAGCTTTATTTTTTATTTTATGGATGAGAATAGTTAGCCATGATTATTCTGTATTTACAGCTTATATATATTTATTATATGGGTGGTATATTTACGTACCTAGTCCTACATATTTTGGTGTTGGGGTGTTATAGTAAAGGTATATGAAGTTCCAAATCTTTTGGATATGAGGAACACAATAATTTTGGTGTTTCGGTATTACGACAAATGTCAAAAATTTCAATAAATACTAAACCAAACCAAAATGCAGTAAAAAGATATGCGTTGGAAAGCACTGGAAGTCTAGTTTCTTACCAAAAATATATAGAAGATCGGATCAGCACAGAAGCAGGTGAAAATCAACTCGTAATAGTTCTGGTATATTCTGGACACTCTATCATAGAACGGATACCTCTAGCAAGCCGTTTGGAATTATGTGATCCAGCGATCAGGGAACAGAGTAGACAGATATTGGAAACCTTTAGCTTTGGTTTAAAGTCAACTGGATGAGAAAAAGTAGATGAAACCTATTCTAGAAGTCTACTAACCTGCTATAACTTTCAGCTTGCACTTCGGAGAAGTTTCGTCCGAAGAGATGGGTTGTGCACCTCTCAAATGTCCTCGAGATAGCTTCTAGGGTTACTAGGGTGGAAGAGGACGTCGATAGGGTTTAGAAAATAGTGGTGTTTGGCACGAGGATCGAGGTTGAAGGTAAAACAAGTGGGTCGGCCAAGGGGGGTCGGTTATTGTGCTATCGGCTTATGGGTTGGTCGATAGGGTTTTAGGGATGATATAGGTAGGGTAGCAACAAATTTAGGAGAGGGGTAAGTTAGGGTTTGTTTTTATATTATAGAGAGTTTGGCTTTGGTTTAGATTAGTTTTGTTAAGGTTTGACCCTCCAAAAGTTTGTTATGGCAATAGGTTTCCTTATTTGAAGGGTTGCTTTGACTAAGTCAAATATATGGTAATAAGTACAAATTGATACATTTAATTCTCCAAAAATCAACTAAATATATATCTAACTAATTTTGGCTATTTTAAAATGGCTCAATCTAGTGGGGTTGGCTAGGTTAGGTCCAAACATAATTTCTAGTCATCGAACCCGAAAAGTCAACCAATGAGTCTCATGTGCCATTTGCAAATAAATCGCACATGGGAACTCGATTGAGTGGCACACCATTGACATATGTTTCATAGGCTCAAAATAGGTCAAAACCATATATTAAGTCAAATGGTTTTGATCGGTGTCGATTCTGAACTCAAGTTGGAAGTTAGGTCTAGAACTACGATAAATTGTTAAATGGCCTAAATTGACCTGAAGTTGTGCGAAGTCAAAAGAATGTTAGGGAACAAGTTTGGATGAGATATTGTATATCAAATTGAAGGTGGACTTGTCTAGAATTCAAATATATAATTAGATTTGAGAAATCAATAGTTGTTCTGCTTCAAAAATCAATGCTATGGTAAAGTAGTACTATAGTCATTATTGACTTTAAATATGGTTTAATATTAAAATATCTATATTAAAAAATATAAATAAATAAACATAAATTCCAAAAATTATGGGGCTTATAAACTATCTACCTTAGAAAATTTTATCCTCAAAATTAAAATAACATTAACATGCAAAAATCTATAACACAAGATTAAATAAGCTAAAACTTACTAGAATCAGCAAATAGATGGGGATATCACTCACGCATGGAATCTTCTCGCGTAGATTCTTCTGGAGAATGGTGCTTCCATGCGACCCGAACCAATCTAATCATCTGCACTTTAAGCATCTTCTTACTAGTATCCAAGATACCAACTGGCTGTTCCTCGTATGATAAACTGGGTCCTACCGTGATCTCAGAGTGATTGGCCATATGACTGGGATAAGTCACATACCTTCTCAACTGTGAGACATGGAACACATCATGCACTTCCTGTAATGACGGGGGCAATGCAATACGATATATCCCTTCTCCAACACACTCTATACTACCAAAGGGTTACAAATCTATAGGTACGACATTCTAACTTGGCTCTTGATTCTTTTTCTATAATTGACTATAGGACTAAAAAATTCATAATTACTCCATAACTCTGTCAATCTTTAAATTTTATACTATTTTCCTATAAGTAATATCACAACTACTTTAGTAGTTAGTTAGCGAACCACTCCTTCTACCTATAAGCAATCTATATAATCCTTACAAATATGTCTAACCATTGATACCTATTTGGGATAAAGGTCGAGGCTGAAATAGACAACTACATAAACCTATTAGTCATCCTTCTAGTCCCTGCTATAGGTCATTTCAAGGCTAGTCTTATCATCTATAGAAATGATCGCTTATTTTACTTAGGTCTTCTTACTCTATCTAACACCCTTAGATTATAAATCTACCTGACACTTCGTTAGATAATAATTTATCTAGTACCTTTAATCTAGGCCCTACCATAGGCAAAAGATAGCATGATTTAGTCCAATACTTCTATGGTTGATTATTAAGGTTAGGCTTTATACTGTACTATATTCTAACTTATTCCTTGGGGAAGTATCTATGAAATTCTATCCACCTTAGCTATTCACCTAGTATTGTAAAGCATGGATTCCTATCTTCTTTAAATGAAAATTCAGACAATAATGGTTCTACACAATCTTAGGTCCAGCCTTAAATACATGGCTTACTAAGCCATTCTATTCATAACAAAAGCCTCTAGTCATACTTCCTAAAATCTACCACAAGGAGGTCCTATTTTCTAAGGGCACTATAACTAATACCAAAGTTTAATAGCCTAATCTCTCAAGTCGTATCTCTAGTATTCAGGATAAATTCTATCTTATTCTTCTAACAAATATCTATGGTTATGTAAAACCTCTAATCTATCATATCTGGTTGGGTAGGTGTAGGAATGCCTATCAATCGACTAAAACTGATTTTTGACCAACTAACACTCCTACAAAATAGAATGCCACACTGTTCTAATTGGTCTTTCTAGTAGAGTGGTTCTACCATACTCATACATACCTTAGATAATCACCATCCTAAGAAATTTAACTAATATAACTTCTATCCTATGATAAAATATTATTAAAGCCACCTCAACTAGTCTGGGTACTGGTGGAACACTTTGTTCATCAAATACATAATTACTGTAGGTACATTTGTTAGTCCAAAAGGCATCAGTAAATTGGTACTGGCCATAGAGAATCCCGAGTGTTGTCCTTGGAATATCCTCTTTTGGCATCGTCCCTGATGGTATACCGATCTTAAGTCAATAAAATATACCTTTGCTTCTGCCAGCGAGTCGAACCAGTCGATGACGAACTATACTTCGAGTTACTAGAGCGATCTTGAGCTTCAAATGATCAATCAGTTTGAAGATGACGATCACTGACTCATTACAATGTATAAACTATATATCAGGATTTTCTAAGAATGAGACTAGCTAATCTTTAAAGTTGTGATCTAACATATACAACCTTAGAGGTCAAATATCTTGATTTCAACCAGTTCACCCACTTCTGTGGTTTGGATTTTCCTAAATCTTCTCTCCTAGCAATATGGTGTTTTTACGCTAAAATGTGGTCTACTATGTCCTAACCCTTCTATGCTTGTCAACTAGGTAATGGACATGCTAATGCTAGAAAATGTTTATATATAATACCTTGACAACCACTTATCCATCGACTAATCTTCTAGTCATTGTTGTTAATAGGTCCTTTCAAGCTATTCCTTATATGAATATAGTAGTATATCTAGTCTAATATCGTCCCTACCATTCTTCAAACAAATATTCCTAGATCGACACCATGGCACAACCAATCATCATGCATCATTTTGATTCATTTTCTTGATAAGCATCTCCATAGTAAAGATCCTTCAGGTTAGTGTTCGAGGTAACTTTACATATGCATACCATCATGTTTTCTATATCCTTCAATATATTTTCTAAACCTTATTGCAACTTTAAAATGTCTTTAAGGATTCTACATTACCTTATTGAATAATCATATCCATAACAAGACTTTCGAAGTATTTCAACTACAGTCTTTCATTGGGGTGATCATATTCTATTTGGAAAACCGTATCTAACTCTAAAATTCTACCATATATTCCATCAGTCACTTTAATCATTATGATTGAGAAACATAACTTCCCTTCCTTACTAATCCTTACTTAAACCGTGTTATACCTCTAGCCCATCTCTATATAATATCTCTATATCATAGGTGGATGGTAGAATGGGTGTAACCAATTGATGCTAGAATCTTTCGTAAGGGTTACGTCTCATATAAGAATTCTATTTTGCCAGTCTGATCTACTCGGTCTATCAAGTTGAGGCGTATATCCAAACCCTTACTACCTTAGATAACTAATTCATTTATAAAACACTTCTATCGACTACATTCTATCAAACGATGGAATATAACCCATATGGTTTATTAAGCACGAGTATTCGCCCCTCCGAAATAGAAAAAGATGAGAGTCCAAGACAAAGAGTTCAAGAATGATGATCAAATTCAATTATGAGTTCCAAAGACGATGTATAAAAACAAATAGATTTTCAAAACAATTCTGCATTGTGATCCTAATATAATATCCTATTACAGCCTCGTTCGGCGTAGTAACGTAACTGAAATGATATGCTTTGACCTGCATGGGCTACCAGAAAAACATGTAGCACCCCAGTCCCAAAATACATAAGACTAGAAATGCGTATACATGCCAGCTACGTTTTAAGTGGACTCCAGTCCATCTCAAATACGTATAAGTTGTATAGTAATGACCAACTATCTATACTAGTCAATAATATTCCTAAGTCCTAATCCACAGTAATATAGAATACAAGAATGAACAAAATATATCATAGTGTGCACTCCATGCTAAAATTGTACGAATATACTCGAAAGAATAACTTGAGTCTACAAATACTAGGCTAACAAGTAGAATGTAAATAAATAGAGATGAATGTGTAACCGCAAGAGATACCCGAAACAGTAAATATCAACCATCATGATTAGCAACCAACTCCGCTCAGTTGAATACCTAGAGAGATCACCAAGTCCTCAGGGGACATAGCAAGGTACATACAACATGCAAATGTACAGAAAATGAAATATGATCTAAGGGTATCTACTATATAGGATCTATGTAATATGGATGTGAGAACATTTCCTAGAATATTAGACCTTGCCACAAAGGCTCACAAGCTCCTCAGCAGAAACTCAAGCACAATAGCCCTTTGTTGATACTACATCATTAATTCCATGTTTGGCCTACTAATTGAGTTCCGAAACAACAAATATTTAAAAATAGTTAGTTCTGGAAAAATCACATAAAATAATTAAAATAATGTTTTGATTATCATACTTGTACAAGTATTTCAGAAAAAGTATTTGAAGTTCCAAATCTTTTGGATATGAGGAAGACATTAATTTTGGTGTTTCGGACTTACGACAAATTTTAATTTTTTTAATAAATACTAAACCAAACCAAAACATGGTAAAAAGATATGCGTTGAAAATCTCTGGAAGTCTAGTTTTTACCCAAAAATGAAAGATCGAATTATCCCGAAAGTTATGTAAAAATAAACTAGCAACAAATCTGGTCTATTCAGGACACCCTGCTTAGAACGGACGTCCCGAGCAAATCGTTTGGAACTGTGTGTTCCAGCGATCAAGGAAAGAAGTAGAAACAAAGAGGAAACTTATAGTTTTGGTTTGAAGTCAACCGGATGAGAAAATGTAGATGAAACCTATTCTAGAATTCGACTAACATGTTGTCAATTGCATCTTGCACTTCGAAGAAGTTTCATCCAAAGAGATGGGTTGTGCACCTCTCCAATGTCCTCAAGATGGCTTCTAGGGTTACTAGGGTGGAAGAGGACAGATAGGGTTCACAAAACAATAGCGGTTGGCAAGAGGATTGAGGTTGAAGGGGGAGAAGTGGGTCGGTCAAGGGGGTCAGCTATGGTGCTATCGGCCTAGGGGTTGGTCGATCGGGTTTTGGGGAGGATATAGGTAGGGTGGCAACAAATGTAGGAGAGGGTAAGTTAGGTTTTGTTGGTTTTTATATTATAGAGAGTTGATTTGGATTGGTTTGGTTAGGATTTGACCCTCCAAAAGCTTGTTATGGCAATGTGTTTCCTTATTTGAAGGGTTGCTTTGACTAAGTCAAATATACGGTAATAAGTGCATATGGCTACATTTAATTCTCCATAAATAAATTAATATATGTCTCATTAATTTTAGCAATCTTAGATAGGCTCTATCAAGTGGGGTTGCTTAGGTTAGGGTCCAAACATATTTTATAGTCAAATCGAACCCGAAAATTCAACCAATGAGTCTCATGTGCCATTTACAAATAAATAGCAAATGGAAACTCGATTGAGTGGCATATCATTGGCATGTGTGTCGTAGGCTCAAAATGGGTCAAAATCATATGATTTGATCAAATGGTTTTGGTCGGTGTCGAGTCCCGAACTCAAGTTGAAAGTTAGGTCTTGAATTACGGTAAACGATCAAATGGCCTAAATTGACCTGAAGTTGTACGAAGTCAAAATAATATTAGGGAACAAGTCTGGACGGGACATGATATATCAAATTGAAGGTAGACTTATCTAGAATTCAAATATGGAATTGGATTTGAGAAATTGATAGTTGTTGTACTACAAAAATTAATACTATAGTAAAGTACTACTATAGTCATTATTGACTTTAAATATGGCTTAATATTAAAATATTTGTATTAAAAATTAAAAAATTTAAAAAAGTTCCAAAAATAAGGGGGCTTACAGATGGGCATCGAACTCCAGGTTCGATTCGTAGCGGTGCAACTAGCTCAATTGTACGTGGAGCCGAGTTTGTTGGAAAGGATCAAATCTGCTTAGAATGACGACCTCTACCTGAAGAAGATGCGAGAGCTGATCTCCATGGGTAAGGAGACCGACTTTGACGAAGACGAGACCGGAGTATTGCAAGTGAAAGGTCGACTATATGTTCCAGATGACTCAGAACTTTGAAAGAAAATATTATCGGAGGTGTACTGAGCGAAATATTCCTTGCAACCAGACAACACCAAGATGTATAAGGACCTCCGTACAACATTTTGGTAGCACGAGATAAAATGAGACATGGTACTCTTCATGTCTCAATGTATGGCCTGCCAGTAGGTGGAAGCTGAGCACTAGAGATCGGGCGGGGAAGTGGAAGCATATCTGCATAGACTTCATTGTTGGTTTGCAAAAGACACCACGGAGGAACGAGGCCATCTAGATCATCATTGACCGACTGTGACGCCCCAGAACCAGAATACTGGAGAGCGGGGGCGAACATAGCCGCTACATATATTGAAATGGAATCCACCTCGCTATACGGACACGGCTGTCTAGATTTGAGTGATTAATACAAGCCAACGGTCTCTTAAAGTCAACCCTATTGTCTCAATCTCAAGCAAGTAATAAAATTACAAGATGTTAGACCACCAAATATACAATAAAAGGCATCCCAAATATTACATATTCAGCTGATTATGAAGCTAGTCATACAAAATACGAGGACTAACAAGAGTTAAGTCATACATGATCAACCCTAGGATTTGTTAATCATGTTAAAGCCCGTAGGCAGACAGTAAGTAAAGATGCATCGAGCTAACAGGTGCTCGTCGGCTAAACGCCTCAAAAGAATAAATTTATAATATAGTGTGTGAAACAAAATAGAAAACCCACTCGTAGCCCGGGTTCCTTCTAGTCGCCACCATTGGGCTGGAGGTTCGGTAGATCCTCCGGTGCTGCTCCGAAATCTGGTCACACAAAACCAGCTAGGTCAAATCCCAGAAAGAGCAAGTGCCACAAAGGAGGCCCCGAAATAAGAACAAAAGCCAGCATATCAGAACATAAGAAAATAGAAGAAAAGTACAAATAATAAGGAGTACAGCAGGACAATGAACGACTAGGGACGTGGAACCGTTCCGGAAGCCAGGTTACAACCCGTAAACCAAACAAGGACCGGGGTTGTAACCCTTCGTCTGAATAGCGCCTTCTCTCTACCCATTTATTGTTAAAGATAAGTAAAACAATCATGTAAAGGAGTACCAGGTACAGGGACTTAGACGAGACTTAGACTAGGCTGGACATCATCCATTCACAAGCGGCCAAGAAAATACTACGGCTTACTACTTAACTAACTAGGGTTATCACAAGCCTAATTACTAACAAGATGTAAATGAGAAATTTCCAGTCCCAAGCCCTGCAGACTATCCAGTTATCCTTTCGCGGATTGAGAGTATGGTTGGGTACATCGCCTGGGAGACGATATACCCTTAGGTGACTTAAAGAGTGCAACACATGACAGTGTGCTGGAAATGAGCCCTACTCGTCGGCAGGCTACAAGTACATTTAAAGCGTCCAGATAACGAGATCGTCTGTGACTGGAAATTCTCCATGTTCTAGTTTGATCTAACCATTAGCCTAATTCGATTTAGCGCGAGTCCCTGTCTGTGGTACCCAGGGAGTCACGTCCTAGACATGATGTAAGACAAGACAAGTGGTTTGCACAAAACAACAAGAAAGAACACCCACGGTGTCAGGACAAGTCAATGTACGACCAGTTATCAAGTTAAGTCAAGTCAAGTCAAGAGTGCGCCACGGCGGCCACTATCTAGATATCATGTTACAGGGGATTAATTACAGGTTGTAGGTTACAAGTTTAAAGCCACAAGTTATAAATGTACCACATCGAGTTACTGCCAAGATCAGAGAATGCTAGCCATAAATTAAAAATACAGAAAATTGTGTCAAGACGTGTCGGGTTAAGTCAAGTCGTGCTGTGGGCATCAAGATCTCAGAAAACAAAATCAGCAAGAGAGAAACCGAGGACCAAGGGGAACACCAAGGGTCAGGAAGGAAAGCCATGGCACAGGGTGTGCCAGGCAAGGGGCTCGGGCAAGCGGCGCCAAGAGATGCGCTCGGGAACGGTCGCAGCGCGCCAAGGGGTACGAGCGGGGTCAACAGGGACAACTGCGCGTGGGGCATGCAGGGGGTAAGGCAGCCAGGCGCGCAAGGCAGCAAGGCGCGCAGGGCATACGCGGTCAGCAAGGCGCGCGGGGGCACGCGGGCCAGCGAGGCTCGCAGGGACGCGCAGGCCAGCGAGGCACGCAGGGGCGTGCGGGCCAGCGAGGCGCGCAGTGGTGTGCGGCCAGCGAGGCGCACAGGGGCGCACAGCCAGCGAGGCGCGCTGGGGTGCGCGGCCAGCGAGGCGCGCAGGGGCGCACAGCCAGCGAGGCGCGCAGGGGCACGCAGCCAGCGAGGAGCGCAGGCCAGCGCTAAAGAGCACGGCGCGGGGGAAAGCAGCCCGGCGCTAAACAGCGCGGCTGGGAGGGGTCTTCTTCTTCCTCATGCTGAGAGGAAGAACACAATTGGCCTCAAAACTTTGGAACTTTACAACTTGGTCCATAAAACGTGAAATCCGAAATTTTAAGAGTCTAACTTGTGTAAAATTTGATTCTCTACAACATAGAAGCATCAAAACAAGCAAAAATCCAAGTTTGGTAGATCAAACCCAAGAAATTCCGAAAATGGTAAAACTTAGATCTAGGAGAATCCAAGCCCCAAATCCAAAAATGTCAAATTCTAATGTTGTTCCAAATCATCTAATTAAGCTATTAGGCAAATAAAATTTGGTCTTCATGTGGTGGCAAGATGCACTTGCCTATGGATGGGATGTTGTGTGGAAGAAGGAAGAAGAAGGAGTTAGAAATTTAATGAGGAAAGTAATGAGGAGAGAGAATGGTTGGTGGGGATTTTAATGAAGGTGGGTTGTGGTGGAATGAGGGTGAAGTATAGGTTAAGGTGTTCCATTGGGTTTAAAATCAAACCAACCCAACTAAAACCGAGCCGAGCCGAAACCCAAAATACGAGAAAACCCAAAATTTCGCAAGTCGAGAAAAATAAAATGTATGCCAAAATCTAACTACGAGTATAAATACGAAATACGGGAAATGAGGGTGACAACTCTACCCACCTTAAAAGAATTCCGTCCTCGGAATTTAAATCAAGATGCTTAGAGATGTAAGAGCCCGCTATACTATTCACAAATAAGCTACACTAAGCAAACAATCAAACAATCACGCATGCAAACAAGGGACGGAAGCATAAGGCATAAGGAAGACATTATACCTTACGAGTCAAACAAGTTGGGATATCGCGATCGGATGTCGTCCTCACGCTTCCACGTTAACTCACCTAGAGAGTGATGACCCCAATCAACACGGACTAAGCTAATAGTCTTGTTCTTGAGTATCTTTTCTCTCCGGTCCAATATAGACACGGGCCTCTCCTCATACGAAAGGTTGGTACCAACAACCAATTCCGAATGGTCCAGGATATGGCTCGGGTCCGGGATGTACCGTCGTAATTGGGACACATGGAATACATCATGCACCTCTCTTAGCGACGACGGAAGAGTGAGACGATAGTATACGTTTCCTACTCGCTCCAGGATATCGAACGACCCTATATACCTAGGACTAAGCTTTACCCGTACGCCAAAGCGAATGACGCCGCGGTTAGGCGAGATCCTAAGGAATACATGGTCGCCGATAGCAAACTCTAAGGGACGTCGATGAGCATCGGCCCAATGGCACTAGCGATCTTGGGCCACTCGAAGGCAATCTCTGATCCTTCTGACCACTTCAACTGTCTGGGCAATCATTTCTGGACCAAGCATCTGCCTCTCTCCAATATCGTCCCAGGCTAACGGGGATCTGTACTTCCTGCCATACAGTGCCTCGAATGGGGCCATCTAAATACTGGCCTGGAAACTATTGTTGTATGAGAATTCTACCAGGTGCAGGTGATCCTCCCATGAACCACCGAAGTCAAGGGTACAAAACCTCAACATATCTTCAAGTGTCTGGATTGTGCGTTCCGACTGGCCGTCTGTCTGCGGATGATAAGCTGAGCTAAACTGAAGGTGAGTTTCCAAACTCTCTTGCAGGCTACGCCGAAAGTGTGATGTGAATCTTGAATCCCTGTCCGAGGTGATACTGACCTGCACCCCATGAAGCCTGACAATCTGCCTGAGGTACATCTCTGCCAACTGGGCCGTAGACTGACCAACTCTAAATGGGAGAAAATAAGCCACCTTCGTGAGCCTGTAAACTATAACCCAAATAGCATCTCTACCAGCTGGAGATCTAGGCAATCCAGTCACAAAATCCATGGTCACATGCTCCCACTTCCATTCTAGAATCGGTAAGGGCTGAAGAAGTCCAGCGGGCCTCTGATGTTCAGCTTTAACCTGCTGGCAAACCAAACACCGAGAGACAAACTGGGCTATCTCCCTCTTCATGCCATTCCACCAGAAATGCTGACGAATATCACGGTACATCTTCGTGCCACCGGGATAAATAGAATACTGTGAACTGTGAGCTTCTGCCAAGACCTCCTGTCTGATATCTCTACTGGGTACACAAAGACGAGTGCCGTGTCGAAGTATACCATCTTCATGGATACACAACTCTGGCCTTCTTCCTGCCTCACACTCTGCTCTGAGTCGCTGAAGCTTGGGATCTGCTGACTGTGCTCTCCGGATCCTCTCAACTATGTTGGACTGAACCTGTAGACTGGCCATCAATGCCACGTTAGTAGGAAGAACCACTTCAATTTCCATCTTCTGAAGATCTACAAATAATTCTGGTTGTGCCGTTAGAAAGTAAACTCCGGCTCTCTGGCTCAACGCATCTGCTACAACGTTGGCCTTCCCTGGATAATACTGTAAATCCACATCGTAGTCCACCAGTAGCTCGAGCCATCTCCTCTGCCGTATATTAAGGTCCTTCTGGGTGAAAACATACTTCAGGCTCTTGTGATCGGTGAATATCTCCACTCTATCTCCGTACAAATAGTATTGCCAAAGCTTCAGTACAAACACCACCGCTGCCAATTCTAATTCGTGGATAGGGTAATTCTTCTCATGATCATGGAGTTGACGTGACGCATAAGCTATTACCTTCCTATGTTGCATCAAAACACATCCCAATCCTCTGCCTAAAGTGTTACAATAAACTGTGAATCCTCCGGTCCCATCTGGAAGTGTGAGAATGGGAGCCGTTGTCAAACCTCGCTTCAACTTCTCAAATGATTCCTGACACTCTGCTGTCCAAGCAAACTGCACATCCTTGCGGGTCAACTGGGTCATCGGTGCTGAAATCCTTGCAAAATCTGAAATGAATCGTCGATTGTAGCCGGCTAATCCAAGGAAGCTGCGAACCTCTGCCACTGATCTAGGTACTGGCCATGTCTCGATAGCCACAATCTTCTGGGGATCCACTTCTACTCCTCCTCGAGTAATGATGTGACCCAAGTACGAAATACGATCGAGCGAGAACTCGTATTTACTAAACTTGGCATACAATTGATGCTCTTTAAGCGTCTGAAGGACGATTCTGAGATGCTGCTCATGCTCTGCTTCGCTCTTACTGCAGACCAGGATATTATCTAGGAACACGATCATGAACTGATCCAAGTAAGGCATGAAAATGCGATTCATGAGGTCCATGAATACGGCCGGCGCATTGGTCGCTCCAAAGGGCATAACAAGGAACTTCTAATGCCCATACCTCGATCTAAACGCTGTCTTCGGGATGTCCTATTCTCTGACTCTGATCTGGTGGTATCCTGACCGCAAGTCTATCTTCGAGAATACTGAAGCCCCTTTGAGTTGATCAAACAAGTCATCTATCCTCGGGAGAGGGTATTTGTTCTTGATTGTCACTGAGTTCAAGGTACGATAATCTACACATAACCTGGATGTACCATCCTTCTTTTTTACAAGAAGCATCGGGGCTCCCCAAGGCGATCCACTTGCACGAATGAATCCCTTGGTCCTGAGTTCTTCAATCATCTCTTACAAAATCTCCAACTTTGAAGGCGCCATCCTGTAGACTCGCTCTGATACTGGTGCTGTCCCGGGGATCAAGTCTATAGTGAACTCAATCTTCCGTTCTGGCGGCATCCCTAAAAGTTCTTCTGGGAAGACATCTGGAAACTCTTCAACTATCATGGGTAATTGTACTGCTGCTACTGCCATCCGTAATACTGGAGAAGATGGCTCCACTGCGCCTCTGGAAAATGAGAACTCTGGCTCGCCTGGAATACTAAAGACAACCCTGCCAATGTGGCTGTCTATCATAGCATACTGGTTCCTCAACCAATCCATGCCTAAGACTACATCATAGTCTACCATAGGAAACTCTATGAATCTAGCGGGGAACCCTCTACCGCTAACTACGATCCGACACGAGGAAAACACTCGATCTACTCCCACAAGACCATTACCAGTAAGTATATTGAGCCTTACTGATAATGACTCAGGCTCCAATCCTATCCGTGTCGCGAATCGTGCAGACATGAATGAATACGATGCACCAGAATCAAATAATACCGATGCTGGAGAGGAGTTGACGAGAATAGTACCTGCCACTACCTCACCTGGTGCAACTTCTTCTTCCATAGCCATCATTATTGCCTGAACTTGTCTTCTGTCTGCGGGTCCTCTCTGCTGGAAACCTCTCGGCCTACTCTACACTTGGGCTTGGGTATACTGCTGCTGGTTCTGCTGATAAAACGCCTGGACCTGAGGCAACAATGGCCTTGGGTACTGCTGCTGTTGCATAGGTGCTGGTCCCCTAACCGATGGACTGGTTAGGTTAGAAGAGGACGAACTACCCCTATTCGGGCAGGCTCCTATCTTGTGATCTGTCGCTCCACAAGCCAGGCATAATCCCTGTGCCCTGTAACAATCTGCCACCACGTGTCCTGGTTTCCCGCAATGAGAACATCCCATCGCGGAAGTCTGCTTCTGCTTCTGCTTCTGCTGCTGCGGGTACGTCGGGGTCGAATATTGAACCGACGTCACTGAGGCCGCCCGCCTCAGAGTTCCAATGGTCAAACCCCTAGCTGCCGGGGCTGGAGCTGATGATTGGTGCATCTGATTGTGGGATCGCTTCCTACCTCCGGTCCTATCCACGATCCTCTGGGAGGTGTACTCATGCCTCCTAGCTGCTCTCAATACTGCATCGAACGTCTGGTGCTCGAACTGCTCAACTGCAAACAAGATCTCCAAATGCAGACCCTGTTGGAACTGCTGGGCCCTATCAAACTCGGTCGCCACCAAGGTGGGGACAAACCTACTGAGTCTAGAAAACTCAGATGCATAATCGTCGACCGTTCTACCTTCTTGCTTCAAGTTGGTAAATCTCGTCTGTAGGTCGTACCGAGCTACAGCATCAAAATACTTCGTCTGTAATCTTTCTCTAAACACCGCCCAAGTGACCGGCGCCGCTAATCCCACGGCCTGTGCCGCCCACCAACTGCGAGCCAAGTCCAGCAACTGTAGGCGTACCACTACCCCCTTCTCATTCTCAGGAGTTCTAGCTGCTTCTAAAACCACTTCGGTATCTTGAAGCCATGCATCTGCGGCAATCGCATCCTCGCTGCCGTCGAAGAACGGAGGGTTCAATTGCTTGAAGCTGTTTGCCGTCTGGTTCCCTTGATGCCCGCCTCTGTTCAAGGCATCTTGTACTGTCTGGTGCAGGGCGTCGCCCCGACGATTTTGGGATGCGAGGAGTTCTCTGATAAGCCCTACCAAAGGTCCCTCATCTTGTCTAGCCGGTTGGACGGGCGGAGTTGCCTGAACTGGAGGTTCCGGGCCTCCGGGAAGCATAACTCGGGAGGCCGCTCCTGAGTCTTGTGCCTGATCCTCTTATTGCTGGGGTTCATGCTGAGCTTCTTTCGGCTGATTGGCGGGTCCAGGAGCCATGTCGCTGAAGAAGACGACATAGGGAACAATAAGGAAGGACCAGGATAGAACAAGGATATATGCATGTGATCAGGTCAAGATTCCAGGGAATTCGAGGATACGAGCAGAGATCAAGGGCGAGTGCTGATTGAGACATCTATTGGTAAACCCTCATATTTCTTGATTGACAAGACCTGCATGGGCCACCATTTAAACCATGTGATGCCCCAGAACCAGAATACTGGAGAGCGGGGGCGAACATAGCCAGCTACGTATATAGAAATGGAATCCACCTCGCTATACGGTCATGGCTGTCTAGATATGAGTGTTTACTACAAGCCAACGGTCTCTTAAAGTCAAGCCTATTGTCTCAATCTCAAGCAAGTAATAAAATTACGAGATGTTAGACCACCAAATATACAATAAAAGGCGTCCCAAATATTACATATTCAGCTGATCATGAAGCTAGTCATACAAAATGCGAGGACTAGCAAGAGTTAAGTCATACATGATCAACCCTAGGATTTCTTAATCATGTTACAGCCCATAGGCAGACAGTAAGTAAAGATGCATCGAGCTAACAGGTGCTCGTCGGCTAAACGCCTCAAAAGAATAAATTTACAATATAGTGGGTGAAACAAAATGGAAAACCCACTCGTAGCCCGGGTTCCTTCTAGTCGCCCCCATTGGGCTGGAGGTTCGGTAGATCCTCGGGTGCTGCTCCGAAATTTGGCCACACAAAACCAGCTGGGTCAAACCCCAGAAAGAGCAAGTGCCACAAAGGAGGCCCCGAAATAAGAACAAAAGCCAGCATATCAGAACATAAGAAAATAGAAGAAAAGTACAAGTAATAAAGAGTACAGCAGGACAATGAACGACTAGGGACGTGGAACCGTTCCGGGAGCCAGGTTACAACCCGTAAACCAAACAAGGACCGGGGTTGTAACCCTTCGCCTGAATAGCGCCTTGTCTCTACCCATTTATTGTTAAAGATAAGTAAAACAATCATGTACAGGAGTACCAGGTACAGGGACTTAGACGAGACTTAGACTAGGCTGGACATCATCCATTCACAAGCGGCCAAGCAAATACTACGGCTTACTACTTAACTAACTAGGGTTATCACAAGCCTAATTACTAACAAGATGTAAATGAGAAATTCCCAGTCCCAAGCCCTGCAGACTATCCAGTTATCCTTCCGCGGGTTGAGAGTATGGTTGGGTACATCGCCCTGGAGACGATATACCCTTAGGTGACTTAGAGAGTGCAACACATGACAGTGTGCTGGAAATGTGCCCTACTCGTCGGCAGGCTACAAGTCCATTTAAAGCGCCCAGATAACGAGATCGCCTGTGACTAGAAATTCTCCATGTTCTAATTTGATCTAACCATTAGCCTAATTCGATTTAGCGTGAGTCCCTGTCTGTGGTACCCAGGGAGTCACGTCCTAGACATGATACAAGACAAGACAAGTG
The DNA here is from genome assembly GCA_029216955.1 of Iris pallida. Classification (NCBI taxonomy): domain Eukaryota; kingdom Viridiplantae; phylum Streptophyta; class Magnoliopsida; order Asparagales; family Iridaceae; genus Iris; species Iris pallida. The sequence continues at coordinate 1,840,158 of JANAVB010032820.1, forward strand.
GATTGCACAAAACAACAAAAAAGAACACCCACGGTGTTAGGGCAAGTTAATGTACGACCAGTTATCAAGTTAAGTCAAGTCAAGAGTGCGCCACGACGGCCACTATCAAGATATCATGTTACAGGGGATTAATTACAGGTTGCAGGTTACAAGTTAAAAGCCACAAGTTACAAATGTACCACATCGAGTTACTGCCAAGATCAGAGAATGCTAGCCATAAATTAAAAACACAAAAAATCGTGTTAAGACGTTTCGGGTTAAGTCAAGTCGTGCTGTGGGCATCAAGATCTCAGAAAATAAAATCAGCAAGAGAGAAACCGAGGACCAAGGGGAACACCAAGGGTCAGGAAGGGAAGCCATGACACAGGGTGTGCCAGGCAAAGGGCTCGGGCAAGCGGCGCCAAGAGATGCGCTCGGGAACGGTCGCAGCGCGCCAAGGGGCACGAGCGGGGTCAACAGGGACAACTGCGCGCGGGGCATACAGGGTGCAAGGCAGCCAGGCGCGCAAGGCAGCAAGGCGCGCAGGGCATGCGCGGTCAGCAAGGCGCGTGGTGGCGTGCGGGCCAGCGAGGCGAGCAGGGGCACGCAGGCCAGCGAGGCGCGCATGGGCGCGCGGGCCAGCGAGGCGCGCAGGGGTGCGCGGCCAGCGAGTCGCGCAGGGGTGCGCGGCCAGCGAGGCGCGCAGGGGTACGCGGCCAGCGAGGCGCGCAGGGGCGCACAGCCAGCGAGGCGCGCAGGCCAGCGCTAAAAAGCGCGGCACGGGGGAAAGCAGCCTTGCGCTAAACAGCGCGGCTGGAAGGAATCTTCTTCTTCCTCATGCTGAGAGGAAAAACACAATTGGCCTCAAAACTTTGGAACTTCACAACTTGGTCCATAAAATGCGAAATCCGGAATTTCAAGAGTCTAATTTGTGTAAAATTCGATTCTCTACAACATAGAAGCATCAAAACAAGCAAAAAATCCAAGTTTGGTAGATCAAACCCAAGAAATTCCAAAAATGGTAAAACTTAGATCTACGAGAATCCAAGCTCCAAATCCAAAAATGTCAAATTCTAATGTTGTTCCAAATCATCTAATTAAGCTATTAGGCAAATAAAATTTGGTCTTCATGTGGTGGCAAGATGCACTTGCCTATGGGTGGGATGTTGTGTGGAAGAAGGAAGAAGAAGGAGTTAGAAATTTAATTAGGAAAGTAATGAGGAGAGAGAATGGTTGGTGGGGATTTGAATGAGGGTGGGTTGTGGTGGAATGAGGGTGGAGTATAGGTTAAGGTGTTCCATTGGGTTTAAAATCAAACCAATCCAACTAAAACCGAGCTGAGCCGAAACCCAAAATACGAAAAAACCCAAAATTCCGTAAGTCGAGAAAAATAAAATACATGCTAAAATCCAACTACGAGTATAAATACAAAATACGGGAAATAAGGGTGACATCGACTAACCAAGTCAGCCCATTTTATTGTCATCAAAGTTATTTAGGGCGTCAATCGCCTGGCTCAGATTTATCTTGACGAGATTGTGCGACTGTATGGAGTTCCAGTATCCATCATCTCAGATCGGGATGGGCAATTTCTATCGTACTTATGGAGTAGCCTTCAGTCGGCTACAGGAAATAAGTTAAAGTTTAGCCACGCTTAACATACTCTGGCCGACAGCTAAACTGAGCGTATGAATCAAATTCTCGAAGACATGCTACGTTTCTGTGCAAAAGACTTAAAGTCAAGTTGGGATGTTCATCTACCGCTAGCAAATTTTGTATACAACAATAGCTACCAGTCCAGAATTCAGATGGCGTCGTACGAAATCTACTACGGGCAGAAGTACAGATCACCCATTTGCTAGAATAAAGTCGGGTAGACCCCTGAGCTGGTGGAGCAGACCGTACAAAAGGTCGAGCTAATACAGGAAATACTGAAGACTGTACAGAGTCGACAGAAGAGCTATACTGACACCTGTCAAAGCCCACTTAAAATTATGGAAGACAATAATATGTTTTTGACGGTAACTCCGATGCGTGGGTCACTAGGTTCAGAGAAAAAGGCAAACTGAGTCTAGAATTTCTTGGTCCTTTCAAAATACTGAAGCGAGTCGCCCCAGTAGCTTACCATATTGTATTGTCACCAGCACTATCGGACGTGCATGATATCTTTCATGACTCACAACTACAAAAATATGTCCATGATCTGACCCATATGGTAGATTTTGGCCAGCTAGACCTTAAGACAGACTTGTCGTACGTGGAAGAACCTGTGCAGATCTTGGAGCATAAGGACAAATTACTACAAAATTATGCGATCCCTCTCGTTCATGTACTCTGGAGGAACCATTCAGTCGAAGAGTCAACCTGGGAAGTTGAGCCTGAGATAAAGAAAAAAAATTCTTCATTGTTTTCATAGTGGTAGGTTCTATTCTTAAGTTTTTTGGACGAAACTTTTTCTTAGTTAGTTATAGTGTAGTGCCCCATTCCAACATCGTGACATTCCTCGTCGTGATACGAGGAGCACGGTTAAGAAACACTATCGCTATCGATTGTTCTGGACCGGTTGAATCAAGATCCTTTCCTTTTTATGGGTCATATTCTTCGGAATTAAGTCCCATACTCAGCGGTCGGCATTTCGAGGTTAGACTCTGCGGCTGAGTCAGGAGAGATCTCCCGCTGCTCTATTTTTCATGTAGTGCTTGCTTTACTGGCTTTGTTTTTGTGAATGCTTTTTTATGATTATTTTCGATGGAATATATTGCTTGCGTTCTTCGAACTTCGCATTTCATATCGAATCCCGGAGGAAAGGATAGAGTATTGATCGTTTGCTTATGCGATTTTAGGTGATTTTGTAGGAGGGCGCACGGCTTAGAAGACTCGTTTCTCTTGCTCATTCAATCAACAGTGAGTAGATCGACCTTCTCTTCTTGACCCACTTGTGCTCCAATCAATCGATAATATCAATAATCTGAATGCTAGATATAGATGCATGGACTCAATGTTATATAATTTTTTTCATAGCATGCACTGTATATGTTAACTTGTGTAGAACTGCTATCCAAATGTTATACCATAAAACTGTTCACATGTTTACTTATATTATTGCTTTCCATAAAACTGTGTTAAGCAAAGGGGAATGAAATCAACAAATGAGCATTACAAAATGATAAGGCGGGACATGTTGAACATGGTTAAACATCTTATGAATTTATAGACCATGCTTAAGTAACTAGTTTTAGTTTAGCACGGTCATGGACAACTTGTACACAAGGGCAATGTTGGCCCATTGCCTAACGGTCACACCTGATTTTGATAATCAACGAGGACTTAAGTCGATACGCAAAATATACGAACTATTACTAACATTTCAGGTCAGTGAAACCAATATCAAATAAGAATGTACCTACATCCACAACAAGCATTCAAGTCATCATCGAAAAGCCAATTGTAATAGAATCCAGATCGAGTCATTTTTACATTTCTTACGTAATTTATCCTTTATTGAGTCTAGGAGAATTAATATAAAATCGATCGGGCATTACTGGCTTAGGTTAACTCCGGTCATTTTCTCAAAAAGCCTATCTATTTTGCAAAGCTCTACATATCCAAATAGCCCACAAACCCTATAAAAATTTGGACCCAAAATCTGCATTCTGAAGTGACAGAACTCTGACCGAGTTCGGTCAACCCAAATTCAAATTTTAGTTGCCTCCAAATCTCCATAGAACATTCGTTTGCGAGATCTTCGCATCCAAACTCTGCCAGAATTCTGTCTGAGTTCGGTCAGGAAAAACAACTATAAATAGAAGAGATTTTTCATTTCTACTCACTCATTCACTCTTCTCTCTATCTATTCTTCAAAGCATTTTTCAGTGATCTAACGCTTTCATATTCCACCTATACATCTCTTAGCTAAAGCCAGTAACATCTGTTCGATTTAGAGTCTTTGGTTTACAGAGTTGTAAAGAGATTACAAGTTCAGAAAATATCTCAGTTTTCGGAGTCAGTCGTGCGCTCGTCACCAAGCACGGTGTTGTGAAATCGGTCGTGCACTAGTCACCAAGCATGGTGTTATGAAGAGTTGGCAAGCTAGTGGATTAATAGTAGGCAAGAGTACCTGCGACTGGACTAGTCCTCTCAGAGGGATACCAGTAAATATTGTGGTGTTCACTGGGTTTGATCTTCTATCTCTTGCTGCATTTATATTACTGTCTCTTTATTCCTGCCATAGTTATAAAATACTTATTAAATTTTTAGTTGGTGATTATTTTCGCTGCACTCTCACACACTCTATACACCCCCCTCTAGAGGTACTCAAAGGTCCTACAATTGGTATCAGAGTAGGTTATATTCTAATATAACAACCCTAAAGAGTATATGGCAGTCATGAAATTAATATTCAATAGTAAAGGGCAATCCACAAATAGATCCCCTATTTGATGGAACAAATTACACCTATTGGAAAACACGAATGACTTTCTTCCTGAAGTCTCTTGACTTTGGTCTTTGGTCTATATTAGTTGACGGTTATAAGAAACTGGCACCTGTAGTGATTGAAGGTAAACTTGTAGACAAGCCACATGATAAATACAGAGACAGAAAAATCAAAGGCTAGTCTAGATGCACGTGCCATCAATGCACTATTTTGTGCAATTGACAAAATGGAGTTTAATCGAGTTTCTATCTGTACTACGTCTAAAGATATTTGGAGACTTCTTAAGATAACCCATGAGGGGACTTCCCAAGTAAAAGAATCCAAAATCAGCAGACTAACACAGGAATATGAATCTTTTAATATGAAATCCGATGAGTCAATTACACAGATGTTTACTTATTTCCTAGATATTACTAATACTTTGCAATCTCTTGGTAAGGATTACAGTAACCATGAGAAGATCAAAAAAGTGCTACGGGCTCTAACCAAGAACTAGAACCCGAAGGCTACTACAATCATTGAAGGAAACGATCTCACCACCATGACTCTGGAGACACTCATGGACAAGCTGATGACCCACGAGCTGGACCTACAAGAATTTGAAGAAGCAACTCCTAAAGAAAAATCCATCACCTTTAACGCGCAAGCCAAAACAGTTGCATGTAAAGATTCTGACGAAGAATCATCTAGTGCTGATGAGCAAGCCTTGCTAGTAAAGAACTTCAGAAAATTCCTAAAGTTTGAGAGATCAAATAGAAGAAAGAAAGACATCCATGAAAGTAACAAAGAAGAAACAATATGATTTGGATGTAAGAAGTCAAGGCATATAAGGAAGGACTGTCCAATGTCAAAGAAAAATAGTCCATATGATAGATCGAGATCAAGCAGAAAAGCTTTAACTGGTCGAAAGTATGCAAATACAAGCATCTGGCACGAAAATGATGCCAGTGAATCAGATGAAGAGGATAAACCCTGCTGCACTGCTAATGTCTGTCTTATGGTGTTCGATAAGGTATCAACTAACCCTCTATATGATGATTTTATATTCGATGAGTTAGAAAATGCTTTTAGCGAACTACTTGAAGAATACAAAAATGTGTTAGACAAGTATAAGCAATCTCGCAAAGAGGTTATGGCATGCACAACCGAAGTAGCAAGATTGTCTAATCTTTTCGAAGATATTAGAGAGACATCTACTACCGGTAACATGGATGAGATAGCCAAGCTCAAGATAGACTATCATGAGGCTATCCTCACCATTGAAAAGAAAGAAGGAGACTATGTCAAGATACAAGAGCTTTATGACATAGAGAAGAAGAGGCACTTGAACACAGAGCAAAGACTCGCTGATATGACTGCTAGATATGAGGAGGCTTGTACGATCTCTAAAAAGTTAGAGATCAAGTTAGGAAAACAGGCCATCCCTGTGACACAGCCTAAGGTTAGTCCTAATGCTAAGCATACATCTAAGAGTACTAAACCACAGAAAGCACGTAAGCAACACGTCAATCACAATCATGCTTTCACTTATAGGTTTTTAAATATGACATAACTGCATGTCAACACAAAAATAAAGAAAACTTTTTCAAAACTTACTTGCACGTACTGTAGTACTAACGGGAACATATCACAGTATTGTCTAGCAAGAAAGCATGTTGACAATCAAATATTTGTTTAGAGACCAAACACTAAGCAAAATGGAACCTTCAAGAAATAGGTACCAAAGGATTCATCTACCCGTGTTGTAGGTGGACCCTCAACCCTCTCATATTAGAAGCAAGTGGATTCTCGATAGCGGATGTTCGTGTAACGCCCCAGTCCCAAAATACGAAGGACTAGGAATGTAATTATGTCAGCTGCATACATACGAAGTATACTCCAATATATGGAACCATCGTATGTATATATAATCTACAAAGTGTAGAAAGCCACGATACTAATCTTATCCACAAATAAAGAAGGAAGAATTTATAACAAATTATGAATTATTGTTTACACAAGTCGTTGGGCGGAGACAAATCCACTACCAATAAAGAGAGAAATACAAAATTAAAAAATTTGTCAAGCGATGCGAAGAAGACTCAAGTGCAATCATCCTTGATGGAAGAGAGCAAGTCATGGCCTTGGCTAGAGCACCTACGCAGCATCACAAAAGCACACCTGGAAAAATCATCAGGTCCTCAGAGGGATGTAACAAGACACATAATATCATGCCATAAACTGAATATAGTTAGCTAAACAGAAAATTGTATATGTCTAAACAGATAAAGTTCCTTAACCATTCTATGTAAAAATGTACTTTGACGGCAACGTTCCACACAAGGGCTTTTCAAAACTAGAGGCACGACGCGTTAGCGTTTCAACCGAGGCACTAGTAGCATCTAGAGAAAAGTAAATAAGTGTACGGCACATAGCTCACGGGTGAGTCACTGACGGCAGCTAGAGGAAAGTAAATGCACGGCCTACTAGCACTCGACTGAGTCATTAAGGGCATCTAGAGGAAAGTAAACGAGTGAAAGCCCCTACGCCTAATAGCTGTCTTCTCCCTCCTCATGCACTACACGTGCTGTATCCACATCACGATATTCCTAATAACCTCTAAGTCTTCTAGACATCCATAACTATTAGCAGTCATATCCTAACGCACGGCCTGTACGCACCAATGACCAGTCAGCACGCATGTCCGTATCTATATGCGACTCGCGACTTCATGGCAGACAGGTGTCAAGGCCACTGAATGCGACACACACAAAGGGTTGTCACTTAACTCTAGGCCAAATGTATAAAGAAAACTAAAGTATAGTAATTTGCATCCATATACAATTTTGAATGAACGAATTTATATTTGCTATAAGTAGATAATAAGTAAAAGCATGCATGATATCGAGCAAGTAATTAAACAAAAATGGCAAGGTGTCTTGATTGGGGTATCGCCTGGTGTGGTGATCTGACAGGTCCCAATTAGTCCAATAGCCATGTTCGATGTGTAGAGGTCCGAAGTTACGAGGAAATAGGGAAGCAAGATTTAGTCATGATGGGTGACGATAATCGAAGAGAGTTTGAGTGAGAGATATGTGTACTATTCTAGCAAAAATTGTATACTATTTGAAAATAGGTTTCAGTTAATCTAAATATAACTACAAAAATCTAAGAAATAATTAGTTTTCGAAAAGAAAAAAAATTCAAAGTGGACAATGAAATAAATTTCATGTCACTCGCACACAAATAGTCTATTTTGACATAAGCAATAGTTTTTCAAAATTATCATTTGTATCAAAAAATAAAATTGCCTTCTTTATAAATAAATAAATAATAAAGGTCTGGCAATCTCGACGCGATACAATAAATAAAAATAAAAATACTTATTTTCTATACGAAGAATTATTTTAATAAAATATTTGTATATAAAAATATATACCATCTCGCAATTTCGCACGCTACGTACAAATACAAAAAATGTGAACTTGTACGCGACTTACAATTACGAAAAACAAAAAAATTATTACCAAATTTAAAAAAATTGTAGTAAAAATTTAGGAGGTTTACATCCTACCAACTTACAAGAATTTTATCCTCGAAATTAAAAATAAGTGGGGGGGGGGGTTGAGAAGGTACAAGGGTATATCGATGAGGAACAATCAAATCACGACGTTCAACACAAACTTGTATTAGAAAATTATGATTTCGATAACTACGAAAATAAATCACGAATTTAATTTAGGGAGTGAATGATGGTCGCATGTTAACGCAAGAAGAGACAAAGATTAAGGGTCAATAAGGGGTGGTAAAATAATTTGAGATCAAGGATAGGTGGTTTCGTAGAGAGAAGATACTCATCTAGGTTTAGAAGTACGGTTAAGGGAAAGGGTTCTAATCCTTCCTATGTTTCAAACAATTTAGAAAGTCATGATAATAGATTGAGAGTTGAAGGAAATGAAGTGTAACTCGAGACGAGATTGAAGTAACCTGGGTTGGTAATGGCTAACTACACTCGTATTTATATAATTCTTATGGTCACAAGGGAATACATTGTGTCTATCTATCAAGCACGAGTGTTTTGCCTTTCCAAAAATAAGTGAAAGACCAAAGTGAATAAAATTTCGAAGAAGATGTTATTAAGTATGAACACGGGGTTCAAAGGCGACTGAATAATTCCTAAAGGGAATTGCCAACGCAGTCACAGATAAGACTCTAGAGGGCAAGTTTAACTATGTCTCCATCCATGTAGAACGATATATGAAAAAGCGAACTAAAGTGCACTCGGTTGATCAGACCATCATGCACCGGTTCTGATTAGACAATATATTATTGAGCATATGCTCAATAGCATAAGTCATGAGCAAGCTCGATAGATGGATAAGCTTGTAAAACTAGATTATAGTAGCAATATTAGTCAAGATGGTAAAAACATAGGCACGTGAGATTAAGATTGAAAGGAAGTAGAGTTTGGTCAAAGTCCTTAAAAATCTAGGTCATGTCCTATGTTGATACCTATACAGTCGTCCTACCGTCTACTTGTTTAAGACTTGGTTAAGGTCATAAGGAAGGTTAGGCCGTAAGAAATTCTACCCAACTTACAAGAGTTAAACTAGTAGGGTGATAGGACAATGGGTCATGTCCACCTAGTATGGGTTACCTTATTAATCTCTATCAAGCACGAAAGAAGGGAACGAATCACGATAGAAGGGATCAAGCAAGATGCAACTCGAGGAGTCAAACGAGAAGGCGGTCAAGTATGTGGATGAGATCCTAGACTCTATTTTTATACGCAAGCTTGCTTGGTACGGTAAAGTAACCAAATAACTTTTCTTGACCTGCATGGGCCACCACAAAAACATGTTACACCCCAGTCCCAAAATATGAAGGACTAGGAACGTAATCATGCCAGCTGCATACATACGAAGTATACTCCAATATATGGAATCATCGTATGTATACATAAGCTGTAAAGTATAAAAAGTCACGACACTAATCTCATCCACAAATAAAGAAGGAAGAATTTATAACAACTTATGAATTATTGTTTACACAAGTCGTTGGGCAGAGACAAATCCACTACCAATAAAAAGAGAAATACAAAATTAAAAAATTTGTCAAGCGATGCGAAGACGACTCAGGTGCAATCATCCTCGATGGAAGAGAGCAAGTCATGGCCTTGGCTAGATCACCTGCGCAACATCACAAAAGCACACCTGGAAAAATAACCAGGTCCTCAGAGGGACGTAACAAGACACATAATATCATGCCATAAACTGAACATAGTTAGCTAAACAGATAAAGGTCCTTAATCATTCTATGTGAAAATGCACTTTGACGACCACGTTCCACACAAGGGCTTTCCGAAACTAGAGGCACGGTGCACTAGCGTTTCAACCGAGGCACTAGTGGCATCTAGAAAAAAGTAAATAAGTGCACGGCACACTAGCTCTCGGGTGAGTCTCTGACGGCAGCTAGAGGAAAGTAAATGCACGGTCCACTAGCACTCGACTGAGTCACTAAGGGCATCTAGAGGAAAGTAAACGAGTGAAAACCCCTACGCCTAATAGCTGTCTTCTCCCTCCCCATGTACTACACGTACTGTATCCACATCACGATATTCCTAATAACCGCTATGTCTTCTAGACATCCATAACTATTAGCAGTCATATCCTAACGCACGGCCTGTATGCACCGATGATCAGTCAGTACGCAAGTCTGTATCTATATGCGACTCGTGACTTTCTGGCACACAGGTGTCGAGGCCAATGAATGCGACACACACAAAGGGTGGTCCCTTAACTCTAGACCAAATGCATAAAGAAAACTAAAGTATAGTAATTTGCATCTACGTACAATTTTGAAAGAACGAGTTTATATTTGCTATAAGTAGATAATAAGTAAAAGCATGCATGATATCGAGCAAGTAATTAAACAGAAATGGCAAGGTGTCTTACCTGGGGTATCGCCTGGTGTGGTAATCTGACAGGTCCCAATTAGTCCAATAGCCATGTTCGATGTGTAGAGGTCCGAAGTTACGAGGAAATAGGGAAGCAAGATTTAGTCATGATGGGTGACGATAATCGAAGAGAGATTGAGTGAGAGATACGTGTACTATTCTAGAAAAAAAATGTATACTATTTGAAAATAGGTTTCAGTTAATCAAAATATAACTACAAAAATATAAGAAAATTATTTTAACAAAAAATTCTATGTTTGTCAACATATATTTTATAGATAAAATATACCTTTTTACTAAAAATAGTTTAGACAGATGTTGATAATCTGGAAAATTATATTGGGTTTTAAAACCATATTTTGAAATAAAGACCAAGCCAAATATAATATTTATATAAATGTGTATATATATTTATACAAGAAAACTTTAAAAAAGATGTATATATAAAGATAACCAAAAATGATTATTAGTATCATAATAATTAATACAAATTAAGATATCAGCAATACTGATATTATTTGTAATAATATCTATACTAAATAAAATAATATTAATCCTTAATCTTGGTCAATCTGTAATAATAATAATAACAATAATAATAATAATAATCTTAATTTCCAAACATAAATAAACAAGCACATAAAAAAAGGAAGCTGTACACAAGCAGCAAACAAAAGCATCATTAGCATCAGTTGACTCGAGAGAGAGAGAGAGAACAACAAACAAATTTAAGAAAAAGGGGACGAAGACCCAGAAAGAGAGAAAAGGAGAACGAATGAGGGGAAAGAACTCACCAGGCCGAGCAGGCGGAGGTGTATCGACCACGGCGGTCGCGGTGATAGTGTGCGGCCGGCGTGGCCTCTCGGACACGCTGGTAAACTGGTACACGCCGACGAAAGCGTGTGCCGGGGAGTGCTGCGGATGCTGGGTACTCATTCGCGTCGGCGGCGCCGGAGGTGGCACGTTCCAGTGCTGGAGGAGAGCAGATCGGCGGGCGGCGCAGCGTGGATCCGCGGGTGGCATGCTGCAGGTGGGCGCGGCTCTGGTGGTGACGAGCTCACCCATGGCGGCGGTGCTCGACGCACCTTTTTGGAGGCACGGCCGGTCTGAGGCGGTCTACGGCACGAGGGAAACAAGGAAGTTCTCATCGGTGGCCGCAACGGAGGGTCCAGGTGAGTGTTTGGGTTAAGGTTCCATTTTCTTTTGGTTTTCTAGTGATAGGGACGATGACGATGACGGGTTGGGATGATGTTGGCGGTGGTAGTTTTGGTGATGATGGTGACGGGGGTGATGCTGCTATCCGAGTTTGGAAAATGGTTGGTGTGGCGGTCGAGTGCTGGGGACGGGGTGGTGAATGGTTGCCGGTGGGATGAGAACTCGTGGTCGGTAATGGTGGTATGTTTTGTGGAGGTGGAGGCGATATGATCAGGTGGTGTTGGCGATGATGGATTGTTGTGAGAGGAGGTCGAGGGAGTCTGGCTTGGTCGGAGTGGCCGCCGGTTGGTCGGGTTTGCCTGTGGTAGAACAAAGAGGCGGTTGGTGATGCCTTGGGTGCGGGAGGTGGATGTCGATGACGAAGATGATGGTGGTTTGTCGGGATGTGTCGGGTTGTTCGATACCAGCTTTGTTGGTGTCCTACGAGATATGTGGGTGGTGATGGATTGTGCCCGTGGTTATCAGGCACAGGGGTGGATAATTGTATATGTAAAGGAAAATATATAATGGAGGAAGGGGACACCGACACGATGCACGGACATGGTGGAAAATTTTGGATTGTAAATTTTCCTAGAAAGGATCCTCTCCTTTTATAGGTGGTGGACTCCTGGATGGATAAGAACTAGGACGGTTTAAATCCTCCCATAGATAATTACATATTTGATTTAAAATAATTTATCAAATCCCAAATCAATCTAGCTAGACTCTATTTTTAATTTAAAGCTATTTTAAAATAAAGCCAATATAATCTTTTCCAATTAAAATCATAATAATTAATTAAATATTAAATTAAACAATTTCCCAAATAACTTTTTATAAATAAAAAAATATATTAATAAATAATTTTGAAATTCACAATAAACTTTAAATATTTGGAATACATTTTTATAAGTAAACAAAACAATAAGTTTTCGAAAAGAAAAAAAATTCAAAGTGGACAATGAAATAAATTTTATGTCACTCGCACACAAATAGTCTATTTTGACATAAGCAATAGTTTTTCTAAATTATCATTTGTATCATAAAATAAAATTGCCTTCTTTATAAATAAATAAACAATAAAGGTCTGGCAATCTCGATGCGACACAATAAATAAAAATAAAATACTTATTTTCTATACGACGAATTCTTTTGATAAAATATTTGTATATAAAAATATATACCATCTCGTAATTTCGCACACTACGTACAAATACGAAAAATGTGAACTTGTACGTGACGTATAATTACGAAAAACAAAAAAAAACAATACCAAAATTAAAAAAATCGTAGTAGAAATTTAGGGGGTTTACAGTTCGTGGCACATGACTAGTGATGCAACTTTGTTCGCTGCTGTCGATGAAGAAAGAATGATACGTCTCCTTCGAAAATAACTTGAGAGTTGATATAATTGGAAATGGCACTATTGATATGTCTCCTTACTAGTGATAAAAGATGTTTGTCTAGTTACAGAATTGAAACATAACCTACTGAGCATAAGTCATTTGGCAAATAATGGTTATGGCATCAACTTTGTAAAAGACAAATGTACTATATATGATATATCATCAGGTAATCTCGTATATGAAGGGATTAGGAACGACAATATTTATGTTTTCTTTCTGGAGAGTACTAACAATCCAGGAAGGTGCCTAGTAGCAAATCAAGATAAAAGTTGGCTATGGCACATGAGGCTAGGACATGCTAATATGGACACTATTTTAAGAGAGACATGGTATGTGCTGACTTTGAAAAGAATAAGGCAACTAGGTCTACCTTTAAATCCATCAATGCTATAATTACTTCTAGACCCTTGTAGTTAATTCATATAGATTTGTTTGGCCCTAGTAGAGTTGCTAGTCTTGGCGGTATGCTCTACATTTTTGTTATTGTTGATGATTTCTCTTGTTTTACTTGGGATTACCTTTTTTCAAATAAAAGTGATGCTATTTTTGAATTTCATATATTTTGTAAAAGGGTAAAAAACGAAAAAGAATTCATGATTACTCGTATCCGAAGTGATCATGGTGACAAATTCGTAAATTCTAATTTCAAAAAGTTTTGTGATGATGGTAGATATTTCTACGAGTTTTCTTGTCCTATAACTCCCCAACAAAATGGTGTTGTGGAGAGAAAAAATCGTACTCTAAGTGAAATAGCTAGAGTCATGCTGAATCAACATAATCTTCCTAAATATCTTTGGGCAGAAGCTGTTAGCACAGCCTGTCATGTTTTGAATAGGGTGTTAATTCGACCTATCTCGAAAAAAATACCATATGAGCTTTGGTTTGGAAGGATACCAAACATTTTTTACTTTAAAGCCTTAGGATGTCGCTGTTTTATCCTGAACACCAAGGACAACTTGGAAAAGTTCGACTTTAAAGAAGATAAAGGAATATTTCTCGGATATGTTGCTAAGAGCAAGGGATATAAAGTATTCAATAAAAGATCTATGATTGTTGAAGAATCTATTAACGTTACTTTTGATGAGCTCAATAGTCACAGATGTAGCGACAATAATGATGAAAATGCACAGGTTAAATCCAATTCAGTCAAAGATACTACTACCAGAGAGAGCCATGTGGAAGATCTAAAAGAAAGATTTAAAACTTGGAGATTCTTGCTAGATCATCCAGAGACGCTCATCATAGGTGATGTATCAAAAGGTGTAAGTACACATTCTTCTAATAAAGATACTGATATAGTAGTTAATATAGCTTCTATATCAGAAGTAGAACCTGAAACTGTAGCCGATGCTTTTGCTGATGAATTTTGGATTGATGCCATGCAAGAGGAACTTAATCAATTTGAGAGAAACCAAGTTTGGAAACTCGTTCCTAATCCTATTGGTCAATCGATAATTGGTACCAAATGGCTGTTCTAAAATAAACTAGGGACGGGCAAGTTCTACGCAACAAAGTACGTCTAGTGGCACAAGGTTATAATCAAGAAGAAGTTATTGATTATGAAGAGACATATGCTCATGTTGCTAGACTAGAAGCTATCTGTATGTTTTGTGCATTTGCTTATTTTCATGATTTCAAATGGACATAAAAAGTACATTTTAAATGGATACTCGAAATAAGAAGTTTTTATGAAACAACTCCCCGGTTTTGAAGATTTTCAAAAACCTGATCACGTCTTCAAACTTAGAAAATCACTCTATGGACTCAAACAAGCCCTTCGCGATTGGTATGAACGCCTAAGTGCATTTCTACTTGAAAATGGTTTTTCAAAAGGAAGAGTTGATACTACCCTGTTTATCAAGTCATTAGATGATGATATTCTTCTTGTGCAAATATATGTCGATGACATTTTTTTCAGTTCCACTAACGAAAAACTCTGTCAAGAATTTGCTAAGTGTATGCAGAATGAGTTGAGATGAGTATAATGGGAGAGCTGAACTACTTCCTAGAACTTTAGATCAAACAACACTCACATGGAGCATTCATCAATCAAGATAAGTATACGAAGGACTTATTGAAGAAGTATGACTTCGATAACGTAAAGCCTATCGGAAGTCCAATGTCAATATCTACCAAGCTTGACATTGATGAAAGTGGCAAACCAGTCGATCAGCGTAAGTATCAAGGTATGATTAGTAGTTTATTATATTTAATTGCTAATCGCCCTGATATCATGTTTAGCGTTTGCATCTGTGCTAGATATTAAGCTAATCCTAAGGAATCGCACTTATGCGCCGTTAAACGTATCTTTCGATACCTTAAGGGAATTTCTACAGTCGGCTTGTGGTATCCCAAAACCAAATCTTTTGACCTAATCGGTTATTCAGATGCGAATTTTATAGGATGCAAAGTAGACCGTAAAAGTACTAGCGGTACGTGTCATTTTCTAGGTAAAGCTTTATTCTTTTGGTTTAGCAAGAAGCAAAGTTCTATAGTGTTATCAACAACTGAGGCTGAGTATATCGCCACAGGACGTTATTGTGCTCAAATTTTATGGATGAAGCAAACCCTAGAAGACTACAATCTGTACTACACGAAGATTCCCGTATACTGTGATAACACTAGCACAATTAACTTGAATAAAAACCCTATTTGTCACTCACGCACAAAGCACATAAAATTTTTATCACTTTTTACGTGATCACCAACAACACGGGGATATTTTCTTAGAGTTTATTGACACAGATCACCAACTAGCATATATTTTCACAAAACCACTAGCTAAAGACTGCTTTAACTATCTGTGTTGAGAGCTAGGCATACGTAAATTTTTTGATTCATGATGCATTACATTTAATAAAAATTCTTATAACTTAAAACCTTGATATTTATTAATCAAAGTTATTTTGAGTACAAGCCGAAAGGGTCCTTCTATCATACAAGTATAAATAGTCTGAAGCAACACGGTATACTAGTCTTCGGACTACCGCTAGCTGGGATCTGGCCCCTACAGCTAACCCAAAGTAATAAACAATAGTAAATGGAGAAGTTTAAAAGTTATCAAGTGTATTTATTATTTATTTTGCATTTAAGAACTAGGAAATATAAGTGGCCAAACTCTGACCGAACTCGGGCCGAGTTCAGACCGAATTCGGTCGACGATGGTTTAATTTTCCACAACTACTACATTTGGCCCTAGTCCTAATAAACCCCACTTTTCTCCATCCTCCTCTTCATACTGCCACCCAAAAATCCATCTAAAACCCTAGTTTCTTACTCCTAAGCTCTCATCCTTCTTCAATCCTTAGGTCTATGAAGCTCGAAAGGTGATCTCCTCCATCCTTATCTTCATTCCTTTGAGGTATCTCTTTCTCTTCTCTTTGTTTTTTATCTATGGCTCCCAAACTCCACAAGAGAAATAAAGTAGCTTCTCGAGTAGGTTCATCTTCAACTCCGGAGTATGAACCTGTTAGCATTTTTAGTCCCGCTTGTCCTACTAACGAAGAAGATTATGATTTTGTATTTTTCCTTATTTGGAATTCTCAAAATCTTCGTTCAATAATTTTTCTGGTTGAGATATTTGTCCAGGGCACTCCATAAAATTTACTATATTTTTGGAATATGCTCATACTTTTGAAAGATTTTGCCTCTGTGACTTCTTTGAAACTGCTGAAAACATCTAGGACAATTATGTTTGTATGTTCTATTACAATATGCAAGTTAGGGACAACGGTAATATTTACTCTTGTGTTGCTGGCAATGAGATTGAATTCAACTCTGAAGAATAAGTAGGCAACTCTAGAGGGGTGAATAGAGTTTATGACAATAATATCCAATTAAAAATTAAACTCTTTCACCAACAGTAAATAATCAGAGTAAATGCGGAAATTATAAAGAGCGAGAAAGCATACGCAAACACAACTGATTTTAACCTGGTTTCTCTCGTGGAGGACTAGTCCAGGTCTGAGAACTCTAGCTCAAGATTAAATCTACTATTTGTGAAATAATAGTTACACCCTATGCCTTTTCTTCAGAAGAGCACGTCAACTTCATACAGAGATTGCAGTGGCGATGCTTGGAATTTTTCAAGTAACTTTTTGAACTCTTGCACAAACTCCTAACTGAAGAGTACTGAGCACTTTGAGACTTAGAAAGCTTGTGGCTAGTAGATGAGAAGGGTAAGGCTTGTATAAGCTTTAGAGAGAAGAGAAGAGAAGATTGGATGATTGAAAATGAGAGAATTCAAGGCCTATTTATACTAGTAGCAATAGGCAGAATTCGGCCAGAATTCTGGGTCAAAAATTCAAATTTTTGGCCGTTGGACAACTAGCATACAACAAACCTTAAAAATTAGGGTCCTATAATTTAGGGGACAGAATTCGGCCCAAACTCTGTGTGGAGGCAGAGGTCGGCCCGAACTCTGTCTCCAGAAGACAGAATTGTTCTAATCGGCTATATGGGCTAGTTAGGTTTTGGTGGAGCTTTTGGTTTATGGTTTGGAGATAGGTATAGGCCCAAACTACTCAGTGAGACTCAGTGTACATTTATCTAGACTCAATAAAGTAAAAATACAGACTCGAAAACTGAGTATGCTATAGGATAGAGCCGACGTCCGTCTTGTATTGAGTTCAGTCTTGATGTGTCATATTGAATTATGATAAGTATCATATTGTCAATTTTATCAATATTTGGTTGACTGTGATTTTGTGTCAGCAATCTCCCCCATATTGATAATTGACAAAATAATATTTGTATATTCAATGTTCATACCTGGACACATTTATAAAAGCAATAGCTCCCCCGTAATCAGTGCATAAATAAAAGTACAATAGCTAGCAATAGCTCCCCCGTAAATATTGCTTCTTCTTTTGTCCTGATAAATACAATCTTTCCCAAAGCACAGATGACAATATGATATGAATATCAAATAATTCTTTCTTTTTTGTCATTTATCAAACACAAACAACCAGAGAATTTGTAAATGAAAAATAACTGGCAAGCACACCAAAGTAATAATAAACTGCATCAAGTGTCTCAAGAGTCACATAACATAAAGTGAGCGAATAATAAAAAGCAACTACATAAACTAGAAATCCATAGTGCATAAAAACTAAACAAATGATCCTTAGCAGCAGCAGCAAGTAGGAAACCACATCCGTCACGGAGCTCGAGATGGTCCAGCGTCGTCAGATGGATCAGTAAACGAACGACGAGGATCCACGAAAGCTGCATCCGGATCCAGATAGCGCATAACCCAAGGGTCATCGATACGGTATCCGTCGCGAGCAGGATCCCGCTCCAGAAGAATAGGCATAGAAAGATGCCGAGACATAGAGTACCAGACGTCATGCAGTGAGTTGCTGATGGCACTCATCTGCAGGGTGGTACAGAAGTCAAGTTGGGTCCAGCGATCATCCTCTAAAATGAATCGATCGCGAAGCATAGTCTGAATCGACTCAAGAGTAGCAGGTGGAGGGGGCGCAGGCTGCCCTAAAGCAGGTGCGTCATCCTGAGCATCAGAGTGCTCGGACTCAGCAGGTGAACCGACAGCTGCCTAAAGCCGCCGTGTCTTAGATAGAAAGGCAGAGGCAGGGAGGATTTGGCACACATCAAGTGGGACATGAAAAGCACGAAAAATTATAGAAAGATAGAGAGCATATACCAGAGATCTTGGCTCCTTCCTAGCATTGATCATCCAGTCCATTATGGTACGTGGAAGATTGAATGGAACATGGAAATGAAGGTGATACATAGCAGAAATTTCAAAATATGAAACCTCATCAGTCGATCCCGCTTTGGGCAGAATCGTGGAAAAGACAATGCAATGAAGCTCATAGAAGTAGGGGTTTAGAAATTTGGCAAGAAGCTTTCGTGTACATGTGTTTGGGGTACACAAATCGTCCTTGAAGCTTTCTAGGAAAGACCCATCGGAGAATTAAAACTTGCAAGCATCGACAAGTTTCTCCCATGAGTTAGGCTCCGAAATTTCAAGATATTCCGCAAGATCAAAGTCATCAAATGATATGTCAATGCCAGCAACACGTGAATATAAACGTGTATCATCATGAGTAAGATTGCAATAAAACTTTTGAATTGTATTCCAATAGATAAGTAAATTAGGAGTGACAAGTTCATGAAGACACAAATCATGAAATAAGGAGTCATACCGAGAAAATATGGTAAAGTTAATAGGATGACCCGCACACACGGGACGAGATCAAAAATCATTGAACCACTCGTTTGAGGCTTCCAATGATATAAATATTCGATCATCATACGTGTTGGGGTTAATAGGACGAGGTGGATTAAACAACGGGTGAACTGGTTGTTGAATAGGTTGTTCAACACGAAGAGGAGGATTCGAAAAGGATGCACCCTCGGTTCGAAGCCTCTTTCCTCTATTAAACAACTTAGGAGCCATGAGTAATGAAGAAAATAATAAAATTGAGATGGAGAGAAAAGTGAAATTATACCTCAAAAGGATGATAAAGGATGGAAGAGAATGATGCAAGAGACCTTCTCCTAGAATTTGGAGAAGAAATATGCACTAGAAGGAGAAAACTAGGGTTAGGGTTTGAAGAAGAAGGGTTTGGAGAAGTTTTGGAGGAGGTGGTGAAGGAGAGAGAGAGGGAGAACCCGGTTATAATATGAAAGGTTCGAATGGTCGGAAGAAATCCGGACCATTAGATCAATCTCGGATCAGCGGCTGAGCCCGACTGCGGTTCTGCAATGACCAGACCGAATTCGGCCCGAACTCTGTATTAGGCAGAGTTTGGCCCGAATTCTGGATTCTAGGGCCAGAATAGAAATCAGGCTGAAATGAAGTTGAAAAATAATAATTAGATAAATAAGAATGAAGGAATGGAAGTATGAATATGCAAAAGTAAGAAATCTAAGTAGAGAATTACAAAAAGTGAAAGCGGAATCAGAAGTATAAAATGAAGTTCAAAAATTTGAATTGAGCAAGTTATAAATAAAAGTAGACCATGTAATAAACAAGGAGTTATGCCACAATTCAATATGGTGAAACTGCCATGGGGTAGCTGCAGGGGCCGCATCCCAGCTAGCGGTAGTCCTGAGGACTAGTGCACCGTGTCGCTTAGGCTTTTACGCCTTGTTGTCAGAAGGAACCATTCGGCTTGTACCCATAGCAAATTTATCATAAAGAACCAAGACATAATCGATATTTATGCAGGTTACTTTAATGAATAACCGCTTCGTCCAAAATTCCTAGTTCACGACAAAGAAAGTTGAAATGCTCTTCGGATAGTAGTTTTGTAAAAAAATCTGCCAGCTGATGATCAGTGTCAATAAATTCTAAGTTTATAGTGCCATTTTGCTGGTGATCACGCAAAAAGTGGTGACGTATTTCAATGTATTTCATACGTGAGTGACATATAGGGTTCTTAGTAAGGTTGATGGCACTAGTGTTATCACAGAATATAGGAATGTGCATAAAAGAAAGGTTGTAGTCTGCAAGGGTTTGCTTCATCCACATAATTTGTGCACAACAACGACCAGCTATGATATATTCAGCTTCTGTTGTGGATAGTGCGACAGAGTTCTGCTTCTTGCTAAACTAAGAGACTAGAGCCTTGCCTAATAAATGACACGTGATGCTTGTACTTTTACGGTCGACTTTGCATCCTGCAAAATCAGTATCCGAATAACCAATAAGGTCAAAGGATGTGGATTTAGGATACCATAAGCCCACTATAACAGTACCCATAAGGTATCGAAAGATACGCTTAACGGCGGACAAGTGTGATTCCTTAGAACTAGCTTGATAGCGAGCACACAAACAAATACTAAACATGATATCGGGACGACTAGCAGTTAAATAAAGTAAACTACCAATCATACCTCGATAATTACGTTGGTCAACAGGTTTACCGCTTTCATCAGGTTCCAGCTTGGTCGAAGTAGCCATAGGGGTGCTGATTGGTTTGACGTTGTCAAGATCAAACTTCTTCAGCATATCCTTTTTACATTTTGACTGGCTGATGAAAGTTTCTTGTGAAGTTTGTTTGACTTGCAATCCGAGAAAGTAGGTGAGCTCCCCCATCATGCTCATCTCAAATTCGTTCTGCATACACTTAGCAAAATCTTGACAAAAATTTTCATTAGTAGAACTGAATATGATATCATCTACATAAATTTGCACTAAAAGAATAGTGTTTTAAAAACTTTAGATAAACAGTGTAGTATCAATTTTCCCTTTTGAAAAACCTTTATCTAGCAAGAAATTGCTTAGGCGTTCATACCAAGCTCTAGGGGCTTGTTTGAGGCCATATAGCGCTTTCTTGAGTTTAAAAACATGGTCGGGAAATTTATGATTTTCAAAACCAGGGGATTGTTTTACAAAAACTTCCTCCTTAATAAATCCAATCAAAAAAGCACTTTTAAATCCCATTTGAAATAATTTAAAATTTTGAAAATTAACAAATTCACAAAGCATCCGAATGGATTCCAGTCTTACAACTGGATCATACGTCTCATTGTAGTCGATACCTTCCTCTTGGTTGTATCCTTGAGCTACTAGACGTGCTTTGTTGCGTGTAAATAATCTATCTTCATTTACTTTGTAATAAAAAACCTATTTTGTACCAATAATCGAATGATTAGCTGGCCTAGGAACAAGTTCCCAGACCTGGCTCCTCTCGAATTGGTTGAGTTCTTCTTGCATGGCAGAAATCCAAAACTTATCATTAAAAGCTTCTAAAATAGTTTTAGGCTCAATTTGTGAAATGAAGGCAGTGCTAGCAATGGAGTCTCTTAACGATGATCAAGTACTTACTCCGCGTGAAACCTCACCTATTACCAAGTTTTCTGGATGTGACGGCTTGAAAGAGAATTTCTTCGGCAAGCCCTCCAGAGAATTAGTTTTAGTAGTGGTATTCATCAGCGTAGAAGTTGATGGCTCAACATCATCGTCAGGAGTGGCTGCTGCACTATTATCCTCATCAAAAGTTACATTAGTAGACTCTTCTACAATCAATGAGTGTTTGTTGAATACTCTATATCCCTTGCTCTTGGCAGCATAGCCAAGAAAAATACCATCGTCAGCTTTGGCATCAAATATGCCTAAGTTGTCTTTGGTGTTAAGGATAAAACATTGACAATCGAAAACTCTAAAATATGAAATATTTGGAGTTCTTCCAAACCAAAGCTCATAGGGTATTTTTTTC
Organism: Iris pallida; assembly: GCA_029216955.1. Classification (NCBI taxonomy): domain Eukaryota; kingdom Viridiplantae; phylum Streptophyta; class Magnoliopsida; order Asparagales; family Iridaceae; genus Iris; species Iris pallida. The sequence goes on from JANAVB010032820.1 coordinate 1,862,295, forward strand.
GTAATAGGTCGAATGAGCACCCTATTTAAAATGTGGCACGCTGTACTGACAGCTTCAGCCCAAAAATATTTTGGAAGTAAAAATTTATTCAACATGACTCTAGCCATATCACCAAGAGTTTTATTCTTCCGCTCCACAACACCATTTTGTTGAGGAGTTCTAGGACACAAAAACTCATGATCAAAATTATTTGAATTACAAAACTTTTCAAAATCAGTATTTTCGAATTCGCCTCCATGATCACTTCAGATTCGAGTAATCATATAGCCTTTTTCGTTTTGAACCTTTTTAGCAAAAATTTTGAAAACAGAAATTGCATCACTTTTGTTTGAAAGAAAGAAAACCCAAGTGAATCTTGAAAAATCATCTACTATAACAAAAGAATAGTGTTTTCCACCAAGGCTGGCTACTGTACTAGGACCAAATAAGTCCATGTGAAGTAATTGCAAGGGTCTAGTAGTACTTACATTGTTTATTGAATGAAAAGAAGACTTGGTTGCCTTATTCAACTCACATTCGGCACATACCGTGTCCTTTTTGAATGTGATGTCGGGCAAGCCTCTTACTAGCTTCTTTGTCGATAGCCTGGATATAGTATCCATATTGGCATGACCAAGACGCTGGTGCCACAACAATCTCTCATCCTTGTGGGCGTAGAGGCATCTTTCTGCACTGTTAGTATCTCTAGATAGATAGAAAATATAAATTTTATTCTCTCTTATCCCTTCAAAAGAGATGTCTCCCGTTGACCTATCATAAATATAGCATTTATTTTATCCAAAGTTAATATCATATCCATGATCAGCAAGGTGATTTATGCTGAGCAGGTTATGCTTTAACTCGGTCACTAAGCAGACATCCTTTATTACAAGAGAGGGAGGATGACCTATAGTAGCATTACCTATGATGTACCCTTTTAAGTTGTTGCCGAAGGATACATACCCTTCCCTCTTCATCGATAGTGATACGAAAAGATTTGTTTCTCCCGTCATATATCGCGAGCATCCACTATCGAGAATCCACTTACTTTTAGTTGAGAAGGGAAGGTCCACCTACATCAAGAGTAGATGTGACCTTTGGTACCCAAGTTCTTATGGGTCCTGAAATGTTAGTTTTTGGCACCCATGCATATAGATTTATATCTACTAATCTTCTAATTCTACATTATGGTGAGATGTGTCCATGTAATCCATAATAGGTACAGGTAGCATGCCTATTTATGTTGGGAGCACGTTGAAAATGATGTCTATATACAGCATGGTGAGAGTTATCTCTATGTGCAGCATGGTGATGATTAGCAGGATAGTGATTGTGTGTAGCAGTAGAATGATAGTTATGAGAATAATGTCTATATGCATGTGGTTTATGTGCTGCATGGGAGTACGTGTACATGTAAGCATGTTTACGTGCTGCATGTGGGTGACGTGTTTGACTATTTTGAGTAGTCTTGTGCTTTGTGTGTGTTTGATGTGATTAGGTTTGAGGTTGAACAACCTGTTTTCCCAATCTAATCTCTAATTTCTTAGAGGCAGCATGCAGTTCATTATACTTAGCATTCAAACCATCTATTTTAGCAATAGAGATCTTGTGTCTATTCTTCTCTTCAGCAAGCTCAGTGTTGAGTGCTGTGATCTCACTTGTTTGCTTTTCAATACGTGCTTCGGCATCATGTAGGCTTAACTTAAGCTTAGACACCTCATTAGTGACTTCTTTGGGTGGAGTGTCTCTAATATTATCAAGCAAAGAAGAGAGTTTTTGAATCTCGACTTCATAGCTTTTGATCTTCTCCTTGGCATGCTTATATTTACTAATGACTTTCTTGTGATCATTTAGTAAATCATTGAACGCATCGCCAAGTTCATCAAAAGTGAAGTCATCGAGAGTTTCACTAGTTATCTTATCGGATGTTGCCATTAGGCATACATTGGTGGTGTCTTAAGGTGATCCTTTTCTTCCTCGGAGTCACTTGCTTCGCTTTCATGCCAAATGCTAGTGTTGGCATATTTTCTTGAGGAAGACTTCTTGTAGGGCTTCTCATATCGATTGCTTTTTTTGCGAATGGATAAGTCTTTTCGGACATATCCAGTCTTCTTGCATCCGTAGCACATTGGTTCTTCCTCGTCATCTTCTTGTTGTTCCTTCTTTCTTTGATTGAAGTAAAGGAACTTCTTGAAATTTTGGACTAGAAGAGCTTGATTATCATCTTCAGAATTGTCGTCATCGGTCTCTTTAGGATCAACTCTTCGACGATGAGCTTTTAGGGCAATCTCTTTTGCCTTTGGAGCAGGTTCTTCGAAGTCTTTGAGGTCATGCTCGTGAGTCATCAGCTTTTCCATCAAAGTCTCCATAGATATTGTGGTGAGATCATTGCCTTCTATGATAGCTGTTATCTTAGGGTTCCAAATCTTCGGTAGCCCCCTAAGTAACTTGCGGATCTTATCGTGATTAGTATATTGTTTGCCGAAAGATGATAAGGGGTTGATGACGTCGAGAAATCTTGTAAACATTTGAGTGATCGTCTCATTAGGCTTTATCTTAAACGCCTCGTATTCTTGAGTGAGACGACTGATTTTTGACTCCTTGACTTGGGTAGTTCCTTCATGCGTCACTTCTAGAAGTTTCCATACTTCGTGCGAGGTGGTGCATGTCGAAACCCTGTCAAACTTATTCTTATCTATTACACAAAATAAAGCATTAATAGCTCTTGCGTCTAGACTTGCCTGTTTCTTTTCCTCGTCGGAATATTTGTCGTTGGGTTTCTCGACGAGATCTCTATTGACAACTATTCTAACGGGCTTTTTGTAACCATCGGTGACAATGGTCCACAGGTCAAAGTCTAGAGACTTGAGATAAAAACTCATCCTTGTTTTCCAATAGGTGTAGTTTGTTCCATCAAATAGGGGTGGCCTATGAGTGGACTGCCCTTCACCGTGATTGGAAAACATGGGTTGTGTGGTTGCCATGGATCAGCTCTAGGATGTTAATCCTTGTTGAGAGAACAGAGCTCTGATACTAATTGAAGAACAAGTAGGCAACTCTAGAGGGGGGTGAATAGAGTTTATGACAATAATATCCAATTAAAAATTAAACTCTTTCACCAACAGTAAATAATCAGAGTAAATGCAAAAATTATAAAGAGGGAGAAAGCATACGCAAACACAGCCGATTTTAACCTGGTTTCCCTCATGGAGGACTAGTCCAGGCCTGAGAACTCTAGCTCAGGATTAAATCCACTATTTATGAAATAGTAATTACACCCCGTACCTTTTCTTCAGAAGATCACGTCAACTTCTTACAAAGATCGCAGTGGCGATGCTTAGAATTTTCCAAGCGACTTTTTGAACTCTTGCACAACCTCCTAACTGAAGAGCACTGAGCACTTTGAGGCTTAGGGAGCTTGTGTCTAGTAGATGAGAAGGGTAAGGCTTGTATAAGCTTTAAAGAGAAGAGAAGAGAAGATTGGATGATTGAAAATGAGAGAATTCAAGGCCTATTTATACTAGTAGCAATAGGCAGAATTCGGCCAGAATTCTGGGTCAAGAATTCAAATTTTTGGCCGTTTGACAACTAGCATACAGCAAACTCTAAAAATTAGGGTCCTGTAATTTAGGGGACAGAATTTGGCCCGAACTCTGTGTGGAGGCAGAGTTCGGCCCAAACTCTGTCTCCAGAAGATAGAATTGTTCTAATGGGCTATATGGGCTAGTTTGGTTTTGGTGGAGCTTTTGGTTTATGGTTTGGAGATAGGTATAGGCCCAAACTACTCAGTGCGACTCTTTACATTTATCTAGACTCGATAAAAGTAAAAATACAGACTCGAAAACTTAGTATGCTGCAGGTTAGAGCCGACGTCCGTCTTGCACTGAGTTCAGTCTTGATGTGTCATATTGAATTATGACAAGTATCATATTGTCAATTTTATCAATATTTGGTTGAATATGATTTTGTGTCAACAAACTCAACTGACGTTAGTGAGTACTTTCATATGCCAGATGTTGGCAAAATGTTGGTTGATATTAATCATGTTCAATTTCCTGAAGGTGTAACCCTTGATTCGTTTAAGGCTGCAATGTGTCACCCTAGACCTGTTCCTTAAAATGGTAGGGTGTACTCAAAGCACCTTAATCAAAAAATTTATGAATTACATCGCTTTGTCTTCTCTGCTTTGTTTCCCAAGACAGGATCTTCTAACGAGATCATGTTTTACGAGATGTCTGTGATATATCATATGCATTTTGGTTTTCCATTCTCTGTTCCTAAGACCTTTATGGCTTGGATGATCAGTTGTAGGAGAGTGAGGCGTAACCTTTTATATCCCATGCATCTAACAGTTATCTTTAGAAGATTCAACATCAATCTTGAATTACGTCCTTATTCTTCTACATCTTTTGAGCTGACTAGATCTAGGACATATCCTAACCCTCCTCTTCCACCCGGTGCTGAGCCTTTTCCTGTACCTACTGATGATCCTGCTCTAGCTGCTCCTGCTCTAGGATTTGATCCACAGTTCTTTCAGTGGTTCGATGACTTTGTTGCTCTCTCTGAGCAACGTTATCAGCGCTTTGATGAGTTTGTCACCCTCTCGGGACAACGTCATCAAAGTTATGTTGATGTAGAGTTCTAACACGCCATACAGGCTCAGGTGTTAAGGAACAGCATTGCTGATCTATACTAAAGTTTGGCACATGACCCTGCATATCCAGTTCATATGACCATCATCCCAGTTTTGTTGGACCGAGGTTTGATGATCCGACCACCTTCGGATACTTTGATCCGACCATTGCTTACTTCGATCCACAGCCTCCTGTTCCTCCTGCTGATGATGATGCACATATGTGATATGGGCTTCCAGTTTAGTGTTTTTGAGTTTTATTTGCTAGTGATGATGAACATTACAGCTACAGTTTGTACCAGTCTAAAATGTTATAGTTAGACTTTATCTAGTATTCTAGTAGTCATAAACTCTCCTAGTTATGACTTTTTATGCGTGTATGATGTACTTTGGCTTCAGTTTAGTTTATGCTATTTTAGTATTTTAGTTCACTGCTACTAGTTCTACTTATGTTGTGACTTGTATATTATGGATATTACTCTTTTTTTTTTCTTTGTCTGCATATTTTGGATAAATTATTGGCTTCACACATTACGGGGGAGCTACACATTTTGTACATGACAAAGGGGGAGAAAAGCAATAACAAAATTTAAATTTCAAACGATGAATCAAAGAACAAGTCAGGTTGTCACGACCCGCACCCACCGTGAGGGTACGAGTACGTAACAGCGCCCAGCCTACGCCGCAGTGTCGACAGTAGAACGCTGTTCTAGGTCATGAACTATAACTAACTAACATGAAATACTCTCCATATGGAGGCCAACACAGAGGTACAACTCAATCACAATCTAGAGATAGAATATGGCACGATAAAATAGATAAGAAAATCCTCAACTGAGGTACAACTCAAATGAAATAACAAGTCTTATTATCTCTAAAATATACAACTCTGATAACCAGGACAACAGCTAAACATGAAAAGAAATAGTCTAAGCTATCTATACTATGTAAGGGGTATCATCCTCAGCAGCTGCCTGAACCTCCCCAGGGATCCAGGTCGCGAGTGTCATCTAGGCAAGCTCCAAAGTAAGGGGTACAGGGTTCCTCATCATCCTCTGTAAAATTTTCAACAGGTCCAGTCAGGACGGGAGCGAGCACAATACATCTCACGCAGATCATAACAGGTTAGAGAATATAAACATGCAAGAGAGTACGATACATGAAACTGAAAGAAAGTACATGATGTAAACAGAGAGAGAACTGTAATAGAAATATCTACAAGAAGTAGAGAGCTACCAGTGACTAGTGATTTAGAGTACAAGTCGACATGTGAACGGCTGGATTTGCACATGACTATACTAAAGAGGCGCACATGGCTATACTACTTTGGAATTGTTCACATGACTATTTATACTCTCCTATACCCCAATCAATATACAAGGATCCAAACAAGTTATGTTACGTACATGGTTTTCACATGAAGCCCATAAATGGGTACACATGAAGTATACATGAGAGCTCATACATGAGTGCACATGAAGTTCACATGGGGGCCCATAAACGGGTGCACATGAAGTTTACATGAAGGCTCATAAATGAGTGCACATGCAATATAGGTTATACATGAGATACATGGGAAACATGACCGATTCATGAGAGCACATGAGAGTACACGAGCATGCATGAACGAGCATGAAGCACATGAGAAACATGAATAACATGAGAGCGAGGAATACATGATGTACACGAAACACATGACATAATGTATCCGATGCTCCCGAGGGGGATAACATCTCAATGTAGGGATCCATATAGTACCAATCCGTAATAATATCGTGACAGCATCAAATAAGATAAACTAGAGCAGGAATATAATTCTAAGCAAGTTATGAAATGATCAGAGAATGTACTCGCCTGGTATCTGAATGTCTGAAGTAAATGTACTGTCCGAGATGAGGTACCTGACTCCTAGTTAGAGCAACACAACTCAAGATGTATACATGGGATGATAAACGTAATCTATAATGCATCTGCATGCTGTCTAGGTCAACTAGGCTAAAGTCGACACTTGGTTAACTCTAGTCAACCACACTAGTCAAACTAGGTCAAACTAGTCTAGGTTGGTCAAACCTAGGCTTAATAAGTCAATCTAGGTCACTAGTCACTTATCATACAAGTCACACTAGCCTAGTGATACACAAGCGTATCCACACCACATGCCATAGGCTAACTACACAGGTAATGAGCTATATCCCATATAGGTCAATACCCATACCATAAATGTGTATGTGTCTATATAGTCCTGCACAGCCCCATCTGGTCCAACATGAACCTTTCCTACTTTGTATATCAAGGCACATGCTATCACTCCTCTAACCCTCCCCCCTCTCTCATTTTACTGAGACTGATTTCTAGGGGCCATACCTATCACTTAGATATTGGCTACTGCCACTTGGCAGTGCACTCTCCATGATACCCCCTTAGGATTGACACACTTGGAACCACACATGGATACCTCTAAGCACTATGACACTTCACATTGGAACTCCTCACCTAGGCAATACAAGGGAACCCCTTACCCTTCACTCCTAGACACTCATTTAGTCACACTTATATAGGCAGGTATCCCCACTGTTCTATGGTAGTGCCCCAATCCTTCTCACAAGCTACAGGTCAACTTAGGCCTGTACCAATACATCTACATGCCCACACATCCTGGGTTCTACTCCATACTAAACTTCCTATGCACCTAGGTGTATCCCGTATACAGGAAGTTCAAAATAGTCATGTCCTGCATCTCACTAGTCTAAACACACTCACACATCCTCTCTACCTAGTATAGGCACTTCTCTTATCTTCAAACTGACACACACATACTAATATATGTAAATTGTTATCCCTAACCTCCCACACACATTAGATAACTATCAGTCCCCTCTCATTGCCCTCATTCAATACAACATGGGTCATTTCCCCTGCTGTTCTAGCAGCAGTATCCCCCTTCCCTTCACAACTATAATGTACACACAAGGATTACATATATATATATATATATATATATATATATATATATATATATATATACACATTGAGTGAGAGAGTGACATGTGTGTGTGCATATATGTGTGTGTTTAGATAGGATTTTGTGTGTGTGTGTGTGTGGAGTGTGAGGAAGTGTAAATGTGTATGACAGTTTAGTAGAGATTGTCATATGAACAAGGTGTATAGAGGGTATGTAAATCTCAGTTTTCAGTCCCATGGTTCAAACAGTGTGTATAGATGTGAATATAAAACTCAGATTTTGCAATGTAACCAAGGTTTCAGTTTTCAGTTAGATATAGGAATGTAAACCATAATTTTAGTTTTCCAGGAACAGTGTAAATAGGATACATGTGACAGAAATTTAGATTTGTGTGTGCAAACTCAGATTTTGCAATGAATCAAGTTTCGATTTCAGGTGTAATTCAGTTTACATAACAAACTAAAGCTAACAAACAGTTCTCAGTGAAGAACTGAGAAGGCAACACAAGTCAACTATACATCAACAAAACCCAAGCCAATGCTTGTGTGTCTAGAGGTATCAACCTAGGCTAGTTCTCAGGTTTTTGGTTTGTGTGTGTATCTCAGAAAACAGGGGCTTCAATGCTTAGGTTTTCAGTCATAGACTGTGGGTATAGAAAAACCAGTGTGGGCATATAAGAGGGGGACAGGGAATGGGTGTTCAGACATCAACAACAAGCCTATAATCCAATCTCAGTTATCTATATAACCAAATCTCAGGTTTTGGAAAATGCTTCTCAGGTTTTTCAGGTTTAATACATGACAGTGTAGAATTCTCAGTTATCCAAGACTCAATGTAAATTGAAAACCATCATAAACACAATCATAAATCCTAATTCAAACTAAATCTCAGCTGAATCATAGGAAAATATGTGTACTCAATTTTATTTAAAAAAAATAGTTTACAGAACAGTGCACATGACAGCGTATCAGTCCATTAGTTCGATTCAAAGCATAATACAAATTTCGAAACTAAAACCCATGCTAGTCATAACCCCAACATGTTAGCTAATCCCCAGATGCATGTAGGTGTACAAACAATTAATTAATCACATAAAATAGGTTAATTACTATCGAATTCAAAACCCCCAAAGTGACAGTTCTTACATGTATCAGAAAAATATGGATTTCCCCAATTTTGAATACCAAACCAAGATCAAAACCCAGATTTGTTCTTTCAGAGGTGAGTTACACGTGTACAAGTGTCGAGGGGGTGACCACGCGTCCAAACAAATGGATACGAAGTGTCCAAATTGTTCAAAATAGGGTGCAACAGTCAGTGAGTACAGGCAGGCTCGTGCAGCGTGTCCAGGCTCTCGTGGACACGACACGTGACACCAAGGACCTCGTGTACGTGTCCATGTGTTCGCCCAACATAGGGCTGCGTATTCGTGTCCCTGACACGTCACCACGACGTGTCCATGAGGGACACGAAGCCCGTGTCAGAACCCCCAAATTTGCGTGTTCAGTCCAGTACAAAATCCGTACGGCCTCATTTTCGTGTTCGACACGAAATGAGGTGTCGTAGAACTTTGAGGGAGTGTGCGCAGACACTGCCCCCGTGTCTATGCCAAGTTTGGCGTGTCCAAGTGTTGTGTGCAGGGCACACGGGATACGTGGTAGCAGGACATCGAGACACTGTCTCATGCTGCAAGTACGTGTCGATTTTCGACACGAGAACGATACGAGTGCGTGCTCAAAGCTTATGGTTCGTGATCCAGACATAAAGGGCTATAAGACTGTTCAATTAGTTTTCGAAAATATGTGGATTCAATCCACTCAAGCATTTCATCAAATACCTAGATTCTAGGACTGATATGTGTCCGATACGGACACGAAATGAACACGACTCGACACAAATCCAAAACCTACGGCTAGGGGACACCTAGGGCTTCCTATTCATGCAAAGAAATCGAAAATCTATGAAAGGAATAGGAAGTTACCTATATGTGCAATTTGCATGAAAAAGCTTCAAAAGGGGGGTGGTTCTTCTTGCTAGCTAGCTCCTCCAAATTGCTTTCCAACTGGGATTGGCCTCCATGAACAGTAGAAAAATAGGATTTAGGTCACCATGGAAGAAGTTTGAATGAAAAAGGATTAATATTGATCAAAATAGGAAGAGTTTCAATAGAGACAAACCTTGTTCTCTAGAAAATGAAGGGATGGATAAAAGAGGCAACTAAATTTGATAGGGACTAAATAGTGATGGGGGAATCCCTAGGCTGGTCATAAATGCTGGGGTTAGGGTTTTGGGGAATCAATCTAAGGGCTCTCATTCCATCTAGTATATTCAATGGTCAAAATCTAGGTCCCCCTTTAATCAAGTTGCAACCTAGTTTATTCTAACTAGTCATGACTTAACCAACTAACCAATACTAACTAATACTAACCAAGGCTAACTAAGACTAGCCATGTCTAATCTAGGTTAGATCCAATCTAGGTTAGGGCTAATAACAATCACATGGCAGTCAATTAAATAATATTAAATCACACCATTCAAAATAATATATATTAAATTCCAAATAATTATAATAAATTCAAATAAATTCAAGATAACCAAAATACCCTCAAGCTAAATGTACTAAACAAAATCTCTACCCACATGGTTAGGCTCTAGGGCAGACAGCCTCTACGGCTTCACTAGCTGCACACCAATTCATAAGTCATAATATTTAATAGTTTTAAAATAATTAAAAATCACCAAAAATTATATTATTATTTAAATATCATAATTAAATAAATTAAAACACAAAATTTCAAAATTACCCTCATTTTAGAAACTGGGTGTTACAAGTCTACACACCTTAAAAAAATTTTGTCCTCAAAATTAAAATGGTAGTAGTCCTTCTAGGTCAAACACCCCACGATCAAAGTCTCAAACATACCGTCAGATAATCATATACGTCTGTCCAAAATCATGATACTCAGAATCTTCGTCGTGCTAGTGAGCAAGGCTATGCTAATCACAGAGTCCTCGACTAAGGCACATACCTCTAGAATCATGGTATTTAAAATTTTCGTATTGCCGCATGCTTGGCAACGAAAACCTTAAATTTTTATACCCGAGAAATACGTCCTAAATCTGACTATATGTCCTCACTATGCCAGCTAAACACGACTGTCGAAGATTTTATATTCCATAACTGGGTGACCTAGCCCATATGATTCATCTCAGAAGAAATCAAACATAACATAAGAACAACAGGACAAAATTGATAGATCAACAAGGAACAGGGAGAATCAAATTTTTAAGGCAGTTATAAGAGGCAATTGCAGAATTTGAATCAAGAGAACGGAACCTGCAACTAGATCTCCAATGGCCTGAGCATCCTCGACTGTCCTGGCGAAAGCTCGCTCCTGCTGGCCTTCCCTGGCCTGCTGCTGATGCTGCATGTACCTCTACTGCTGAGTCGGTAAGGGTAATCCCTTCTACTGGCCTACCGGAGCCCTAGCTCCTGTTTCCTAAACTGTCTGTCCCGATGACTCGGGACACTCTCTCAGACGATGATCGGATCCTCCGCAAAGCAAACATCTGCCCAACCTCTTCCGGTATTTGCCCCAATCGTGCCCTGGTCTCTTGCAAAAAGGGCAAATGATAACAAGTTGCTGTTCCGGGGCCTGCTGCTGCCTCTGTGGCTGCTGTACCTGCTGGAAGGGTACACGGTCCTGAAACTGCCGCTGCTGAAAGTAGGCCCTCGGCTGCTGATACTGCTGCTGAAACTGTAGGGGTGGCATCTGCTGCGAATACTGTGGCTGAATCTGCAAGCGGGGCATCTGCTGGGGATACTGCTGCTAAATCTGCAGGTGGGGCCTCTTTGCCTGGCCCGCACTGCCACTAGCTCCCTGCGTGTCTCGCATCCTCTTCTCCTTCAGCCCAAGATCGTCCTCCGCTGTCATGGCTCCTACCAGGATCTGCTCGAAAGTGGCGTCACGGCCGCTCTTGGTATATGACTTGATCTCCCTGATCAAACTCCTGCAGAACCTCCTCGTCTTCCCGGCCTCGGTAAGATCCTCGATGAATCTGCTGAAACGACAGAACTCTTCTACGTACTCCTCAATGGTCTGGTTCCCCTGAACCAAACTCTCGAACTGTGCCTCCAAAGCACGGAGTGCTGTATCGGGAAAAAATTTCTCTTTGAATAGTTTCTTGAACGCTGTCCAAGTCTGACCGGCTGTACCAACCCTCGGGTCCGTCTGGTACCAAGTACGGGCCAAATCCTGCATCTGACTGGCGGCTGCCTCGATCTGTAATCCTGCTGGTATCTGTGCCAATCGAAATATCTCCTCAATGTGCTCTATCCAATCGTTAGCGTATATGATGCCCTCTGTACCCTTGAAGTCTCGGGGTCCCATCTTCTAGAAGGATTGGATGTCTGGAGTCCTCGGCTGATACAGCTGCATCTGACCTCCATGTGGCTGAGCAGCCACCAGCTCTACTGTCGTCCTGACCAACTAGTGAGTATCTTATATGCTCTGTCGGATATCAGCAGACTGGCTCTGCTGTATTTGCTGCTGAGACTGCAAGAATCGCTGGAAAAGGGCAAACATCTGAGCCGCATCTACTGTCCCTGAAGGTAACTGCTGCTGATACATATCTGGAATGACGAAGGAAGACCTCCGGACAGGTGGAGGTGTACTCCCAAAAGCTGCAGATACTCCTATATGAGCAAAAATAGGAGGTGTTGTGGTCCCAGCATCCACAATCGGGTGAGGGGTGGTAGGCCTCTCACTAGCGTCTGCTGAGCCAGAGCGATGTGATCGTGTCTCGATCACCATTCTGGAGACAGATCAAGCAAGGAATCAATACTGAGATAGAAACGATAATTCAAGGGAGGACAGTTATTCAAGGAAGCAATCTTCAACAGGAATTTAGATGACAGGAATCCAGTTAAGAGTTTTTCCTAATGTGATTGAGTACCTCAAAAATAATTCTAATCCTACTGCAGGCTGTAGTGGTACTCTAGTTCGAATACCACTACACAAACTCGACCTGCATGGGCCACCACTAAAAACGTATCACGACCCGCACCCACCGTGAGGGTACGAGTATGTAACAGCACCTAGCCTATGCTGCAGTGTCGGCGGTAGAACGCTGTTCTAGGTCATGAACTATAACTAACTAACATGAAATACTCTCCATAAGGAGGCCAACACAGAGGTACAACTCAATCACAATCTAGAGATAGAATATGGCACGATAAAATAGATAAGAAAATCCCCAACTGAGGTACAACTCAAATGAAATAACAAGTCTTATCATCTCTAAAATATACAACTCTGATAACCAGGACAACAGCTAAACATGAAAAGAAACAGTCTAAGCTATCTATACTATGCAAGGGGTATCATCCTCAGCAGCTGCCTGAACCTCCCCAGGGGTCCAGGTCGCGAGTGTCATCTAGGCAAGCTCCAAAGTAAGGGGCGCAGGGTTAATCATAATCCTCTGTAAAATTTTCAACAGGTCCAGTCAGGACGGGAGCGAGCACAATACATCTCACGCAGATCATAACAGGTTAGAGAATATAAACATGCAAGAGAGTACGATGCATGAAACTGAAAGAAAGTACATGATGTAAACAGAGAGAGAACTGTAATAGAAATATCTACTATAAGTAGAGAGCTACCAGTGACTAGTGATTTAGAGTACAAGTCGACATGTGAACGGCTGGATTTGCACATGACTATACTAAAGAGGCTCACATGGCTATACTACTTTGGAATTGTTCACATGACTATTTATACTCCCCCATACCCCAATCAATACACAAGGATCCAAACAAGTTATGTTACGTACATGGTTTTCACATGAAGCCCATAAATGGGTGCACATGAAGTATACATAAGAGCTCATACATGAGTGCACATAAAGTTCACATGGGGGCCCATAAACGGGTGCACATGAAGTTCACATGAAGGCTCATAAATAAGTGCACATGCAATATAGGTTATACATAAGATACACGGGAAACATGATCGATTCATGAGAGTACATGAGAGTACACGAGCATACATGAACGAGCATGAAGCACATGAGAAACATGAATAACATGAGAGCGAGGAATACATGATTTACACGAAACACATGACATAATGTATCCGATGCTCCCGAAGGGGATAACATCTCAATGTAGGGATCCATATAGTACCAATCCGTGATAATATCATGACAGCATCAAATAAGGTAAACTAGAGCAGGAATATAATTCTAAGCAAGTTATAAAATGATCAGAGAATGTACTCGCCTGGTATCTGAATGTCTGAAGTAAATGTACTGTCCGAGATGAGGTACCTGAATCCTAGTTAGAGCAACACAAGTCAAGATGTATACATGGGATGATAAACATAATCTACAATGCATCTGCATGCTGTCTAGGTCAACTAGGCTAAAGTCGACACTTGGTCAACTCTAGTCAACCACACTAGTCAAACTAGGTCAAACCAGGTCAAACTAGTCTAGGTTGGTAAAACCTAGGCTTAATAAGTCAATCTAGGTCACTAGTCACTTATCATACAAGTTACACTAGCCTAGTGATACACAAGCGTATCCACATCACATGCCATAGGCTAACTACACAGGTAATGAGCTATATCCCATATAGGTCAATACCCATACCACAAATGTGTATGTGTCTATATAGTCCTGTACAGCCCCATTTGGTCCAACATGACCCTTTTCTACTTTGTATATCAAGGCACATGCTATCACTCCTCTAACCCCCCCCTCTCATTTCACTGAGACTAATTTCTAGGGGCCATACCTATCACTTAGATATTGGCTACTGCCACTTGGCGGTGCACTCTCCATGACACCCCCTTAGGACTGACACACTTGGAACCACACATGGATACCTCTAAGCACTATGACACTTCACATTGGAACTCCTCACCTAGGCAGTACAAGGGAATCCCTTACCCTTCACTCCTAGACACTCATTCAGTCACACTTATATTGGCAGGTATCCCCACTGTTCTATGGTAGTGCCCCAATCCTTCTCACAACCTACAGGTCAACTTAGGCCTGTACCAATACATGTACATGCCCACACATCCTGGATTCTACTCCATACTAAACTTCCTATGCACCTAGGTGTATCCCGTATACAGAAAGTTCAAAATAGTCATGTCATGCATCTCACTAGTCTAAACACACTCACACATCCTCTCTACCTAGTATAGGCACTTCTCTTATCTTCAAACTGACACACACATACTAATATATGTAAATTGTTATCCCTAACCTCCCACACACATTAGATAACTATCAGTACCCTCTCATTGCCCTCCTTCAATATAACATGGGTCATTTCCCCTGCTGTTCTAGCAGCAGTATCCCCCTTTCCTTCACAACTATAATGCACACACAAGGATTACATATACATATATACACATTGAGTGAGAGAGTGACATGTGTGTGTGCATATATGTGTGTGTTTAGATAGGATTTTATGTGTGTGTGGAGTGTGAGGAAGTGTAAATGTGTATGACAATTTAGTAGAGAGTGTCATATGAACAAGGTGTACAGAGGGTATATAAATCTCAATTTTCAGTCCCATGGTTCAAACAGTGTGTATAGATATGAATATAAAACTCAGATTTTGTAATATAACCAAGGTTTCAGTTTTCAGTTAGATATAGGAATGTAAACCATAATTTTAGTTTTCCAGGAACAGTGTAAATAGGATACATGTGACAAGAATTTAGATTTATGTGTGCAAACTCAGATTTTGTAATGAATCAAGTTTCGATTTTAGGTGTAATTCAGTTTACATAACAAACTAAAGCTAACAAATAGTTCTCAGTGAAGAACTGAGAAGGCAACACAAGTCAACTATACATCAACAAAACCCAAGCCAATGCTTGTGTGTCTAGAGGTATCAACCTAGGCTAGTTCTCAGGTTTTTGGTTTGTGTGTGTATCTCAGAAAATAGGGGCTTCAACGCTCAGGTTTTCAGTCATAGACTGTGGGTATAGAAAAACCAGTGTGGGCATATAAGAGGGGGATAGGGAATGGGTGTTCAGACATCAACAACAAGCCTATAATCCAATCTCAGTTATCTATATAACCAAATCTCAGGTTTTGGAAAATGCTTCTCAGGTTTTTCAGGTTTAATACATGACATTGTAGAATTCTCAGTTATCCAAGACTCAATGTAAATTGAAAACCCATCATAAACACAATCATAAATCCTAATTCAAACTAAATCTCAGCTGAATCATAGGAAAATATGTGTACCCAATTTTATGTAAAAAAACAGTTTACAGAACAGTGCGCATGACAGCGTATCAGTCCATTAGTTCGATTCAAAGCAAAATACAAATTTCGAAACTAAAACCCATGCTAGTCATAACCCCAACATGTTAGCTAATCCCCAGATACATGTAGGTGTACAAACAATTAATTAATCACATAAAATAGGTTAATCACTATCGAATTCAAAACCCCCAAAGTGACAGTTCTTACATGTATCACAAAAATATGGATTTCCCCAATTTCGAATACCAAACCAAAATCAAAACCCAGATTTGTTCTTTCAGAGGTGAGTTACACGTGTACAAGTGTCGAGGGGGTGACCACGTGTCCAAACAAATGGACACGAAGTATCCAAATTATTCAAAACAGGATACAACAGTCAGTGAGTACAGACAGGCTCGTACAGCGTATCCAGGCTCTCATGGATACGACACGCGACACCAAGGACCTCGTGCACGTGTCCACATGTTCGCCCAACATAGGGCTGCTGTAGAAGCATGGAAAAGAATGAAGAAAGATCCATGCGACCAAGGATCCCCATGCGGCTCAGAGAGCTCATGCGGCTCATGGACCCATACGGCTCAAGCGTCTATGCGGCTCAGAGAGGAGCCATGTGGTCCTCAACAGCTCTTCCTTTTGTCTTCTACTGCCTTTAATACCTTGACGGCTGACAGCTCTGACCAATGACAGAAAGATGCAATAATGACTCTGTCATAATGGCAGACTCCTAGGGAAACGAAGGAGATCTCTGACACAATCCCCCGAAACCCAGAAACCTTCATGCGTCCTTGACATGTGGACAGTCGCATGCGGCTCAAACAGAGACCACCCCATGCGGCTTAGGCCGAATCTATCCCATGCGGCTCACGAGAACTACCCCATGCGGCTTAAGCAGAGGCTATCTCCATGCGGCTCACGAGGACTATCTCCATGCGCCTCACGAAGAAAGCACCCATTATGCGGTCACCTACGCTCATGCGGCTCAGATCACCCCCATGCAGTTCAAATGTTCAGGGGCTACTCCCACGCAGCCTTGACACGTGGCCAGCCTTATGCGGCTCAATAGGGAGCAGTCCTCATGCGGCTCAGATTTTCTAAGTGGCTCGCGGTTAAGACACGTGGCATGATAATGGGACACGTGGCATCAAATCGACCGAAATCCATCAAAAAATCCTAATAAAATATGGGGATCAAATCAGATCATTTGCAATCAATCAAATTGAACACGTGGTAGGAAATCCGAGCTTAGCATAACAAATCATGAGAATTTATGGCAATCATCATTAATTGCCTACAGAGGTTTGATGCAATCACATTAATTGCTCAAATCTATTATGAACGGCCCAGATTCATTGATCCTTAACCGCCGACTTTTGAGAATGGACAATCATTGCAAACCCTGATGATGCCCCCCACTCTTATAAATAGCAAGGTGCCATTTCCTTGCAACAGACACAGAAGAGACAGAAGACACAGAGACGGAGAGAGAATAGAAGAGCAGAGAGCAGAGGGTAGAGAGAGAGAGCACACCCCCCTCGGATCCAGAGAGAATAAAGAGAGCATTTCTTCATCAACGCCAAACAGTTCTTCTACAGAGCCAAGGCTACACCCGATCGTCTAAGGAGTAAGGCAGAGCTGCCGTCGCTTTTTCGAGCCTCTATCGTCACTTCCCAGAATCTAAAATAAACAATTATACTTAGATTGCTGTACCTAGATTTTCGTTCCTAGGCTTTCTTTGTACGAGCGAGTTTATATTGTGAGTCTAAAATTGAGTCCTCCGATAATTGTTCTGTACTTTTACAATCAATGGCAAACACGATGGCGACTCTGCTGGGAACAAACTTCTCCACGGCTGAGGAGTTGGAGACGCAATCTGATGCAGCCAAACTTGGCTCCACGTAACAGAAGATGGTCGTCCGCTTCGACCAACAGGCGTTTGAAGAAATGCACTCTGAGGGAAGCGCTGGCTCGGTCCAGAAGCGAACCCGCACAAAGAAAGCTCGCAGCGAGTGGAGGCCAAAATCATTTGCTCCTCCCCAAGCTCTGGACGGAGTACTCTATGCTGCCTAAGACGACGAATGCGACTCTCGTACGGCCCCACTTCAAGCCAAAGAGGACTCTGCTATCCCCAAGTCCAGCAGAGGAAAGCACTACGATGCTGGACTTGCAGGGACAAAGAGCGATTCTATGTGCTGCAGGAAGAAACCGAACAAGGGCACTAGCCGCAAAACGAAGACTCATGCGGCCAAGATTGCCAGCCGCATGAATGATGACCATGCGGGTGAGACTGCTAGCCAAATGGAGAACACTTATGCGGCCAGGATTTTCAGCCGCATGGAGAAGACCTATGCGGCTACGACTGCCAGCAGTATGAAGGTTATTGATTCCAGCCGCATGACGCCTACTCCACGCGGCTCTGTCTTCGACCGCCTCTCCTATGGTCCTGATCTCTTGTGCTCCCAAGAAGACATGTCTGACTCTCTCCAGCACCCCTTAGACTCTTCCTACTATGTGCCCTCACGCACTAAAGTGAAGAAGTCTAGGGCAGCACGAGCTTGGCAAGCTCGATCCGCTGATCCGACCTCTGACCATCCGATCGTCCCACATACTGTTATGCGGGACTCTGATGGAAAGTTGTACAGAACCACTCGAGTCCAGCCCCCGACGGCGAACGGACAGAGAGGTTCCCAAAAGTCTCCCAAAATCCAGGAAGCAAACATGGTCGATCCGGACCCATCTGACTTGCGTGAGGCCATCCTCCACAAATGCAAGGAAAGAGAAGGTGCATCGGGGTGCAAAGAGTCCTCTCACGGACGTCACTGCACCCAAGTCATCTTCAACTGCTGTTGCAATAACGCGACGGTATAAAAAGACCGGCAGTCCGTCTTTCAAAGACTGCAACAATCATCTTCAGAAGACGAGGCACTTCCCATCGTCTCCTGCAACTCTGTTCAGAAAATCCCCGCCGATGGGAGAGGGAAGAAGACTAATGCTCCTAGCCCAAAGATTTCAACCACTATGACTAAGAGACTATCGTCTAAACGGGTGCCCACTACCAGAGTTTTCCAAGGTACCCGTTCAAAGACGAAATCTGCTACAGTGGGAGATTCATCGTCCACACCACTGGAGATTACTGAGACTGGGGTAGTACTCCTCAGAACATCCACAATAATCCGATGTTCCAAGGAGATGAGCCCGAGGAAACAACTCTCCCATCAGATACAGCAAGGGCCGACGTCCCCGAGGACGTCCACGACTCCCAAGATGAAGCAAACTCTGAAGCTGGGGGTACTATCCCTTCTGAGTCCGAACCAGAGGCGAACATTCCCACATACCCCGATGACTTCTCGCTACAGGGGTATGATTCGGAGGGTACGTCCTCCACCGTTCCTTCCATCTCTCCTCATGTAAAGACGGTGTTCATGACGGACAGCAACCAAGGTGGTTCCAGTGATCGCCAACGTATCGACACTCTGGAGGCCATACTGCATGCCTTGGTCAAGTCTGTAGACGAGATCAAAGCAGCCCTTCTAACTCTCCAAGGAGGGACGCCTGGCCAAACAAGCGCGGGTCCCGCGATCAATGCGGACTCGAACTCAGCGGCACCAAACCCGGGCAACAATCCTCCTGAAATGACGGCCCCCACCGCTGTGGATAAGGCCAGGGAAGCAAGAAGAGAGGTCCAGGAGCTCCGAGCCATGTTTCACGCTCGAGAAACCTCTCAAGACCTCAGAATACGACAACCATACCCTGCTGCATGGAGGGATGTCCCCATCCCACCAAGATATAAGCCGTTCAATATCAATCCCTATGATGGCAAGACCTCCGCAAGTCGGTACATCACTTACTTCGAGGTCACCACCGACCATCTGCCCCATGACGATGCCATCCTTACACGATTATTCATCGGGGCATTGGAAGGAGTCACCTTCGACTGGTATCGCAACCTGTCGGACAACTGCATCCACTCCTTTACCAGCTTCAAGCGCATGTTCTTGGAGAGATTTTACGAGGTAGGACAGGACATCACGATGTCCATCCTCATGGACGTCGTTCAAGGAAAAAAAGAGCTGACAAAGAACTATATTGAGCGGTTTTGCCAAACCGCAATGAAGCTGCCGTCTGGTAACCCGGATTCCTCCTTAATTGAAATTTGCCAAAAGAGACTGCTTCCAACAATCAGCCTCTGGATGGGAGAGAGTCAAGTCAAGGACTGGAAGACATTTATCATCAGTGCCACAAGCGTCGAAGAATGATTGAAGAAGGCTCGCCAACTGGGATTGCACATCTCAGAGGGAGAAGACAAGGGCATACGTCCCAACGCCAACACCAACACCAACAATGGGGGTAGCTCCACCAACAATCGAAAAAATAAGGGCAAGCAGGCTATGGTGGCCGACACAGCACAGAAACCTGAGCCAAAACTGGCAGACAAGCAATGGCCATAAATGACCTACTCCTTCGAAGACGACCACGTCAAGCCCATCTTGGACATGCTCATACAAGGAGACAGAATTCAGCTCCCTCCACCAAGACGGGAACCCCGACCGGCAGAAATGGAGAGCCCAAAGTACTGCCGCTACGTCCACCATGCTACACACGACTGCTACCAACTGAAACGGTACATCCAACATCTCATCGATTCGAACACTCTGGCCATCGATTTCGAAGAGGTAACTGTGGCAGCCAATATAGTATCAGTACAATTTGGCAGCTTCCCTCCAACAAAAACTCAAGACGGTATGATCTTCATCCCTTTGGCAACAATGGAGATTGCTAATCTTCCACCTCCTCGGGATCAGGCTGCTGGTCTAGTGCCCCTCACCATATCACGAGGGGAGGTCATGTGGGTCCATCCAGACTTGGTATCTGAAGTGACTCAGTCCATACCATCTTTCATTAGTAAGAAGAAGAGTGAAAAAGTCAGATCCTGTCGTACAATCTCGGCAGATATCGAAGAAGTCCCAGCCGTCGTCACTCGGTCTGGGGCACAATCCCAACCTGTGGCTGATAACTCAGCTGAAGATCATCAGCCCACTACAACTGACGCTCCGGGACCTTCTCAGCCTCCGACGACCGACAAGCCTAGGCCGAAGGAGACTCGCTTTGACAAATCCCTCCGGAAAGAGGCACCACAGGGGCTGGAGAGGTCCTACAACTTCGACATCTTGGCACAATTGGCCAACACACCGGCCAAGTTTTCATTATACGAGCTCCTAAGACTCTCAAAGGATGTTCGTGCGACTTTGAGCGATGCACTCCAAAATGCCGACGCGTACCTGGCTCAGGTCAACCTCACGGGAGAGAACCCGCCTGCAGATCTCTAAGAAAGCGCTTGCACAGGAGCGATGCCCAACATTGTCTTCACTCCGCAGGATATGCTCATCAAAACCAACCCGCACGATCGCCCGTTATATTACACTGGATACATCGGCGACGTAAAGGTGGATCGGATGCACATTGATCCTGGTTCTTCCATAAGCATCATCCCGAAGGGTCTGTTATATCATCTCCGCATCCCTATGCATCGTTTGATACCTACAAGCACCGCCATCAGCGATTTCAATTCGGGCATGAGCTACCTAATTGGGAAGATTCGTCTGAAGTGCCAAATTGGTGATCTCCAGTCGGAAGTCACCTGTTACGTCATAGATGCAGACACTTCTTACAACATCCTCTTGGGGCGCCCTTGGATACACAATTATATGATCGTGCCTTCCATGCCGCACCAATGCTTCAAATATGTCGACAAACACGGCTTCGTGAGGACAGAATTTGCCGACATCGATCCTTTCAAAGGGGTCGAATCCTACTACTCAGACTCATGTCTGTACGAAAAGTCGAAGAGGCACCTTGGTGAAGGAGATGTGCAAGCTCGTACCGAGATAGCCACAGGATCAGAGGAACCTCTGATGATCCACCTCCAAGCTCACAAACCTGGCAAGTCCGTACCCCTAACAGCCACTCTGCATAAGGACGCAATCAGCCTCTCGGCATAAAAAGAGCAAATTATAATCCGGCTGCCAAGGTCTGGCCAAGTGCCGAGACCCACAACGGAGCCACTGACAATCAGAATGCCTAGGGTTGGCCAATCACAAATGGAGAAGCTCAATCCCTCCGACAAGCCAATGACGATACGCCTTCCCAAGAAGAGTCGTCACCCCGATACAAAGTCGGGGGCTTCTAGCGAGCCAACAACTCCCCGCCCAGCATCAGGTACGAAACTGGGGGTCGCTAGTTTGCCAACAACTCCACGCTCGGCTCCACCAACTGAACCCCTGATGATCAAGCTGCCCAGGTCATCCTCTCAGTCTTCATTTCTACAGGGGGTAGCCGAAGAAGAACCGGAGCTAGCCAAGTATGTGGCTGCCCACACTGATGTTCCCTCCGCAGATGATGTAATCCCGCTAGAAAAGATACCTTACTTCATCAATAAAGGGCTATCTTTGAACTACCTCGAGCTTAATAAGCTTTGTACAATGTATGCTATGGAACACGGTAAAGGCACTCACCTACACATACGGGTGACAAATGTGTACACCGCAAACCAGCTTACTCTAGTGGAAGATGCTTACCGCATAATCGAGGGAAGGGATCATCCAATCATCTTCGGCCGGAAGGACGACCCACAGTCCTTCACCATAGAAGAAGTCGATCTTGAATCAGATGCCGGGAGACTGCCTCTGTATCTTTATAGCCCCCAATCCAAATACCTCATGCAAAAACAGGGGTAAGATCTGGAGACTACGCCAGGCTTGAACTACGGCACTGGGCGACGATTACCTTTAAAGCCACCAGTCCCGACTGGCAAACCACGGAACTACTACAGCAAGACCCGATGTGGATTAGGGTATGTTACGCCCACAACGACCCCTGAAAGTTCAGATGAGGAATGCGAATGGCATTCACATTCGACCGAGTCACCAACTTCTGATTTGGATACCAGCATCGGAGACATATTCAGACAAGTCCTGTCAGTCAACATGGCATTTGCCGATGCTTACGAAGAAGATGAAGACATTCCTGAAATCCTTGAGTTAGAGCCGTGGGCCCAACAGTTGGATGCACAATAGGAAAAGCGGTTCGAACAGAGAGAACCTCCTACTGAAGATGAGGTCATACAAGTGGATCTCGGCAGCGAATCTTCTCCAAAACCAATTTTTGTCAGTAAAAGCCTAACAGACGAAGAGCGAGAATCGCTGCTGGAACTTGTCAAAGAATATATTAACGTGTTCGCCTGGAGCTACGAAGACATGCCAGGACTAAACCCCGAGGTTGCCCTTCACAAGCTCAACATTCGGCCAGAGGCAAAGCCGGTCAAACAACAACAGCGACGCTTCTGCCCGGGCATCATAGATGCGATCGAAGCCGAAGTTAACAAACTGATAGCCAGCAGCTTCATACGTGAAGAGCAACATCCAGACTGGGTCGCCAACATAGTACCGGTCCTCAAGAAGAATGGAAAGATTCGAATCTGCATCGACTTCCGCAATCTGAATGAGGCATGTCCCAAAGATGAATTCCCCCTCCCTATCACAGACATCATGATCGACAACACATGCGGCTTCGAACGTATGTCATTCATGGATGGTTTCTCGGGGTACAACCAAATCAAGATGTCTCCTGACGACAAAAAGCATACATCATTCTGAACACCGATTGGCACATACTGCTACACAGTCATGCCTTTCGGTTTAAAGAATGCTGGCACCACATATCAAAGAGCTATGAGTATCATCTTCAGAGACCACTTACGCAAGACGGTGGAGCGCTATGTTGATGTCATCGTCGTCAAGAGTCGCTGTAAGGGAGACCATCTCCAGGATCTGAGGACGGTATTCGACCTGATGCGAGCACACAACCTGAAGATGAATCCCACAAAATCTTTCTTGGTCGTATCCAGTGAAAAGTTCTTGGGTTTCATCATCACCGCCCAGGGTATCCATGTAGACCCTGAGAAGACGAAGGCAATCATGGAGATGGGTCCCCCGAGAAATCTCCGAGAACTTCGAGGCCTCCAAGGGAGGCTAGCTTACATTAGGAGGTTCATTTCTAACCTCTCCGGGCGATGTCGGCCATTCACCCATCTCATGAAGAAAGGCGTCTTGTTCGTATGGGATGAAGAATGCCAACGTGCCTTCGACAGCATCAAAGAATATTTGTCGAACCCTCCAGTCCTGGTGGACCCGGTTGCTGGAAAACTATTCCTGCTCTATGTACGAGCAATGGAGCATTCCCTCGACACTTTGCTAGCACAAAACAATGATGCAGGCCATGAACAAGCTATATATTACCTCAGCCGAATGATGATCGGGCCAGAGCACCGATATACCGTCGTAGAGAAGGAATGCCTCGCCCTGGTGTTCGCCATTCAAAAGACGTGGCACTATGTCACAGGACAAACCATACATGTGATCTCACGAGTCAACCCCCTCAGGGTCCTCATGACTAAACCAGGGGCACTCAGCTCTCGCCTCGCTACATGGGCAATATTGCTGTCTTCCTACCATATGATCTTCGTCCCACAAAAGGCTGTTAAGGGTCAAGCTCTGGCAGACTTTTTAACAGCCCATCCAGGCTCAGAGTCGTCCAGAATATATGAAGAAATCCCAGATGAGGTCGCCGACTCGCATGCAACCTTTCACGATGATATATGGCGAATGTTCTTCGACGGCACCTCAAGGACCGGACCTAAGGACAACATCGTCTTCGGAGTCGGGGTGGTGCTGGTTTCTTCTTCCGGATTCGTGATCAACCGTGCTTACTCTCTCACAGAGCCCTGCTCTAACAATGTGGCCGTGTACAATGCTTTGGTCATTGGCCTTCAACTTGCGAGAGAGCTGGAGGTAGAATATCTTGAAGCATACGACGATTCACAGTTAATCGTCAATCAGATTCGAGATTCATACGAGGTTCGCCATGAAGACATGATCCCCTATCACCAAATAGCAATCAACATTATCTCGTCGTTCGAGGGGTTCTTCATCGAACACGTTCCCAGACTCCAAAACATCGAAGCCGATGCCTTAGCAGGCCTTGCCGTTTCCCTAGCAGTGCCAAATCATACTCATCATTCGGTTGATGTAATAGGCCACGAACTGGTCTATCCCAAGAACAACGTTTAATTCGTTGCAAGTTATTCTGCTCAGACGATCAACGAAGTACCAGACTGGAGACAACCATTCATTGACTTCGTAGTCTATGACATCCTGCCCGAGAATCCAAAGGAAGCCACTTCTATCAGGAGGCGTTCTCTCAGATTCTTCTACGGTACAGAGATGAAAATGCTGTATCGGCGATCCTACGATGGACTATTGCTCCGGTGTCTGTCAAACGCAGAAGCCAAAGAAGCCGTATGCGATGCTCATGACGGTGTCTGCGGGGCCCATCAGCCTGGCCCTAAATTGTAAGACCGTCTTCGCCGAATGGGCTACTACTGGCCCACGATGGTAGCAGATACGATAGACTATGCAAGAAAGGGCAAAGCCTGCCAAGTCCACGCGGAATTCATTCACCAGCCATCCGAATTTCTACATCCGACAGTAGCGTCCTGGCCATTCGAAGCATGGGGAATGGATATCATTGGTCCAATCACTCCACCTTCTTCTCGAAGACATCGCTTCATACTCACAATCACGGATTACTTCTCCAAATGGCCGGAAGCTGTTCTACTTGCAGAAGTAAAGACTTCAAACGTGATCAGCTTCCTCAAGCATCACGTCATCTATCGCTTTGGACTGCCCCGAAGGATCATCCACGATAATGGTCCACAGTTTGCAAGCTACGCCTTCTATCGATTTTGTGACAAGCACCGCATCCAGAATATTGCTTCAACACCATACAATCCGGCAGCGAATGGGTTGGCATAAGCATTCAACAAAACAATCATCAAACTTCTCAAAAAGTTCGTATCGTCCAACAAACGCGACTGGAACGAGAAGCTTGGTGAATGCTTATGGGCGTACCGTACCACAGTCCGAACAGCCACAGGGAACACACCATTCTTCCTGGTATACGGGAGTGAGGCAGTTCTCCCATTGGAAACTCAAATACCCTCGCTCCGCGTCGCCCTTACTTACCAATTGACAATGGATGATAACTACCATCGCCGACTACAAGAGTTTGAGGCCTTAGATGAAAAATGCCTCCTGGCTCAGCAACGGATCGAGCTATACCAAGCACGCATCTCCGGAGCCTTCAACAAGAAGGTTAAAATCAGAACATTCCAAGTGGGCGATCTCGTTCTGGCAGTCCGGAGGCCGATGGTCATGACTCACAAAACCGCCGGCAAATTCCAGCCAAAATGGGAAGGTCCGTTTATCATTGAGGCCGTATTCTCCAACGGTGCTTACCGTCTCGCAAAACAAAATGGAGACTTGCTCATGTTGTCCGTCAGCGGCAAGTTCCTGAAGAAATATTATGTCTAAACGACATTTTCCAGATCGTCGAGTCATGTACTCGCCAGTACCGCTGAACTCATATCACATTTTCCAGATTGCTGAGTTATGTACCCGCTGAACTCATAATCCAAATTCCAAATTATTGAGTTATGTACCCGTCGGTACCGCTGAACTCATAATCTATGTTCCAAATTATTGAGTCATGTACCCGCTAGTACCGCTGAACTCATATTCACAATCCCAGATTATTGAGTCATGTACCAGTTGATACCGCTGAACTCATACCCACAAAATTTTAGATTATTGAGTCATGTACCCTCCCGTACCGCTGAACTCACAATCTTCCAGATTATCGAGTTATGTACCTGCAGGTGCCTCTGAACTCACATTTCGGTCACTCTTTCAGATAGTAAGTCATGTATGACCATACCTCTGAACTTTCTTCCTGAAAGAGATCCTCCCTCATGATCCACTATCCGCACTCCCAGTGCACAAAAGGGTAACAGATCCACAAATTTCCAAAATGGCCATGTCGATGTTACCTCTGAGTCGTTTTACTTCCGCCAAAAAACAAATCACCCCTTTACCTAGAACTTCCATGTCCTCATTACCTCTGAGTCATTCTATGTGCCCTCCTTCATTGAGCCCACTCCTGCCATGTCCTCATTACCTCTGAGTGGGAAGGCTCCGTCGAAGAAACCTTCATGCTTGCCATGTCCTCATTACCTCTGAGTAAGTATGTTGATTCCCTTTTGACTTATTATCCGTACCCACAACCGGAGTACGCCAAGGATAATAGTTCCACAAATATCCTTCATTGAGCCCACTCCTGCCATGTCCTCATTACCTCTGAGTGGGAAGGCTCCGTCGAAGAAACCTTCATGCTTGCCATGTCCTCATTACCTCTGAGTAAGTATGTTGATTCCCTTTCGACTTATTATCCGTACCCACAACCGGAGTACGCCAAGGATAATAGGTCCACAAATATCCTCCGTTGAGTCCATTCCTGCCATGTCCTCATTACCTCTGAGTAGGAAGACTCCGCGGTACAACCCCCATACTTGCCATGTCCTCATTACCTCTGAGTGAGTATGTTGGTCCCCTTTCATCCTGTTATCCGTATCCTAAGACAGGGTACGCCAAGGATAATAGGCCCACAAATATCCTTTGCTAAGTCTCTTAGTACTGGCCCACCATTCCTTATCATGCCCCGGGAGCCCAGCTGCTCCATGGCATTCTCTCTTCCGATACCCGGAACGTCCATGGTCACCTTGTCGTGGAATTGTTCTAGGTATCCCCAATCAAACTTGTTATCCGTACCTAAAACCAAGGTATGCCAAGGGTAACAGGTCCACAAATAAGACCCCCCATTCAGGGCAAACGCTACCATAACACCACAAGCACACCAGGCAGTACAAATAAAGGATGGAATAAAACATACTCTTTTATTTGAAAGCCAAAAAAGCATTAAATGTTTTGGGACCACGTTCCTCTCAAAAAGAAAAGAAAAGGTGAACAAAAATAAAAGGAAAAAAAGGCCGACTATAGTTCGGCATTACACAATTCCAGGAGGCGGTTTCTCACCAAGGTAGTCCCCCGCTCAAGCCGCTGTCTAGCTCGGCGTTCAGCCTCCTGGGACAATTGCTCTGCATCATCCAAGTGCATATATGCCCGCCAGTCATCCTCCATCTTCTTCAGGGCGAGTTCCAGATTGGCAGAAGCTCAACTAAGTCTGTCAGCCTCCTGGATAGCAAGCTCCTTCTCAGTACGGGCGGCTTCGAGCTCGGACTTCAGGAAGGCCAGCTTTCTCTGGAGCTCGAGGATCTGCTCCCTGGTGTCAATTACCCCATGGGAGGCAGCCGCCTCCCGAGCCGTGCAATCTTCACTTCTACGGCTCCATTGATCGTGTAACTGAAACAGATCACGGCGGTCCTTCAGTATAGTCGGCTTGATCGACTCCCGAGCAAGCCTCACCTTCTCCATCGCGGTTATGAGGAAATTGCGCTCTTGATCTATCGCTACGGACAGATCAGCTTGCTACAACACATGAAACTGGGCCACAAGACGATTGGCCTCTAACAGCTTAGGCTCCAGAAGTGCAGCTAATCCCGCCCCACCGGGGAGTGTTCTAAGGATGTCGATTTGGCCATCGGTGCACCGACGGACCATAGCAAAGGGATTTTCCTTATCCACGGCTGCCTCGACCCCTCTCTTCAGGAAAGCTATCGACGACGTCCTGGGTCACTTTATCCAAAACTTCTGTAGAGGATGGCATCAGAGGGAGTGTGGCCGGCAATATCAAAGGAGTAGCATCGGAACTTGCCATCCCTGCCACCAGGGAAACAAATTCTGTGCAAAAAGATGCACGAATAGCAGCTAGCTCCTCATCCGCCGCCCGGAGAGCTTGGATACTTGGCAAGACGGAAAGGTCAACCCCCGAGACCATATTCAAGGAGGAGGACGCAGGAAGCGTTGTTCCTTGCCCCGGCTGTGCCACCACTTGAGCCCCCGAACTTGAACCAGCTGGAGGCCCTTCAATATAGGTGGGAAGAGAAGGAGGCACACGTACTTCCATCAGATCCCCTTCGGTAGAGTCCACCCCGACAATGTCCGTCACCGACAATAAAGGGACGGGACCTGTACGTCCAAAGCAACCATTAATCGACGTAACCCGAAGGATATGATGATAGAGCAGATAGGCCTCCTCACAAGTTAAGATTTAGCTTATCTTGCCAGGAGAGGAGCAGGAAGGCCGCAGCTCGCTCGCGGTTGACATAGTCTTCCCGTCCGCGACTTCCAAGTTGAATTCAACTGCTTTCTCTACCCCAGCCACTCCTGAAAGGGAGCCAGCCAGTTCAACATCATCTCGTTGAAATTCAGTTGTCTCAGGGACAGGTGCAGTAGAACCCCCGTCCCCATGGGTGGAGGTCTCAGCAAGGTGGGACTCCTCGACCGCCTCCGGAAGAACCCCAGCGGAAATGATAGCGGTGCACATATCATCAACCAAAGTAGTCAGGGCCGGATCGACCTCAGTAGCCGGATCCCGAGAAACTAGCTCCTCTGATGCCTACAAAGAGTAAAAGAAGATGATTAGGCCATAGTTTAGAAAAAGAAGGAAAAAGGTTGTAGAAATTCAAATCACCTTAGAAACAGCGTCAACATCATCAATAAATAGCCTGCGGCGTCTTACCGCAGCTCGCTTAGTGGAGTAGGTTATGCTATCATCAGTAGACATACGCCTGCTTCGCTTGTACGAAGGACTAGGCACAGCAGGCGACTGCCTCGCAACTATGTCGTCCGGTACGTTAGGTGGCTGATCCCCTGCCTCCTCGTCTGAGGAATGGAACGAATCATCGGCATCCTGCCCATCATCCTCTTCGCCCGCCGTCGTGGAATCCGAGTCCGGCACAGGAACCGTATTCGCCTTTTTCTTCCTCTTCTTGGACCCCTTGGGCTTCTCTGCCAAGCCAGTCCCGACAATGAAGCTGGTGCTCATGTCAAAATTCACGGGAGGTTTGCTCGCCGCAACATGATAGAGGGCCGCCATGTACAAAATCTCTCCTTGCGTATTAGCATCGGGGACAGAGAAGCTAGCTCGGGTATGAACCGCATTGTAATAATGCCACGCCCTGATACCGTCAAGGACACTGCCCTCGTAGCCTAGGCAAGCACGGGAACAATCAAGGAACAGCTGGCTGTACCCGAACTGGCGGGAGAACCTACTAGGTAAGTAGGGCTCCAGGTACACGTTATTGCGGTAACGATATACCAGGTGTGTCGGACGAATATTGCGCAGCCAGAAAAGCATTTTTTCAGATAAGAGCAGGGGAGGTTCAATGCCGTCAACGTGTACACCCCTCACTTCTCGAGCAGTAAATTGAGGGACAGACACAAAGAAGTCGGGCCCATCTACTCTCGCCAACGCCCTCCGACAGGCTGGCATGGTGTCGAATTCCCAAGGCTGACGACGGTATCGGAAAAGGAAAGCGTCATCATCGGTAACGCCATCTTCTGCCCCGGGCCTCATCATCGACCGATAATGCATCAATAGCCAACCCAGTAAATAATGGTAGGGTAGTTCTATTCGTTCAAAGTCCAGTGTCGTCTCGTGAGCAATAACTTTGGAGGAAAAGGCACGGAGGCCGTGGTGTATGCTACACACCATAGCCGGAAGAAGGGCCAGCCTGACTCTGAAGACCAGCTTCATGGCCGGAAGAATGAAGTGGCGGCAGATCCTTTCAATAGAACCTGTCCCTTCCGAGACTACGCAGTTCCGTAGCCATACCATCAAGAATCCGGCCAATAGCGCCTTCTCAGACATTTGCCGGGTACCGTGGTAGAAATAGCTGAAGGAGTCAGTACTGCTCCCAAACTTGTCGCCGGTGGACCTCGACCTCTTGGCACTCGACATCAGGTTGTTTATCTGCTTCTGGGTCTGAGGACCTCGAGAAGAAACCCGGCCAGAGCGACTGAATTTGATAAGATATGCGACCCAAGACGTAGTATGGGGAGCATTCCCTTCTGAGCTATTGTTCTTCTTAATAGCCGTTTGGTGGCAAATACTGTGGTGGCACAGCAGTTCCTGGTACACGGCGACAAAACCCGGGAATCGTCGATCCAGATCCTCAAATTCCTTGTTTGTTGGGGTATATACTTCGAAGGCCTCACCCCGCCATGGCAGCTTAGAAACAACATACATTTCATGGAGAGCAAGTCCCAACTCCCCTCCGAGCGCGAAGAAAGTTCCCGTCCGTCGGTTATACATTTCCAAAAGAGCCATGAATAACGGCTTGTTAATGGGTAACCCGTAACAGGTTCCCCGGATGGCATAATAGAGGTCAATCTCCCGAAGGAATGCCACATATTTCCTCAAGATCCATGAGGTCAGGTTGACCCACGTAGGGATGGGGTTTATCTAGTTCAACAGCGACAACCTGCCAATAGGATAAGACCCCTTGCGAGCGAGGTGATTCAGAAAAGTATCGGCCAGAGTAAAAGTGAAGTTGGGACCAGATACGTTTATGAAGGTGCCCGAAATCAGTCCCATCACGCTTCGACTAACCGAGTCCCTGATCGCACATGCCGACCTCATATTCCTATTATAGTAGATGTTGCCCACGAACATCCCCGATTGGGTCGGAGTTAGGGAGCCCACCATCTGCCTGCTCAGCGGTACCATATTGAACCACGAGAGAGGAAAATGACGTTCCATTTCGGGAATGTGGATCTCCACCCCATCCACCGTAAAGTCCCAGTTCTCAGAGATGTCCAGCACTCGGGGGTTCTTTATGGATAGAACATCCCCGAAAAGAAAGGCTGGTTTCAGATACTCTCCATCCAGTCTCCCCGAATTCATCATAGTACAAAGAAAGTGGAAAGGCTGGTTATTGATGGCGTCCAACCTCTCCAAAGGCTCATCGATGGGAAGCGGATCCGACACATGTCAAACTAAGCCGTCGAGCCACACACCCACAGCATACTGAGCTGAACCTACCAAAAGCTCTCCTGCCGGATTGGTTGGCAGATTCACTGAAAGTAGACAAAAGAAACAGGATTAAAAGATGGTTAAAACAAAAGTTTCTTAAAAAGAAGCGCCTATGAGCCTATGCGGCTCGGATCAACGAAGCCTTATGCGGCCCAAATTCAGTTAGGTTTTATGCGACACGGCTTCGATGGAGCCTATGCGGTTCGGGTCAACGCAGCCTTATGTGGCCCGATTCAGTTGGGTTTCATAAAGCACTGCTCCGATAGAACTTATGCGGTTAGTTGAACGTATGCAGTTCTGTTTAGCATAAGGGCTTATGCGGCACGACTTAGTGAAGCTTTCTGCGGTTCAGCTCATCAGGAGCACATGCGGTCTCGGTCAAATGAGACTTCATGCGGTTCAAATCCAGAAAGTGCTCCTGCGGCTCAAGTCCTTCTCATGCGGCTCAAACACAGGGCATACCCCATGCGGCTCGAATTCGAGAGCGGTTTTATCATGATTAAACTTGGGCAGTTCAATGAAGACGAAGGATGAAGGCTTGTGCATAAATCATGCAACAGAGCCATGGGGTTTATGGTTCAAAACATTTAGTCCAATCCTTATCCTTAAAACCAGGGTGGACGTCGGGGTGTACTTCAGGCGTAGTGGCCGATGAGGAGGCCGCTTTCTTGCCCTTTGCAGCAGCAGAAGCAACCTTGGAAGACTTGGTGGCCATTATCGTACCGACGGTCGGAGAAGGAAGACTAAAGAAGAAAATTAGAGCCGAAGATGAAAGAGAGAGAGTGAAGAAGTCTCTCCGACTGAGCACGTTCACGTTTTATAGGCAAGAGAGAGGCGCCTCGATCCACGTACAGTGACCGACCCTTCGGTTCTCAAGACGAGCCGACTGACATAAAGGCCAAACTCTTGGTATCCTTTCCCAAAAAGCGGCCTTAAAACTGACGGCAAATCAACAACAATTAATGCAAAAAGATTTGCACACGTGACAGGATGACATGGTAAGGAGCTTCATGCGGCCAGACAGCCCATGCGACCAAAGGGTCCATGCGGCTGATTGACTAATACGGCTGAGGAGGCTATGCGGTTAGGACATCCATGCGGCCAAGATATCATATACGGCCAGAGAAGTTTATACATAGCCATGCTTCTTATTCAAAGTATTTCAATTTTACAAATTGAAAACTTTGAAGGGGGTCTTGTAGAAACATGGAAAAGAATAAAAAAAGATCCATACGGCCAAGGATCCCCATGCGGCTCAGAGAGCTCATGTGGCTAAGGGACCCATGCGGCTCAAGCGTCTATGCGGCTCAGAAAGGAGCCACGTGGTCCTCAACAGCTCTTCCCTTTGTCTTTTACTGCATTTAATGCCTTGACGGCTGACAGCTCTGACCAAAGACAGAAAGATGCAATAATGACTCTGTCATAATGGCAGACTCCTAGGGAAACGAAAGAGATCTCTGACACAATCCCCCGAAACCCAGAAAACTTTATGCGTCCTTGACATGTGGACAGTCGCATACGGCTCAAACAGAGACCACCCCATGCGGCTTAGGCCGAAGCTATCCCATGCGGCTCACAAGAACTATCCCATGCGGCTCAAGCAGAGGCTATCTCCATACGGCTCACGAGGACTATCTCCATGCGGCTCACGAAGAAAGCACCCATCATGCGGTCACCTACGCTCATGCGGCTCAGATCACCCCCCTGCGGTTCAAATGTTCAGGGGCCACTCCCACGCAGCCTTGACACGTGGCCAGTCTTATGCGGCTCAATGAGGAGCAGTCCTCATGCAGCTCAGATTTTCTAAGTGGCTCGCGGTTAAGACACGTGGCATGATAATGGGACACGTGGCATCAAATCGACCGAAATCTATCAACAAATCCCAATAAAATATGGGGATCAAATCAGATCATTTGCAATCAATCAAATTGAACATGTGGCAGAAAATCCGAGCTTAGCATAACAAATCGTGAGGATTTATGGCAATCATCATTAATTGCCCACAGAGATTTGATGCAATCACATTAATTGCTCAAATCTATTATGAACGGCCCAGATTCATTGATCCTTAACCGCCGACTTTTGAGAATGGGCAATCATTACAAACCCTAATAATGCCCCCCACTCTTATAAATAGCAAGGTGCCATTCCCTTGCAACAGACACAGAAGAGACAGAAGACACAGAGACGGAGAGAGAATAGAAGAGCAGAGAGCAGAGGGCAGAGAGAGAGAGCACACCCCCCTCGGATCCAGAGAGAATAAAGAGAGCATTTCTTCATCAACGCCAAGCAGTTCTTCTACAGAGCCAAGGCTGCACCCGATCGTCCAAAGAATAAGACAGAGCTGCCGTCACTTTCCCGAGCCTCTATCGTCACCCCCCAAAATCTAAAATAAATAATTATACTTAGATTGCTGTACCTAGGTTTTTGTCCCTAGGCTTTCTTTGTACAAGCGAGTTTGTATTGTGAGTCTAAAGTTCAGTCCTCCGATAATTGTTCTGTACATTTACAATCAATGGCAAATAGCTGCGTGCCATGAGGGACACGAAGCCCGTGTCAGAACCCCCAAATTTGCGTGTTCAGTCCAGTGCAAAATCCTTACGGCCTTGTTTTCGTGTCCGACCCGAAACGAGGTGTCGTGAAACTTTGGAGGAGTGTGCGCAGACACTGCCCCCGTGTCCATGCCAAGTTTGGCGTGTCCAAGTGTTGTGTGCAGGGCACACGGGATACGTGGTAGCAGGACATCGAGACACTGTCTCGTACTGCAAGTACGTGTTGATTTTTGACACAAAAACAATACGAGTGCATGCTCAGAGCTTGTGGTTCATGATCCAGACATAAAGGGCTACAAGACTGTTCAATTAGTTTTCGAAAATATGTGGATTCAATCCACTCAAGCATTTCATCAAACACCTAGATTCTAGGACTGGTATGTGTCCGATACGGACACGAAATGAACACGACTCGACACAAATCCAATACCCACGGCTAGGGGACACCTAGGGCTTCCTATTCATGCAAAGAAATCAAAAATCTATTAAAAGAATAGGAAGTTACCTATATGTGCAATTTGTATGAAAAAGCTTCAAAAGGGGGTGGTTCTTCTTGCTAGCTAGCTCCTCCAAATTGCTCTCCAACTGGGATTGGCCTCCATGAACAGTAGGAAAATAGGATTTAGGTCACCATGGAAGGAGTTTGAATAAAAAAGGATTAATATTGATCAAAATAGAAAGAGTTTCAATGGAGACAAACCTTGTTCTCTAGAAAATGAAGGGATGGATAAAAGAGGCAACTAAATTTGAGAGGGATTAAATAGTGATAGGGGAATCCCTAGGCTGGTCATAAATGCTAGGGTTAGGGTTTTGGGGAATCAATCTAAGGGCTCTCATTCCATCTAGTATATTCAATGGTCAAAATCTAGGTCCCCCTTTAATCAAGTTGCAACCTAGTTTATTCTAACTAGTCATGACTTAACCAACTAACCAATACTAACTAATACTAACCAAGGCTAACTAAGACTAGCCATGTCTAATCTAGGTTAGGTCCAATCTAGGTTAGGGCTAATAACAATCACATGGCAATCAATTAAATAATATTAAATCACACCATTCAAAATAATATATATTAAATTCCAAATAATTATAATAAATTCAAATAAATTTAAGATAACCAAAATACCCTCAAGCTAAATGTACTAAACAAAATCTCTACCCACATGGTTATGCTCTAGGACAGACAGTCTCTACGGCTTCACTAGCTTCACACCAATTCACAAGTCATAATATTTAATAGTTTTAAAATGATTAAAAATCACCAAAAATCATATTATTATTTAAATATCATAATTAAATAAATTAAAACACAAAATTTCAAAATTATCCTTATTTTAGAAACTGGGTGTTACACAGGTATATTGTTTCAAGTTAAATATTAGCTCTATATTTTGGTATAGACTCAAGTTTGTCAATTATCAAAATGGGGGAGATTGTTGGCCCATTGCCTAATAGTCACACCCGATTTTGATAATCAATGACGACTTAAGTCGATAAGCAAAATATACGAACTATTACTAACGTTTCAGGTCAGTGAAACCAATATCAAAGAAGAACGTACTGTATCCACAGCAAGCATTCAAGTCATTATCCAAAAGCCAATTGTAATAGAATCTAGATCGAGTCATTTTTTATATTTCGTATGTAATTTATCCTTTGTTGAGTCTATGAGAATAAATGTAAAATCGATCGGGTATTACTGGCTTAGGTTAACTCCAGTTCTTTTCTTAAAAAGCCTAGCTATTTCTCAAAGCTCTACAGATCCAAATAGCCCTCAAACCCTATGAAAATTTGGATCCAAAATTTGTGTTCTAAAGTGACAGAACTCAGACAAAACTTTGACCGAGTTCGGTACGAGTTTGGTTAACCCAAA
The DNA here is from genome assembly GCA_029216955.1 of Iris pallida. Taxonomy (NCBI): domain Eukaryota; kingdom Viridiplantae; phylum Streptophyta; class Magnoliopsida; order Asparagales; family Iridaceae; genus Iris; species Iris pallida. Next base: position 1,898,468 of record JANAVB010032820.1, read on the forward strand.
TTCAAATTTTAGTTGCCTCCAAATCTCCATACAACGTTCGTTTGCGAGATCTTCGTATCTGAACTCTGCCAGAACTCTATCCGAGCTCGGTCAGGAAAAACACCTATAAATAGAAGAGGTTTTTTCATTTCTACTCACTCATTCACTCTTCTCTCTATCTATTCTTCAAAGCATTTTTAGTGATCTAAAGCTTTCACATTCCACCTATACATCTCTTAGCCAAAGCCAGTAACATCTGTTCGATTTAGAGTCTTTGGTTTACAGAGTTGTAAAGAGGTTACAAGTTCAGAAAATATCTCAATTTTTGGAGTCGGTCGTGCACTCGTCACCAAGCACGGTATTGTGAAGTCAGTTGTGCACTTGTCACCAAGCATGATATTGTGAAGAGTTGGAAACCTCTCATATAGCTTATAAATAGTGGATTAACAGTGGGCAAGATTACCTGTGACTGGACTAGTTCTCTCAGAGGGATACCAGTAAATATCGCAGTGTTCACTGAGTTTGATCTTCTATCTCTTACTGCATTTATATTATTGTCTCTTTATTCCTGCCATAGTTATAAATTGCTTATTAAATTTTAATTGGTGATTATTTTTGCTGCACTCTCACACATTATTCACCCCCTCTTGAGGCGCTCAATGGTCCTACAATTGGTATCAGAGCAGGTTATATTCTAATATAACAACCCTACAGAGTATATGGCAGCCGTGAAATCAATATTCAACGGTGAAAGACAATCCACAAATAGACCCCCACTATTTGATGGAACAAATTACACCTATTGGAAAACACGAATGACTTTTTTCTAAAGTCTCTTGACTTTGATCTTTGGTCTATAGTAGTTGACAGTTATAAGGAACTGGCACCTGTAGTGATTGAAGGTAAACTTGTAGACAAGCCACATGATAAATACACAGACAAAAAAAATCAAAGGCTAGTCTAGATGTACGTGCCATCAATGCACTATTCTGTGCAATTAAAAAACAGAGTTCAATCGAGTTTCCATCTGTACTACGTCTCATGATATTTGGAGACTTCTTGAGATAAACCATGAGGGGACTTCTCAAGTAAAAGAATCCAAAATCAGCAGACTAACACAGGAATATGAATCTTTTAAAATGAAACCCGGTGAGTCAATTACACAGATGTTTACTTATTTTCTAGATATTACTAATCCTTTGCAATCTCTTGTTAAGGATTATAGTAACCATAAGAAGATCAGGAAAGTGCTACGGGCTCTAACTAAGAACTGGAACCCGAATGCTACTGCAATCATTGAAGGAAACGATCTCACCACCATGACTCTGGAGATACTCATGGGCAAGCTGATGACCCAAGAGCTGGACCTACAAGAATTTAAAAAAATAACTCCTAAAAAAATCTATCGCCTTTAAAGCGCAAGCCAAAACAGTTGCAAGTAAAGATTCTGACGAAGAATCATCTAGTATTGATGAGCAAGCCTTGCTAGTCACCAAGTACGGTGTTGTGAAGTCGGTCGTGCACTTGTCACCAAGCATGGTTTTATAAAGAGATGACAAGCTCTCATTTAGCTTACAAATAGTGGATTAACAGCGGACAAGAGTACATACGACTAGACTAGTCCTCTCAGAGGAAAACTAGTATATATAGTGGTGTTCACTGAGTTTCATCTTCTGTTTTGCTGTATTTATATTACTATCTCTTTATTCCTGCCCTAGTTATAAACTGCTTATTAAATTTTTAATTGGTGATTATTTCTGCTGCACTCTCGTACACTCTATTCACCCCCGTCTAGAGGTGCTCAACGGTCCTACAGGCAATGTTTCCTCAAACGATAACCTGGGGCCACGGGACCGATTTGTCCTAGGGGAACACGATATAGCTGAGTTGGGTTTAAGCAACGGATAATTCAGAAACCTTCAGCGGAGCTCACTACCAGCGTTGAAAGGATCCCATCTAACTAGGCTATGTCTAGGATGGCTAGTCAACGCCAGTGACCTCTACAACACATTATTTTTAGTTATTGTTAACAAACTGACAGGAAAAATTATGGTAAACTTTATATTACAATGGCACGCTCTGTCGTAGGTAAGTTCTAGCATAATTTACCTTGTTTATGTCTTATCAAACTGCTTATATGAAATTGACTATGATGACTAGAAAAATCACTAAGTTATGATGCATGTTTCACATAATTTCTTGAACCAAATAATAGCATGGAATTTAATAAGTCATTCACCAGTACATAGCAATGTACTAATCCTCGCTCTCCACAAGTGCTGTGAACCAAGAAGACATGCCGAACAACTGGAAGCGATGTCTAAACTTTTTAAAGCCTAGCTAGAGTGTGAAGGCGCACTCAACTCTTGTGAAGACCCAACTCCAGTCCAAGGAAGATGACTCAACTCTCCCTCATTGAATGTTTTGGTTATATAAAGGGGTGTAATGTATAGAACGGCTATCTAATCGGCGTTCACTTTGTAATTGAGTCAGTTTGTAAGCCTGTACTAGAACTCTCTTTTGTATTTGTGTCAATGAATGTAAATTTAGTATTATCAATGAAAAAGTTACTTTTATACAGATATGTTCAAATTAATCTACATACTCTCTTAGATGTTGTATTTCGGATAACCTTATGTAATTGCCTTGTGTGAGAACAATTTAGGCCCACACGGCATCATGCTCGAAAGACGACTATCGATTCTACCAAATTGGAGCATGACATTGATAGGATCTCTATAGTGCATGAGGTGATACGGATGGCTGCTAGTGTCAATGCGATTGTCAAGGAGCTGAAGACGATGAAAGATGCAAAACAACTTAGGAGATCAGAGATTAATGACAAGGTGAACAAGAACTCTGTCGCGAGGCAACATGCATGGAGTCCAGTTGAGAATCCATATAGGGTCATCACCTCTCATCAAACTGGAGGAGGAGAATGTTGAGTCAATTCTGGTTTACATGTCCGAACTCGACCCAAATTCGGTACCTGGCCGAGTTCGGTCCGAACTCGGGTATTTTGTGACAGAACCTTTGGCATGGTCCAAATCGAACTCTGGCCGATTTTGGTTCGGTCGGCTGTTGACGTGGTTTGGGTTTCAATCAGCATTATTGGTTTCGTACGGAGGGCCAGGATTTGTGTTAGGCTATTTTAGAGTTTCGTATGACCTAAAATAGTTTTTCTTATGGTATTTATATGTGTTGAGGGTGGAGACATACGAGGAGCATACACGAGAGACTCGAGGGTGCATGTCCATGAAAAACTAAGAAAAGTATGCACTTTACTCATAAGACTTGTCGTTCGAGATAACATGAAGAGGATACCTATACGAGCAGTCATCGTCTTCGTACATGAAGATCCCTATGGGTAGGGTGAGTGATTTTATTGTAATATTATGCTTCCTTCTTGAGTTTGGTGAGGGGGTTGAACCTTTGGGCAAAGGGTTCAATAAGTTTGTATTCAGTCTTGTAATTTTACTTAAGGTTATAAAGATTAAAATTTGTCCAAATGATACGGTCACTGAAAAATTGAGTTCTCATCTGTGCTTGGTACTTGCATTAGACGGGTGGTTGGTTATCTCAAGTGGATTGGCCTAAGTTTCTGCCACACTCAGTTTCAGACACAATATCAAATTGCGATATCGGCACTTTTCGTCCCAACAAAATCGACTCTTATCATTGGCTCAATTTGTGCAATCTACTTGAATCAGACCTAAACTTTCAATCTTAGATTCTTAAAATTTTACTTTACATACATTTTAGGCTTATTTAAACAAATAAATTTGCCCTTGGTGTCAAAATTAACTTGACTAGTAAGCTCCAATTAACCGAATTCATCGTATGATATTCTTAATATTACCAAAGTAATGTATCTGAGACCCTAAATTTTTGTTACAATTCGAAAGCTTTGTCGTCTCATTGATTAGATTCTCATTTGCACCTTGTTTGCTCACCAAAATCATAAATAGAAAGCGTCAAACCGATAAGAGTACTAATTCGATATTCACGCTTTTAGAAACCTAGCAAACTGGATCTGAAAGGTATAAAAATCTTGACGGTCTCTTACCACCAATAGGAATCTCGGAGTAGGATCCAATTTATAAATTTCTATTTGTTGGTTTGATATCTTCATTTGCATGCATACACGAATATCAGATAGAGGAGTAATCCCCCGATGTTACTTCGATACTCAAGTTTATTGATGTAGGTAAATTTTAGCATAGTTTTAGGTAAAAAATACGAGTATCTTATAAAGATGTCAATGGGACAATATATAGCCTTCTCATGGTAACCCTAGAGTGGTTTAATGTTTATCAAGTAGTATTCTTAATAAGGATGTAATATTATCAAATCTAGCCGACTTAATCTTTATGGCAAAGAATGGCCGAGTGCATTGTACCTAAACATGATTTGTATAGTTGATTGATGACTCCAATATTTACTCCAGATTGTAGCATATATTTGATTATATCTTGACCTATCAATTGGGTCGGGTTCGTCCAGCCCAGCACGAGCTCGGGCTGAAAATTTGGCCCATGTGCCGGTCCGGCCCAATTAATCGTAGGCCCGGGCCGGGCTATCCCATATATTGGGTCGTATCCGGCCACGAATATCAGCCCATAATATAGGATCAGCCTGAAGCCCAAGTCTGGCCCGGCCCGAAGCTCGACCCGGCCCACCCAAAAGATAAGAATGAAGTAGTTTTTATATAAAAAAATAATTGTAATTAAAATGACATCTCTACAGGATATAATATACGAGTATTGAAGCATCTCCTATTTTTTCTTATTTTCTTTAGCTCTCATTAGTAAAATATTATGAATGAAGGCACTGTAGGACCGTTGTGCTCCTCTAGAGGGAGGTGAAGAGTGTGCGTGTGCAGCAAAAATAATTACCACTTAAAAAATTAAGCAGTTATAAACTCTTGCACATAAGAAAGATGGTAAATAGATGCAGTAAAGTAAGAGATCAGAGAATCAAACTCAGTGACACAGCGATGTATACTAGTCTCGCTCTGAGAGGACTACTCCAGTCTCGAGTACTCTTGCTCGATGTTAATCCACTATGCACAAACTAAATAAGAGCTTGTAGTCTCTTACAACACCGTACTTTGTGATGAGCGCACGACCAACTGCATAAACTTGATTTCAAAAACTGGAACATTTTCTTAATTGCAACCTCTGATACAAATCTTCTGAAACAAAACTCTAGATTGAAATAGAACTGTACTGGCTTTGGCTAAGAGTAATATATGGCTAAATTTAAAATCTTTTGCTCGAGATAAACACTTAAAGAGATAGAGAAGAGAGAGTGGATGAGTGATTTGAAATGGTAGAAATCCTTCTCTATTTATACTGCTTTTGCTGACCGAACTCGGGCAGAGTTCTGGCAGAGTACGGATGCATGAATCTCACAAACGAATGTTGTATACAGATTTGGTGGAAACTGAAATTCAAATTACTCAGACCGAAATTGGGCCGAACTTGGACCGAACTCGGTCAGAGTTCTGTTAGAGTTTTGTTGGGTTAGAACTGAAATAAATAGGCAAATTTGCAAAGGCATTCAATTTTTTTGATTTGTGGATTTTTTGATTAGATAGGTAGGCTTATTTGGACTGAAAGAAACCTAAGCTAGTATTAATCCCAATCAATGTCACAAGAATTTCCTAGACTCAAATAAAATTAAAAAATACAGAATAAAATACAAAAGTCTTCATCCCGATTCCAATAAGATTGGTTCTTGATGATGATGCAATGTACTGTACTTTGAAGTAGTAGGTAGCAGTAGGACGTAAACGAACTTCTCATTTGAAACCTGTTAACCTGTAGCAGTTTGTATATTTTGCGTATCGACCAAAGTTATTGTTGATTATCAAAATTAGGTATGATCATTAACCAATAGGCCAACAAGCACTCTATGAAACATCAACCTCTGTATAAGGTTGGGTCTGGTACAACTTATGAAAGCAGTTTCTGCTTAATCTTCTGGAAAAATAGCACAGAAATGGGTATGACAAAAGTTGCTAAATCGTAAAACAATGGTCCTCAATCCTACAGCATGAGAAGCTCATTAAGAGTAAGAGGTGGCTGGGTCATAAATGGTTCTCCCATGCATTTGGTCCAAGCAATATTCTAAGAGAATAAGAATGATGCATGGCTTCCATTTAGATCCTAATCATAATCCATAAATCTCTCTCCTTCACTCACTTGCCCACAGTATATGGTGCTCAGTTGTTTCAAGAATCTCATTTCTTTTGTAACATTATTCTACTCCACGGTTTTAAGAACCCACAGTTTATGGTAAATTTATCAAGTGGGTCGGACCCAGATCTGGCCCGTCCCGATCTGGCCCAACCCGAAACCTATCCTGTCGTTGGTCACATTCTTAGCTGGGCTTAGATATACATCCATAGCCCAGTCCGACCCGGCCCACTACAGTTCATGGGCCCAAGAGGCCTGTGTCACGATCCGTACCCTGATTAGGGGCACGAGCACGTAGGTACGTCCAGCCTACGCCGCAGAATCGACGGTAGAACGCTGTATAGGTCTACTAGAAAGTATAGCATCTAGACACAATATATATGTAACCTGTCATCTCCGTATGGAGGTATACAATCTCAACTCAATCACAAGATATCTAAGGAAGATAAGCACGAACATCATAACGATATGATGGAAATAGATAAACTGAAATAGATGCAAGTCACCACACAAGATCAGAATTTAAGACATAACACAAAATACAACTAAGTACTACAAGTCTCAATATCCATCTGGAATGCAGTCCAGTCAAACCTAACTAGTCTAGGTCACTACTGGTAGTATGTCCTCTACGGACACTGGCATAAGAAGGAGATCCTGGTAATAGTCACCGTCGGTGTCATAACCAAAATAGGTCGAGCAGTCAGCATCTAAATCCTCTATAAACATCAATAGGGTTATCATGTCAGGAAAATAAGCAAGTACAAACACCAACAACAGTTCCATAGTATTGACAAATGCCATAAGGGATAATTATAATGGAATACAAGATGAAATATCAAGACTAGAATATAAACGGGATATGTAAAACTTGATATCATGTCAGGATATCAAATACAGTAATGTAGAATAATACAGGAACATCCGATTTATAAATGTAAACATAAACAGTACCTTGAGTATTAGAGCGTTATGTGATCGGCTTGGATCTGGATCAGGTTGTTCCATTTGACCGACTATGCACAAGAACAAGCACAGGTAAACCTGGAGACCAGGCTGGTCAAAATGAAAAGCTATGCATAAGTAGTATCAGGTCAGGCTACACCCTACGTGAGGTGAGGGTGGAGGTATGTACAAGTGAATAGGAATACAGGAGGGGTATTGATCACATAACTACTAATAACTCTCTATTCCCGAATAGTATATAGATACGGACATATTACGTCATGACACGGGATTCTCCAAGAGGGTAGCTAATCCCCCTCAGGAATCGGTGTCTATATAAGTACAGGAAACAAGATCGAACAATGTACCAATATACCATGGTAATCCAAGAATGACATCTCGTGACAGGAATCCGATATATACTAGTCTGTGTACCATCGTGTCAAGAATCAACTAAAACACTATAACTAAATCGGATACAGAAGATATCAAGACAATTAACTACTATCAGAGATTGTACTCGCCTGCGTCCTGAGCTGTCAAATGGGGTCGATGCTCAGAGTGATGTCATAGACCTAAAGATGAGATATATGTGAGTTAATTAGGTTTCAACAGTATTAGGCATGATTTTATAGTATATGTTATGTAATCTACGTCAAACTCAGTCAACTAGGTAATACAAAGTCAAACAAGGTCAAACTAGGTCATATAGAGTCAAACCAAGTCAAACTAGGCTAATAGTTGACACATAGTTAACTTTTGGTCAACTGGTCAACACTTGTCAACTCCTAGTCCAATCTAGGTCCAATGTTGACCTGTAGTTAATTTTGAGTCAAAGCAATCAATCTTGGTCAAACAGGGTCAACTCTAGTCTAAGTATTAAAATATCAAGTTGCACCTCGTTATTCGTACATCGAAACCTACGACACGTAAATTGAGATAATATGATCAACCATAAGGTTAATAATCTTATCATAGTGATCCACATGGTCATCTTGTCAATTTCAGCGATGTGAGATCACTGGAATCGACCGATCTCAGTTTCGTTGCACTAATTCTGAAACACGAACATAATAAAAATTAATTATAACTAATAGTGATACATAGAGAAATATCTACAAACATTGTCGGATGATGAAACAAACATCACCAACGTGTCCAGAATGGTCAAATCGACTAGGATAGCCTATCCATAAGTCCAATTTGGACACAGGAGCAAAAAGGTAATTTTGGATCAAAATGATGTCCGTATTGGACCCACTTTGCACCGAAAGATGTGCCAGAATAAAATTCTACTAAACCTAACAAATTACATGTCTACGAATCCAAAATGATAATACGAACCTAACGATATATCTGGAATTGAATTTCGTTGACCCTATCTCAAATTGGTCCGTTGACCAGAATATTAGAATTTCGGTTTGCACGAAAATGGGTGTCGGAGCCAATGTCTATTAAATCTAGCAAAGTATACGTCAACGAGTCCCGAAGGACGATACGAACTCAACGGCACATCCGAAATTGGATTTCGATGAGTCGATCTCAAAATGGTCCGTTGATTGGGACTGTGGGGCCCGCTTTGCATCGAAATGCATGTCAGGGCCCACGTCCTCCAAATCTAATAAACTTTATATGAATTCATGCCAGAACGATGCCACGAGTCTACTGGTGGTGTCGAAATTATAATCCGGAGTCCCGGGTTCAAAATTAGAATTTTACAAGTTGAAAATTATGAATTCGGACGGCTAACTTTGACATCAAATTCAACCAATCAAACGAGATCACAATGAAACAAAACTTGAGGGGCAAAAAGATGGTTATACCAGCTATGCACAAACTGGTAGGGCATCAAAAAGAGCTGTGATGGCGGAGATACGAGTCGACGAAGTTGGCTCCATAAAACTGTCCAAAAATAACTCAAGTTAAATGGTCAACTTGGCGGCCAATTTTCATCTGTCAAACGATCGAATTAATGATTGAAACTTGATAGGCATGAAGGGGTATATACCGAGATTGTGATGAAGCAAAGAGTCCGTCGATTCAAACGTCAGATTTTTCAAAAAATATGCACAAAGTTGTTATCCCGAAACACGATTCTGAATTCGAATTTGTGCGCGTTACGACAGAATCTCGTACAAAATGCATGAATAACCAATTTTACGTGTCAGGGAAAATGGTGTCGGCCTGGAGGCACTCGTCGGAGGTTCACCTAGTCATGGGGGTTGTCGTAACGGCCGCGTGGTAGCACGCGGTGGTGTTGCCATGTCGCTACACGCTGCAGTGTACGCGCACACGTGCGTTGCTTGTCGCTACTGTTTGTGTGTCGCTGCTGCTGCCTCGCATGCGTGCCTGGTCGCAGGTTGGAAGGTGCGAGGCTATCCGGCAATGGTGGCCGTCGGTTCCGGTTACTGTTGCAGCAGCGAATGGGAAGAGAAGGAGAAGAAGTTTATGTGGAGAGGAAGGTTCGACTCTGGAAGAGTGGGGAAGATGATGATGATGGAGTGGAGGTGATGGTAAATGATGAAGAAGATGAAGAGGATGTAAAATGGAGAAGTGAATGGAGAAAAAGATGTAAAAAGGAGGAGGAAGTGATGTCGGCTGTTGTATGGGGGCTGTCGGCCAAGCATGGGGGAAGGAGACTGTGAGGAAAGGAAGGGGAAAATGAATATGTGTGTAGTCAAAGAGAGGAGTTGGCTGTGTTTTAAGAAAGTAGAGAGATGAATTAGAAAAATAGAGAGAGAGGGTTATTAGGGCCAGCCAAATAAAGGGGGGTGTTGTGTGTTTTGCCATGTAGGAATGGGTGGTTGGGATTAAATAGGAGTTGAATAAACGATTATTATTGAGTGTAGCTAGGTTAGGTCATAATTTAGGAATTTTATCAAGGAAGTTGTCCGTTAGATATTTGAGTGGGTAGACTAGGTGTTTGGTGTTTTGTAGGGGGGTGAGTGTCTGTATCCATGAGGGGCAACATAAAGTTTGGGTTTGGTTCCAAGGAGTCGGGTCGGGTCAAAATCGGGCTTGGTGCAATAAATGGTTTAATTTTAGTTATTTATGATCACGGGTAAATAAGTAGCATACGGGGCTCAATAGAATGGGACACAAGTGTCATGTGGGTAGTAGGCTTAATGTGGACCGTGTCCATATTTTGGGTTGATAGTTTGGGTCGAAATGGTGTCCCCCATTTCAAGTCGGAAATAAATGTGACTCCGTGGGATGAATTAAGATTGGATCTTTTGTCAGAAAAGTTGTATGATACAAATAAAGCACAAGATGGTGTGTCTGAGTGGGATATGAAGGTCATGGGTGTAGGGTGTCTCGATTAGATTATACATGAGAAGTTTGTTTTAAGAAAATGACTATTCTTGTGCTCCTAAATTAAAAGTCACGGCAACGTGCATATGATGATCAAAGATAAAAGTGGAAATCTATTAATAATTATTCAACGATCAAATGGCCTAAATTGAACCAAAGTTGTGCGATGCAAAAAGAGTACAAGAGAACAAGTTTGAGTGGAACATGATATATCAAAATGAAGATAATCTTATCTACTACAAACTCATGAAGAAAGTTTTCAGCGATTGGCATCTCTGACGCTCTAGAAATCAAAGTCACAAAAAAAACATTAAATAAAAAATAATAATCAAAAAACAATATTTATTAAAAATAATTGATTTAGAAAATACTAAAAATAAATCCTAAATTTCAGGAGGCTTACAGCCCGTCCCGGGCCTGGCCCGACCAACTCAAATTTCGTATCGGCCCGGCCCGACCCACTTGACAACTCTAACTATATCTATAGTTTGAATGACGATGACATAGAGAGATGACATGCTTGTTATATAAGGAGGTCCGAGATTTGGCCGATGTCTGTAGTGCCCCGCCCCGCTCATTTTAATAGTTCAACTTAATGAATTAAAGAACGCAACTGTGTTCAGACTTGGCTATGCAATGGCTTACTCGAAGTCCCGCTCGGTCGAAGCAACTCTTCACTATGGTAGGTGGCTTCGATAAACTCGTCTCTACTTCGCCTTCACACCTAATAACTAGATGTTTTTACCCACTGAATAGCTAATAAAAGAGACAAAACCACATAGTTAAGAGAATATTCATATTCTGTATCAAATTGTGTAGAACATTAAAACGTGAACTTAATACATGGATAGGACTTTACGTCGGGTTTTCAAATTGGCACTTGGTCTTCTGATCCCATGACTTGGGTAAAGTAGAGTTCTCTTATGCTGCCACATAGACTATCAACTTGTTGTCATAGTCTATATATTTCCACGATTTTGATGCATGTTTCTACGAGTTGAAGGCTTGTCATATAAAATATGACTTGGTTTGTGATATTGCATGGAACATTGTTTGTTTAAGTTATGCATGAGGGCGATCAAATAGTTATTCCTGAGTCTCAAATGAAAAGTATGTAACATGGAAAGTTCTCGAGATTGTAGGTCGTCGAGGCATTCCCTGGTTTGGAAGCTACCTGAGGAATATGAAGGAAAAGAGGAGTAACAAAAGATTGAGTTGTATGGTGAGTTAGGTAGGCACCATTGCATGGTCATTGGACAACTTTTTTACAAGGTTTGATTTCCTTTAAAGATTGTTGGGGCACTGCGATCGATTAAACCTAGGGAGAACTTGCTTGTGGAACCTCAGGGGGTGTACGACCTGACCTGAGGGTACTTCGTATAGCAGGTATTGCAAGAAATTCAGGGAGATCGGGCCTCTTGTAGAATGTACCATCTTATCCTTATGGTCCAGGGATATCTTGCCATGCTAGTGACCTTTCATATAGATTAAATCGACGTACCAGCAATAATTCGTGTGTGCGTCTTTAGATTGAGTCAAAAAGTGGATGCACGGCACGCAATATAAACTAAAAATGCCTAAGATTTGGCTTTAGTAGAGACATGTGCGTCAACACAATATGTGGTGTTACGAGTTAATAGTTTGACACAATGTTCTTATGTTATAACTGTACTATTACAATAAAAAGAGAAGACCGAAAGGTACATAAAGGTAAGCTTTATGCTATCACGTAGCATAATCACGATGTTGCGGCATAAAGTAGGCTTGTAGTGTGTGCTATGCAACTGATCCTACGGCAAGATTAGAAATACCACTAAAAGAATAGTTCACACTCGCTAAATGGACGTATTGGTTTGGTATGGACGGGCGAGAGGCCTTCCTATGAGTGCATTCAATGTACTGATAAACCCATAGTTTGTTTGCAGGTTCCAGGTTGCAACTCGCTCGGTGCGGAGCTGGCTTATATGGGTCCACTACCAAAATTCATCGCTTTAGCGACGGCCTATTAGCGACGGATAAAGTCCGTCGCTACGAGCGACGAACTCCCGACTATATACTGACGGTTTACCGTCTAATCATAGGTAATATTTTTTTAAATTTTAAGGGTAAAAAGTTGTCGCACACCCGTCGGTAAGGCGTCGGCAAAATAGCGATGGACAATATAGTCGTCGCTAAGTAGTCACTCCTTAGTCAATATTTGCGTGGGAAAATGTTAAAAAAATTGCGGGAAATTGGGCGACTACGTAGCGACGGATCGTTCGTCGCCCAGCTGATGAGTTTTAGCGACGGAAACTGCAGCCGTCGCTACATTGTCACTTAGCTGGCGAAAAAATATATAAAAATTCATGGAAAATTTATGACTAACTAGTGACGGATATATCCATCGACAGTCCGTCGCTAAATAGCAAGCCCTAACTTAAATTGAACCGATGGGGGGAGGGAGATTTTATTCGAACGAAATATTTATCTCTCCTCTCTCTCTCTCTCTCTTGGAGCTCTCTCTCTCTCTTAAAGGTACTCTCTCTCGTTTGGGGGTTGTGGGCGGCGGGGGGGGACAGAGGGGAGCCGTGGTGGGGGGTGGGTGGTCGGCTGTGGTAGGAGGCCGCGGGGGGGCGGATGGAGGCCGCGGGGGTGGGGGCGAATGTAGCCAGCGGTGGGGGGACAGAGGGGAGCCGTGGTGGGGGGTCGGCTGTGGTGGGAGGCCGCGGGAGGAGGGGCGGATGGAGGCCGTGGGGGTGGGGGCTGAGGGGGACCGGGTGTATGGGGGTGGGGGTCGGGGGTGGTGGGAGTGGGGCTCGCGGCGGGGGAGGGGTAGTGCAGGGGATGGGGGCCGGGGCGGCAGAGAAGGCCTCGGGGGGGGTGGTCGGGAGCGCTGGGGTTGGCGGTGGTCGGAGAGGGGGTCGCGGGGGGGTAGTGCATCGGATTGGGGCTGAGGATGGGAGTTGGGGTCGGCGGTGGGGGGGGGGTGGGGGTCGGAACACACACACATACACACACACACACACACACACACACACATATATATATATATATATATATAAAATATATATATATATATAGAGAGAGAGAGAGGAGTATATATAAACTTTGGACCAAAACCGAAACCGAATAACAAAATTTAGTGTATTCAAAACCGAAACCGAACCGAATTTTTTTAAAACCGAACCGAATTTTGTATATTCAAAACCAATACCAAAACCAAATAATCAAAACCGAAACTAAAACCAAAACCAAAACCGAATAATCAAATCCAAAACCAATACCAAAACCAAAATCGAAACGAAACCGAATAATCTAAACCGCAACCAAAACCATAACCAAAAACAAAACCAAAACCAAAATTTAGTTGGTGGAGCGATCCAGAATCCTTTGACGGAGATCGGTATCGATATCGGTATCGGACTATTTCATTGAGTATCAGAATCGGTATCGGTATCGAACTAATTATGTTTAGTTTTAGTTTGTCTTACGATATAGATTTTCACATCGAATTTACAATGGATCGTTACTTTGTTAATCGTACATGGATGTACCAGCGGGTCAACCTCCTCGACCGTAGGTACTTATAAGTATCGACCGTATCGGTTGGTATTGGTCTTAGCAAATTGGTATCGTCCTATCCGATATGTATCGGCTATATAGCTAGGATTTGTATTGGCCTTATTGATTCGGTATCGGCCATATCCGATAGGTATCGGCATATCGGATTAGTATCGGCAGTATCAGATTAGTATGGTGGAAGGTTTAGTAACAACTGTACTTGGATTTCTCTCTTCTCGAGCTAGATTACCATTGCAAGAGAGTCACAAGAGCGTAAAAAATCTCCTAAATATTGATGTTTACCGGAGTGATTGGCCAGTCACTCTCTCGAGCTATGTTACTGTAACTGGCCAATCACTATCGTAAACATCAATATTTAGGAGATTTTTTATGCTCTCGTGACTCTCTTGCAATGGTATTCTAGCTCTAGAAGAGAGAAATCCAAGTAAAGTTGTTACTAAACCTTCCATAATACTAATCTGATACAGTCGATACTATTCGACACGGCCGATACCTATCGGATACGTCTATTGTGAATCGATAAGGCCAATATGAATCCTAGCTATACGGCCGATACATGTACATATCGGATAGGACGATACCAATTTGCTAAGGCCAATACCAATCTGATACGGCCTATACAAAACCGACAGACCGATACTAATCTGATATAATCTGATACGATCGATACTAAGTGCATCCGACCTATACCAGTGGATCCACGAGTTACTGCACGGTGGGCCCCGGAGTACCCCCGGACTCAGTTATATCCGGTTATTGGTGAGTACATGATTACATAGTAATTCTGTTTGTCTTATGATACAGATTTTCACATCCAATCTACGATGGATCGTTACTTCTTTGATCGTACATGGATGTACAAACGATAACACTAGAGCAGAATAGGTGTGAGTGACGATTTTCAGGCAGGCGTGGAAGTGTTTCTTAAGTATGCCATGAGCAAAGCTCTGTACATAGACAGTAACAAAATCAAGTGTCCATGTGGTAATTTTCGTAATAGACGTTACGAAGAAGTGGTGACTGTGAGAGATTATTTGACCCGTAAGGGTTTCGTACACGATTACTGTATGTGGTCATCGCAAGGTAAATTATATGCAGAAAGACAGGTTGCGAATGATGCTACTTATGCTTTTGATGAAAATGCTGCAACGGATTCTGTCATGGACGATGGATGCTCTGTTGATTATGGAGACCTGTAGAATCGTGCACGAGATATGATATACGATACGACAGGGGCTAATTTTGATCCGAAGGATCCTAATCCTGAGGCGAAGGAGTTCTATGATATGTTTTAGGATGCAGATACTCCTCTACATCCTGATTGTGAGACTCATTCTGTACTGTCAGTGACGATACGGTTGTTGAACATAAAGTTCGATTTTAACTTGCCACAAGCTTGCTATGATCGGATTTTACAACTAGCGATAGAGATCTTATCTAAGGAATCAAAAGAGCTTCCAAAAAACTTCTACAAGTCAAAGATGATGGTCCGACGACTGGGACTGGGGTACGAAATGATAGATTATTGTCGCAACGGATGCATGTTGTACTACAAGGAGAAGGAGGACATAGAAGTTGCAGCTTCTGTAATACGGATCGTTACAAGCTAGTAAAGGGAAAAGGAAAGTCAACGAGAAAACGACGTCCTTACAAGTATATGCATTACTTGTCGATCACGAAGTTCTTACAGAGGATGTATATGTCTCTGAATATAGCTGAACACATGACGTGGCACAATGAAGAACGCACAAAGGACGATGAAGAATTGTCACATCCTTCGAACGGAGAGGCGTGGAAATATTTTGATTTGTGTCATCCAAATTTTGCTGTAAAGCCTAGAAATATACGTCTGGCACAATGTTCTGATGGATTCGCCCCTTTCGGGCAGTCAGAATCTCAATACTCCTGCTAGCCGGTCATTCTTACCCCTTACAATCTGCCACCATAGATGTGTATGAAGACTCCTTATATGTTCTTGACAGCTATCATACCGGGTCCCAAAAATCTGACAAAAAACATTGATATATACTTACAGCTGTTGGTGGATGAGCTGAAACAGCTGTGGAAGATCGACATCGCGACCTATGATATTTCCAGGAAATAGAACTTTCAGATGAGAGCTTCACTAATGTGGACAATAAATGATTTTCAAGCATACGGTATGCTATCGGGATGGAGTACTCACGACACCATATCTTGTCTGATATGCATGGAAAATAGTAGGCGTTCCGCCTTAAGCATGGAGGAAAAACTTCTTTCTTTGATTGTCACCGTAAATTTCTGCCAGCGAGTGATTCTTGGAGAAAGAACAAGGACGCGTTCAGAGTTGGAAAACAAGAATTTTTTTCATCCGCTACCTAGATTGTCGGGATACGATATTTAGGAAGATGTAAAGGACATGCCCTCCGTAATTGAAGATCCATCGAACAATCTTGTCGAGGGGTTCAGACAAAGCCATAACTGGACCAAACGGAGTATCTTCTGGGACTTGTCTTATTGGAAAGATAATCTTATTAGGCATAATCTTGATGTATTGCATATCGAAAAGAATGTATTAGATAATGTCTTCAATACCGTCATAGATATTAAAGGAAAGACGAAGGACAATCCAAAAGTAAGACAAGACATTGCCGAGATATGCAAGCGTCCTTATCTGAACTTGATACAAAGGGGAGCTGGTGGACAATTAACTAAGCCGGTAGCACAATACATATTGAGCAAGGAAGATAGATTAATAATCTGCAAGTGGATATCTACTTTAAGATTTCCTGACGGCTATGTGTCGAATTTGTCTAGATGCGTTGATCTCAATAAATGTAAGCTAACGAGAATGAAGAGTCACGACTGCCACATGTTTATAGAAAGATTACTGCCCATTGCTTTGAGAGAGTTATTGCCTTCTTCTGCATGGGTTCCGTTGGCCGAGCTATCTACATTATTCAGGGATATTTGTTCAACTAAGTTGACGGTGCAACACATGGTTGAACTTGAGGGAAAGATTGTCTTAACAATTTATAAGTTAGAGAAAATATTTCCTCCGAGCTTCTTCGACAGCACGGAGCATCTACCGATTCATCTAGCATACGAAGTCCGTATCGGTACATCTATTCATTATCGATGGATGTACCCATTTAAAAGGTACATCTGATACACAAGACTTAGCTGTCAACCAAGGGAGAAAGAGGCATCTTGTTCCAAATATTGAGGATGAGGAAGAAGAAGAAGAAGAAGAAGAAGAAGAAGAAGAAGAAGAACTCGATGAGGATGAGGATGAGGATACAGATGAAGTCAACGATGAGGATAAGGATGAGGATGAGGATGAGGATGAGGACGAGGACAAAGACGATAACGATGATTAGATTAAATATCAATATATATTAAAAATACTTTCAATTATGTGAATTTATTTTGTCCTCATAAAAGCACTTATAACTTAGTGAATTCAGTTTAAACTTCTGCATATTCTTGTTTCAGATGGTACTCCTAGTTCTTTTCTTCGCGGCGTCACTCGTCGCCCTGCTGATGGCTAGCACTCATCGTCGTGGTGCTGGTGGTGGTGGTGGTGGTGCTGGTGGTGGTGGTGGTGGTGGTCATGGTCGCCTTCAGCCTTCCCGGGAGGTGACCCCCGCTAGCGATCCTGACCCGAAGAGTACCCCAGGCACAGACTCATCCCGCCGTCGATCTACCACGGGGCTATCGACACCTTCTTCGAGTGCGTCTCCATCCACTAACGGATCCGTTCTGCCAGCAGATCCACCAGCGGTACCACCAGTTACTGCACAATGGGCCCTGGAGTACCCCCGAATTCAGTTACACCCAGTTACTGGCGAGTACATGCATGGAGCCATGGATCCTCCGACGCCACCAGAGAGGCCGATGAGCGAGTTTCGACGAGAGCTATGGCCCGCGGGTGAAGAGTAAGTAAATTTAAGTTAATTTAATAAATTTTTTTCATTTATTCAAGTTAATAATCCAGTCGTTGCTTCTTTGTAGGTTTTTTCGTAGGATGCTACCAGGCTTCTTGGGTAGATTATTCGGGCTAACTACCATGGCCCCTACCTCAATTTTTTTGAGGTACCCCTAGACTTACAGTACCGCTGGCTCGACGAGATGAGGGTATATATATATCTTGTGATTAATTATAATTACTCTTTAATCAACTATTTTTTAATATCGTAATAATTGAATTTGTATATTAGAGGACCTTCTGGTGGCCCTCTCATCGCGAGGAGGCGATCCGTAGGACCTATAGAAGCGTCGCCAGAAAGAAGATCCGGGATGCAGTTTATGACCTTCGAACGGCGCATTCGAAGAAGGAGTGGATCTGACAGGACTACTATGAGCAGCTCTTGGAGAAGATGGATGCTCCTGCCTTCAAGCAGAAATCGGAAAAGGCAAAACCAAACCAACGGGCCGTGGGGCTACATACGGGGGGATCAACCCACGCAGCAATGCTTGCAGAATTGGTGAGATACCGTAAATTCATTCCACTATCTAATTTGGTACTATTAATATACTTAATTAATTAAATTCTACGAATATTTTGTATACAGACCCAACGGGCGTTAAAAGGGGGAAAAGATGCTGACTCGGTCACCATGTACGATGTATTCCAGCATACCCACAAGAGGCAAAAGGACGGGAGCTTCGTCGATGAGAGGGCCAAGGAGACGGATGTAAGTAGTTACGTTTATGAGACTTATGTTAGAATTATAAGTATTCAAACTATAACTTAGGTAAACTTAGGATTCAGACTATAACTTAGGTAAACTTAGGATTCAGACTATAACTTAGGAAAACATAGGATTTAGATTATAACTTAGGTAAACATATAGTATAAACACATTCATTTGATAGGCTGCGTATCGTGAGGCCCTTAGTCGGGTTCAGCCATCAACTACCGAGGATGTCGGCAAAATGACGCCCGTCTGGATGCCCTCTTCTACGATCAATCGCTACGACGACATGTTCGTAGATACCGTCGACGGCTTTAAGAAAGGGCGCCTGTATGGAGTCGGCTCCCTGGCGTCATTGTACGCGGCGATTCTGAGATTTCCACCTCCCCCGCCTCCTCATGCGGCCCCGGCTGACGATGACATGAGGTCCCAGCTTACGCATCTGAACGAGAAGGTGTCGAACTTACGGGCGCAGTTGTCAACGTACTTTTTGTGTACTTCTACTGCTTCCGGTCCGTCTGCTCCCGGTCCGTCTACTAGTGCTGCCGGTCCTTCTTCCGTCGGGCGTCTCTCTTTTGAACCTACTGCCCCTATCGTACTGCCTCCTGCTATGATGGCCCTTTTCGGCCTGATGTCGCTAGAGCAGCTACGCCAACTTCCAGACCATGTCTTAGAGGGATTACCGCCATACCTGGTGGAAGTGTACATACATCGGGCGCAGCAAGGAGTACCAGCACCATCGGATGATCCAACGCCTCCTCCTCCTTGATGTTTGTATTCAAATATTTTGAAAACTGTTTAAATATTAAATATTTGTGTATTTTGTGTGGATAATTTGAAATATTGGATAATGTTGACTGTTTTGAATGATTGGTGTATTATTTATGTTGGTTTGTGTTGGTGGATGTTTGGGAATGATCTATTTTATTTATGTTGGTGGATGTTTGGGATGTTGAATGTTTGGATAATTTGTGTTATTTATGTTGGTGGATGTTGTGAGAACAGGGAATGCTCTGTTTTATGCAAAAAAATTCAAAAAATTCCCAGTTAGCGACAGACCCGTGACTACCAACCGACGGAATATCCGCCGCTAACTGGGACTATTCCAAGTTAGCGACGGATGGCGACTACTCACCGACGGACAATCCGTCGACAAGGTTCTGGAAATATGAAAAAAATCATAGAATCGGATCGACGGATATTCCGTCGGTAGGCCGTCGCTAGTAGTCGGTAAAAGTTTGGCGACGGATAATCCGTCACCAAATCCGTGACTGATCGACGATGGAGAAGCGACTAATCTCGACGGAGTAGCGACGGAATATCTGTTGCCACTATTCTGGAAATATGAAAGATTCACAGAACCGGGTCGACGGATGTACCGCCGCTATTCCGTCGCTAGGCCGTCGAACAGCAGCGACTACAAGCGACGAGTTAGCGACGGAGATTGCATATCAGACACTCTCTGATACGCATGTACCGACCATTTAGCGATGGATTAGCGACAGATATTGCGCATCAGATACTCTCTGATACGCAATTACCGACCATTTTAGCGACGGATACGGCCGTCGCTAAGGCGATGTGTCATTAACTTTCTGATACGTGATTTGACGAAAATCCGTCGGCCATTCGTCGCGAAATGTACGAGTATGGTTGACGAAAATCCGTCACAAAATCGTCGCTGGGCGACAACTTGGCTACGGATTATTTTTAGCGACGAGGCTTTTTCCGACGGATGTTTCTAACCAAAATCCGTCGGCCATCCGTCGGTATTACCATTTACCGATGGCTGGGCGACGGATACGGCCGAAAGAAAGCATTGAGTCGGTTCAAAGAAAGCATTGAGTCGGATCGTTGCAAGTGTTACGTTGGCCCGAAAGAAAGCATTGAGTCGGTTCAAAGATCTATAAATTGAAGTGATGCACAGCGTAAGTCTGATTCGAACAAGTATTGGTTTTAGTTGGTTTCGTATGCAGGTTATAATTTTACGCAAAATTGTAAAAGGTTGATCTTGTACCTTATTTGTAACGATGTCCACAAAACCAAAGCATCGCCTCGCAATGGAATGAGATATGGGAACGGTAGGCCAAATCAGTCGACTAATTCAATGGAGCACGAAGTGCCCAAATAGCTAATTCAGAAGAGTTGGTCATGCAACAAAGTTAACAAATCGAGCCGCATCGGCTTGGCGAAACGACAAGGCATATTGACTTAAGGTGGAAGAACTTCGACCCTTCTTTCCTACTCTGTCGTGGCTAATTAAAATATACCGTTGTATGCTAAGTTAACCTATCGAGTCCACGGGTATGACTCGATTGAGGGAAATCATAGTATGTATCAAGCACTAAGATAGAACAATTGAATTGAAACGTACATCAAATGTGTGAGTCGCCTAGAACATCGAAATACCGCAACAGTAACCGCCTCGGTGCGCAAGCCATAAGAATATGGAATAACTGTATCACAAGTACCTTAGTGAACGAGTTGTAGAACATTGAATACTCTATCGCGGCATGCCTCAAGTGCACAAGTCAGAGGGAATGAACATAAGTCTAGCATATTAAAAGATTATGTCGGACATACATCATATGTACGAATCATGTATCATTGAACGTTAAGTCATAGAACATCGAAAGATGTACTTCATGTGCGAAGTAAACAGTTGTGGCACAAATGCCACAGAATTGTCAAATATATAGTATACTGCCTTGGGAATATTTGGGACCTTCAGGTCATTCATTGAACATAGAATCGAGGCAATAAAACATTGAAAGAATGAATAAAATCGTACAAAGAATGTGAGAACATAGAAAGAAAAAATATGAGAAATGCAAGATTATGTGAATTATGAGTTTCGGACTCAGAATATGTTTGGTTGTATGAATAGATGCATATTGCATAATCAAATGGACTTTGAATATAGTCGTGCACGGTTTTGTTTCCTCGAACAAGCTCATCGGGACAGGACTGTTCGACCTAGAAGGAATGGTTATCGTGCCAATGGAGCACGAGGCATTGCGGGACCTTCAGAAAGGATCGTAACCTAGGCTAAATGGGTTGCTTCGTAATGCCATTGAGAAACATAGTCCATTCTGGCATCATGAATGCCAGTAATCTTCATATAGATAGGGGCCGGTGGACTGAATAGTGCAGGCACACAGAGATTCTACACAAAGATCACTAATAACATGACATAAAAAGAGGGTAGGCTTATTCACCTTGTGTCGGTGCAACGGTGAGTGCGTCGATGTTGGTAAGACGTCGCCACAAAATAACACGAGATTGCTACCTGTTGCCTACTTGCTTACGCGAATAAATGATAATATGCTTGCCATAAAATACATGCTTTACTGCTTTTAAATATGCCATAAAATCGATCCTAAGGCAAATATAGAAAGATCACAAGTTAAGCTGCAAGATTTACTAAATTACTTAATATCGGTTTAGTAAACTGGATCGTATCAGTACGCGAGAGGATTAATACTGATCCCCTACCAGATTGCTTGCAAGATACAGGGAATAGATTACTCGCGGCGGAGCTTCGCTTGAATGCGCTTAGGGATGGAATGTTATAGCATTTTGAGGCATACAACCATATTGATGCTCTGACTTGCAACAGGATGGTGCGGCCAAGATACAGAAGACATAATGTATGGAACGGTGAAATCCTTTGTGGGCAAGAGAGAACTTGAGTGTTGTAAGCCAAATCTAGCAAATTCATTTATGTTTTTGAAAGCCTTTGTAATTCTACTGCTTATTTAGTCAACAGAATTATTTTGTATACTCTGTGTAACTCCAATATGAGTCTGTTTCTACCGTTGCTAATATTTGTCACGCCCCGATTCATAGAGTCATTTATTCATATATTTTATCTCTTGGAATCGATCGTCCTCGCTTGGGCGTGATGCCGTACAAGGTATTGCACTTGTACAAGGCAAAGATGGCACATAATCGATTATTCTTCAAATAGGAACACATCGCAGCGGCAGAAGCAGATAAATTGAATTTAATGAGGACAATCTTTCTTATTGAGTAGAAGTACATCACTTCTTTATAGCAGCGGAGAAAAGAGTAACTTGAAGCCACACAGAGATATGTAGAACTTTATTCTCTTTATTGATAATTGAAGAAGAGTACAAGACTTGTATTGAAGTACAATGATTACAGCATATCTCACTTTACATTGGAAACCAACTGAACAATGCTATACAGCTTACATTTGATATTTGGATACAATGGATTACAACTCGATATACCGACTTGGCTTACAATCTCACTGGTACAACTGATTACAATGTTCCATACATTATGCCTTTTATAAACAGAAGACATCATCTTGTGCAAGGAGAGCTTCTGTATGCCCAACAAATCTTCGATGCCGCGGGACCAATCCAGCTAAACTTCGTGTGTAGAACATTCCAAGCACAAGCACCTGCCCACAAAACGTGGGTCAGCACATCATCTATGTACTGGCGAGCAGAATCCAACCCACTCGCATAAACCAACATTTAAGGTGATCATTTAAGCATGCATTTATTAGAGTGATCTTTCTATTTGGGGCCTAGCATCAGTTTACAGTTCATGGGCAATAATCAAAGTGAAGCATGTAAACATATTCTTAGTAGCATTCATGTGGACATATCATTTATCATTCTTGGTGTTATCATGCAAAGACATCATTGAGGCATACTAGGTGTTATCATGAAAAGGCATCATTGAGGCATCGTTAACATTAACAATTTAAGCATGTTATAACAGTTCTCACTTCAAGCATCACTTAGCATGTATGTTGTGTTTGAGCAAGGATTATAGCAAGGCATCTTTCTAGCATACTAAATAAAACATGTTAAGCAGGCAAGTTAAACCAACTTATACAATATCACAATTATGTGATTTCTTACCGATAGCCGACTTCTCGTACCTGCATCAAATACAGGTTATCTGATATACTTACTCTGCCTGCACAAAACATTCATTAGCATGCATCCTGACTACATGGTCACTGGTGTTGTTAAACCATATGGACTCTTCTCATTTCATTTCATTTTAAGATAATGCGGTCAGCATAGTAGGTGGCGAGCCTCTATGCCACCCCGCCTTATCCGTGCTCCCATAGCACTCATCATTATTTCCTCCTAGGCCGAATCGGTCCCCAGGGCCCTAGGAACCGTTCGAGGAAATTATTACTCAAACCTTGTATACAAGTTGTCCATGACCATGCGAATGCGTGTCCGACTCGATTGTGAACAAAATCGCATGGTAAAATATATTAAGGAAAGTAAAGGCAACAGTGCATCATTAGTCATATTCAATGACTTATTCTTTTCATCATTACCATCATTTCAATTGGTGATCTCAACGATCCCAGCTTTATCGTTTCTCATCCATTGCTTCATTGCAACGTATCTCATATCATTCCTTTCTTAAGAGGAACTTAACATTCATTCATTTCATAGGGACATTTATTCATTCATTCATTTCTTATAAGGGACAGGCAACATTTCATATTCTTGCAACAGTTATACAGATAGTACATGATTCTAGTGTTTCATTCAGTTCATTGGTTCGATAGCATAGCCAGTTCATTTCTTATTCTATCATTCATAAGGCATCTCATTATTCAAGTGTCTACTTGTTCCAGCAGTGTTAAGCATAAGGGGCAATATTATCAATTCATTCTCAGGCAGCAAATCACATTAACAGTTCAATGTGTTGTACATTTCAATAATTCTCAACAAAAGCATCTCTATTACTCAGCAACTAACATAAGGGACATTTAGGGGCAGTTCATAGCATTTCAATACTTCATCTATTAAGCATGAAGGAGTAAGGAGAAGGAAGGACAGTTCCACTCACCCAAAATTCTGCTAAGCGTAGCTCCACCAGCGAGCCACGTTCCAATATCCATTCCGTCTAGCCAGCTAAGAGAGACTGCATCAGTCTCAATTCTCCTGATTCCCAACATAAGTCATGGTCCAATATTCTGATCCCATCCAATAAGCCAACCAAATGCCTCGTGCGGAGCGGGGCATTACATAATATACCACTCAGAAAAAGTTTCGTCCTCGAAACTTAAGGAAACAAGTCTTCTACAAGATTCACTTAATCACTATGAGTTTACTCATTCAGCTTCAAATCAATATTCATTTCAGTCCACTCGGTCATTTTAAAATATCTATCCAACTGTACCATTTAAATCCATCAACGATTCGATCTGTCTATCTCTTTTTCAATTACTTGTAACTTCTCATTGATTCGCCAATATTTTCCTTACATTTCTATTTCAGTCGCAACATATCACTTCGTTTGGATCCATACACATATTTTAGGCGTCCCCAAAACATATGCATTTCAGCCAAAGTCCGTGCTAGTGCGATAAATTCTTCCCATAATGTTATCTCAGTCACAACCAATCACTTCTGCTGGATCCATACACATATTTTAGGCGTCCCCAAAACATATGTACTTCAGCCAACTTCCATGTTAGTGCGATTCGATCAGCCACAATATAACTCTCTTTTCTAAATCCAACTTAGCATCCTTTTAATTGACTTATTGCTTTATTCACTTTGCCACAATCACTATCTTCCAGGCCACCACTTAACATCAAGGACAATCTCCATCCAAGCATAACATTTCTAACATTCGATCAAGGGTCTAACTTAGAGCCAATCATATCAAGGTTTCACAACGACAATCATTTTCCTTCCCAAATCCAACAACATTTTTCACCGAGGCAATTCATCTTTTCTAAAAGATACAATCCGAAGTCACCCACTATCGATTACCCGAATCAGGGTATAATTCTATGCAACAGTCAAGGTTAACTTAGCTACCCGACTATAGGTACACTCAAGCCTTACCTTACGATTGCAATTCCCACTTATGGCCGACATATAATCCTCAATGGTCAAACATCTCTTAAGGCTCAAGTTGAAGCATACATTCCCTTAGGTCAATACTCATTAGCACCATCTCTCATTCAATGCCACAAGGTTATTCTATGGGTCTCCAATGGTCACCTATTATTCAATCAATCTCTAAGGTTAGCTACACTGACAGCTAAACTTAATCATTCAGGTGACTTCCCTAGAGTGGACGGCTACTAGGGTTATACTAGTTTCTGTTTCTTAGGGCCAACAAGCAACCAACAGTTCTAAGGAACTCTACCCAAACCTATGGGTTTTAACTCTGTCTGAATAACTAATCGCCAATTGGGCTAAGCCAGCAATTGGTAAATCAACAACTGGTCGCTAGGGTCAAGTCTATCTATTCAGGGTCTTCCTCAAGGAAATAATTCCCACAGAGGCTCATTCTAGACTTACCCAACAATCGACTAAGATCGATCTATCAACATTATGGTAAATTCCAAATCCGACATACGATCTTCATCGTTCTAATAATCCATCAAGTAAATTTCCAATGATTCAATTTCTATTCCAATTCCTTTATACTCACACAAACCCATAAGCCAATGCTAACTATTCAAGGGTCATCGATTCCGATAGTTTAACATAACTATGGAATCATACTATTCGGTCTGTATGACAGAGTCAAACCACTAAGTCATAAGCCAACAATCTATATCCCAACCAACAATCACCTATACCGACATTATCCAACATATTTACAATTTCTCGTTTCCATTTGTTTCTCAATCATCAAACTATCTTACGGCATTCTTAATCTCATGCAGTAATGGTCAAGTAGTTCATCCCATTCAATCTGACAATTTATGTATCACTTAACCATCCCTTAGGCAACAACAGTATTCTGAGTCACTACTTGTTATTTTTCTAGTACAATTCAATTCCTCAGCATACATGCACATAGGCAACGACTATCCTTTGGTGATCTAGATGGGTTAACATCTATTACACCTTAGGGTCAAGGCACAAAACTCTAATATTCCTTTGATTTACCGACAATATTTTCAAACTTTCAGCTTGGCAACCAACTTTGTATTAGCAACATTTGATTTACATTCAACCAATCGAAGTCAACATTCAGATGTTCTAAGCCACAATATTCTCTATCCAAGTCTATTTACCCATAGCATACTAACTGTCTTTCTAGCTCGAGTCATCACTCGACTAAACAATTTCTAACCCAGCCAACCGTTATCATTTCTACAATCTCGCTACCCAACATAGCATCACTGTCAGGGGACACTCGAGTCATCTAGCACAATACATGACTCCCAGCTAAGTCTCGGCACTACCCAGTACCCACAGATAGTCTCATTGCTATTTTATGGAAAGGTCAACATACATCTCGTTCTGAGGTGGTAGAGGCAATATACCACTCAGAAATGAAGCCATCCTTAAACAATACCAACTCAATCTATTCCGGACATTCATGATCTTATAATGATCATAATACTTAACCAACATCTCGGGGTCTCAATATCACAAGCCAACATTCTTAGGGTCTAGAAAGCAGTAGCCAGCACGCATGAGTCAATTCAATGGTTCTGCTGAACTCATCCATCAATTATCCCATTCACAATTCTTTTCCAGAATCACATGCAATTCTCACTAGTTGCAGCATACATTGCCACTTTTCTATATTCCCATATTTCTAACAGCAATCACAATATAGCATACTATGGCATCGAGTCATTGTTGGGTTATTTGTGTCCAAACCAACAACAATCATTCTTTCAGGGGCATCACAATGTATATAGACTTATTGTATGGAACATCCAGTGAGCAGCCAAGAGGGTCAATGATCTTTCAGACACGAACAATATAGGATGATTATAGAACAACAACAATATAATCGCGGAAGCAATCTTTGATTTAATCGCGGAAGCAACGTTGAGTGATCGCGGAAGCAACTTTGGTCAATCATCGATGCAACTTTAATTTGAAACGAACCAAAGAAGAGACCAAGGACGTAAAGCCGTGCTTTGATACCAATTTGTCACGCCCCGATTCATAGAGTCATTTATTCATATATTTTATCTCTTGGAATCGATCGTCCTCGCTTGGGCGTGATGCCGTACAAGGTATTGCACTTGTACAAGGCAAAGATGGCACATAATCGATTATTCTTCAAATAGGAACACATCGCAGCGGCAGAAGCAGATAAATTGAATTTAATGAGGACAATCTTTCTTATTGAGTAGAAGTACATCACTTCTTTATAGCAGCGGAGAAAAGAGTAACTTGAAGCCACACAGAGATATGTAGAACTTTATTCTCTTTATTGATAATTGAAGAAGAGTACAAGACTTGTATTGAAGTACAATGATTACAGCACATCTCACTTTACATTGGAAACCAACTGAACAATGCTATACAGCTTACATTTGATATTTGGAAACAATGGATTACAACTCGATATACCGACTTGGCTTACAATCTTACTGGTACAACTGATTACAATGTTCCATACATTATGCCTTTTATAAACAGAAGACATCATCTTGTGCAAGGAGAGCTTCTGTATGCCCAATAAATCTTCGATGCCGCGGGACCAATCCAGCTAAACTTCGTGTGTAGAACATTCCAAGCACAAGCACCTGCCCACAAAACGTGGGTCAGCACATCATCTATGTACTGGCGAGCAGAATCCAACCCACTCGCATAAACCAACATTTAAGGTGATCATTTAAGCATGCATTTATTAGAGTGATCTTTCTATTTGGGGCCTAGCATCAGTTTACAGTTCATGGGCAATAATCAAAGTGAAGCATGTAAACATATTCTTAGTAGCATTCATGTGGACATATCATTTATCATTCTTGGTGTTATCATGCAAAGACATCATTGAGGCATACTAGGTGTTATCATGAAAAGGCATCATTGAGGCATCGTTAACATTAACAATTTAAGCATGTTATAACAGTTCTCACTTCAAGCATCACTTAGCATGTATGTTGTGTTTGAGCAAGGATTATAGCAAGGCATCTTTCTAGCATACTAAATAGAACATGTTAAGCAGGCAAGTTAAACCAACTTATACAATATCACAATTATGTGATTTCTTACCGATAGCCGACTTCTCGTACCTGCATCAAATACAGGTTATCTGATATACTTACTCTGCCTGCACAAAACATTCATTAGCATGCATCCTGACTACATGGTCACTGGTGTTGTTAAACCATATGGACTCTTCTCATTTCATTTCATTTTAAGATAATGCGGTCAGCATAGTAGGTGGCGAGCCTCTATGCCACCCCGCCTTATCCGTGCTCCCATAGCACTCATCATTATTTCCTCCTAGGCCGAATCGGTCCCCAGGGCCCTAGGAACCGTTCGAGGAAATTATTACTCAAACCTTGTATACAAGTTGTCCATGACCATGCGAATGCGTGTCCGACTCGATTGTGAACAAAATCGCATGGTAAAATATATTAAGGAAAGTAAAGGCAACAGTGCATCATTAGTCATATTCAATGACTTATTCTTTTCATCATTACCATCATTTCAATTGGTGATCTCAACGATCCCAGCTTTATCGTTTCTCATCCATTGCTTCATTGCAACGTATCTCATATCATTCCTTTCTTAAGAGGAACTTAACATTCATTCATTTCATAGGGACATTTATTCATTCATTCATTTCTTATAAGGGACAGGCAACATTTCATATTCTTGCAACAGTTATACAGATAGTACATGATTCTAGTGTTTCATTCAGTTCATTGGTTCGATAGCATAGCCAGTTCATTTCTTATTCTATCATTCATAAGGCATCTCATTATTCAAGTGTCTACTTGTTCCAGCAGTGTTAAGCATAAGGGGCAATATTATCAATTCATTCTCAGGCAGCAAATCACATTAACAGTTCAATGTGTTGTACATTTCAATAATTCTCAACAAAAGCATCTCTATTACTCAGCAACTAACATAAGGGACATTTAGGGGCAGTTCATAGCATTTCAATACTTCATCTATTAAGCATGAAGGAGTAAGGAGGAGGAAGGACAGTTCCACTCACCCAAAATTCTGCTAAGCGTAGCTCCACCAGCGAGCCACGTTCCAATATCCATTCCGTCTAGCCAGCTAAGAGAGACTGCATCAGTCTCAATTCTCCTGATTCCCAACATAAGTCATGGTCCAATATTCTGATCCCATCCAATAAGCCAACCAAATGCCTCGTGCGGAGCGGGGCATTACAATATTGAATCAAAGATAACCATTTTGAGAACCTGTCATCTTGCCTTGTACGAGTGTAACTCCAGACTCATATGGCATCATGCCCCAACGAGGACGATCGATTCGACCGAATTGATGCGAGGATAAATGATTCACCGGGCCGAGGCGTGACAAAGTGGTATCAGATCTCTAGGTTCAATTTCCTCAGGAGTATGCTTGCTTCATTTCAATTCCAAAAAGTTACCTACCACGATCAAATGACTCTTGACTCTACTCGATGTCGCACCGGATGTTCCATACAATAAGTCTAATACAATGTCGCGCAGTTTATCGCAAATGTTTTAAAATTTTACATGATATTGGTGAGAAAATTTGTAAAATATTGGTTGCATTAAATGCAACGAGCCATAAAATATTTGTTGATACAAGTACAAAAGTCGTGAATTATGAATTGAGATATTTGTTGTTTCAATGAAACAGTCGATACGAGAAATATTGGTTGCATCGATATAACAAAAGTCGTAGGATGTTGTTGCATCAATTGCAATGGGTTGAATGTGAATGATGCGTTACAATGAACATGAAAGTTGATATCGAATGTGTTGAACTGATTCGAGCATTAGCTTTAAATGACAAAAATGAATAGTTTTACGAGGTGCAACGGATGGAACTGAAATCATAAATCGATAGAAAGGAATATGTTCAGTTGTGCACCGAACATGAGTTGGCAAAATGGATATATTGGCCGAGTTGTGTCAGATTTTAATTTTATCGAAAGTTGAGTTTGTGATCGGCATAATCACCGCGGGAGGAACAAATATTGATTCATACCGAGTATAATGCGAAAGAAATGACATAATTTTTGAGTGGTATATGTCATACCACCTATGCGATGAATAACTCGATTTCTGAGTGATATACCATACCACTTGTGCGATTTATTTGCTCAAGACATTTTATGAATTGCCGATGGTTTGTCCACAACGGACGGGATAGTACCGAGACTCGACTAAAACATTGTATAACATTATCTTGATGCAAGCGTTCTTCGATAATCGGTTAGAATGATAAGACATTGACTTGTATCAGTGAATGATACGTCGGACAAAAAATTTATAAGTCGGTCGAATAACTGAGACTAACGAAACGATTATGCCTTGAGGCAATAGTCGGATAGGTCAGATAGGAAATTTGAAGTTATAATCAGATCGCACAACTTACAAACTTGATAAAAATATTGGTCGATACGAATTATAATCGGATCGCACGAATTACGAGCTCGAGGAAAATATTGGTTGATGCAGATAATCGTGCTTAAGAAAATAGTTAGTTATGTTGAGACGAAACTCATTTGAGTATGACTAAATCACGTGAAACTTAGAAGGTATGATCGTATAACTTGAGGGTTCGATGTTGGATAATCGCGTTTACGTGATAGAAGTATAGCGGTATATGGCAATTCAAAAAATGATGTGACGCGTATAGAAAAGTTCGTTGTGAACTTGGATGTATGCGACACGAGTTAAGTTGATGTTGATACATAATCAAAATTGACCCTCGTACTATCAAAATTGATACGCAAGAAAACATAAGCACGATGTTAGAAAACAAAATGAAGCAGGCCTATGATATCGAATTTTTTTAAATGGCAATATGAGAATGTCGAATTGGTTGATCGTAAACTTTGTGATTGATCAGGATGAGACTATAAGTTATCGACGATTGTTTCGATGCGTATAGCTCCTCGGGTGTTAACCGTGGGTAGATAAATTTGGACCCTAAATGAGTAGATGTTTTGTGATTTACAAAATTATCGACAGTAGTACATGAAATATTCAGAGGATAGTTGCGTCTCAGTTGCGTAGATAGAAATAATTATGATCGAATTTGGGTAGAGTCTCATAGAAATCACCAAAACGTGACTTGGGTCCGAAATAAGATATAGCATGGTTCATAGTATGTATCCTTCGTTAATGATCCATAATTATCAAGTGTAGCTTCGGGGCAGCTGACCTTAGAAGACTTCACCGCCAAATCAAAGTAAAAGTTGCATACCCATAATATGACCCATATGATATCGCATATGGAATTGCGTCGAGAACAAATATGATGTGGTGCATGTTAATGATAAGTCTAGGCGATTGAATAATTATTTCAAAATTTATGGAACAGCTTCGGCTGAGAATGATATAGTCCAATTTTGAGTATTGATCGAATGAATGCTTGAATGATTATGTTGGTCGATGTTCAAAATGAAAATTTCACAAACAAACATGGTGATATGGATAGGCAATTTCAAGAATCGTGCTATGCACAAGAGTGAGCAGTAAGAGAATGACTTTCGAGTTATGTCGTTGGATTTGGATTCACCTAGCAATTAAAAGCTTGAATGAATCGAATTTATATTTGATGTTGCGAGACGAACAAGTTGGAAAGTTGGTTATGAATTTCCTATTCGATAGGAATCAAAGATAAGACGCATCATAGAAGACCTTTGATTCAAAGCGATTGTTGCCTTTGAGCACTGTCAACTCGAGTTACACAATTGTGTCGGGAAGACTGTTGCCTTTGAGGATCGCCGATTTGAGTAGCGTCGGAAGAATTTAAGCACAATGTCTGGGTAAGTTGCCGACCGGGGTAGCCCTAAACTTTGATGTATTTGCAAGTCAACAAAAGAAAATCATATCGAGATGAGTTGCAAAGTAAGACTTCAGAAATAGTTGGACAATAACTTCGAATGCAATGCATTGCGGAGACTTGTTGCAATCGGATGTGCGACGGAATGACGCAACGCATTTATTTGATGGTTAGTGCAAAACTTACAAAAACAAAGAAATGTGATTTTGAATCGCATTGCATGTTGTGACTTTTATTGGATGATCACGTATGTATCAAATATGCATATGCGACAGAATTGTAAGAACGAACACTAGAGATCAAGTCTGATCGAGAGTACGAGATGGCAAGTAATAGAGAGTTAAAAATTTACTTGTTAGCTATGCTCCAATTTTCTACTACTGGGCTTGACTGAAATACATATATTAGTAGGACGTCTAAAATATATGTACGATCCAAACTAAGTTGTATGCTAAATTCAAATCGAGCTATAGAAAAGACTATGTTATGTTAATGAAAGCTTGCACGAATGTTTGAAACGGAACAGCGATAGTGAGATAAAATTGTAAAATGATCGAGAGAAACACTTGGATTGAGTTTTAGTTTCGGTTCGAGGACGAACCTTATTTTGTGTGGCATATTAGGTAATGCCCTACTCCGTACAGTGCATTATGCTGAGTCATTAACTCGAAGAGTTATGTTGACCCGAGGAATACATCAAGTCGGGTCAATGCAAGTGTTACGTTAGCACGAAAGAAAGCATTGAGTTGGTTCGAAGATCTATAAATCGAAGTGATACAAAGCATAAGTCTGATTCGAACAAGTATTGATTTTAGTTGGTTTCGGGTGCCGACTAAGCTATTACGCAAAATTATAAGAGGTCGATCTTGTGCCTTATTTGCAACGGTGTCCGTAGAACCAAAGCATCGCCTCACAACGGACTGAGGCATGGGCACAGTGGGCCAAATCAGGCGAGTAATTCAACAGAGCACAAAGTGCTCGAATGACTAAGTCAGAAGAGTTGGTCGTACAAAAAAGTTATGAAATCGAGCCGCATCGACTCAGCAAAATGATAAGGTGTATCGACTTAAGGTGGAAGGACTTTGACCCTTCTTTTCTACTCTGTCATGTCTAATTAAATATATCATTGTATGCTAAGTTAACCTATCGAGTCCACGGACGTAGCTCCATTGAGAGAAATCGTAGTGTGTGTCGAACGCTAAGATAGAACAATTAAATTTAAACGTACATCAAATGTATGAGTCACCTGGAATATCGAAATACCGTAATAGCGACCGCATCGGTACGCAAGCCATAAGAACATGGAAAACTGTATCGCGAATGCCTTAGCACACAAGTTGTAAAACATTAAATACTCTATCGAGGCTTGTGCACGAGTCGACATAAATCTATCACATTGAAAGATCATGTCGGGCGTGCATCAAATGCACGAATTACGTATCATTGAATATTAAGTCATAGAACATCGAAAGGTATACTTCATGTACGAAGTAAGCAGTTATGGCACAAATGCCACAAAACTGTCAAATATATAGTATGCTGCCTTTGGATTGTTTGGGACCTTCGAGTCGTTTATTGAACATTGAATCGAGGCGATAAAATATCGAAAGAAAGAATGAAATCATACAAAGAATGTGAGAACATAGCATGAGAGAATGTGAGAAATGTAAGGTGATGTGAATTCTGAGTTTTGGACTCAGACTTTGTTTGGTTTAAGGAGTAGATGTATATTATATGATCAAATGGACTTTGAATATAGCCCGTGCACGGGTTTGTTTCCTCGAACAAGATCTCTGGGGCATAGAGACTGTTCATCTTAGGAGAAATTGTTATCGTACCAAGGGAGCATGAGGCATTATGGGACCTTCAATAAGGATCGTAACCTAGGCTGAATGGGTTATGTCACAATGCCAATGAGAAAGATAGTTTATTCTGGCATCATGAATGTCAGTGATCTTTATATAGGTAGGGGCCGGTGGGTTGAATAGTGCAGGCACACAGAGATTCTGTACAAAGATCACTTATAATATGATAGGGAAAGAGGGTAGGCGTATTCACCTTGCGTCGGTGTAAGGGTAAGTGAGTCGATGTTGGTAAGACATTGCTACGAAATAACATAAGATTGTTATATGTTGCATGCTTGCTTATGCAAATAAATGATAACATGCTTGTCATGAAATACAAGCTTTACTGCTTTCGAATATGCCATGAAATCGATCCTAAGGCAAATATAGAAAGATCACAAATTAAGCTGCATTATTCACTAAATTACTTAATGTCGGTTTAGTAAACTGGGTCATATCAGTACGCGAGAGTATCAGTACTGACCCCCCACCGGATTGCTTGCATGATGCAGGGAATGGATTGCTCGTAGCGGAGCTTTGCTTGAACGCGCTTAGGCATAGAATATTATAGCATTTTGTGGCGTGCGACTGCATTGATGCTCGGACTTGTAACAGGATGATGCAGACGAGATATAGAAGATGTGATGTATGGAACGAAATACTTTGTAGGTAAGATAGAATTTGAGTTTTATAAGCCAAGTTTGGCAAATTCATTTGGGCTATTGAAAACTTTTATAATTTCACTACATATTGAATTGTTTTGTACACTTTGTGTAACTCTAATGTGACTTTGTTTCTTTTGCTGCTAATATTGAATCAAAGATAACCATTTTGAGAACCTGTCATCTTGCCTTGTAAGAATGCAACTCCAGACTCGTATGGCATTACGTCCCAGCAAGGACGATCGATTCAACTAAAACGATGTGAGGGCGAACGATTCACCGGGTTACGACATGACATATGCATGCTAATATTATTAGATTCATATTTTTCTACATACATGTTTATTGACTTATTTTGTATACTCCGTGTAACTCCAATATGACTATATTTCTTCTGCTGCTAATATTGAATCAAAGATAACTATTTTGAGAACTTGTTATCTTGCCTTATACGAGTGTAACTCTAGACTCATACGGCATCACGCCCTAGTGAGGACGATCATTTAGGCTGAATCGATACGAGGACAAAAGATTCATCGAGTCAGGGCATGACATATAGATTCATATTTTTCTACACACATGAATGTTAGAGAGAGATCTTTGATATTTCTTTCGTCATTAGGGTATATTATTATCGTTGGTGCAATGTTATATTTTAATTATCGGTGTATTATGAGAGAGAGAGAATGGGAAAAGTACAGTTATTAGGCAGGTAGGTATAAACATTGAGTAATGTTCTCTCATTCTCGTGAGAGGCACACTGCCTAGAGTTACCCAAATCCTAATTCCATCGATGTATTGAAAGTTGTGCTTCCAATGATACATGAGCATGTAGTATAGAGATAGTTAGTATTCCATATGTTGCTCTTGTATTGAGCTTATATTTTGTACTTGCTCCAATCCTGATTAAATAATATTGTTACAACTTTCGATGATCTATGCTCCAAGGTCTATGGTAAGTATGTTGGTGACATTAACATTAGTGACATACCAATTACTTTTGATTTGGAGTAATATTTTCCTTTCTTATGCACTAAGACTTCTTAGTTTAGCGTAGTGGATATTTTTTATTTTTACCAGGTTAGTTCATAAGGCACTTTCTTTTGGGATGTGGTGATTATGCCCTTTGGTAGACATTTAGTTTTATTTATTATTTGAGGCTTTTAGGTATATATATCTTGTTATCTTGTAACTTAGATTATATAGATGTGGATATATATGATATCATGGTATAGTGTAGATTCATACTTGTGTTGATATTTTATGGAGATATTATATTGTGTTTGGTAGATACAATATATGATATTTAGGATGTACATAATGTACTATCATCGACGCTAAGATGGATATATCTATGTATCCATACCTGAATATTTGGGAGTTATATGTGGGGCATGAAAAGTGGTATTAGCAGGATTGTTATTGGTTGGTAGACTAGGGATGAGCAATGTTGGAGCTAGAAGGACGTTGCTGGCAAGGAGGTATACTATTAATAAAATGCTTCAGGCATCGAGGTTTGGTATTGAGTTATGACTTAGGCAACCATGCCTAGTTTGGTCGTTGGAACTCTAAGAAAGAGGGTTTGGATATCTACACCAAACGTTTGTGCATTGCATAGATGTTGGGGCATGAAGGAAGGCAACATAAATGATAGGTAGTCCTTAGGTACCATAACAGACTTGGTGAGTGGAGGGACAGAGAGAGAAAGAAAGAGAGAGAGAGAGAGAGAGAGAGAGAGAGAGAGAGATAGGGAGAGAGAGAGGTATGATGTTGTGAGCAATGGAGTTAAGGAACTAGTCATCCCTCCTTTAGTCTTAGGCTAGCTATACTACAGAGAATGCGGAGCTATATGGAGATGTGCCTATATCGATAGAACTGTTATTCATCTATAAGATGTTGAACAAGGGACTAAAATTTGCAGTTGTGAAAGTAAAGCTCCATAGTTGGAAGCAATTTTATGATATTTTACCACCACCATGTGTAAGCCCTTGTTTCAAAATTTAGGATTAGTTGGGGGTTAGGGTTAATTTGGTTAGGAATGATTATGGTTAAATAGGATTTAATATAATTAATTATGAATTTTTTAGTTATTATTAAAATTACACTTTTATTTATGATCATCAGGTACACCTTGACATGGTTTTAAAATTTGGAGCACATGACTAGTCATTTTCCTAAAACAAATTACACATGCATGATCTAGAAAAGATACTCTACGCCCATGACCTTCATGTCCCACTCAAACACATCTCCTTGTGCTCTATTTTAATCGCATGATATTCTCGACACAAAGTCTAATTGTAACCCCTCCCATGGAACCATGTCCACTTCCAACTTAATTTTGAGACACAATTCCAACCCAAACCTCCCAACCCAAGTATGGCCATGACCTAAATTAATCCTACTACACACATACTACTTATGTCCATTCAATTGAGTCCCTACATGCTATTTATTTATCCATGATCATAAATGACTTAAAATGGAGTCATGAGCACCCCAAGCCCAACCTTGACCCAATCTAACCCAAACAAACCTAACCCAATTGCATGTGACCAATCATGACACACCCAAAACACCCCCACACCATTTCCCTCTTTACAACACACCAAACACCATTTTCTCTTATCCAAAACTACTACTAAACCCATTAGAAAATCCAATTTCAGCTTTTACCCAAATTGGTGGTGACCTATCAACTCACCCCTTATCTTTATTATTAATATCAACCTATTTTAGGCCAAACCCTTGTGTAGGCTGCTATCCCCTTATCCATCACTCACTCACATCCTCTCGTGTCACCCTCAAGTTAACCACATGACCTAACACAAGGTTAACCACATTCATACTCAACATACACACACTCCACCCTCTCCCTCACTCTATATTAACACTCTTCCCCCCTGATGGCCGACCAAACACTCCTCCTCTCCATCACTCCAGCTCACTCTTCCCTCTCCCCACTCTCTCCACCTTTCATTTCTTCTTCTTCCCCTTGGCAGCCCTTATTGCTGCCATAAATTGCTGCTTGCGTTGTTGCTTGAACGGCTGTTGTCGCTGCTCTTTCTACTGTAGTGGGTGCTGATACTCCCTTGGCCGGCCACAGCAGGCCACCCACCACCTAGGGTCGCCGCCTAGAGGGTGTCCCACCGTCGTCAACCACCAAGGGGCCATTCGACCCGACCTAACAGCAGCATTACTGCTGATGTCGCTGCTTTTCCAGCAGCAAGTAGCTGGTATGAGAAGCTATTCAGTTTTTATCGAGGCCTCTGTTGGCAGTAGACTCGTCCACCCTCCTCCTCGTGAGGCCAAAATCTCCCTCACTTTCAAGAAGCTGCAGCTGCTGTCATAGCCCCGTAATTGCCAACCAAGAGCTACAATCGGCCAAGACAGCCTAAGTAGGTCGGACACCCTTTGTAGCTGCTGTTGAGGCCGTATTGCTGCTGTCATAGACTCGTCCAGTATTTTGCAAGGCCGTAGAGCCCCCCTAAATATTGGGACCATACCCTTGAGTGGCCATCGTACCCCCTACACCTAAGTGAAGCTCTCAACCCACCATTGAACCATACTAGTCCCTAACATGTGCACACACACACTTGAATGACTAATCACTCACACTATTAATTCACCATTGTTAATTTCATACTAAAACTATCTTAAGCACTATGTCTAGATTTGTAAACATGTTATACATGATTGTATAGGGGAGGAAACCAAGTTAGAAGTATGTACAAAGTCGTTCCATGGGCAAACACGCTAGTGTCATGAGTAGGTTGCACCTATAACTATTTTAGCCTAGATAAACGTTTTCACGATTGATTGAGCATGCACGAGTAATTTCATGTTATGAATGAGATTAAATAGGTCATGATTGTTGGTACATTTATTTTGATAACTTTAACAGCATCTTCGTGGTTTAGTTTTCTCTTTATTTCAGCAAATAGATATTCACTAAATCCTTCCAAAGCCTGCTAGGAGATCCTTTTATTCAAGCTGCTCTTCAAATAGAAGTCTGATAACTCTCCTAAAAAACAAGACTGAAGAAAAGACCAATGTACACTCAAAGACTACTCTCAAATGTTCCAAGATTTCGAGTTCATACAAGGTCTAGAATCTTCCATATAACACCTAAGGTGGATGACAAAACGTAGGCCTCCCTTCTATCTTTTCACTCAAAAATCAATGTCTACAGAAACGGCATACCGACGGTATACCACAGTGTACCGACGGTATACAGTTTCTGAGCAAAAAATATGTTCTGTGATAAAATTCAACAAATCGAAGGTATACCACAGTGTACCGACGGTATATCGTTTCTGAGCAAGAAATATATTCTGTGACGAAATTCGGCATGCCGACGGTATATCGCAGTGTACCGACGGTATACCTTTTCTGAGCAAGAAATATGTTCTGTGACGAAACTCGGCATACCGATGGCAGACTACAGCATACCGATGGTATACCTTTTTGTGAGCCAAAAATATGTTCTGTGACGAAAGTCGACGTACCGACTATATATCGCAGCATACCGCCGGTATTCCGATCTCGATATTTTGATTTTTGAATGGATAAGATGCTAGCATTAAATGCTCCCAACGGCTAGATTTATTACCATTACTATTCAGAACGGCATGCCGACGGAATGCCCGTCCATACCGATGGTATTTCGTCATCACTAAGTTTGGAGCATTAAATGCTTTATTCTCTTGGTTCTCTATAAAAAGTGATTGTGTCTTCTCCTTAAAGACCAACCACTTGAGCCATAAATTTTTTCAACAACCAAGAGCCCTTACCATTACTACTCTATCCAAAGCTTTCATTTGTCATCCAACCCAAAAGTTCTAGAGTATTAAAGAGTTGTAATTTTTGATCTTCGAAGTGTTGTAGAAGATCAAAAGCCTCCTTTCTCTTTGTGTTGAAGTTGACGAGCCTTCGTAAGAAAACTTGTGTGTAGAATTTGGCGAGTTCTTCGGATTAAAGCTCGTGTTGAAGTTGGCGAGTTCTTCGGATCCAAACTCGTGTAGAAGTTGACGAGTCTTAAGATCTAAACTCGTGTGTAACTATTTACTCAAATAGTGGATTTAAGCCGGAGAGAGTTTCGGGACTGGATTGCCTCTAGGGAGGAGACCATGATACATCGAGTGTTTAATTTTCTCTCTCTCTCTCTCTTTTACTCTCAGTAAAATAGCTCTAAATTGTCAGTAATTATTTTATTACCCTATTCACCCCCCCTCTAGGGTTCTACAATTGGTATCAGAGCTTTGTTCTCTTGATTTGGACTCATATCCTGAGAGTAATCCATGGCCACTAAACCTAGTTCCAACTCATTTCACAATGAGGGACACTCCACAAATAGGCCTCCTCTATTTGATGGAACCAACTATAACTATTGGAAAATTAGGATGAGCATTTATCTGAAGTCCATAGATTTTGATTTATGGGATTGTGTGATAAATGGTCTCCCTACTTCTTCCGAAATTATTGAGGAAATTGCTTCTGACACCCTTAGGAATAAACTCACCGAAAATGTTAAGAAGCTTGCTAGTCGAGATGCTAAAGCTATGAACGCTCTCTACTATGCTCTCGGTAGCAATAAATTCAATAGAATCTCCACTTGTAAGACTTCAAATGATATTTGGAAATTGCTAGAAGTCACTCACGAGGGAACATCTCAAGTAAAGGAATCAAAGATTAGTAGATTCACGCAAGAATATGAATCATTTAAAATGAAACAAGATGAGTCTATTACTTATATGTTCACTCGTTTTGGTGATATCATTAACCCTCTTTCTTCTTTTGGTAAGGAATACCCTACTCATGAAAAGATCAGAAAGATCCTCAGAGGACTAACCAAAGGATGGAATCCTAAAGCTACCGCTATCATTGAGGGAAACGATTTGATTACTATAAACCTTGAAACCCTCATGGGGAAGCTTATGACCCATGAACTTGACATGAAGGATCAAGAGGAATCTTCCATGAAAGAAAAACAGAAAAAGAAGGCGAAAGAAAAGGAGAAGCCCCTGGCCCTCAAGTTTACGAAGTCCTACTCAAAGGATAGCTCCGACGATGATGATTCAGATGATGATGAAGAAATAGATCTCACTGCAAAGCACTTCTAAAAGTTTCTAAAGTTCAACAAAACCAACCATTTTAGATGGGACAATGATGAAAAGCCTGCTTGCTACCAATGCAAGAGAACCGGACACATCAAAAGAGATTGTTCCATGACAAGAAAGGACTCCAGCAAATATGAGGAGTCCAACAAAGGAGGCTCATCCTCTAGAAAATATGCCAATACCAGTATTTGGTGTGAAAGTGACGCTAGCAATTCAGACAACGACAAAGAATGCAAACACAATGCAAATATTTGCCTCATGGCAACCGATGAGGTACTCGATGACCTCTCTTTGAACACTCTCTCCTATGATGATTTGGAAAATGTCATTCTTGAATTACACGAGGAACACAAAGGTGTTAGAAATAAGTATAAGAAATCTCTAAAAGAGGTTGAGGCATACAAACAAGAAATAGAAAGACTCTCTAACATTATTATGGATGTAAAAGAAAAAACTCCAGCCTCTGACACTGATGATGTAGAGTCCTTACGACTTAAGCTAGAAGAATCTGAAGACGTCATTAAGAAAAAGGACGCTGAGATTCAATCCCTCAGAAATGCTTATGAATTTGCTATGAACAAGACTCTTGCTGCTAATCAAAAAGAGTATGCCACTTCTATTAAGTATAATGATCTTCTTGAGCATGGTTAGAAACAAGTAAATAAGAACATGGTTCGCACAAGACACACCTACAAACCTTATAACACAAATCACAATGATCATGCGTACGAGAACACTGCACATAGGTCCTTTTCTAACACCGTACACACAAGAAAGGGATCCTTTGTAAAGAAGAACACATCGCATCATGCTTTTTATTATCATCACCATAACACTCATGTTAGAGCTCCTCACACTAGAGCGCCTCATGTTCATAATACTCACTCTTTTGTTAGAACTCCTCACACTAGAATACCACATGTTCATGATACTCACTCTTTCTCCTCTAAATCTATAATACCTATGATGTGCAACTATTGTGGTCTTCTTGGACACACCTCTCATTATTGTCAAATGATAAAACATGTTGATATGAAAATTTTTAAATGGGTTCCTAAGACTAACAATCAAGGGCCCAAATGCTCTTGGGTACCAAAGTCTTCATCTTCAACTTTTGTTGTAGGTGAACCCTCCCTCACATGCTAGAAGCAAGTAAATCCTCGATAGCGGTTGCTCACGGCACATGACCAGTGATGCTTCACTTTTTGTAACACTATCGATGAAGAAAGAAGGTCACATTTCCTTCGGTAACAATCTCAAAGGCCACATCATAGGAAATGGTAATATCGGCTCACCTCCTTATCCTTGTATTAAAAATGCTTGTCTTGTTACTAATCTCAAGCACAACCTTCTTAGTATTAGTCATCTTACGGATAATGGTTATAATATTAAGTTTGTTAAACACAAATGCTTCATCACTGATAGCACTAGTGGATCTACGGTGTATGAAGGCATTAGAGAAAATAATATTTATGTCATTTATCTTGTTGAAGGTACTAACAATGACAGGTGCCTAGTTGCAAAGAACGATGAAAGTTGGCTATGGCACATGAGACTTGGACATACCAACATGGATACCATCTTCCGACTTGCTACTAGGAAGCTTGTAAGAGGGCTTCCAAGTATTTCCTTCAAAAAGGACATGGTATGTGAAGAATGTGAGAAGAGTAAGTTGACCAAATCTTCCTTCAAATCCATCAACTCAGTAAGTAATACTAGACCTCTTCAACTCATTCATATGGATTTATTTGGTCCTAGTAGAGTAGCTAGTCTTGGAGGTAAACTTTATGCTTTCGTTTTGGTTGATAATTTTTTAATATTTACTTGGGTTATTTTTCTTGCAAATTATAAAAGTGATACTTTTCGTGAATTTATTGCTTTTTGTAAACGTGTTCAAAATAAGAAGGGTATTACTATAAACAAAATTAGAAGTGATCATGGAGGAGAATTTGACAATGCCGATTTTAAAAGATTTTAAGAAAAGAATGATTTTGGTCATGATTTTGCTTGCCCTCGAAATCGAAAACAAAATGGTGTTGTGGAAAGAAAGAATAGAACCTTTGGTGATATGGCCCGGGTTATATTAAACCAATATAAGCTCCCCCAATATTTTTGGGCGGAAGCCGTTAACACGGCATGTCATGTTATAAATAGGGTCTTAATTAGATATATTTCTAAAAAGACTCCATATGAGCTTTGGTTTGACAAAATTCCCTCTATTGAGTATTTTAAAGTTTTTGGATGTACATGTTTTATTTTGAATACCAAAGATAACCTAGGCAAATTTGAAGAAAAAGCCTATGAAGGTATTTTCCTTGGTTACTCAATACATAGTAAAGGATTTCGTATTTTTAACAAAAGAAGTCATGTTGTCGAAGAGTCAATTAATGTCTCTTTTGATGAACTTAACTCTTCTATATCCTCATCATCCGATGATATTGATGACATCTCTTATGGTTTGAAAAACTCTTCTATTGGAGACTCTCGTCCCTCTTCATCAACAATGGAGTAGTGACCCCTCCAATCGAAGATTCTCCACCATTAGAGATTCCTCAAGAGGACCTCCCAAAAGAATGAAGATTTGTCCCACATCATCCCAAGGAGCTTATCATTGGTGATCCTTCTTCACGTGTTAGCACTAGATCCTCCACTCGTAATCTATATGCAAATGTGGCTTTTATTTCTCAAATAGAGCCTAAAAATATTAATGATGCTTTTTATGATGAATTTTGGATGATAGCAATGCAAGAAGAGCTAAATCAATTTGAGCAAAATAAGGTTTGGGAACTTGTCCCTAAACCTCACAACCACCCCATTATTGGAATAAAGTGGGTGTTTCGTAATAAACTTAATGAAGATGGGTTCGTAACTCGTAACAAAGTTCGATTGGTTGCTCAAGGCTATAACCAAGAGGAAGGCATTGACTACGATGAAACCTATGCTCTGGTTGCTCGTCTTGAGTCCATTCGCATGCTATGTGCCTTTTCTTGCTTTAATGACTTCAAACTCTTTCAAATGGACGTTAAAAGTGCTTTCTTGAATGGTATTATTAAAGAGGAGGTTTATGTTAAGGAACCTCCTGGCTTTGAAGATTTCCAATTTCCTCGTCTTGTTTTCAAATTACACAAAGCCCTTTATGGCCTCAAACAAGCTCCTCGTGCTTGGTATGAGCGCCTTAGTTCCTTTCTTCTTTCTCACAACTTTTCTAAAGGTAAAGTTGACAATACACTTTTTATTAAATATCTTAACGACACTCTTCTGTTAGTCTAAATTTATGTTGATGATATTATCTTTGGTTCCACTAACAATGCACTATGCATAGAATTTGTT
Source organism: Iris pallida (assembly GCA_029216955.1). Taxonomy (NCBI): domain Eukaryota; kingdom Viridiplantae; phylum Streptophyta; class Magnoliopsida; order Asparagales; family Iridaceae; genus Iris; species Iris pallida. The sequence continues at coordinate 1,942,841 of JANAVB010032820.1, forward strand.
AAAGTTATGCATGACGAATTTGAAATGAGCATGATGGGAGAACTATCCTTCTTCTTGGGTCTGCAAATCAAGCAAGGTCCTAAAGGAACCTTCATCAAACAAGCTAAATATACAAAGGATCTTCTCAAACGTTTCGAACTTGATTCTTCCAAATCAATGAGAACTCCTATGGCAACAACAACGAAACATGATAATAATGAAGATGGCGTCTCGGTTGACATTCGTAAGTATTAAGGTATTGCTAGATGTCCCGATATTATGTTTAGTGTATGTCTTTGTGCACGATACCAAGCTAATCTAAAAAAATCTCACTTATGCGTCATTAAGCGCATTTTTCGGTATCTCAAAGGCACCATCAATATGGGTCTTTGGTATCCGAAATCCTCATCCTTTGAGCTTATCGGCTACTCGGATACGGATTTTGCTAGATGCAAAATCGACCAAAAAAATACTAGCGGCACATGTCAATTCCTTGAAAAATCTTTGGAATCGTGGTTTAGCAAGAAATAAAACTCTGTTGCTCTTTCCACCACTGAGGCCGAATATATAGCGGCTGGTTGTTGTTGTGCACAAATTCTTTGGATGTCACAAACACTTGTAGATTATGGTATTTCTTCTACTTGCACTTTCATTAAATGTTATAACACTAGCTCTATCAATCTCACAAAAAATCTTATTTGTCACTCACGCACGAAGCATATTGCGATTAGACACCATTTTCTTCGTGACCATCAACAAAAGGGGGATATTCATCTTAATTTTATTGACAATACTTATCAATTAGCTGACATCTTCACTAAGCCCCTCCCGGAGGATCGTTTTGCTTTTCTTTGCTAAGAGTTAGGCATTATCAATCTTGAGTTCTAGTTCATTACTCGAACGGCATACTGACGGCACACGGCGGTATACCGACGGCCTACCGATTTTTCTTCAGAATTATGTTCTGTGAACAAAATCGACATACCGTCGGGATCCACCAGTATGCCGCCGATATACCGTCTGCAACGGACTGAAACACATCAACATACTTCTTTCAAAGAGGGGGCCCACCATATCCTTTTCCCTTCTATCTCTCTCTTTTTTTAAATCTTTCTTATAACCTCCTATCACATTATATCTCCTCTTCATTTAATTCTCTCAAATCTTTTCAACTCCTCCCTTCTTTCAAAACATCCCTCACATCACTTCTCATTTAATATTCTCCCCTTTTCAAAACCCACCATTAACTCCTCATTCATCTCTCTTTTTAAAAACCCCGCTTTTATTATCCATTCATTCACCACTTCTCTCCTCTCTTTAAAAACCTTCTTCCTCCTCCTCTTCTTCTTCCTCCATACCTATTTCCTCCTCTCCACTTCTCTTCTCTTCATGGCCCACGCCAAATGCCCCGTTCTTTCTTTTCCGCTTCCAACCCCTTCACACCAGTGCCCCTTCCTAACGGTGGTTACGATCCGAAGATATTCAAATCCCATCTTACTGTGGATGCCTGGTTCCACTACTTTGTCGACCATGTCGTATACAAAGGGAAGGCAATCAACTGGAACCTCTTCTCCGGTCATCTATCTCTCTTTGTGACCGCTGGCCTTTCTAATCTTCTCCATCGCCAAGTTTCCATCTATCCAGCGGCGGTCAGACTCTTCTACTGCAATCTAGTGCTAGACTTGGCCAACAACGCTCTTGAAACTCTTGTCAATGATCGCCACTTTTGTCTCACTGCCCGCGACATTACAGAGATTCTCGAGATCCCTAATCGCAGGGATGCACTTCCGACTTTGGCCGTTCTATACCCTACCGCTGAAGTATCCTTCGACGAGTTCTGTGCCATCATCTGTAAGGGACCTAACCCTCCAGCCAATCCTGCCCTCTCTAAGCAGCTGTAACCCTTCTACTATGAGATGCATCGCATTATTTGCCACACCCTGTACCCCAATTCTGGCAACTACGATGCCATCACCAACGATGCTCTGGTCTACATGTACTACGTATACTCCAAGAAAACATAGTCCTTTGCTAAAACTCTACTGAATGTCTTCTCATCCATCCACTCATCGGAAAGGCAAGCCCTCAACTATGGCATGTTCATCACTCTGCTTCTTGAGGCTAAGGGTGTCGACCTCTCTCTTTGCTAGTCGGACGGTGTTCCTCCCTTCCTGGCCTTATCTTGCTCTGCCTCTGGTGCTTCAACCTCTCGTGCTTCAACCTCTCAAGAGCCACAACCTACTCTACCTGCTGCAGCACCATCTGATCCTCCTTTCTCTACCCGATTCATGCCTCTGACCCAGCAACACTTTGATATGCATATGGCTCAGGCGGAGGAGCAGATGAGGACCAATACCCGTGGCCTAGGCAATCTGATTCAGAGCCGCTTTCATGACCAAGCCTACTTCATTCAGCGGACTCTTCAAGATCGCAATGCATTTTTAGATCTCGATCTCCAGGATACCCACTTTCAAGGATCTCGATTCTCTGACCCCAATGCCTATGGGTTCATGTATCCCGATGGCGTTGATCCTTTTGGTGCATTTTACGGGCCTCCGGGTGATGGTGGTGATGATCCAGCAGATCAGTAGTTTCTGGCCTTCTTCTGTGTTTGGTCCAATAATCTGTGGGGTCTGTTCCCAGTTTGTCTTTTGAAGTCCTTTGGGGACTAGTATCATTGTTTGTTTTATTTGGTTTGTTTAGTTGTCTTGTGTGGTCCTTCGAGGATCTTATGTTGGTTGTTTTCCTCCCGATAGGGAGCATTATGTTGGTTTGTGCCCTATTTGCATGTACTCTTCAACTCTGACATTCAATATATGCATGGTTTAGCTATATCTTTCGCTCTCCTAGATACCCTTTTCTTTTTTCACCATCTTTGATTAAGTGACAAAGAAGGAGAAAATGTATTGAGGGGGAATAGTCTACCTACGGGGGAGTCACTCCCCTAAAAGATGCAATCTTCTGGTTTTTATCAATTATCAAAATGGGAGAGATTGTTGGAACATTTATTTTGATAACTTTAACAGCATCTTCGTGGTTTAGTTTTCTCTTTATTTCAGCAAATAGATATTCACTAAATCCTTCCAAAGCCTGCTAAGAGATCCTTTTATTCAAGTTGATCTTCAAATGGAAGTCTGATAAAGTCTCCTAAAAATCAAGACTGGAGAAAAGACCAACGTATACTCAAAGACTGTTCTCAAATGTTCTAAGATTTCGAGTCTGTACAAGGTCTAGGATCTTTCATGTAACACCTAAGGTGGATAACAAAACGTAAACCTCCCTTCTGTCTTTTCACTCAAAAATCAATGTCTACAGAAACGGCATACCGACGGTATACCACAGTGTTCCGACGGTATACCATTTCTGAGCAAGAAATATGTTCTATGAAGAAATTCGGCACACTGACAGTATACCACAGTGTATCGATGGTATACCGTTTCTGAGCAAAAAATATGTTCTGTGACGAAATTTGGCATGCCGACGGTATACCGCAGTGTACCGACGGTATACCTTTTCTGAGCAAGAAATATGTTCTGTGACGAAACTCGACATACCGACGGCAGACTACAGTATACCGACAGTATACCTTTTTGCGAACCAGAAATATGTTCTGTGACGAAAGTCGGCGTACCGACGGTATACCGCAGCATACCGTCGGTATTCCGATCTCGACATTTTAGTTTTTGAATGGATAAGATGCTAGCATTAAATGCTCCCAACGGCTCGATTTATTACCGTTACTGTTCAGAATGGCATACCGACGGAATGTCGGTCCATACCGACGGTATTCCGTCAGCACTAAGTTTTGGAGCATTAAATGCTTTGTTCTCGTGGTTCTCTATAAAAAGTGATTGTATCTTCTCCTTAAAGACCAACCACTTGAGCCATAAATTTTCTCAACAACCAAGAGCCCTCACCATTACTACTCTACCCAAAGCTTTTATTTGTCATCCAAACCGAAAGTGATAGAGTATTAAAGAGTTGTAATTTTTGATCTTCAAGTGTTGTAGAAGATCAAAAGCCTCTTTTCTCTTTGTGTTGAAGTTGATGAACCTTCGTAAGAAAACACGTGTGTAGAAGTTGGCAAGTTCTTCGGATTAAAGCTCGTGTTGAAGTTGGCGAGTTCTTCGGATCCAAACTCGTGTAGAAGTTGACGAGTCTTCGGATCCAAACTTGTGTGTAACTATTTACTCAAATAGTTTATTTAAGCCGGAGAGAGTTTCGGGAATGGATTGTCTCAAGGGAGGAGACCAGAATACATCAAGTGTTTAATTTTCTCTCTCTCTCTCTCTTTTACTCTCAGTAAAATAGCTTTAAATTGTCAGTAATTATTTTATTACCCTATTCACCCCCCCTCCCCCCTCTAGGGTTCTATAATGATTAACACACATATAACCTTACTAAACCCACCTTCATGTATTAGTTTAATGGGACAGTGAATGTATGTTATTTGTCATGCCATATTAGAATGATATCTAGATTTTATGTAGAAGCATTAGCCATGTGATATGAGTACCATAATTGGTCATGCATGATGCCATATTTAATATTGTATCTAGATTGGGAACAAAAGAGTATGCAATGGTTCAAGTTTGTGAAAAATATTGAGCTAGGTACATATACATAGGTAGGTGCCTCATCACGTGGAAATTGGATTACCCTTGCATGCAAGGTGGAGATGTATGACTCAAACTTCACCATGTTGTGCATGGCATGTCAAGTGAAGAATGAGAGTAGTGCATGGGTGTTCCACCTAACTATATTGTCTAGTTTATTTCTTGGCGGGACTTGAGAATGACTTGGTGACCACTATGAGTTGTATTGACACTTGGGAAAAACATGTTCTAGGAATGAGAGTATTGCCACTTGTGCACATGTAGGTGTTTTCATGTTATATATGTACACTAGAGGATCATGGGTTAGCACATATAGGTTGGTATGACTGTAGGAACCCTAGAGGGGGGGTGAATAGGGTCAAGCTAACTAATCAAGCACTTAGCACAAGCTAATTGGCAATTTAAAAATATAAGTGCAAGAGAAGAAGCAAACACAATACCGACACCCGATATATCCTGGTATCCTCCTAAGAGGCAGTCCAGTCCCGGAACTCTCTCCGGCTTTAATCCACTATTTGAGCAAATAGTTACACACGAGTTTGGATCCGAAGAACTCGCCAACTTCTTACACAAGAGCTTTAATCCGAAGAGCTCTCCGACTTCAACCGAGAGTTTGGATACGAAGACTCCCCAACTTCAACCGAGAGTTTGGATACGAAGACTCTCCAACTTCAACCTTTCACAATAGGTTTTGATCTCCTTATACAATAGGATGAAGATCTCACTTTTTAACTCAATAACTCTAACACAATTTATGAATGGCAAATGAAAGCTTTGTAGAGTTGTTTGTGGATAGGCTTTGGTGGTTTAGAAATTTTTAGGCTCAAAGCATCAACCTTGAATGAAGGGGTTCAAGGCTATTTATAACCAAAGCTTGAAAAGAAGCCAAAGGCAACTTTTCAGTCACGAACCGGCATACCGCCGGTATGATCCGGCATACCGGCGGTATACCGGTCTGGAATTGCAACGGCTAGAAATAGAGCCGTTGGGATCATTAATTGCTGGAAATCCGACCGTTGGAATTTCAACGTTTCGGAAGCGGTATACCGTCGGTATGATCCGGTATGCCGTCGGTATGCCGGTTTTGTAAACAGAAACTTTCTGTGAACAAAAACCGGTATACCGTCGGTATACTCCGGTATACCGTCGGTATGCCGCTTATCCACCAAAAATGATCCTGGGCTTATTTCTGCCCTAGCTTTCGATTTTGCCATCCATTTCTTGCGTTTACAATTATTCCTAAGACTCATTACAGACTCCAGATATACTTAGACAGGTGCAGGCTTCTTCAGAGTCTTGAAATGATGATGGCATGGCTTGGCTTCTTCCTTTGAAAGGTGCTGGCTTTTCCCTTGGCGGCAGCTGTCCAAAGATATCCAGTTTGTAAAAACTGAATACCTTTCGGGGGCTTCGCCCCCGAACCCCCGACGAGGGGCGCTGCCCCCTCGACCCCCATCCGCTGACCGGGCAGCGGAACCCCCGGTGCGTGGCTCCAGAGATGTCGTCGGGTGGTTCAGAGAAATCTTGTGGGATCCGTCGTCTTTGGCCCACCATGATTTCTTCATTGCATATGTCCACATTGATCTTGCTTATTGCTTTTCTGCATGTACATGTTAGATGAACAAAGCAATATACATAGTAGCAAGTATGATAAATTAAAGCACATTAGGACTGTACAAAGTTTAAGTATAAGTGCTAAGGTGATGGCATAAATGTTAGTGATATCATAATGATTAAACTTAATTGAATGACCACAATCAAAAACATAGTTTTGATTTTGGCAACCCAATTAAATTTAAGATAGATAAGCTCATATCACTAAGATGTAAACCAATGGACACATATCACCAAAGATATAAGTATAAGTAGAAATGCTATAGTGATAGTATGAAGATTAGTGATAATGAAATGCTAAACTTAACAGATTAACCATATTCAAAAATATGATACAATCATTGGGCCAACAATGACTATATGCATGTTTGGAGGGACAATGTGTCTAGGATTAACTTCAACTAGGTATATGACCATGGTTAGAATGAAAGCCATGCCAAACCTATGGGTGCATATTAAACACCACACCATGAGGTATATTGTGTTATTATAAGGATAACCATATGACTAGGACATGGGAGTAGTGAGCATGACGATAGCATGGTAACATAATTATACTTAACACATGGCTAGTGGGTCCAAATTATCGTGGACTTGATAGTGACATTAAACACATCTTGTATGACTACTTGAGTAGTTAACACTTGTCTCATGAACTTATTGGTTGCATAAGTCACACTTGTGTATAAGGACCCTAGTATGAGAAACTGTCGTGCCTATGTGGTAGTAGGACAACTTAAAAATTCTACAACCCTAGTTGTGACCATGTGTAGTTGAGCTCTAGTATGTGTCTAGCATGTTGTAGCATAGTGGCTAATGTGTTGTTTTATAGGTACACAGAACGACACGATCTTAATCAAGGAGACTGGATCCTCGTTCGCGCTTCTCGGAGTTCCAGGCAAGTATACCTTGCCTTGTATTACTGATTTAATTCATTCATATTTATGTTATGTGCACTTACTGGAGTGGACATAGTTGTATATCCAAGAATGTCTCGGGTGCAATCGATAATGGCATCGATATCGTGATACGCGTATTTGACTTAGCTCTAAGGGATATGCCCTCAAGTTATGGAGTTATTTTTATAAATCCTATGGCCTTGACATGTTTTATGACATGGCACTAAGTGAGTTCATATTATGGCACAAGCTTACGCACTCGGCTAGCAACCGATACGAGTGGCTCGTGTATCAGTTTATTGTATAGTTAGGTTGTGTCTAGTTAGTGTGCCCCTGCACTGAGATATAGAATATGCAAGGGGTGGATATGACTTGTACATTTTCGAGGGTAGGAAAAGATAATTAGTAGTCGTATGGGACCAACAGTTACATCAGCCTTTTGTTTGGTTTTAGGGCCATTTGAGTTCAGGGTTACCCGATTATGGGCATCGGCTCGTGATCCGACATCGGCTCGTGATCCGAAGTCGGCCCATGATTCAACGCAAATTTTTATTTACCTACCCATACGTACCAATGTTGTCTTCAAAGTGCATTCACTTAGCTAGTTAGTTCACCCCTTTATATTTATTCGTTATGGCATGTTTCTTCTATATCTTGCTATATCCCGCTGAGGACCTAGTTCCTTTCCAGATTCAGATGAGCACTTACAGCTGACTGTGTATGAACCGGAAGTGGAGATAGGAATCGTTGTTGAAGACGTGAAGGTTCTTCCTAAGGAGTTCCCTTGACTCAGTGTATGCTGTTGTTTTAGTTATAAGCATTATTATCTAGTTAGCCGATGCTCATGACTAGTTATCTTTCTGCTTTCAGTATTTTTATTCAGTATTGTACTCCGTGGGTTTGTTCCCACTAAACTATTTAGTTGTATCTTATTCAGACCTTATGTTTATTTCTAGCTCATATTTCAGTATTACTTTTCTTGATTATGTGGATTAGATTTAGATGTTTACTTGTTGCTTGTGTAGTATAGTTATATTTCCAACATAGTACATCTGGGATAAGTCCATTAAATTGAAAAATTATTCCAGATCGTATTAGCTGGCATCGTCTCGACCTAAGTTCCTATTTTGGAACTGGGGCATGACACCATGAATCTAAGAGTAGGATGCTGGGTCAATCTATGATTTTGTTATTTTTGTATAAGATCTTCGTGTGCCTGCTTGCATGAACACACTTTAGGGGGTGGGGTGATACCCTGATACCACTCTGACGCTTAAATTAGGTTGAGGTGAACGTGAATTTCGGTAGTCTTAGAGTAAAAAAGTGTTTGTATCTTATGAAGATGTCAGTAGTGTCCCGTCCGGCTCAGTTCAACCGGAGGAATCAAAATGCAATGGCGTTTGGACTTAGCTATGCAATGGCTTGCTCGAAGTCACGCTCGGTCGAGGCGACTCCTCGCTCAGGTGGGTGGCTTCGATGAACTTGCCTCAGCTTGGCCTTCACACTAATAAATGAAAGTTTTTATTGTACTGAATAGGCTTGATAATAAAATAGATGAATCCACATAGCTAAGGAAATAATCTCATTATGTCAAATGTGTATAGAATATGGAATTATTAACTGGTTTCCTAGATATTACTCCATGATGGTTTTCAAAGTTGGCACTCCGTCTTTTGACCTCACGTATTAAGTTAAGCAAAATTTATGACACGGGCTATCGACTTAACGTCATAGCAGGCACGTTTCTATAGTCTCAATGCTATTCGTAGTAGGCACGTTCCTACGATTTCATTGATATGTTCCTATCGTATCAAAGTTTGTCATATAGAGTATGACTTGGGTGGTGGCACTACACGAAACACGGTTGGGTCAAGTTATGTAGGAGGACTATCAAATAACCGTTCCTGGGTTTGAGACAGGAGATATTGATATGATAACATGGAAGTTCTCGGGACCGTAGTCGTTGAGGCAGTCTTTGGTTTTGGGAGCTACATAGAGATGAGAAATGGAAAATAATAAGATGAGAATTGGTCTTGTAAGTATGTTAGATTGAGTAGAGTCTTGCATAGTCATGGATAACTTATGTACAAGGTTTTAGTTCCTCGAACGATTGTCGGGTCACCGGGAACGATTTGTACCTAAAGGGAACAAGTTTGTCGTGTCCGACGAACTGGCATGAGCTTTGTGGAGCGGTTCAGGTAGTTTCATTGAAGAATGACTCTGAAATACGTGGTAATTCAGGACATTTAGTGGGGCTAACTACCTTGCTACTGAATGATCGTCGTCTAATCCATCAATATCCAAGATGGCTTGAAATGCCAATGACCTTTCATATAGATGAGTCGGTGTGATGAGCGGCAATCTGCATACATAGTGTCGTTTGAGTCACAAGAAGTGTAAGCACGACACGAATGAGTCTAAATAATGTGTGCACGGTGTTACCCTCCGACCCAAAAAATTGCTCGTCCTCGCATCGATTTATCCGAATCATCGTCCTCGCTGGGGCGTGCTACATACGAGTCTGAAGTTGCACTCGTACAAGGAAAGACGATAAGTTCTCAAATGGTTATCTTTGATATTATTATTTAGCAGCGAAAGAAACAGAGTATATAAAATAATTCTTTTTATTGATAAATAAATTGAGGTTACAAAATCTTTCAATAGCCCCAACTGAATTTGTAAGATTGGCTACAACACTCAGGTTCTCTCTTTCCACAAAGGATTTTACCGTTCCATACATCATGTCTTCTATATCTCGGCCACATTATCATGTTGCAAGTCCAAGCGTTAATGCGATCGTACGCCTCAAAACGCTACGTCATTCCATGTCTCAATGCATTCAAACGAAGCTCCACTGCGAGCAGAGCATTTACTGAACCTGCAAGTAATCTGGTAGGAGATCAATACTAATCCTCTTGGGTACTGATCAGAGGGCCATTTTTACTAAACCGACAATAAGTAGATATATTGAATCATGCAACATACAATTTAGTGATCTTTATATCCTTATCTTAGGATTAATTTTATGGCATATTCGAAAGCATTAAAACATGTTATCATGACAAGCATGTTATCATTGAATTTATATAAGCAAACAAGCATGCAACATACAATTCTCGTGTTCCTTTGTGGCGTGACTTCCTACCAACTCGATGCACTCGCCCTCGTACTGATGCAAGGGGAATACGCCTACCATCCTTCCCTGTCATGATATAAGTTATCGTTGTGCAGGATCTCTATGCACCTGCATTTTCAATCCGTGGTTCCTAAACTATATGAAGGTCACTGGCTTTAACACCATAATGGACATCAAGGTACGAACGGTGACTACTTCAGCCTGGGGTACTAATCCAATGACCTGAAGTACTCCCGAACAATACCATATTTGTGACGCTCTATTTCAATAGTAGATCACAAGCCTAACAGATTGAAATATCCCACACAATACCCATCTCAAATTCCCTTTCTAGATCAAACGGGTTCCGGCAACCAGTCTACCAAGTTCGAGGGATAAAACTTATGCACAAGTTGTCCACGACCATGCAACGCGTCAAACTCAAACAACCAAGCAATTCGCCTATCTCTATTTCCATTGGCACAATGCCCCAACTCAATGTTCATCAACGAACGCCCCGAGGACCATAAAAATTTCGAGGCACCATGCCACCATCGACAGTGTAAACCCCCATAATTTATATTTGATTTTTTATAATTTAATTAATTTTTTATGTATTTCATAAGTTATGGATTTATATGCTACTAGTTTATTAACATAATTAATGTATATGTGTATATATATTATTATATGTGTGCATGTGCGTATTCCTATTAAATAAGGAATATGATAGAATCTAGGATTTTTAGAAATTTATTGTGATTTTTTTGAGACATTTTTTGGTAGCTTAAAAGATATAAATATATATATATATATATATATATATATATATATATATATATATATATATATATATATATAAGTATTATAGTTATTGTTTTTTAAAAAAAAAGAGGCATTGGTGGGGGCCGAACCCCCATGCAGCAGCAAGCTGCGGAGAGAGGGGGGCCGACCCCCACAATACAACTCCTAACAGCAACTGCTGCGCCTTTAGAAACCCGACCCCCCACTATTCCTAATACCACACAAAGCCACCAAAGCCCATAATAGCAGCACAGCAGCTGCTATTGCAAAACCCAACCCGTACCAAAACCCGACCCCAATTCCTAATTTGAATAGGAATGCAAACAGTGGCTCGGTATATATATATTCACCCGCAACAAACCAAACCCTAACTCCTTCCCATCTCTTCTCCACCTCGACCCCAAGGCCGCCGACCTCCCCGCGCACACCCTAGTCGCCAGACAGCCACCGCACCACCGCCAGGATCGCCGGAGCGCCGCCCCCAACCGACCCCTGTTCAGGACTAGACAACAAGGTACCCCTCTTTTTCGGCCTTGATTACTTTTCACACGTTTGATCGTTTTGCGATCCGAAAGATGCTACGTATAGGCAATGTAACCCTCTTTGAGTCCCTTCAAAGGGAATCAGCTATAACCCTCTGGTTTGACCAGTAACTCGAGGCAAAGTTGGGTAAAACTCTGTCGAAAACAGAATTTGAATCCAGTTTCAAACCACCACTTAGAAGCCAGATTCTGAACTGTGTGTCGAGATTTTTCAAAAAACTAATTGAACACGTGTGAAGACAACATAACCACGATTGAAATGCAACTTGTAGACCTATATTTCGATTACTGTGCAAGAATTAAACCCATGTTAAAGTTGTACGAAAAACTGTTTTCAAAATAGTAAATTTTTGAATTTTTCTCCGATACGACGTGCGTCCCGACAAACCGGGCGACGAGGTCGTGCGCTATATGCATCGAAAGGCGCGTATGGACGTTGCGGACGTGTGGGAACTGACGGAACTCAGTTTCGTCGCATGTGCGCGACGAAACCAATACGTATCCGTCGAGATACCCCCGTATCGGCGTTTTGCAAACTTGCCCATAACTTCGTGTACAGTCGTCGAATCGAGACAAAAATTGCGCCAACAGGTCCGGATCAAAATTCTGGTCCTGTATGCCAAGTTTGGTTCGATTCTGAGAAGGTCGAATCGGAACCCATTTTTTGCGGGCCCACGACCCACTCAAACGGGCGATTTTGTACACGGCTCCTCGGAATCCAAAACTGGACATACCATTGAGTTCCTCTCCTCAAACTGAAATCGTAGACATGTAGTTTGACGACTTTAGAGATCGTAGACTTTGGCACGCATTTCGGTGCAAAGCGGGTCCAACGGCGGACATCGTTTTGACCCGAAATTACAATTTTGCTTCTGTTCCATAATTTGACTTTTGGACAAGCATTTCCTAGGTATATCTTCTTAACCGAGATTATTTTTGATGTTTGTTTCAGCATTTGGAGTCATCTGTGATTTGTGAGTTTTGGTTCTGACACTTGCTACTCTTGGATTTGCCTTTCTCGCACCGCAGGCAAGATACCTTGCCACCTTACTCTGTGATTATTATATTCTTATTTTCAGTTGTTATTTTTAGTATTTTGTTTCGTGATATTTAAATTGTGCGTCCAAGTCACACTTGGGTGCAAGCGACTCTATCGGTCTTTTTTCTTGCTTTATTTATTCTCTTGTATTGACTTAGTTTATTGACCACCCATTGATGTTGAGGTATTGGTATATCTCATACGGCCTTGACACTTGTTGTATCATGTGATGTGAGTCACATGTAGAACACATTTCTGCGTAGTCGGCTGGCCACCGATACGTATGGAGCGTGCGACGGATAGGAGTAACTGCCAATAGTATTGCATGTTAGAAGACTAGGCGGTTACTAGAGGTTCATATCAGTCATGGAGATGATGATACTAGGAATTGGGTGGGGAGAACAATGCCTGACGTATGGGCTTCTTTACACTTCCATGATTACCTGTGCGCTCCTCCGGAGACGCAGGCTCCAGGCGCCCTCTGACGTTTCCCAGAGCATTATGGACGTAGCCCCTTGCACATGGTGCCCTCTGATGCTTCCCAAGCATTATGGACGTAGGCCCCTGGTACCTTTTATGGGAACTATGTCGATCCCATTTACAGCCAGGGCTCATGCGTTGAAGGATTGTATCTCAACTGCATATTCACAATAGAATGATCAGGAATCCGATGGCATGCATACCTTTTCTCTTATTATATTATCACAGTTTATATGGCATGGTGTTTTCTTGTATCTTGCTATGTCTCCTGAGGACCTGGTTATCTCTCCAGGTTTAGACGATTTTCTACAGGAGTACGGAGCAGCATTGGAGTTATCCTACATTGATGATGAGGCAGTGCCTACTGATTTCTAGTTTATTCTATATTTGAGACAGTTGTAGACATTATTTTACATCTCTTTTCTTTCTATTTTGCGGAGGCTGGACTCCGATCTTGTGAGACTATTTTTCATAGCTGTTTGGAGTGAGTATGTTCACCCGGCTATCTTTTGATACTCTGCTTTATTCATTTTGACTTGATTATCTTCTGTGTTGAGCTGTGATAAGATTAGATGTGTTATTCTGGCCTGTAATTATTTTATTTACAGCTTATGTGCATATACGAGGATTCTGTATATTGGAGTATTCTTCGTATATGTTCAGCTGGCATGTTCACGTACTCAGTCCTACGTATTTTGGGACTGGGGCGTTACATGTTTTTGTGGTGGCCCATGCAGGTCTACGTTAATATTGTTGGGTTACATGACTTTGCCCAACAAGCCTGCATATAGGAATAGGAATATCTCATCCAGAACTACTACTACCTCTTGACTTCCAATCTTTTCGAAACTTCCTTGATTATTTAATTTACTTCATATCTAATCTTTCCTAATATCAACTTATCTTCCTCGTGCCAACAGTATGAATCTACGAAGCGGATGCACTTCTGCCTTGGCCCTCACATCTGGTGAGGAGACTACTTCGGAGGGACAGAATCCTCCCATGACTCCAGCGACACCCTACCAGCCAGGACTGTCGCAGCCTACTACGACACCAACGACGGAGTACCCCGAGATCGCAGCACCCCCAGGCAGCCAGGCTGGACAGACTACTACCATGCCACCGGGAGGGAATGTACCACTGCCTCCTCCACCACCATTCCCTCAGCAGTTTCCTCCATAGTCGGGACCTCAGATGCCTCCACCACCGACTGATGGGAGCCCTACTACTCAGTTTATGTATGCCATGATGCAGGCTCAGTGGCAGCAGACTGAGCTTATGAGACAGACGATGATGGCAGCTATGGCTAGATCTCCACCACCACCTCCAGCACCAGTACCAGCACCGGCTCTGCATCCCTATGAAGGCTCTATCAAGAATTTCACAGATATGAACCCCAAGGCCTTTAGAGGGACGAAGAAGCCATTAGAGGTGTCACAGTGGCTTACTAGTACCAAGAAGCTACTGAAGGCAACCCAGTTGCCAGCTCGAGATTGGATGACAGCAGTGGACCTACTGTTAGAAGACAATGCTCACCACTGGTAGAAGGCGGAAGAGAGACGATTAGGCACTAGGATCACTTGGAAGCAGTTCTATGATACATTTTATGAGAGATTCTTCCCTATTCATGTTCGAGATGGTCTCTATGACCAGTTCCTCCATTTGAAGCAAGGGAATATGACAGTTGATGAGTATGACTCAGAGTTCAATCGCCTGAGTCGATTTGGTGCGAGATTGATTAGAGAAGGCGAGGAGATTTCACCAGGGCTTGCACCAGAGCTCAAGTCTTATACGACTACCCAGTCTCGAGTCTCCCATTCAGCTGTCTTGGAAGAAGCTCGTGCTCAGCAGACATTGAGACGCCATACCCCAGCAGTTACACCAGCCCAAGCCACTCAGAGTGGACCTATTAGGAGGGCCACAGGACAGTTCCAGCAGAGGCCTTCACTTTATCAGAAGCCCGTTTGCCATTACTGCAAAAAATAAGGACATCTCCAGAGCGACTGCAGGACTCGCCTCGGATTATGCTTGAGATGTGGATCCAATCAGCACATGCTCAAGGATTGTTTGGAGCAACATGCAATAGTACAAGCTCGGTAGAACCCGAGACCCACAGCCCCAGCTCTTCCAGCACCACGGCCCGTAGCAGGAGCACCTCGTCCACCATTGCCTCCCCAAGGCGTACAGTACAACAAGGCCAGAGCTCAGGGGCCGGGACAGAATTATGGACAGGTATTCTCACTTGCTGTTGAGGATAGAGAGACAGAGGCGGAGGTCATAGCAGGTATAGTTTTAGTTGCATCTTTTCCTACTATTACATTATTTGATACTGGAGCCACACATTCATTTATAGCCACTAGTTTTTCCACTAGACACAGCATTCCCGTTACACCCTTAGTTAAGAATGTTAAAATCCTCACTGGATGAGGAGTTGTACCTGTTAGTGGTGTTTGTAGACTTTGCCCTGTAGTGATAAATGGCAGAGAGATGATGACATGACTTCTTATATTCCCTATGCCGACATTTGATGTGGTTCTTGGAATGGACTGGTTGAGCCAGCATTTCGCTCTCATAGACTGCCATAGGAGCAGTATTATCTTTAGACCACCGAATGCGGCAGAGTTTGAGTTCACCAAAGAAGACGGAGAGATTTGTGATGCACCCGCATCGAAAACTCATATGATGATGCATGACACCCCACAGCACCCTATTATCACCGAGTTCGAGGATGTATTCCCCGAGGAATTGCCAGGACTACCACCTGACCGAGATATTGAGTTTTCTATTGAGCTTACTCCCGAAGCCGAGCCTATTTCATCCCGAGTATATCGTCTGGTACCTAAGGAGTTGGTAGAGATGAAGACGCAGATTGATGACTTATTAGAGAAAGGATTTATTCATGCCAGTGCGTCACAATGGGGAGCACCCATTCTTTTTGTGCCTAAGAAAGACGGAACAATGCGCATGTGCATTGACTACAGAGCATTGAATGCGGTGACGGTGAAGAACAAGTATCCCTTGCCACGTATAGACGATCTATTCGATCAACTGAGTGGAGCAAAAGTATTCTCCAAGATTGACTTACGATCAGGCTATCACCAATTGAAGGTTCGGAAGGAAGATATTGCAAAGACGGCCTTTCGATCGAGGTATGGACACTACGAGTTCTTGGTCATGCCTTTCGGTTTGACCAATGCACCCGCAGTTTTCATAAATTTAATGAACAAGATCTTTCACCAATACTTGGACAAATTTGTAGTAGTCTTTATAGACGATATCTTGATTTACTCCAAGAGCCAAGAGGAGCATGAGCAGCATCTACGGAGAGTTTTGGGAACATTGAGGAATGAGAGACTCTTTGCGAAGCTTAGCAAGTGTGATTTCTTTCTCAAGGAGGTATCATTTCTTGGTCATATTGTTACGGGTGATGGTATATCAGTAGACCCAGAGAAGATCACAGCAGTCAAATCATGGCCCGCTCCCACAACAGCTTCTGAAGTGAGAAGTTTCCTCGGACTTGCGGGTTACTACCGACGGTTCGTAGAAGATTTCTCTCGAATAGCGGGGCCTATGACTCGATTAACTTGCAAGGATCAGGAGTTTGTATGGACAGACGAGTGTGAAGCTGCTTTTGACGAGTTGAAGAAGCGATTGACCACAACACCGATCTTGACACTACCATCGGGCCCAGGAGGATTTGTGATCTATAGTGACGCATCCGGGAAGGGATTAGGATGTGTATTGATGCAGCACGGTCGGGTAGTAGCATATGCATCGCGACAGTTGAGAGTGCATGAGAAAAATTATCCGACCCACAATCTAGAGCTCGCAACGGTTATCTTTGCTTTAAAGCTATGGAGATACTACTTGTACGGCGAGAAGGTTGATATCTACACTGATCATAAGAGCCTCAAGTACGTATTTACACAGAAGGAGTTGAATATGCGACAACGACATTGATTGGAGTTGATGAAGGATTATGAGATCGAGCTTCATTATCATCCGGGCAAGGCTAATGTCGTGGCAGACACATTAAGCCGTAAGCCCATGGCATACTTTTTGACTACATAGAAGGAATTGATTAGAGACTTGGAGCAGCTTGGTATTGAGGTAGTATTACCTAGAGCAGACGGCGTATTAGCCAACCTTCAAGTATAATCATCGCTGGTAGAGAGCATCAAGGCAGTATTGCCTAATGATGCTAGATTTCGACGGCTGAAAGAGAGGACTGAAGCAGGAGAGCAGACAGGTTTGAGGATCCACTCAGATGGGACACTGCGATGTGGTGATCGCATTTATGTACCCAATGGAGATCTACGGCAGGAGCTGGTGGCCGAGGCTCACAGTTCGACTTACTCTATTCATCCGGGAGGGACCAAGATGTACCATGACTTACGACAGTATTATTGGTGGCATGGAATGAAGCGAGAGATAGCTCGTTTCGTTGCCAAGTGCTTAGTATGCCAACAAGTTAAGGCGAAGCACCAGAGGACGGCCGGATTATTGCAGCCGCTACCCATTTCCGAGTGAAAGTGGAAGCACATTACTATGGATTTCGTCACGGGTTTTCCTCGGAGCCCAAGGGGACGTGACGCAGTGTAGGTGATTGTTGATAGACTTACGAAGTCAGCCCATTTCTTACCTTTTAGAGTGGGCCAGTCGACAGAGGTTTTGGCAGAGATGTATATGGAGCAGATTGTGAGATTGCATGGTGTGCCTGTTAGTATTGTATCGGACCGTGACTCGAGATTTACCTCGCACTTTTGGAGGAGCATGCAAGAGAGTTTGGGCACTCGATTGAAGTTTAGCACATCATACCATCCGCAAACAGATGGCCAGTCAGAGCGTACCATTCAGACGCTAGAGGATATGCTGAGAGCGTGTATGCTTAATTTTGGCGGTTCGTGGGAGGACCATCTCCATCTTGTTGAGTTTTTTTACAACAATAGCTATCAAGCGAGCATTCAGATGGCTCCGTTTGAAGCGTTGTATGGAAGGAAGTGTCGGTCTCATATTTGTTGGAGCGATATAGGAGAGCGACAGCTATTGGATCCTGAGTTGGTCTTGAGCACAGTGGAGACAGTGAAGAAGATTCAGGACCACCTGCGAGCAGCGCAGGATCGTCAGAAGCAGTGGGCAGATAATCGTCGTCGACCCTTGGAGTTCAAAGAGGGGGACCATGTGTTCTTAAAGATATCCCCCACTAGAGGCACGATTCGATTCGGAGGACGTAGCAAGTTGAGTCCAAGGTACATCGAGCCTTTCGATGTCTTGGAACGTGTTGGAGAGGTTGCCTATAGATTGGCCTTGCCACCGTCGCTAGAGGGAGTGTATGACGTATTCCATGTGTCTCAGCTGAGGAGGTACGTGGCGGACAGCAATCATGTGCTTGATCACTCCGAGATCACAGTTGGACCGAGTTTGTCGTACGAAAAGCAACCAGTAGGTATCCTCGATCGCCGAGTGAAGGTGTTACGGAATCAATCTATTCCATTGGTTCGCGTGGCATGGAAGCATCACTCGCCAGGGGAGTCTACTTGGGAGCACGAGGACGACATCCGTAATCGCTACCCGCAGTTGTTCGAAGACGAAGGTATGTCTTGCATTTATACTTTCGTGCATTGCATTTGATTCCCCGACCTTAGTTTACTTTCGAGGATAAAATTTTATTTAAGTTGGGTAGGATGTAAACCCCCGTAATTTACATTTGATTTTTTTATAATTTAATTAATTTTTTATGTATTTCATAAGTTATGGATTTATATGCTACTAGTTTATTAACATAATTAATGTATGTGTGTGTATATATATTATTATATGTGTGCATGTGCGTATTCCTATTAAATAAGGAATATGATAGAATCTAGGATTTTTAGGAATTTATTGTGATTTTTTTGAGACATTTTTTGGTAGCTTAAAAGATATATATATATATATATATATATATATATATATATATATATATATATATATATATATATATATATATATATATATAAGTATTATAGTTATTGTTTTAAGAAAAAAAAGAGGCGTTGGTGGGGGACGAACCCCCATGCAGCAGCAAGCTGCGGAGAGAGGGGGGGGCCCGACCCCCACAATACAACTCCTAACAGCAACTGCTGCGCCTTTAGAAACCCGACCCCCCACAATTCCTAATACCACACAAAGCCACCAAAGCCCATAATAGCAGCACAACAGCTGCTATTGTAAAACCCAACCCGTAGCAAAACCCGACCCCAAGTCCTAATTTGAATAGGAATGCAAACAGCGGCTTGGTATATATATATATTCACCCGCAACAAACCAAACCCTAACTCCTTCCCATCTCTTCTCCACCTCGACCCCAAGGCCGCCGACCTCCCCGTGCACACCCCAGTCGCCGAACAACCACCGCGCCACCGCCAGGATCGCCGGAGCGCCGCCCACAATCGACCCCTGTTCAGGACTCGACAACAAGGTACCCCTCTTTTTCGGCCTTGATTACTTTTCGCACGTTTGATCGTTTTACGATCCAAAAGATGCTACGTGTAGGCAATGTAACCCTCTTTGAGTCCCTTCAAAGGGAATCAGCTATAACCCTCTGGTTTGACCAGTAACTCGATGCAAAGTCGGGTAAAACTCTGTCGAAAACAGAATTTGAATCCAGTTTCAAACCACCACTTAGAAGCCGGATTCTGAACTGTGTGTCAAGATTTTTCAAAAAACTAATTGAACACGTGTGAAGACAACATAACCACGATTGAAACGCAACTTGTAGACCTATATTTCGATTACTGTGCAAGAATTAAAACCATGTTAAAGTTGTGCGAAAAACTGTTTTCAAAATAGTAAATTTCTGAATTTTTCTCCGATACGACGTGCGCCCAGACAAACCGGGCGACGTGGTCGCGCGCTATATGCATCGAAAGGCACGTATGGAAGTTGCGAACGCGTGGGAACTGGCAGAACTCAGTTTTGTCGTATGTGCGCGACGAAACCAACGCGTATCCGTCGAGATACCCCCGTATCGGTGTTTTGCAAACTTGCCCATAACTTCGTCTACAGTCGTCGAATCGAGACGAAACTTGCGCCAACAGGTTCGGATCGAAATTTTGGTCCTGCATGCCAAGTTTGGTTCGATTCTGAGAAGGTCGAATCGGAACCCATTTTTGGCGGACCCGCGACCCACTCAAACGGGCGATTTTGTATACGGCTCCTCGGAATCCAAAACTGGACATACCGTTGAGTTCCTCTCCTCAAACTGAAACCGTAGACATGTAGTTTGACGACTTTAGAGACCGTAGACTTTGGCACGCATTTTGGTGCAAAGCGGGTCCAACGGCGGACAACGTTTTGACCCAAAATTATGATTTTGCCCCTGTTCCAGAATTTGACTTTTGGACAGGCGTTTCCTAGGTATATCTTATTCACCGAGATCATTTTTGATGTTTGTTTCTGCGTTTGGAGTCATCTGTGATTTGTGAGTTTTGGTACTGACACTTGCTACTCTTGGATTTGCCCTTCTCGTACCGCAGGCAAGATACCTTGCCACCTTACTCTATAATTATTATATTCTTATTTTTAGTTGTTATTTTTAGCATTTTTTTTTGTGATATTTAAACTGTGCGTCCAAGTCACACTTGGGTACAAGCGACTCTATCGGTCGTTTTTCTTGCTTTATTTATTCTCTTGCATTGACTTAGTTTATTGACCACCCATTGATGTTGAGAAATTGGTATATCTCATACGGCCTTGACACTTGTTGTATCACGTGATGTGAGTCACATGTAGGACACATTTCCGCGTAGTCGGCTGGCCACCGATACGTATGGAGTGTACGACGGATAGGAGTAACTGCCAATAGTATTGCATGTTAGAAGACTTGGAGGTTACTAGAGGTTCATATCAGTCATGGAGATGATGATACTAGGCATTAGGTGGGGAGAAAAATACCTGACGTATGGGCTTCTTTACACTTCCATGATTACATGTGCGCTCCTCCAGAGACGCAGGCTCCAGGCGCCCTCTGACGTTTCCCAGAGCGTTATGGAAGTAGCCCCTTGCACAAGGTGCCCTCTGACGCTTCCCGAGCGTTATGGACGTAGGCTCCTGGTACCCTTTATGGGAACTATGCCGATCCCATTTACAGCCAGGGCTCATGCGTCGAAGGATTGTATCTCAACTGTATATTCACAGTAGAATGGTCAGGAACCCGATTGCATGCATACCTTTTCTCTTATTATATTATCACAGTTTATATGGCATGGTGTTTTCTTGTATCTTGCTATGTCCACTGAGGACCTGGTTATCTCTCCAGGTTTAGACGATTTTCTACAGGAGTACGGAGCGGTATTGGAGCTATCCTACATTGATGATGAGGCAGTGCCTACTGATTTCTAGTTTATTCTATATTTGAAATAGTTGTAGACATTATTTTACATCTCTTTTCTTTCTATTTTGCGAAGGCTGGACTCCGATCTTGTGAGACTATTTTTCATAGCTGTTTGGAGTGAGTATGTTCACCCGGCTATCTTTTGATACTCTGCTTTATTCATTTGGACTTTATTATCTTTTGTATTGAGCTGTGATGAGACTAAATGTGTTATTCTGGCCTGTAATTATTTTATTTACAGCTTATGTGCATATACGAGGATTTTGTATATTAGAGTATTCTTCGTATATGTGCAGCTGGCATATTCACGTACTCGGTCCTACGTATTTTGGGACTGGGGCGTTACAGACGTTGTGTCATATTCATGCCATAACTGTTTCTCTTCGCAACGAAGCCATCCCTTATGATTCTCGTACACGTACGCACGCTTTAACACATTTATTCTCTTTCCTTCGAGTCGTACGTTTGATACATGCCTCGATATCGTATTTTCATGTTCTATGCCTCCTTCCCTCTAACTCGTGCACTGAGGCACGCCTCGATAGGGCATTCAATGTTCTATAGCTCGTGCACTGAGGCACTCGTGCCGATACAGTCTTTCAATGTGCTAGCCCTCTAACACGTGCACGGGAGCACGAATGACTTGTGCACTTAGGCATTCGTCGATACAGTTATCCCATGTTCTTATTGCTTACGCACTGAGGTGCTCGCCTTTACGATATTTCGATGTTCAATAGCGACCCATACATTTGATGTACGTTTTATTTCAATTGTTCTATCTAATATTCGACACGCACTACGATTTCCTTCTTCAAGCCACGCCCGTGGTCTTGGTAGGTTAACTTAGCATGCAATGGTTCATTTTACTTAGGCATGAAGGAGTAGAAAAGAAAGGTCAAAGTCCTCCCACCTTAAGTCGATACGCCTTGTCGTTTTCTCGATCCGATGCAGTTCGATTTCATAACTTTGTTTCATGGCCAACTCTTCTAACTTAGCCATTCGAGCACTTCGTGCTTTATTGAATTATTCGACCGATTTGGCTTACCGTGCCTATGCCTCAGTCCAATGCGAGGCGGTGATTTGGTTTGGCGGATACCAATGCAATTAAGGCAAAAGGTCAACCTCTTATATTTCAGCGTAAACGTATAGCTTGCATACGAAACCAACAAAAATCAATATTCATTCGATTTGGACTTGTGCCTTTGCATCGATTCAATTTTTTAGAATCTTTGAACCAACTCAAAGTATTTCTCTCATTCGGGCCAACGTAACTCTTTGCATCGATCCGACTCAATGCATTTCTCAGGTCAACGAATCTCTTGTATCGATTCACATCGATACTTAATCGGGTCAACGCAACTCTTCGAGTCAACGACTCAGCATAGTGCATCGTACGGAGCGGGGCAATACATAATATACCACTCAAAACAAGGTTCGTCCTCGAACCGAAACCAATACTCTGTTCAAGTGTTTTCTAGATCGTTTTACGATCTCGCCCAACTATCGTTGTTCTGTTTCAAACACTCGTACAAGCTTTCATTAACTTTCAGTCTTTTCTGTAGCTCAATTTGAATTTAGATACAACTTGATTTGGATCGTACGCATATTCAAGGCATCCCAAAAATATATATATTTTAGCCAAGCCCAGTGGTAGAAAATTGGAACAAAGTTGACAGATAAATTTCAATCCTATGCTTGCCATCTCGTACTCTCGATCGGACTTATCTTTAGCGATTGTTCTCAAATTTTATCGCATATGTATATTCGATACATACGTGATCCATTCAACAAAGTTACTACATGCGACGCGATTCAAAAATTATATTTCTCATTTCGTAAGTTTCGTATGGACTATCAATTCTATGCGTCGCGTCGAGTCATCACGCATCCGATCGCAATGAGCCTTCGCAATGCCTTGCGTTCGAAGTCATTGTCCAACTATTTTCGAAGTTTCACTTTGTAACTTATCTCGATACGATTTCTCTTTGTTGACTTGCAAATGCATCAACATTCAGGGCTACGTCCGCTAGGCATCTTTTCTAGGCACCATGCTTAAATTCTTCCGATGCAACTTTTAAATTGACATTGCATAAAGGCCGCAATCTATTCGATACCAAAATTCTGTTTGAGTCGACGATGCTCAAAGGCAACAATCGTTTTGATACGATATCTTTACGATGCGTCTTATGTTAGATTCCTATTGAGCTGGAAATTTCTAGCAAAATATCCAACTTGTCCGTCTCGCAACATCGAATATAAGTTAGATTCACGCAAGCTTAATTGCAAGATAAATCCAAATTCAACGACGCAACTCGTAAGTCATTCTCTTATCGCTCGCTCTCGTGTATAGCACGATTATCAAAATCTCTTAGACTTATCATTAACATTCACCATGCAATTTTATATGCGATATTGTGTAGGTCTTCTTATGGGTATGCAATATTCACTTTGATTTGGCGGTCAAGTCTTCTAGGGTCAGCTATTCCGAAGCTACGCACGATAATTGTAGATCATTAACGAAGGACAGTTACTACGAACCATGCTATATCTTATTTTGGAGCCAAATTATGTTCCGACCATTTCTATGGGACTAACCCAAATCCGGACAAAACCATTTATATTGGCACAACTGATGCGCAATATCCTTCTAATAATATATGTACTACCATTAAAAATTTTGTAATTCAGAAATATCTACTCGTATTGAGTTCGAGTCTTTCTACCCACGGTCAACACCCGAGATGCCATAAGCATCGAAATAATCGTCGATGACTTTATAGTCTCGCCCTGATCAATCACAAAGTTTACGATCAACCAGTTTGATACTTTTGTATTGCTATTTTTGAAAATCTCGATATCGTAGTCCTGTCCCATTTTTTGTTCTCACATTGTGCTTACGTTTTTAGCGTATCGATTTCGATAGCGCGAGGGTCA
The DNA here is from genome assembly GCA_029216955.1 of Iris pallida. Lineage (NCBI taxonomy): Eukaryota > Viridiplantae > Streptophyta > Magnoliopsida > Asparagales > Iridaceae > Iris > Iris pallida. The sequence continues at coordinate 1,967,237 of JANAVB010032820.1, forward strand.
ACTTTGAATCTGTATCAACATCGACCTAAGTCGCATTGCATTCATCCAAGTTCTCTACAAACTTTTCCATATACACCAACTCGTTTTTCCGATTCGTCGCATCCCGCTATACTTTGATCGCGTAACCAAGGTACCGATTATCCAACATCAACCCTTGAGTTATAGATCATGCCCTCTAAGTTTTACGTGTTTCAGTCGTACTCAAATGAGTTTCGTCGTAATGTAACCAACTATCTCTTAGACACAATTTTATCTGCATCAACCAACTTTTTTTACCGAGTTTGTAATTCGTATAATTCGATTACAATTTGTATCGCCAACATTTTCATCAAGTCGTAGTTCGTGCGATTCGATTTTAAATTCATATAGACCAATATTTTATCGAGTTTGCAAGTCGTGCGATTCGATTACAATTCGTATGGACCTATATTTTTATCGAGATCGTAAGTCATGCGATCCGATTACAATTCGCATTGACTAATATTTTCATCAAGTTTGCAAGTCGTGCTACTCGTTTATAACTTCAAGTTTCCTATCTCGTCCATCCGTTTATTACGTTAAGGCATAATCGTTTTGTTGGTCTCATCATCCGACTGACTTATAAATTTCCGTCTGACGTATCATTCATTGATACGAGTCCCGTACTATCGTTCCAACTGATTATCGAAGAATATTTGCATCAACATACCGTCATAAAAATTTCTAATCGAGTCTCGGTACTATCCCATTCGTTGCAGACAAATCTTTCATAATTCACACAACGTGTCGATGCAATTCATTGCACAAGTGGTATAGCATATACCACTCAGAATCGAGTCATTCTTCGCATAGGTGGTATGGTATATACAATTCGAAAATCAAGCCATTTCTTTCGCATCATACTCCATACGAACCAACAATCTATTTTGACCCACGATTTCTGCAGTGATCATGCCGTTCACAACTGTAACTTTTGATTAATCAAAAGCTGACCCAATTCGGCCAATGTATTCATTTGCCAATACAAGTTCGGTGCGCAACCGAACCGATTTGTTCTCATCGATTTACCATTCTTAGTTTTGTCTATTGCACCTTGTGCAACATTCATTTCTGACATCCGTTGCATCTCGTGCATCAATTTACTTCTGACTTCTGTTGCACCTTATGCAACGATTTAATCTCGACATCCGTTGCACCTCGTACAACGATTCATTTCCGATATTCAAAGGCAATATTTGAATTCGTTCAACGCATTCGATATCAACTTTCACGTTCATTGCAATGCATCATTCACAAACAACTCGTTGCAATTCAGGCAACTAACATTTCGATTTCCATCATGCGACTAGTTGTACTTGCAGCAACAAACATTTTATAACTTTCTTAGCCAACATCATGTAATTTCTAAAACACATGCGGCAAAATTACATGACTTGTATTAGACTTATTGTATGGAACATCCAGTACGACATCGAATAGAGTCAAGTGTGATTTGATTGTGGTAGGCAACTTTTTGGAACTGAAACGAAGCAAGCGTCCTGAGAAAATTGAACCTAGAGCTCTGATACCAATTTGTCACGCCCCAAACCAAAAAATTATTCGTCCTCGCATCGATTTAACCGAATCATCGTGGCGTGATGTCGTACGAGTCTAGAGTTGCACTCGTATAAGGCAAGATGACAAGTTCGCAAATGGTTATCTTTGATATTGTTATTTTGCATCGAAAGAAATAGTGTATACGTAACAATTCACTTTATTTATAAATAAACTGAGGTTACAAAGGCTATTAATAGCACCAACCAAAATTTGCCAGATTGGCTACAACACTTAGGTTCTCTCTTTCCCACAAAGGATTTCACCGTTTCAAGCATCATGTCTTCTATATCTCGCACTACAAAAATTTGTCAGATTAGTGACGTTACAAAACGTCGCTAAACTCGATGAAAGCGTCGCTAAGTGAATTTATCGACGTTTTGGGCAACGTTTTGGAAACGACAGAAAAAAAAAAACGTGTCGCTAAACGAGAAAAAGTCGCAAAATATCGCTAGGGCGACGTTATTTGGCGACGTTATTAACGTCGCTAATTAGCGAAGTTATTTGCGATGTTTGATCGTTGACGCTAATTAGCGACGTATAAGGCGACGTTATAGTGTGGTCGCCGTTTAGCGACCCTGTTGCGACGTTTTGGCGATAACGAGCTGACATCAGATTATGGTGCCACATGTTGCCACCTCAGCATTTAGCGACGCTTTTAGCGACATTTACTAACGTCGCTAAAATTTAGTGACGAATAATAACGTCGCTAACAACGTCGCTAAGGTAAAAAAATATGAAAAAAAATAGGTTCCAGAATGCAAATGGAGCTGGAGCCTGAGCCAAAATACAGAATACAAAACACAAAATACAGAATCCAATCCCTAGGTTCGTCGACCCCCTCGGTGGAACACTCAACACCGGGACGCATAATACATTCCAGAATATACAAAAATTATAAAGAAAAAATACTATCCGCAACAAACAATGTCAATATATAATATCCTGAACAAACCAAATCAATATCCGCAAACACGTACAAACTCAATATCCTCAACGAAAAACTGAATATCCCCAAATACGTACAAAGTGAAAAATATAGTACAGTCCAAAAATGCAAAAAACAAAACAACTGATCGCCTAGAGACGAATAAACGAATAAACTTCAAAACTAAAATGAATATACTACAAACTAAAACGAATATACTACATACTACGGCCGTGACTCGGGACCATTCCTATGAGTATCGAAATCAAGGAAACTACATGTTACAAATATCGACACTATCGGTACGTGTTACAAATATCGGCACTATCGTGTTATAAATTAACCAACCAACAAAACAACGTGTTACAAATATCGGCACTATCGGTATGTGGTTTCGAATCGGAGTATCACATTTTTCGATGTCGAAAAACAAATAACTATTACTAAATTATCAGTTTTTTCGGCACTATCGGTGCCCCTGACCAAGCCCCCCCCCCCCCCCCCCCCGGCACCCCTCCTCCTCCCCCCTCCCCATACCACCCCTAACCCTAACCCGAACCCTATCCCTAACCCCTCCCCCACCAGCCCTCCTCTCCTCCCCAGCCCCCCAACCCCTACACCACCACTAACCCTAACCCGAACCCTATCCCCAACCCCTCCCCATCCCCCCTCCCCTCCCAAGCCCCCCCACCCTCACCCCCCAGCCGCCCTCACCCCCCTCCCATCCCTCCCCCTTAACCCGAACCCTAACCCTCCCCTTCCTCCAACCCCCCTCCTCACCCCCAGCCGCCCTCACCCCCCCTGCCCACCCCTAGCCACCCTCCAACCATTCCTCACCCCCAACCACCCGTACCCCCCCTGCCCCTCCCCCTGAGCCACCAGCACCCCCACATCCACCAACAACAAATAGAGAGAGAGAGGGAGTCACGTACCAGAGGAGAGTCGTCGGAGAGAGTGAAGTCGTCAGAGAGAGTGAGAGCGAGAACGAGAGCGTCGGAGAGAGTGAGAGCGAGAGCGCTGGAGGAAGAGAGTGAGAGAGTAAAATGGATGAGGAGAAATGAATCGAGGGGGGATTTAATTTAGTTAGAAATTTAGCGACGTTATTATTAACGTCGCTAAATCAGTCGCAATTAGCAACATTTCGCGACGACTAGCTCACGTAACTAGTATACGTCGTTGTCACGTCGCTATTTGCATCGCTAGTAGCGACGATTACTGACGTTTTATTTATACGTCGCTAATGTCCACAATTTAGCGACATTTTTGTAACATCGCTAAATTTACGTCGCCAATTAAGCAGATTTTAGTAGTGTCGGCCACATCATCATGTTACAAGTCCGAGCGTTAATGCGGTCGTACGCCTCAAAACGCTACGGTATTCCCTGCCTCAGCACGTTCAAACGAAGCTCCGTCGCCAACAGAGCATTTCCTGAACCTACAAACAATCTGGTGGAAGATCAGTGATAGCACTATTGTGTATTGATCAGAGACCCAGTTTTACTAAACCGATATTAAGTAGATATATTGAATCATGCAACATACAATTTAGTGATCTTTCTAACCTTGCCTTTGGATCAGTTTCATGGCATATTCGAAAGCATTAAAACATGATATCATGGCAAGCATGTTATCGTTGAATTTATATAAGCAAACAAGCAGGCAACATACAATTCTCGTGTTCCTTCGTGGCGTGACTTCTTACCAACTCAACGCACTCTCCCTTGCACCGACACAAGGGGAATACACCTACCATCCTTCCCTGTCATGATATAAGTGATCGTTGTGCATGATCTTTGTGCACCTGTACTTTCAATCTGTCATTCCTTAACTATATGAAGGTCAATGGATTTAACACCATAATGGATATCAAGGTACGAACGGTGACTACTTCAGCCTGGGGTGCTAATCCCATACCCTAAAATACTCCCGAACGATACCGGTATTTGTGATGCTCTATTTCAATGTTAGGTCGCAAGCTTAACAAATTGAAATACCCCACACAACACCCATTTCAAATTCCTTTCTAGATCGAACGGGTTCCGGCAACCACTCTACCACATTCGAGGGATAACTTGTACACAAGTTATCCGTGACCATGCAACACGTCAAACTCATACAACCAAGCAATTCGCCTATCTTTATTTCCATTGGCACAATATCCCAACTCAATGTTCATCAATGAACGCCCCGAGGGTCATAAACATTTCGAGGCACCATGCCACCTTCGACAGTTCTGTCATATTCATGCCATAACTGTTTCTCTTCGCAATGAAGCCATCCCTTATGATTCTCGTGCACGTACGCACAATTTGACACATTTATTCTCTTTTCTTCGAATCATGCATTTGATGCATGCCTCGATACCGTATTTCCATATTCTATGCCTTAGTGTTCACGATGTATGTTCCTTCCCTCTGACTCGTATACTGAGGCACGTCTCGATAGGGCATTCAATGTTCTATAGCTCGTACACTAAGGCACTCGTACCGATATAGTCTTTCAATGTGCTAGCCCTCTAACTCGTGCGCAGGGGCATGAATGTCTTATGCACTAAGGCACTCGTCGATACAGTTATCCTATGTTCTTATGGCTTACGCACCGAGGTACTCGTCTTTGCGATATTTCGATGTTCAATAGTGACTCGTACATTTGATGTACGTTTTATTTCAATTGTTCTATCAAGTGTTCGACACGCACTATGATTTTCTTCCTTCGAGCCACGATCGTGGTCTTGATAGGTTAACTTAGCATACAATGGTTCATTTTACTTAGGCATGAAGGAGTAGAAAAGAAAGGTCAAAGTCCTCCCACCTTAAGTCGATATGCCTTGTCGTTTCATCGAGCCGATGCGGCTCGATTTCATAACTTTGTTTCACGGCCAACTCTTCTGACTTAGCCATTCGAGCACTTCGTGCTTCATTGAATTATTCGACCAATTTGGCTCACCGTGCCTATGTCTCAGTCCATTACGAGGCAGTGATTTGGTTTTGCGGACACCATTACAATTAAGGCAAAAAATCGACCTCTTATATTTCAGCGTAAACGTATAGCCTGCACATGAAACCAACTAAAATCAATATTCGTTCGATTCATACTTGTACCTTTGCATCAATTCGATTTCTTAGAATCTTTGAACCAGCTCAAAGCATTTCTCTCATTCGGGCCAACGTAACTCTTTGCATCGATCCGACTCGATGTATTTCTCGGGTCAACGAATCTCTTATGTCGATTCACATCGATACTTAATTGGGTCAATGCAACTCTTCGAGTCAATGACTCAGCATAATGTACCGTGCGGAGCGGGGCATTACACATGGTTTGCAACACAAATATGGAGCCTAAGATTTGGCTATAGCAGAGACACGTGCTTTGACACGAGATGTGGCATCGGTTATTTGAGTCAATGACACAAGTTTACGAGTATGGTTTGAGTCGGTTGTATGTTAAAATAGGAAAGATCGTAAGACAAGTATTAATGGGTTACATTGTGTTGCGAGGCACGACCTCGATGTTGTCACAAAAATGGATCTTATGGCACGACCACGATGTTTACATAACTGGATTTTGTAGCACGGTTCCGAAGAATTTGGGGCACGATCACGATGTTGCCACAAGAAGTAGTGTTATAGTTCTGGAATATAATTGATCTTAAGGCAACATTAGAAAGACCATAAAAGAACAAGTTGCACTCACTAAAATAAAATGTTAGTTTTGTATAGGTGGGCGAGGGTCTCACTCACCAGTATAGTTGTGTACTGACCACCAACCAGTTTTTATGTGCATGTTCAGGTATGAACACGCTTGGGGCAGAGCTCGCTTGGATGTGTCAAGACATGGAGTTCCATGGAGTTCATTGGCGTTTCGAAGTATGTGGCCACATTGGAGTCTCCATCTATACGGGATATAATGTATAGACATCGCCTTTTGAAGCATCCACAAAGTTGTAAGCCTTCGGGCATGAACAATAGTAATTGAGAGAAGAGAGAGAGAGCTGAGTGTTTGCATTCAGGGAGAAAGTGAGCTTGAGTGACTTGTAATCTTGGCTTCGCGTCCTTGTAATCTTATTTTCAATATCAATAAAGAGTATCATTTGTACATGTCTTTGTGTTATTCAACTTCTCTGCTCAGACTCCTGTGCGACGACCCCGTCGCAAGCTGCTGAAATCGGCCGTTATGGAACCCGCCTTGTGCTAGTGCTACCTAGGCTCGCGTGGCATCACGCCCTAGCGAGGATGATCGGTTATGCGACACCAGGGCGTGACAATGCCCAGGGAACTATATATGTCACGACCCGCACCCAGTGTAAGGGTACGAGACCGTGGGCACGTCCAGCCTACGCCGCAGTGTCAGCGGTAGAACGCTGTCCTAGGTCTCAATCACAACTAAACACAATATAATATACTCTCCAAATGGAGGACAAGCTCAGAAGGATACAACTCAATCACAAAATAACTAAGAGATATAATCAGCACGAAATGGAATAGATAGAAGGATCACAATGTTTAATACAAAACCGGATTTGAAGAAGTTTAGTGTTATCATCACCACACACATAGAGTATAAAATAAATACATCTCATGAAATAACTGAAAACTACAACTAGACAAGAATCTAACAATCTACCCCAAGATCTACTGTTGTCTCCTCTAGGCTAGCTGGAATCCTCCAAGTTATCTGTAAAATTTTCAACGTTATCCTGTCAGGACGGGAACGAGCACATATCTATGAAAGTAGTTCCAAAACATGGTAGGAAATATAGAGCTAACAGTAGAATAAAATACATGACGTACTGTAAGAGAAGTACAGGAATACAGGAGATATAGATAAGTAAACTGAGTACATTAAATATAATAAAGAAACTATGAACTATAATAAATATAAGTGTTTTAGAGCACAAGATGATTATGTGATTGGTTTAGGTTTGTACACGATGTATTCTACAGAGTCTCTATTATATGTGAGGGTATAATGGACATCTACACGAGTTACACTAAGGGGTTTAATCACATAACCACTTCTACTCCCCCTTCCCGATCAATACATAAGGATCCGACCAAGGTTTGTTACGTACACGATGGTTAGTTTTGCACAATAAGCACATGTGAGCACACGAGAGTACATGAGAGCACACGATTTGTGTACGAATAATACGAATACAAGGAGTACACGATACACATGGTAAAGTACATGAACATGAAATATCCGATGTATCCGTTGAGGGGATAATATCGCACAACAAGATCCATAGAGTAATGGTCCATGATAACAATGTGTCAGCATCAAGTAAAGTAGTCTAAAGCAGGCAATATAGATACTATCATGAATGAAAACTAACAAAAAATGTTCTCGTCTGATACCCTGAGCAACCGATGTGTACAGATGTCTGAACTGGAATAACAGAGTCCTATTTAGAGAAATATAGGTTACAATGTGTTCAATATTAAATAATTAAATGATACAATGCAATCTACATGATACTAGGTTAATCTAAGTCAAAAGTCAACTCTTGGTCAATCTTGGTCAACTCCTAGTCCAACCTAAGTCAGATGTTGACTCAAGTTGACTTCTAGTCAAAATAGTCAACCATGGTCAACTATGGTCAAATCTAGGTCTAGTATCCTATACCAAGTTATTACCTACTAAAATATCCTAGTCTAGGTATCCATAACCCAACATTACCTTTACACAAGTATATCTACATATATCTAACATGAACTAACACTAACTCAACATTAACATGTGAACTAACCTTCCATATACTCTACTTTAGGCTATCTAACCTTCCATATGCTCTACTTTATATATATATATATATATATATATATATATATATATATATATATATATATATATATATATATAAATTTAATCCTAACACAAATATATATATATATATATATATATATATATATATATATATATATATATATATATATATATATATATAGACACACACACACACACACACACACAACATTTAATCCCAACACAAACTAACCAACATCAACTAATCTCCTATCTAACATGATACCCACACCAAGGACTAAAATCGGATACTCTAATCTATTGGTACCTCAATCTTATATACCAAGCCCCCAAACCTCTAATGCATAAACCAAGTCCCAAGGCCAAACGCCAACGGCCACACTCCTAATATCTTACTAAAAATTAACTGATACATTACCAAACTATGATACTCACATAAACCCCACTGCTTATGGCCTATGGCCTAAGCTACTGCTGCATCCTACTGCTACTGCTGCTAATGCCTATTGCTACCATGCTCTGCATAAGAGCTGCTGCAACTGGGCAGTACTCGACCCTTGTTCTCTGCCACAGTGGCATGGCACCTCCCCCATCTCTTACTGTTGCACAAATTCAGAGCTTAGGCCAATTGGCCACAACTGATACATACCAAAGCCAACTCTGATATTACACTCTCTACTCAAAACCCGACCCTAAATCTCTGATACTCCAAACCAAAACACCCTAACTCTGAAACACATCTCCCCATATATGGACATCTAAAACCCAAAGGCCAAAACTAATCTCTGACACAACAAAATCTGAACTAACATATCTATCCACTGACTTACCAATTCCTGGTACCAAAACTAACATATCCTATCTAACATGAACTATCCTCACATAACCTGAGACTGACTCAGGATACGTGATATCCTAACTCTCACACAAACACTCTGATACATACTAACATACCACTCTAATACACTAACATATAACTCTAATTTAACATTTAACAAAGCTAACTCTAACAACTCAACTCCTAAGTACAAAACTCTGATACCATAACTCAACTGGTACTCTAAAACCCAAACCACTCTTAGAACCCAGTGGCCATGGCCAATATCTAACCCAAAGCCAAACCAAAATGGTACTCCCAGGTCAAAACCCAAGTCTTTAGCTAATGGCCACTCATATGGCCAAAACCAAACCCTGAACCACAAGTACCCGACACCAAAATCTCTCTCTCAACCTCTGATACATGTCCCATAGACCCCAAAGGCCAAGACAAAGCTCTGTCCGAGCCATTTCTTACTATCTTCCTATTGTATAGACCAGAATCCCTTATTGGAACATAACTGAATACCACATTACATAATATCTATACAGCCCACCCGAAAGTAAGCACAACCTCAGAACAGAACATTGCAGGCACATGTGTAGTAATGTAAATGAGTACAAGGTAGTGCAATGCAATGCAATGATTATGAAATGAAGGGGGTGGCAGTATGCGTGTTGCAGACAGAATGCAATGTAGTGTCAAGTGAGTGTCAAAGCAAAGCAAGTGTACAGACAATGATGCAATGCAATTGTGAAGGTGAAATAAAATACAGGTATTACAAATAAAGGTCAGTGAGCTATAGGAATACAGTATGTAATGATATGCAATGTGAAGGCAAATACAGTGAGGGAGGGGGTCTGAACAATGGTTAATGCAGTGAACTAGACTGCATCTAAATGCTCATATGACCCAACACTCTAAAGTGATATGCAGTTAATATAGAGTGTGTCAAAGTATCTGTGAATGTGCAGGCAGTGGCTAATTGAATGAATGTTGCAGTGGTGTGTGTCAAGTGTCAAATGAGCGGCAATGTGCATGTGTCAATACAGTGTTAAGTGTCAAACATGTGCAGTATGAAGATAATAAAATGTGTGTGTATGTGTGTGTGTGTGTGTGTGTGTGTGTGGTGTGTGTGTGTGTGTGTGTGTGTGTGTGTGTGTGAAAGTGAAGTAAATGAGTGAATGATAGGGTGTGTCTCCGATATATCAAGTATCAGAGGGTGCTCTGATACATCGAGTATCAGAGGATGCTATGTTCGAATGAATACAAGTGTCTAAATGAATGCAGTGGTCGAGTGGATACAATGAAATGAGGAATGAGTGTCAAGTGACTGGGGTGTACATCAATATAAACGTGAAGAGAGTGTGCAGCTGGGTCAAAACAGAACAAAGCAGTGGCTAGGATATGCAAATGATGTGCAGACAGAGAAAGAGTGTGTACAACAGTCTCGACTGCACAGAACAGATTTTGTGGGATCTGCTACAGCTCGAATGGGCTATAGTTTGAAGCCGCAAGACCCAGGTCACATGTCAGTCATCTAGGCTACCCTATAGAGTCAATAGAAGATGAATCGATCGAGTATCAATCGAGAACAAAGGCTATGGCAGCAGGGGAATACTGTTCCGGCCTGGCCAACCTCAGGGTGCAGTGTCCCCGTGTCCAAAATGAGTCGCCAAAACACATCAAATTCATCTCAGTCAACCACAAATGTAATCTACATATCACAAGCTACCTAAATATAAATTTTATTTAGAAATTGGTGAACAAAACATCCTATAGGGTATTTTGCCGAACAGTTGAGATATCTCTCCGATACAGAGCGATAAGCCCATAATACGGGCACCAAATGGACACGAATTGAACTCAAATCAATACTATGGCTAGAGGGACCCTAAATGAATGCATCTATGGGAAAAAAATAGAAAATAGAAAGGTTTAGAGGCTCTTACCAATTGGGAGTTTGAATCCCAATGAAAATCCTTTTGAAATGATTCCCCACCAAATCCAATGGCCAAATTGCTCCAAATCCTTCCTAGCTAGTCAATAGAGACCTCCTCTACTCAAGGAGAGTGTATTGCAATTGATATGGTAGAATTTGGAGTTGATTTGGTGAAAGAGGGCAAATTTGGGGAAAACCATAAATTAGGGTTAGGTTTCCAATGAAAGAGGCAAGGAGGGAGGCTAATGATGACTTATATAGGTGGAGGAATCCTCTTGTGGCCGAACAAGACTAGCTAGGGTTAGGGTTAGGTCCAATTTTTCCTTTAAGGCCTTCCTAAGATATCAACTCAAGCCTTTTAGGTAAAGGCCCAACTTGATTCGGGTTTCTAGCCAATTCTTAGGTTCAACTTAACATCTAGATATTTTAGAACCTAGTTAACTTGTTTAATTCTACTAACTAAGCCTCTAGGATCATGATCAACACCTAGATTAGGATAATTATAGGGTTAGACTTAATATAACACTTAGCACATTATTAATTAAATAAAATTCAAAAATAATCCAATATTCACATATTACCAAAATATCCTTATTCTAGAAAGTGGTAGTAAATTAATCTAATTACATTAGCTAGGTCTCCATGGTAATGGTTAGTCTCTAGGCTAAGTAGTTCTAAGGTTTCACTAGCAAATGACAAAATCACAATACATCAAATTAAATAATATTAGAATAATCAAAATTTATCAATTTATCATTAACATGGTTTAAATCCATTATTTAACAACTAAAATAATTAATTTCAGAAAAGTTCAAAAATACCCTCATTTTAGAAAAGTGGTAGTTACAATATATAACCCTTTCGTGGTAACTCTAGATTGTTTCGTGCTTAGCAAGTAATTTACGTGATATGGATATAATATTATCAAATATAGCTGACTTAATCTTGTAATGCAAAGAATGGTCAAATGCATTACTAGACAAGGTTTGTAGTGTATATTGATGACAACAATGTTACGCCCTGATTTATAAGAATCGAGTCCAACATGACATGATGTCGTACAAGTCTAAGTTATAATTGTACAAGAAATTAGATATACCAGTTTTAATTCAATATTTCAAATATCAAGTTTGTCACGACATAATAAAAGAAGATTGAATATACGAAGGGTTAACTTTATTAATAATTGAATAAGCAAATCCAACAAAAAAATTGAGGTCTTTGCCAAACAAGTCAAATATCTCCATTACGGGTTACAACACATAAACATAAACAAATGACATGTTCTCATACATCATATCTTTTTGTTAAAAATAAATAATATCTTCTAGGAATCGCAATGTGAGGAATCAAATGGGATCTTCTAATGCCTCCACTACTAAAATAAAGGAATTCCACTACTAAAATAAAGGAATTAACGATGCCTAAAAACATCGCTAACTCTAGTAAAAATGTCTCTAAAATTACTTAGCGACGTAATCATCGTCGTGCAGAGAGAGTCGTGTATTAGCTAGTCGCATATCTTAAATTCGTCACTAAACATCGCCATTACAATCTTCTTCAATATCCGAAAATTTGAATCATTGAGCTTGGTAACTCCAAACGATCCAGAACATGAATCTGAGGTGTTGACAGAGCCCTCCACCTTATGAACTCCATCGATCTCCGAAGAACCTTTTTTTGCGTCACCCGTTTAAAAATTACAACCGAATAAACTAGACAGACAGATTTCGCCGGATCGAAGGAAACACTCGATGGGTCGAATCAGTGTTTTCTGATCTAGGAAATAAGTTATTGGCTAGAAACTGATTAAAAACAATTAAATTGAAAAGAAATAAACAGTCCTCACAGATCTTTGCTCTGATACCAACTCAAATATAGGGTTGGAGATGTATTTGAGAGAACGAATTATTTGATGTTTATTCATCCCACAGTGATGGCTATATATAGGGATTACATCCAGTACTAATACCATATATGGTTGTATACATATTTGGTAAATACTAAACACAATATATTCTTATCATATACAAATATTACAATAGTTGTACTACCATATTTGTTTGTATTCTTATATGGTACAATATATTCTACCATATACAAATATTATCATGACTGACGCTAATACAAGTAACTCTCGGAAGCTTTTGCCGTAGAATTTATAGTTTTAGGTAATAAGAGTTTGTGCTATATATTGATCGTCGTCAGCGCAATAAATGCTTACTCAATATTTCGACATTTTCAGAATATGTATGATAAAATATTCCTACAAACAATCGTGCTACACAGACCGCTGGGGGACCGTGCACGAAACTGAGGACACGTGACGGCCTCCTATTGGTTCGTGTCCGAACCACGACGTTAGAAAGGGCTCAGGTTTTGTGGGTCCCTGTCCAGATAAATGGGAGGCCACCATGTGTCCTCGGTTTCGCGTGCGCGGTCCTCCCGGTTGGTTACTTAGGAATTATTGTTCTACAAATATGTTCAAGTGAGAATTCCAAAAGAAGAAGTTGGAAAGTAATTGGGACAGTCATCTAAGAGGAAAGAAAAAAGAAAAGAAAATTCCGAGTTATCATATATGATTGGTGGGGAGTATATATCAGTCTTGTCAATTCTAGTTCAACAGCTACCCCTTCTATATTTTGACATCAATGCATCGTCAGTACTCCAACAAAAAATTATATATCATCAGCAATATATACTTGTTTGACTGAGTTCACTAAAAGAGCACAACTTTTTGCTATAAAAAAAAACCTAACTAAATTCCAACAAAAATAGATGACAAAATTAAAGAGGGGGACTCATCTCTCATGATCATCACAACGTTTTCAACAGTTGAAGTTGTAGCTGTTACGAAAATTTTCTTATGCTTGAGCGTGTCAGTTTGGATAACATGGATAGTATAAAATAGCTAAGCCCAGATGGAAAATTAACCTGTTTTTTGTCGTCCGTAACCGTGTTATATGTCGTTGTATCTGGGCACATTCCAAATATTTTTATATCCTGCCAATATAAACTATTTCTAGGTCAAAAGAAAGGGCGTTTGGTGAGGAGGTCCGGTGGTTGACAATCCATTGATCAATGGAGGCGACTGGACTGGAGTGTTTTTATCAAGGCTAATTATATGGGCACATCAAAAACTTATCATGGCTAGTTCGGATTATGGCTAGCCCAAATTTTTTTCTTTTTCTTTCTCTTCCCCTCCCACCCCCCCCCCCCCCCCCCCCCCCCCCCCCAACCCATTATTTCCAGTTCATTTGCAAAATTCCTTCTCTCTTCCAAAACCCTCACCCCCCTCACCCATTATTTTCACTCCAGTCTTCATCTTCTCCTCCGCCGGCAGTCGTCGTCTTCTCCTCCGCCCTCCTCCTCTTTCGAAGAAGACCGATGGCACCTAAAGCTTCCTCGCAAACAAGGTACCAATTATTTCTAAAATTTTCCCCATCCGAAAACCTAGAATTGATCTCGTGTGCATTACGTTTCATTCATTGTTTTAATTGCAAGTATTTCGATGGGAATTAAAGTCTTTTAAATCAAAATAGCACTCACGAATTGAGAATGTATGTGTCAACATGGACTGCCCGACCATCTGGCAGTCCAATCCGTATCGTGGATTGCCAGAAGAATGGACAGTCCAAAGTTACACATGCTGTGACTTGGACTGCCCATTCTTCTGACAGTCCAACATACAGTCTGGACTGCCAGATAGTTGGGTAGTCCAAAACTAAACATGCTGTGACTTGGACTGCCCATTCTTCTGGCAGTCCAACATAGAGACTGGGCTGCCAGAGAGTTGGGCAGTCAAAAGCTACAAAATGTTGTGAGTTTGACTGCCCATTCTTCTGGCAGTCCAACATACAGACTGGACTGTCCGAGAGTTGGACAGTCCAAAACTAAACATGCTGTGACTTGGACTGCCCATTCTTATGGCAGTCCAACATAGAGACTGGACTGCCAGAGAGTTGGGCAGTCCAAAGCTACACATGCTGTGAGTTGGACTGCCCATTCTTCTGGCAGTCCAACATACAGGTAAGACTGGCAGATTGTTGGGCAGTCCATAGTTATACATTTCAATATATAATTAAGATTAAATATTAGTCATGAGAAGAAGAGAAAGAAGAAGGACGTTAAGGCCGGGCCTGAAAGAAAACGTCCTACAGCATCAGATCGCAAGGCGTGTGCAGCTGGTAGAGTTTTCGATAAAGCGATAACAATCAGAAAACCAGAACCAGTCTCACAGATAAGAACCCGTGGAACGAAACATGTTGCAAGTCGTTCGAAGAAGCCGGTGAATCGTCGTGATGATTCCTCTTCTGATGATGATGTACCCGTTGCTCGAAAGAGAGGTGACGATGGATCCAGTCCTTCTCATGTAGCCGAGGAAACGGAAGATTCTGGCCCAATTGGTTGCTCGATATTGACGTCAATCGAGAACCACATTTCTTATCAGATCTGGAAGGATCCGGTTAGTTGATTACCTTAAATATAGAATAACTATTCAAAAAATACTTGTATTTGATATCGGAAGTTTGTTTTTAATTTTTTTATTTGCAGAAAAGCTCGCGCCTTTTGAGGGTAATAAACCATACGAAGATGTGCAGTACGTGGAGATTTGACAAGTTGAAAGAGAGTGTAAAGGCGAAAATCACCCCCACCGGATTACAAAATTTGGCAAAATACTCGTATCAGATATTGGACCACACAATGATATCTGCGTTTGTGGAGCGTTACCATCCAGAAACCAATAGTTTCTATCTCGCAGACGGAGAGTTGACAATCACCCTTGATGATGTCCCCCACATTTTGGGACTTAGAGTTGACGGTCGTCAAGTGGCGATGGATTATTCTGAGGGTGACTTCGAGATGCATGATGAGCTGGTGGGACTGGTCGTCAATGGTCTGGGTATCGCACGGAATGCTTGTCAACAATTCTCCAACATCTTCTTGGCCAAGTATTTTGCTGTAGAATGGAAGACGAGACACCAACTCAGAATATAGCTCTGCTCTGACTTGTCTCCATCCGTCTTTGGGGGGGTAGCCTAGATGTCGTGCAAGCACATCAAATCCACAATGTCCATCTTTCGGCACATCATCTATGGACCAAATATATTCCCGTATGGCGGACAAAAAAGTACCAATGTACACATCAAGCGCTGTAACAACACTCTTTTTCTGCTTCTTTCTGTGAGTAGTGAGCTTGTTGATTCTCTTCGGAATGACTACACTTTCCATGCTTCTTTCAATATGCTCAAAGAGTAAGGGTTCTCGCTTAGTATCCTGAAGCTTCTTCTTATGTGTTCTTTTTGGTGGTCTACCCTTAGAAGCAATGACAATAGATGGCTCCTATAGACGACTACTTGCCAGATTGGCAAGTTCTTGGATTTTAAGCTCAATAAACCCCCTCTCAGGTTCTAGTGCTGCACACCATCTTGCATGAAGAAGTTTCATCTGTGGCATGGAAAAAAAATCATCATGAATGTCCACTATAGGCATGATCGACAGTTGTCTCCAACGTTAATCAACGACCACTATTGGAATAGGTCTACATTGACGTCGATATTTGTTGATCTCGTGTGCACAAGGGAGGCCGAGAGAATATCGATATGTACAACCACATACTTCGGTATCGAACCCGACTGAATTCGCACGACCAATCTCAGGAAGTAGTAAATTCAATACAGAGTGGGACACTACATGGATTAAATCAGACAAGAGATATTCTTTCTTATGTTGTTGCATCACAATATTGAGACTTATCTCAAATGAAGCCTTTATCTCGTTCACGGTCGAATTGGTCATTTGATTGATTGCTTTCCAAACTGACACAAAACCCCCGACCGATGAACGTAGATGTCTTTTCAGTCTTGAATGTGATCCTTTGGCATGGTTGGTAGTGGTCGTGCCGTAATGTTTCACCGCATTCGTCCATACCAAGACAAAATTTTCTTTATGTGGATCAAGCCATATGTCTTTGATATAAGATATACATGCCGGGTTGCTCTTTTCCCACTGCTCTTTGAAGATGTAACATGTTGCGTCGAAAGTTTTCTTAGTACTTACTCGCCATACAAGGGTCCAATCTCTGTATAGTTCTTCGAAGCGTTCCATGTCGACTTTGCCATCTACTTTCTCGAACTTTATCTTGCATTGTGCTTGAATATTTCGATTTACATGCCAAGTGCATAATAATCTACGAGCATGAGGAAATACGATATCAATAGCATTCATCAATGCATATTCCCGGTCGGTGACAAAAACAGACGGCTCTCTCTGTCCAGTGTAAAGTGACTTCAACTTTTCCAAAGTCCATGTATAGTCCTCTACTATTTCGTTCTTCAATAAACAAAAGGCAACTAAAAATGTTTTACCGATAGAAGTGAACCCGATAATGTGAAAAAGAGGCATCTTGAATTTATTAGTCTTGTACGTGCAATCAACAACCAAGACATCGACGAAGGACCGTACCAATTGTGTGCAATCCGGATGGGACCAAAACGTAGAAATGACTTCATCGCTCTGCGGAAGTCTTCTATGGTATTCCACATAATGATTTTCGGCAAGTACCTTCAAACACTTGCTGCATCACCATTCTTCCTTTTAGAGTATTTGTTCTCGACCTAGCTAGTGCATTGTATATTGTCCTCAAACTGGACTTGTTCTTATCATTCTTCTCACGCAGCACGGAATAAATTTGTTTAGGACCATCTCCGGAAGTTGACAATTATTTAACTAACTTTTTCTCATCGTCGTTCAATCTTCCAGCGTAGGGATGACCAACAAGCGTGTCCGACACAGGATGATTGTGCATCCCATTCCTCACCACAACTGTCCACTTCTCGTCATTTTTGTACCCCAACACTAACTTGAATGGACAACCACATTTTCTTGTCCCTATCGCTTTCTTCTGAGATTTTATTAGGAGAAGTTCATCTTTTTTACGATGATCCCTATACTGCCCACCTCTTTCATAACCAAGATCTACAGTTTTTCGATTCGGTCGGTGCCGTAACGACCTTGAAATGACAAGGATTATATTCGATCCCCTTCCAACTTCTCTGCACCATTCTAATGCTTCGTCGTAAGATTCAAAAACCATATCCGTCGAGAATATATTCTTCAAATCAATGCACATAGGAGATGGGGTGCCCGACAATAAATTTTCGAATTTTTTTATAACTAAATCAACGACAAAACCAAAGACAATATCCAATTCAGGACTCACATTGCAGTTAAACTAGACTGCCACAAATTCTGACAGTCCTAAGTGCTTGATGGACTGCCAGAAAGTGTGGCAGTCAAGTTGTTCATATGCTATTCAACTGGACTGCCACACTTTTTGGCAGTCTATAGTACTTTATGGACTGCCATAAAGTGTGGCAGTCCAGTTGTTCATACGCTATTCAACTGGACTGCCACACTTTCTGGCAGTCCATAGTACTTTATGGACTGCCAGAAAGTGTGGCAGTCCATAAAGTACTTTATGGACTGCCAGAAAGTGTGGCAGTCCTGTGGAGCAGAGCAAAAGATTAACTTCTGGACTGCTGCACTCTCTGGCAGTCCACCAAGTACATGGGACTACCTGAGTGTGTGGCAGTCCAAATGTCGACTACGAATTGTTTTACGTAGGTAGGTCAGGGACCTACCGAGAGTTCTTTAGAGAGAATGTTGTGTTCTTCAGAAGGACCAGACTGATCGATTGCTAGATTTGACGTTCCTATTTCTTCCATATTTTCTACATTATGATAAAACCTTCAATAATTTGGAATGAACAATTTTTTAAACAAATATTGCCATCTAGTAGTCGAAAATATACCGAGTACTAGGAATATTCGTTGATAATTATTCTACGTTTCAAGACAAGAAGATTGAGTGGGGGACAAGAAGAATATTCTAGGGTTCTTAGAAAAGTGGAAATGGAACTTTGGAGAAGAAGAAGACAAAAGGAGAAATTTTTCTTTTTGACTTTTATACTAGAAAGTGGGATAGCCATGATCACTTTCTTCAATGGCAAACTTGTAGATAAACCAAACTTCAAAATAGGCTAGCCATGATAAGTTTTTGATGTGCCCATATAATTAGCCTTTTATCAAATGATGTATTTGGGCTGAGCCATTTGGATCCCAAGTGGTGGCGTGATTCGGCATATGTCCTGATCGGAAAGAGATTCTAATAGAGAATATGCACACCGAGAATAGATATCTTAGCTAGCGGAGGCGTGGCGGGCTTTCCTTTTGTAGTCCCGTTGTGGCCTTTGACAGTCCGTCTCTCATTTGTTTGTCTATACTTGTAGCCAGCCATGTTGGCTCCCCATTCAATTCTATTTGCGACTAAAGCACACACAAGTCGTTATCTTTTTAATAGTACATGGTGTAAGAAGTTACTGAAATTGTACGTGAAGTTGATAGAGGTAAAGGTAAGGCAAAATGATATATGGCATGCAGTCTGTGCTCGCAGGCCATGTGTCGCGATTCCATTTCCCTTTTATTTGCTTGAGCTTGCATTAATGGGATGCTGACATGTGGCCAGCGGTCACTGTCACGACCCGCACCCAGTGTAAGGGCACGAGACGTGGTTACGTCTAGCCTACGCCGCAGTGTCGGCGGTAGAACGTTGTCCTAGGTCGCATACATCTATCAGTTTATAAGGTACCTGTACAGTTTATACACTCCGATTGGAGGTGACATAAATAAGTATATCTCAATCACAGCTAAGGAAGATAGTACGAAATGATAGAATAGATAAAACTCAGAATCCACAGATGTTAATGCAAGACAGAGAGTAGCTAAAAACTAATATAACATCTCCACAATCCAGAGTACAACTCCATATATATACAAATGTATCATAACATGAAAGTAAATAGAACTAGCCTAGCTAACTAGTCTAGTCTATAGGGGTAGTGTCCTCAGCAAGTGCTGGGTCCTCCTGAGGGTCCAGCTCAAGTGTGTCATCTAAGCCTGCTCCGTAATAAGTGGGACACTGCTCCTCAAAATCATCTGTAAAATTTCAACAGGTCCAGTCAGGACTGGAGCGAGCACAGTACATCTCACGCAGTTTATACCATGACCGGAATAAAATACATGCAATAGAGTAAAATACATGAAACGCTGAAGAGTATACATGAGTAAAAGGATAAGACTGTAATGAAATATCTACTATAAGTAAAGAGCTACAGTGAACTGGTGATTTAGAGTACAAGCTAGACATGTGAACGGCTTGATAATAAACATGAGAGATCGCACATGACTACACTACTTTGGAAATTGTCCACATGACTATTTATACTCCCCCGTACCCTAATCAATACACAAAGATCCATTCAAGTTATGTTATTGCATATGAGATTCACATGGGGGCCCATAAATGGGTGCACATGAATATAAACATGGGGGCTCCGTGAACATGAGAGTACATGAATCACGAGAGTGCACATGAATGGTGAAAGCACAAGAGTACATGATGAAAGTGAAACGCACATGACATGATGTATCTGATGCTCCCGAGGGGGATAACATCGTATGAAAAGATCCATATAGTACTAATCCGTGTTTCCATCGTGTCAGCATCAAGTAAAGTAATCTAGAGCAAGAAAATACTCCTAGCAAGTATAAAACGGTCAGAGAATGTACTCGCCTAATATCCTGAATGTCCGGAAGAAAATACTGCCTGAGGAGTGGTGTCTGGCTCCTAATCAGAACAGTACAAGTCACAACATGTCTAGCTAATAAAGTAAGATACTATGATGTAGTCTACATGATATTAGGTCAATCCTAGACCAAAGTCAACCCTGGTAAACTTCAGTCAAATAAAGTCAAAGTTAGGTCAACTAGGTCAACCTAGACTCAAAGAAGTCTAACTAGGCCTAAACAGTCTACCTTAGCTAGTACACACCATACACTAGTCTATAGGATATTACACATGTGTATATTTCATATACATAATACCACTCGAGAGCACCCTAGGCTATGTCATCTAGGTTATAGGCCATAGGCCCTATCCCATAGGCAATTAGCCATATAGTAGTCTATACATCTAGGTCCACATACCTACATAGACTATAACTTTATTGAATTACAACCACATATAGGTCAAAACACCCATATATATATATATTTTTTTTTCCCATATATATATATATATATATATATATATATATATATATATATATATATATATATATATATATATATATATATATATATATATATAAAATATATATATATATATATAAAATATATATATATATATATATACACATATATGTATAAACCCATAGGAATCTCAACTACACACTATATTCACATTATATATATATATATATATATATATATATATATATATATATATATATATATATATATATATATATATCACCCTTACTTCATATACATATATAACATACATAGACATAGAGAGAGAGCCATGCAATCAAGGTAATGTGTATGTGTATATGTGAGAGTGTGAGTGTGTGAATGTGTTAACTAGGAACAGTGGGTGACATGAGTGCAACAGGAACAATAGTGTGTAGGTGTGTGTTTACATGTAATAGAGTGTGTATAGGAATGTGTGTGTGAGTGTGTGAGGAAAACAGTATTGCAGGAAACATTAGTGTGTGTGTAAATATGAGAGTGTGAGTGTGTGAAGGCAATGGGTTAATCCCAGGTTTGTGTGGGTCAATGGTGCACATGGTTACATATCAGTGTGTCATGGAGGTGTACAATAAGGGAAATCAATACTTTTTATAAGTTACACTATCATGGCACAAGCTAACATGTAGAGCTATGTGTGACAGTGTATCAACATAGTGTTCTCAAGAATTTAGATTTGTGTGTGTGAACCTGTGTAATCTCAGGTTTTCAAAAATGAACCCAGGTTTGTGTTCCCAGGTACTCCTGTACCCAACAGCCTATATGGCTTTAGAAAACCAAATCTCAGGTTCAGGAAACCAATTCCCAGGTTTAAACCCAGGTCCAGTTAGTGACAGTGTCCTGTGTGTGACAGGGACCATAGTGTTGTGTGTTAGTGTCTCAGGATTTCAAGGTTAATGAAATGGCAAGGTGGTTCTCAGTTATTCATAGGTTCAGAACAGTTTCAGTGTGTGTGTGTGTGTGTGTGATTTTCTTTCCAGGTATTAGATTAAACAGTGTATCACAGGATTAGTGAGATGCAAAGTGTGTGTCAGCTGAATGTAACCCAGGGATTCAAGACAGTGATACATGGTGACTGTATCATGTGTGTTAGGATTCAAGTGAAATACAAGGTGGTTTCTCAGGTTTAGGATTCCAATTCAGGTTTGTTAAAGCATTCATTTCAGGAATTTGAAGAACAGTGGTTTCCAATGACAGTTATGCAATCCTATCAATGCCAATTCGAAAACGAATGTGCCACAAGTCCCCTAGCCAAACTCAATATAATTACAACTCTAACTAACCATTTAATCACATGCCGGTGAGTTAACTCATCATCATTCAGCAATATTAAATCTGAGAATGAAATTTAGGAATCAGGAAATCAATTGAACAGGGTTGTATCAGTAAATATTCAGTCCTACTGCATTCGAACAATCATTCATAAATCTCAACACAAAATGAATCCTTACACAGCTAACATGTTATTTGTTGTACATTAATTTAAATCATAACTAACACACATGATATTAAATCATTAAAATGTGAAGAAAATGAAGAACAGTGAGTTAATGCACTAATACTTAACAGTATGAGGAAAATGGAGGATTGCCCATTCGATATTGAAATAGCAGCTAATAAGTGATGTTAACGGTTGGTAAATAAAGATTAACATGTGTACGTGCTATATATAAAGTATCGTGTCCAAAAATACTAGACACAAGTGTCTAAACCACACACAACTCAAACACACGAACTGGGTCAGTGCACAGCATGCCTGTGTCCAGTGTGGGTCGAATCCCTCACCCGACACGGACTCAAATGACACGTGGTCTTGGGGGTGTCATGTCAGACGTTGCCCTAAGGCCTGTGTCAAAGGACACGTGTCCTCGTGTCCAAAATAGGTCGCACGACCCTGCGGGTAGCAGGACAGCGCTGTCCACGCACGCGCGACCGTGTCCACGAGTCCAGTGCGACTCTAAATCGACGCAAAACCAACTCAGTCACGTAGAAACCCATAAGCGATACGAAAACCTATTTTTCTATTTAAACACATTCTTAAAACATGATCGAAATGCCCACTGTGGCATTTTGTCGAACACTTAGGAACCTAGACTGATACGTGTCCGATACGGACATGTAAGGGACACGAAATGACACGAATCCTATTCCTACAGTTAGAGGACACCTAGGGCTATGCATCCATGCCTAGAAATCAAAATTTCATTGGAGAAATAGAGAGTTACCTATAGGTGCTCTTCTCTCAAGAAAACTTCAAAAATGGGGATTCCTTCTAGCTAGCCCCAAGCTCCAAAGTGTCTCAAATCTGTTATTAGCCTCCATGAACAGTAGGAAAATACAAATTAGGTCACCATGGAAGAAGTTTGAATGAAAAGGGATCAATATTGATCAAAATAGGAAAGAGTTTCAATGAAGACAAACGTTGCTCTTGCAAAATGGAGGAATGAACAAAAGAGGCAACTATTTTTGGGAAGGATTAAATAGGGGTGGTGATCCCTAGGTGGCCGGCCCATAAATGCTAGGGTTAGGGTTTTTAGGATAGATCTATGGCTCTCATTCCATCTAGCTAATCAATGGCCTAAAATCTAGGTTTCACACTTGTCTTAATTTGCAACCTAGTTAGCTCTAACTAGTCATGACTTGACCAAGACTAATCAATACTAACTAATACTAACCATGGCTAACTAAGTCTAGCTATGACAAATCTAGGTTAGGTCCAAACTAGGTTAGGGCTAATCACAACACATGGCAATCAATTAAATAATCTTAAAATCACACCATTCTTAATAATATATATTAATTCCAAATAATTAAATATTAAATTCAAATAAATTTAAAGTGACAAAATTACCCTCATACTAGAAATGATAAATGAAACACCCTAATCACATGGCTAGGCTCTAGGTCAAGCTGTCTCTAGGGTTACACTAGCAAAATACCAAAATTACAAGTCATGGTTTTAAATAGTTTTAAAATGATTAAAAATCACCAAAATTCATATTATTATTTAAACATCATAATTAAATAATTAAAAATACAAAATTTCAAAATTACTCTCATTTAGAAAACTGGGTGTTACAAGTCTACCCACCTTAGAAAAATTTTGTCCTCGAAATTTAAGATGGTAGTACTCCTTCTAGGTCAAACATGGTCAAGGGTCAACCACTAGTCAATTTCTCAACATCCAAGTACTTGATCATCAACTGGTCAACTTCTTAGGGTTTTATCTATGCTAGCTATCTAAGTGTTGGCAACTAGAATTTAGCAAGAAGAGAAACTCTATAATAGGCTAGCTCTTAACTTCCCAATCCTATCAAGTCACCCATAACAAAATACCTACAAGCTAAGCACACCAATCCCAATACCACATATATATATGCTCAAGAACAACAATCCATCACATATATCCTTAGTATATCATCTATATATATATAACTGATCATCAAAGGATTTAAGTAGACTAAACTTATAAGGGACTGAAACAAATGCTCAGAAATTAGGCTAAGGATGAATGGTCTAAAACATCAATGTAGGCTAAAGGGAATGATGCTAAGGAGACTGAAATCATAGCTAAAGGACATGACATTTGGGTCCACTTGTAAAGTCAAAGTGAAAGAAAACTACAAGGTAACTGAAACATGCCTATGGATCAAACCTGGCATCTCCTCTCTATCTAGACTGAACACCTACTAAACTACATACAGGAAAGTGGTATAGAAGAAGTGAACCAAACTGGTGTGCAGGAAATACAATAGGCAGTATACTGCAAATGAGTGCAGGCTACATACCAAATCAAAACACATTACATATATACAAGCTATATATATTTAACTCTCATCACCCCAACTCTACTCAAGTCTGATAACACCCATTCACTACCACATGCCTATCACTCCAATGAAGGGGTCAGATACTGTAGGGTATGTTGGGACAGAACAGTGGTGTAGCGTAGCTGCACATGAAGATGCAGAATAACCATATGTAGGACAATGATAGGTAGGACACATACATAAAAAAAAAACTAATGCTCAGGTAGAGACTTTTGGAAGACTGAACCATCAATGAAAGGAAAGGTTTGGACATGTATCTGGACATGTCACCCCCAGTTTTCAGAAACAGGAGTATTTTTGTCATTTTATATTTTTAAATATTTTTAAAATTTATTTTATTATTTATGATATTATTTTAGGGTTGAAATTTATTTTATTATTTATGATATTGTTTTGGGGTTATTTGAGTCGGGTTCGAATTTCAACTCAATCCGACTTGAAACGGGGACCCGGGGGATAGTTTGACTCTAGTGGGACCCACACACTAGTTAGGCATGGCCCACATGATATTAATTTTAGTCTACATGATATTAATTTTAGTTAGTAGTTAGACTAATTATTTATGGATAGGTTTAGTTTAATTAGAGACTTAAAACTAGACTAAATTGACCTCAACCTTTAACCCATTCCTAATTTAAATCAAATAGATTAGTGGAGGGCATTTTAGACATTCAAATAGGGGAAACCTCACCCTTTTTGGGCAGCCATCTATGGGGGAGATAAGGAGTGTGTCACTCCTTCATTCATTTGTTTTTATCCACTTTCTCTCTCTTGTTCTTCCCCAAATTAATTTAGAGATGAACCTCTATTGATTTCATCTCCAAATCAACCCCTTCTTCCACCAAATCTTCTTCATTTCTCCTCTACTCCATGGTTAGAGGGTGCTAGCCAAGTTTGGGAGGATTCGGAGCTCGTTCGTGTCCTTTTGGAATCTCTACGTGTCGGTGCCGTATCGGAAGGCTTTTCTTTTGAATCTCTCTCCCGGGAGGTATAATCTCTCCTCTAATCCATCCCTACATGCATATAGAAATATTTTGAACCCATAGGAATGACCCCCATGGTTGTATCTCCATTTGTGTCCATTTCGTGTCCATTTGGAGGTCATAGGAGTGTCCTTTGTGTTGTGGTTGTGTCCATGTGGGAAAACCCCAAATTTGGACACACTATGTGTTGTTGTTATGTATGAATGAATTATTACATGTTTAATCTCATATTTTGTATTGGAGATGTGTTCTATAGTGTCTCATATATATATATTAGTGTAGAGAGTGAGTTCTTGATATATTATGTTATATACTTGTGTTTCTTTTGTCTCAAACTACCTAAATTCGTCATAATATTTATCCACGTTTTAAGTAGCAATAGCAACTTAGAAATGTCATAACTTTTAGCTTAAAACTCCGATTTATCTTCCGTTTTTTTTAAAAAAGAACCGTATCGAAGTTAGCTTTCCAAATATATATTTAATAAGCCAAATTCGTTATGAAACTTTTTGTAAAATTATTTGAGTGTCAGCTGTACGAAAGACGAACGCGTTTCGGTGCTTTTGCGATTCCGGGAGCTTTCGGACACGAAAATGCGATCCGTTTAAAGTTTCGGAAAGCTAACACAAAGATATATAACATACTTTAATCCTAGAATTTAGTGAATGCCCAATTGGTACAGTATTGATTTTAAGTAGAAGAGTGACTATACGATATATGTCTTTTGTGTAACCTATGAGCCTATGTAGTATGGATATTAAATGAATATAGAGTATGTAATGCATGATATGTTAGATGAATGAAATGATATATATATGATATATATTCTCTTTAAATTAATGTATATATATGGTTGAATGCAAGCATGTAGGAATGCAATTAATATAATGCATATAAGCAATGCATGAATAAAAGAATGATATATAATGTGTGCATGAAAGTATATAATGAATGCTAGATATGAATGCAAGATATATATGTAATGATAGATATGAATGTATAATATATAACATGATATGTAAGGTAATACAAGGTATGAAATATATGATGTGTGTATGTTTGTATGTCTCTATGTTAATGTATGAAATGATATGAATATACAATGTATGCATATGTATAAAACATGTAGGTAATGCATAGATGCATGAATGAAATGAATGTTTGCAATATGTTAATATAAATACAAGTATCTAATATGCATGAATGTAAGTATAATATAATACAAGTATACATGTTTGTATCATATAAATATAATATACATGATATGTATGTATGCATGTATACAAGGTAAGTATGTATGTATGTATTTCTATAAACTGAGTTAACCTATAACCTTTTACACACATGCATTCATACACCCTTTGACATCATGTATCCCATGTTACATACACCTACCTATCACTAAATTTTAGAACATTAACACATATCCTTTCACACACATGCCAAACACACACATACTCACTTACTCTTTTACCTCTCTTTCTCTCTCTATATATATATGTATGTGCCTATATATATAGCTTTCCTATATATATATATCTATGTATATGAATATGTGAATGTGAAAAATATATATACATTATATGACTAAGTTTGTGTGCCTTGTTAGCTTATGGTTTAGTTTTTTGGTTTAGCAAGTGACTTAGGCTATGAGTTAGTAGCTATCTTGGATACTTGATTTGCATATACTTAGTTTGTTTAGACCTAGAATAACTTGTTTGACCTAATTTAGACTTGTTAGACCTAGTTTGACCATAGTTGACCTAGGTTTGACTTTCAGGGTTGACCAAGTTGACCAAGAGTTGACTTTAGTCTAGATTGACCTAGAATCATGTAGAACGCATAATAGAACTTCATATTGTCATTTTGGACTTGTTGTGACTTGTGCTGT
The DNA here is from genome assembly GCA_029216955.1 of Iris pallida. Taxonomy (NCBI): domain Eukaryota; kingdom Viridiplantae; phylum Streptophyta; class Magnoliopsida; order Asparagales; family Iridaceae; genus Iris; species Iris pallida. The sequence goes on from JANAVB010032820.1 coordinate 1,995,114, forward strand.
TCTGATTAGGAGCCAGACACCTCTCCTCGGACAGTATATTTACTTTGGACATTCAGACACCAGACGAGTACATTCTCTGATCATTTCATATCCTGCTTAGAATTATATTCCTGCTTTAGATTACCTTACTTGATGCTGTCACGACATTATCACGGATTAGTACTATACGGATCTTTTCATGCGATGTTATCCCCCTCGGAAGCATCGGGTACATTGTGTCATGTGCGTTTTACTTTCATCATGTACTCCTGTGCTTTCATTATATATGTACACTCCAGTGAATCTTGTACACTCATATTCACGGAGCCTTCATGTATACTATCATGTGCTCCCTTTCAAGGGCCCCATGTGATATCATGTACAATAACATAACCTATTTAGATCCTTGTGTATTGATTGGGGAAACGGGGGAGTGCTAGTAGTCATGTGAACAATTCCATAGTAGTGTAGATCATGTACAACTCTTTAGTGTAGATCATGTACAAATCTGTCCTGTTCACATGTGCTATCCTGTACTCTACATCACTAGCCACTGTTAGTTCTCTATTTATAGTAGATATTTCTATTACAGTTCTCTCTCCATGTTTACATACTGTATTTCTTCAGATCCTGTATCTTACTTTACTGCATGATTATATTTTCTAACCTGCTATGATTTGTTGAGATATATTGTTCTCGCTCCTGTCCTGACTTGACCTGTTGATAAATTTTACAGATAGCCTGGGATTGCCTGCTAGCCTAGAGGAGACACAGTACTTTGTGGATTACTGTATTTTAAGATTTGAGATGTATTTCTGGGTTTGTGTATCTTAGACACTTAGATTTCTCTATGTTGTATCTCTTTAGATTTCATGTTTTATCTATCCTTATCATGCTCTACCTTAGATGTGATTGAGACTGTATATGCTATGTCACCCCCATTCGGGGAGTATAAACTGTTTATCCTTATACTGCTAGATGCATGAGACCTAGGACAGCGTTCTACCACCGACACTGCGGCGTAGGCTGGGCGTTGTTACGTTTTCGTGCCCTTACTCTAGGGTGCGGGTCGTGACACATTTTTAGTGGTGGCCCACGCAGGTCGAGTTTATGTAGTGGTATTCGAACTAGAGTACCACTACAGCCTGCAGTAGGAATAGAATATATTTTGAAGATACTCAATCACAATTAGGATCCCTTGAGAGACTCCTGGGACGACCCTTGAGAATCTTGTTTAACTCCGATTTGAAAACTCTTTTTCCTTGATTTGATTTATCTTTACTTTCTGTTGTTGAATTTGATTTTGATGTATTATTATTGAATTTGAGTTTGTATTTATTGATTTTGATGAAGATTGTAGAATTTTGAATCTTGATGTTAGCTGTAGCATCCGAGTTTGTAGTTATATGATTTGAAGGATTTTGTTCATTTTTGAATTTTGATGTTCGTTGATAAATTTGATTTTTTTTTGTATTCATTGTTGATTTAATTTAATTTTTGACAAGATGAAGTTATATGGACTAGGTCATCTAAGTTATGGAAATCTTGTCTTCTATAGTCACATTAGCCAGCATGGTGAGGACATATAGTCTGACTTTGGATATATTTCTCGGGTATAGAAATTTAAGGTTTTCGCAGCCAAGCTAGCGGCATCGCAAAAATGTTAAATATCATGATTCTAGAGGTATGTGCATAAGTCAAGGACTCTGTGATTATCGTAGCCTTGCTTACTAGTATGACGAGGATTTAGAGTACCATGATTTTGGATAGACGCATATGATTATCAGATTGTACCTTAAATGTTTTCGAACATGTTTTTGCTACTTTTGTTTCAGTCATTCAAAAAAAAAGAATTATTGTTGTTTTGTTTTGTTTTGTTTTGTTTCTCATTGTTTACTTAGGAGTAGCTTGTGTAACTTCTTACCATGAAATTCTTCTTAATACAATGAATCGACGATTTTGCTAGACTTTATCTTGGATTTGATAATTTAGCTCTGGGTTTCAAAATGGTTCTTCTTTAAACAGATAAGCAAACAGATTTTATCATTATTTCTTTCTTGCTATTATTCTTGTGTTAGATAATAATAAATTGTCTTGATTACACCAATCACCTACTTTGCAACCTTGGTAGGAATCTAATTATTGGACTTAACGTAGAATTAAATTTTATATTTGGACATGAGAATATATATATATATTGGACACAGACTCTTTGCCTGACACGTATGCATGCTACACTTGATTTCCCACCTGCCTAAATACATATTAATATGTTGTTGATGTTTAAATTGTCAAAACCCCAATATTTCTAGTTCTCTGCTTTTTCCAGTTTAAATTCGTAATTCAAATATAGATTTCATGTTATTAATTATGTTTACATCACTGCACATGTATATTATACGTAGGGTTGCAATTCAAAAATTTTGGTTGAGTTTTGTGTTTGAATTTGTCCAATCTAAGACTGTATGCATATTAACCCTTGGTACGGGATTCCAAATGTTTAGTTCAAATTACTGTTTTATTTTCTTAAATGTAATATTTGAGCTATATATCTTGTGGGAAGTAGGGATATAAATTTAGGTTTCATATTCTTACATGTTAGTTTGTGATAAACATTGAGTTGGTTTTGATGTTCAAATTTTTCCAAAATTTTGAAAACTGAATACATGTTAACATTTTCACATTGATTTTCATGTTTAGTTCAATTTCAGATTTAACGTGTAATATTGAACTGTATGCGTAGATAAATGTATGGATAGTATGTTAGGGTTTCATTTCAATTATGTTAGAATATTGGAAGCATTGAGTTAGTTGTGATGTTCAAAACCCTAAAATCTGAAACTGCGTTATGTTCATATTACCCTGGTTTAAATGTTAGCTTATTTTTAGATTTTTTTTATGTAAATGCTGAACTAAAACTGGGTTTAACCTTTCAATACTAAGCTATAACCATGTACAAGGACACACACACACCCTAACTTGGTATACACTGTCATGTAACCTAACCCTTCCCCACTATGTTATGATTATATATCTAGATAGATATATATAGAGCTTAGGCATACATGTTATAATATATATAGATACATAACTAAGTCTCTACCTTTTTATATATATATATATATGGTTAGCCATGCATGTTATGATTTAATAGGTTGTATATTGTAGATTGTTAACCCATATGCCATGAGTAGTGTAACTGGATAGCTATTGTTTGAAGCCCAAATCCTCATATACAATTTCATGTATATTTCACCTACACACATGCCTACTATCTAACCATATGGACCTGTTCACATACACCCATACACACACAAACCACATAACATTACATAATGCTAGTTTTCCCTCTCTAACGCTCTCTCTATATATATATTGTGATTGGATTTGATCAATACAAGTGACTTTCAATTCTTAACTTTTGAATTTGATTTTTCTGCACCCTTTTAGATGATTGGTAGTTACCTTTCTTTATTATTTTTTTAATGAGTACCAGCTTTCACATAGGATGGTAGACTGTCTTACAGTTTTGATGATTTGTTATTTCTGTATCTTTTTCAGTTTAGTACCCTAGATTGCTTGTGTGTTTTGATACCCTATGACCGTTTTGGTTTAGCATGACTAGTATACCTAGATGAGACTTTCACTACCACCGTATGCCATGTTCCTGTATGTTAAATCGTATGATTGTTTAAGTTCTGAGACTTTGATTGTGGGGGGGTTTGACCTAGAAGGAGTATGAACATTTTTTCTAAGGTGGGTAGACTTGTAACACCCAGTTTTCTAAAATAAGGGTAATTTTGAAATTTTGTAATTTTAATCATTTATTGATTTGACATTTAAATCATGATATAATTTTTGGTAATTTTTAAATCATTTTAAAACTATTTAAAATTACGACTTGTGATTTTGATGTTTTGCTAGTGAAACCCTAGAGACTGTTTGACCTAGAGCCTAACCATGTGATTAGGATGTTTTAATGTCATTTCTGGCCTAAGGATATTTTGCATTTGACCTCTTTGAATTATTTTGATATTTATTGCGTTGGTGATTGTTGATTTTGACCTTTGATAGGTGTGATTTTGTGATGGTTTTGTGTCCGTAGCGGACACTTATCAGTTTTTATTTACAAATGTTTGATGTGCCTAAAAGAGATTTTTTTTATTGCTGATTTTTTTTTTGAAAAGTATTTGAATGAGATTGTTTTCTGCATGTGTTTCCTGTGATTGCTTTGTTTTAATTTCGAGGACGAAATTTTTTTAAGGTGGATAGATTTGTCACCCCCAGTTTTCAGAAACAGGGGTATTTTTGTCATTTTATATTTTTGAATATTTTTAAAATTTATTTTATTATTTATGATATTATTTTGGGGTTGAAATTTATTTTATTATTTATGATATTGTTTTGGGGTTATTTGAGTCGGGTTCGAATTTCAACTCAATCCGACTTGAAACGGGGACCCGGAGGGTAGTTTGACTCTAGTGGGACCCACACACTAGTTAGGCATGGCCCACATGATATTAATTTTAGTCCACATGATATTAATTTTAGTTAGTAGTTAGACTAATTATTTATGGATAGGTTTAGTTTAATTAGAGACTTAAAACTAGACTAAATTGACCTCAACCTTTAACCCATTCCTAATTTAAATCAAATAGATTAGTGGAGGGCATTTTGGACATTCAAATAGGGGACACATCACCCTTTTTGGGCAGTCATCTATGGGGGGGATAAGGAGTGTGTCACTCCTTCATTCATTTGTTTTCATCCACTTTCTCTCTCTTGTTCTTCCCCAAATTAATTTAGAGATGAACCTCCATTGATTTCATCTCCAAATCAACCCCTTCTTCCACCAAATCTTCTTCATTTCTCCTCAACTCCATGGTTAGAGGGTGCTAGCCAGGTTTGGGAGGATTCAGAGCTCGTTCGTGTCCTTTTGGAATCTCTACGTGTCGGTGCCGTATCGGAAGGCTTTTCCTTTGAATCTCTCTCCCGGGAGATATAATCTCTCCTCTAACCCATCCCTACATGCATATAGAAATATTTTGAACCCATAGGAATGACCCCCATGGTTGTATCTCCATTTGTGTCCATTTCGTGTCCATTTGGAGGTCATAGGAGTGTCCTTTGTGTTGTGGTTGTGTCCATGTGGGAAAATTCCAAATTTGGACACACTATGTGTTGTTGTTATGTATGAATGAATTATTACATGTTTAATCTCATATTTTGTATTGGAGATATGTTCTATAGTGTCTCATATATATATTAGTGTAGAGAGTGAGTTCTTGATATATTATGTTATATACTTGTGTTTCTTTTGTCTCAAACTACCTAAATTCGTCATAATATTTATCCACGTTTTTAGTAGCAATAGCAACTTAGAAATGTCATAACTTTTAGTTTAAAACTCCGATTTATCTTCCTTTTTTTTAAAAAGAACCGTATCGAAGTTAGCTTTCCAAATGTATATTTTAATAAACCAAATTCGTTATGAAACTTTTTATAAAATTATTTGAGTGTCAGCTGTACGAAAGACGAACGCGTTTCGGTGTTTTTGCGATTTCGGGAGCTTCCGGACACGAAAATACGATCCGTTTAAAGTTTCGGAAAGCTAACACAAAGATATATAACATACTTTAATCCTAGAATTTAGTGAATGCCCAATTGGTACAGTATTGATTTTAAGTAGAAGAGTGACTATACAATATATGTCTTTTGTGTAACCTATGAGCCTGTGTAGTATGGATATTAAATGAATATAGAGTATGTAATACATGATATGTTAGATGAATGAAATGATATATATATGATGTATATTCTCTTTACATTAATGTATATATATGGTTGAATGCAAGCATGTAGGAATGCAATTAATATAATGCATATAAGCAATGCATGAATAAAAAAATGATATACAATGTATGCATGAAAGTATAAAATGAATGCTAGATATGAATGCAAGATATATATGTAATGATAGATATGAATGCATAATATATAACATGATATGTAAGGTAATGCAAGATATGAAATATATGATGTGTTCATGTTTGTATGTCTCTATGTTAATATATGAAATGATATGAATATACAATGTATGCATATGTATAAAACATGTAGGTAATGCATAGATGCATGAATGAAATGAATGTTTGCAATATGTTAATATAAATACAAGTATCTAATATGCATGAATGTAAGTATAATATAATACAAGTATACATGTATGTATCATGTAAATGTAATATACATGATATATATGTATGCATGTATACAAGGTAAGTATGTATGTATGTATTTCTATAAACTGAGTTAACCTATAACCTTTTACACACATGCATTCATATACCCTTTGACATCATGTATCCCATGTCACATACACCTACCTATCACTAAATTTTAGAACATTAACACATATCCTTTCACACACATGTCAAACACACACATACTCACTTACTCTTTTACCTCTCTTTCTCTCTCTCTATATATATGTATGTGCCTATATATATAGCTTTCCTATATATATCTATGTATATGAATATGTGAATGTGAATAATATATATACATTATATGACTAAGTTTGTGTGCCTTGTTAGCTTATGGTTTAGTTTTGTGCTTAGTTTAGCAAGTGACTTAGGCTATGAGTTAGTAGCTATCTTGGATACTTGATTTGCATATACTTAGTTTGTTTAGACCTAGAATAACTTGTTTGACCTAATTTAGACTTGTTAGACCTAGTTTGACCATAGTTGACCTAGGTTTGACTTTCAGGGTTTACCAAGTTGACCAAGAGTTGACTTTGGTCTAGATTGACCTAGAATCATGTAGAATGCATAATAGAACTTCATATTGCCATATCGGACTTGTTGTGACTTGTGCTGTTCTGATTAGGAGCCAGACACCTCTCCTCGGACAGTATATTTACTTTGGACATTCAGACACCAGACGAGTACATTTTCTGATCATTTCATATCCTGCTTAGAATTATATTCCTGCTTTAGATTACCTTACTTGATGCTGTCACGACATTATCACGGATTAGTACTATACGGATCTTTTCATGCGATGTTATCTCCCTCGGGAGCATCGGGTACATTGTGTCATGTGCATTTCACTTTCATCATGTACTCTTGTGCTTTCATTATACATGTACACTCCAGTGAATCTTGTACTCTCATGTTCACGGAGCCTTCATGTATACTATCATGTGCTCCCTTTCAAGGGCCCCATGTGATATCATGTACAATAACATAACCTGTTTAGATCCTTGTGTATTGATTGGGGAAACGGGGGAGTGCTAGTAGTCATGTGAACAATTCCATAGTAGTGTAGATCATGTACAACTCTTTAGTGTAGATCATGTACAAATCTGTCCTGTTCACATGTGCTATCCTGTACTCTACATCACTAGTCACTGTTAGTTCTCTATTTATAGTAGATATTTCTATTACAGTTCTCTCTCCCTGTTTACATACTGTATTTCTTCAGATCTTGTATCTTACTTTACTGCATGATTATATTTTCTAACCTGCTATGATTTGTTGAGATGTATTGTGCTCGCTCCTATCCTGACTGGACCTATTGATAAATTTTACAGATAGCCTGGGATTGCCTGCTAGCCTAGAGGAGACACAGTAGAGGTTGTTTAGATAGTTTTTTCCATTGTCTGGAGTTGTATTTACTTTGTGGATTACTGTATTTTGAGATTTGAGATGTATTTCTGGGTTTGTGTATCTTAGACACTTAGATTTCTCTATGTTGTATCTCTTTTGGATTTCATGTTTTATCTATCCTTATCATGCTCTACCTTAGATGTGATTGAGACTGTATCTGCTATGTCACCTCCATTCGGGGAGTATAAACTGTTTATCCTTATACTGCTAGATGCATGAGACCTAGGACAGCGTTCTACCGCCGACACTGTGGCGTAGGCTGGGCGTTGTTACGTTCTCGTGCCCTTACTCTAGGGTGCGCGTCGTGACAGGACAGATGGGCTAAACAGGTATCATCTGTATCTAATACAACGAAAGAGGGATAGAACAAATGATCAAGGGAGAACTCTTATTAACAACCCACATTATATCCCCAATGTATACTACTGTCCTAAATGGACTGAACCA